>CM023451.1:128216003-128828503 GCA_013339765.2 Haemaphysalis longicornis | reverse complement strand
CCAATGGTTTCCGTAGTATTCAACACTATTTGTTCCCCGCCAACAATTTGGGGCTAAATATTCTATCAAGGTTAATTATTCCCAAACGAAGCTGTATATGGATAAGGAGAAGTAAGCTTGAAATATATATTTTATCAAGGCTAAGTGAATGCTATCAGGCGTTCACTTAGCCTTGATAAAATATATATTTCAAGCTTACTTCTCGGTACCCATAAATAACTTCATTCGTTCCCCTCCCAATCGCTATGTGTTTTTGTGCGATCATGCAAGATGGGAAGTTCAGCCTCTCAAAAAAAAGTTTCGCTTTCCATAAACGGTGTAACTCTCGTATCGCACGAGAAAGGGCCGCTGCAATATATCGAGCCTTAACGGCTACGGGGGAGCCGTTGCAGCATACTGCCACGGTGTGGCGGGGGCCGCGGGGCCCCCAACGCCTCCGACTTTGAGGCCTCCCAGAAGGCATCCTTCTGTTCCTCGCCCGGGGGCCTCTTGAACGGCAGCACGCTCGCAACGAGGGCGCGAAGAAAACTTTGTTTTGTTTACTGCTCGCCGTCGCCTACAGCTATGAATGTTCCCTCAGCCTGTCAGCCTGTCTTCCCAGCTTAATTCCGAGCAGAGATAACGCTTCCACGAACGCGTCACCCGAAAGGAAAGTCTGCGCGTTCGAGGAGCTTATTGCGGAAACAATTTTTTTTTCGTGGTTTTTCTCTTCCGAAGCTGCGCGTCACGAATGCAGCTACACGCATCCTGCGAGCCCGAAGCAAAATGTACACCAGTGGTGTGTGTTACTATTGACTGTACGTAAAGTAATTGCTATTTTGTTGAACGCGTTGATTCGCGTTTCGAAGCCGATGCGCCGATTGCCGTGTCCTGTCAGAGGAAAAGGCGGCCCGCTGCGCGGAGCTTTTACCGTGCAGCTAATGGAAGCCGGGACATGTGCAACACGGGAAACGAACGAAGCCTTTCCAAAGTGTTCACCGTGAAATCATCATGTTCTCCCTTTTAAAACTTCATTTTATTTAGAACAAAGATTGTTGGGGCATCGGGAGCCATTAGGCGCTTTGTAGAGTATGCAGCGATAGCTATTTACTGGATATCGCCATGTTACTTTATTGATACAAAGCCCTACGGAATGCAGCGAGAGCCTGTTTACAGTATATCACTGTGCGAATCGATTGATTGGTGGTTCCCGCGTCCATCCAGGAACGATCTGACGCCCAACAGGCATGGGAATTGGACTGGCAGCAAAAATACCGTCGAATTAAGAACCCCAGCCGGCGAACGGCTTACCGACGACTCACCACCTGGTTTTCTTGTTCCTCTGCAGTCTCTGCCAAGAACAGGGGAAATTTTCGGCAATAAAGTCTACTCTGGCTCTCCAAATGAACTAAATGAAAAATTCCTGGCGCTCTACTAGTCCTCGGTGCCCCTACTGCGGCCGCAACAATACATAAAACCTTTTCCACCTCATCTGAGCACGTTCAGCTTACTCAACTGACCGCGACCAGTTCCTCACAACGGAAGTACGCCCGACGGCTTCTGAAGAACACGTCCAGTATGCCAGAAACAACCCCCAAATGTTACAGCAAATTACGGAATAAGGTCCAAAAACAGGTCTCTATAAAGTAGTATGATGGCGGATCTTCACTCCTTCTCTGATGACCCCTCAAGCGCACCCTTTGTGGCTCCCGGACAGCTCCTTTTGGATACCCTCTGTCGTACCAGAGTGTCCTCGCCACTACTACAACCGTGCGTACGCTACCCTTATGTGTGTAACCAGACATAATGTTCTGAGTGAACGCTCATAGTGCAGTGAAAAAACAGGTTCCCCTGGTCTCCTTCTTCTAATAAAATCATCAATTCCATTCCATTTACATGCAAATCTCTTACTCCACAGCATAATCACGTGCTTTCCCATATCTGGTTTTATTCCCCGCAATTCCCGGACGTCCCGCACGGAGCACAAAAGCAAATTCCGCTCACTTTGGCACTGTTTATAGCTACCGTGTCATCATTGTCTGTAGCGAAACGTCGAATGGTCGCCGCCCATTGAATATTCCATTCCAGGGGCCGTACCGAGGGGTTCTGAGTGGAGACCTGTAAAGCTCATGTAATTTTATGACTTACTATCTCGCGATGCAAACAGAAAACCAGAAAAAAATCGCCCAACTCGCAGTTGAGATGCGAAGACTGAGGAAGCAACGGAGCTGATGGTCTTCACTAGCTTTAACTTGGCTGTTCTTACGTCTGCCCTTTCCTAAGAGAAAGATGGTTAAAACGCGAAGCTTGCTGCATGCAAACTGAGGTAACCCAAGTCCACAATCCACCCTCCCAAAGTCTAAAGTTCAAACTGCCAAAGTCCGAAGCCTAAGTTCCACTTCAACTCAGCGAAAGTCTTAAGACAACGCCCGCGCTACGAACCCAAAGGACATGCTGAACGCCCCGAATGCGATGATAGCGCAATCAGATGGAGGCCGGTTTCATAATGCGGGGACCCAGCTTGGACGCCGGCAACGGGAAGCGTTTTTTTATTGAGGCGCGCACTCCCAACACCTGCTGGTGGGCTTCTTGCCTCCTCGCCACTTTCTCCCACACATCTTGGCCTAACACTTTCCCCTCTCCAATTCCCCGAGTGGAATTGGTGTTAACGTTGGGCACGGCCAGAGCTAAACTTACACAGCTCCGCCTTTAAAAGGTGCATGGTTAGGTGCGCATTGGCCCCTACCTTTTCATCTTGATTAAATTGCATCCCTTTACAGTAGCCGGCCATTTTTTCGGAATCCGAAAGTTCGAACTTGCTGGATATTCTGGACTTTCCCCAGGAACTACCTGTTGTCCAATAGAAGTAATCACTCACGGATTTTTCGGACTGCTCTAATATTAGGAGTTTTTTTGTTCCCGTCCAGGTACGAAAAATCAGTCGGCTACTGTACACCATGAATAATTTTTTAAATAAAGGAAATATTACGAACTCTAGGCGAATACTGTTAAGGTTAAGTACAGAAACTTTATGGGGCGATTTTCGCGCACTCCGCTCACTTACTCACGGCCGGGTTCAAGGTCGGCACAATATTACTCATCCGTTCATATCCCTCACCCGTACTATTGTATAAGCGGCTCAATGTGGATGAAAAGTGGGTTAAAGTAGAATAGAGAAAAGAAAAAAAAATAGACCTAAGCTGGCTATCCTGTGTGAGGTCTCTGTGTACTACAAACGGTAAGCATAGAGGAGCAAGAGCTGAGGGATAATCCCACTCGTCTTCCACGCTCTAGAAAGAAGCAAACTTTGGCGCGCGATAGAAGTATTTCTTTTGTCGTAACGAGAGAACGGGAGAAATGAGGACAAAAAGACGAATTTAAAATCCCCTTGACCTGAACCCTGAGCCCGAATAGACATTTTTGTAGCGGGCGCACCGGTAAGCAAAACACAAACGCACAGAGGCGACCCTGTGTTGCAGCAGCGCATAGAATGCATAGTACATCGCAAGGCATGCAGCGTAAATACTTGCGAAGACAAGTACGCTCGGAGCGTCTGTTTCCACTTCCGCGGGTTCAGTGACTGCCGGGAAGAAAACCGCACAAGGGAACCTTGCAAAGGGAGAAAAGAGAGAAGCCACGCGAAAAGGGACGGGGGGACATTGAGCGAGAGAGGGGCACAGTTGATAGAACTGCGGCCGAGGCAGGGCGCCGTAGCAAAAGCGGCAGAAGTGGCCAGGGCTGGGCGCATCCATTCAGACGCGGCCGGCGCGTCCTCTGAGCACGTGCGCTGAAGGAGGAGCTTTTGGAACGACGGGAAAGGAGCGCGGCGAAGAACGGATAGCAATCCGATTTGGCAGAAGCAGTCAAAGAGGACACGGGGGAGATGGCGGGTGAAAAGCTTCCCGCGGCTTGTATCGGGCCAAGCCGCGCTTTGTTGTTTGCCGGCAGAGGCTTCGGTCACGCCGAAGCACCAGGGGCGCTGGGCAGGGCGACGCGGCTTTCCGCGCCGCACGCTTCCACGTTGGAGGGAATTTAGGAAGGGAAGCTAGGCCCTCGTCCGCCCGTCTAGCGATTGGGACGGCAAGAGCAGGCGGCATGTAGAGATGGAAGACGACGGAGTAACCGGAGAGGCTCAGGACAAGCACAGGAGTGGAGGGCGGCAGTGGCGCGTAGCTGCTCGGACTGGAGGAGATGAAGATGACGGAGAGTGGGCCCCAGTGACTAAGAAGGGAGAGGTGAAGAGAAAAAAGTAAAAAAAGAAAAATAAAAAAGAAACAGCAACTCGTATGTGGAAGAAACAAGGAAGAAACCTAACAGATTTTTCTGTATTACTTTCCATTGTGGTCTTCCGGCGCAATGCTGTATTCATTACGCTGGGTTTTGGTGAAGGTAATGAAGCCGTTTGGTGGGCAGTGACCGTGGCATTTTATCTCCCCGTGTTTACTAACGTGACGAGCTGATTGGCGATTGATGAGCATTTGGTTAAATATAGTAATGGCATCACACACACGCACACACATGCACGGGCACGCACGCACACACACACACGCACGCACACACACATGTACCCGCATAGGTACGCATGGCTTTCTAAGCCGTGCTCTTTCTGTCTAAATTAGATACTTTCTGCAAGCTCGTAGATGTAAGCTCGTAGATGTAGACGTAAATTAGATACTTTCTGTAAGCTCGTAGTCAGAATTTGCACTTCGCCGACAGCGAGGCATTCGTAACATTTCGGGGCCAACTAACGACGGTGCCAACCAGTATTTCACCTAAAAGAAACCGTCAGTTCTGCTAAAGTGACCTTAAGTGCACCTGAAGCCCTGATCCCTCGAACGGCAGCGCGAACGACCGTGGGTATACTTCTTTCTATGCAACCAGGATCTGGTGGGAAGCCGATGTACATGACGCAGTCGGCTCTTCCGCCTCCGTGACGCTATCCGTTCGCAGGATTCGCAAGCGACGTCCCCGCGAGGCCGGGAAAAGTTTTCCTGTCAAAGTATCGCGCAAATAAATGCAAACGTGCGCCTTTTGTACGACTCCGCAGACAGCGCCCAGCGTGGCGCGCGCTAACCATGACAAACGACCTGAGGCGGAACACTAGATTGGGAAGCGCATCGCAAAAGACTAATGGGTTCTGCGCTGTTTCCGAAGAGTGCTGGGAAGCGAACGGCTGGGCGGCAGGTATGCGACGCTCGACGCAAAGAGACTGGCTAACACGGCGCGCGACGCGCGCAATCACCCCCGTAGTCGCCGCGCCTGCCAAAGCTCGCGCGGGAGTGCGCCCAGCCGGTTAATCGATTCTTATTGTGCGGGCCGTTTTTGGGCTGTACGAAATGGAAAAGAAGCAGAAATCGTTAGCCCCCCGAGAAGTGGCGGTAGAGGTGGCAGTGCCGCCAGCTTTTAAAATCTTATTTGTTACTTGGCAAGGGCTTTGAGACTCTTTACTGAGCAGAGAGTTTTTGGTTTGTTAATGACTTTGATCATTGTTGTTCGTCATAGCCATGGATAACATTTTTTCGAAGCAATGGCTGGTGTGTGACTCCTGGTATGTGAAACTGGTATGGAACTGGTATGTTATCCGAACAAACGCCTAATGTTTCCGCCTGTGCAGTGCAAGGTATTGTGTACATTAAACGAATGTAATTGGAGCATATGAGGTCGCAAAAAAACAGTTTTCGAATATGTATTTCATATTTGCGTAAGCATCGGAATATGTCAGGTCATCCCTAATCATCCTCGTATGTGTGACGCTAACATTAAAATGCGGTTATCGTTAGGATACGTCTTAAGGCAGGACAAGTGTTTTGGTGGTTGGGATAATCAGGTCTGCGTTTCTCTTCGATATGTCTTCTTAAATGCTTATCGTCGACTATACGATAACCGCATTCATGCGTTGCGAAATACGTTCTGAAATACGTTCTAGAACTACGGCACACAAATGCTACGCCATCATTTTTCTCGGTCATTTAAACTAGAGTTACCACTGAATAGTTTTTTTTATTTTCTTATGGAGGCGAAAAGCAAAAACGCCAGCGTGTACGGAATTACGGGGCACGTTAAAGATCCTCAGGTGGTCAAAATTAATCAGGAGCCCTCCACTACGGCGTGCCTCATCGCCTGCGTTGCATCGGTGCGTTAAACCCTTCAACCAATCTAACAGTTTTTGTTCACAAAATCAGTCAAACACTTTTGATGCTGATGTGGCATAATGGTATACTAATCCTGCCTATTTTTATTTTTATCTTTCCTTTTTACTGATTAGAGAGTGTGTTGTTTAAGTGACACTCGCTTGCGGCGCCACATGTGATGCTATCATACCAGAAGAGTTCTGCAGTCTTGACTCCCTATACATTTTTTATTGATTCGAAAGGTACTGTCCAATTGGTACTCGCTGGCTGTCCACTTATGCTCACTTTTCTGTTTACACCCACTGTATAACTAAACATGTGGCTTTCGTTCTCTCTTGATTACGTAGCTTTTCAAGTTTACTGATAAATAAGAGGACCAAGGACCGAGACGTACCGGTGATTCGATGGTGCTTCTATTTACAAAGATGGCGACTCGAGGAAGACGAAGCAGCGCGTGCTATATCTGCTCACGCGACTATGGGCACCGATGATGGTGATCTCATCGGTGCAGCAATGATGACACCCATAAAGTTTCTACATTTACTTTTGCTTCGTTTCTAGGTTAAGTTGTTGTTATTGTTGTTTGTTTTGCATACCTCTTTCTCGGTTCAGCTCCATTTAGCTTTTGTCTTTCTAAATAGGCATGTAGTGGGTAACTTCTGTGTGCGTGTGCGTGTGCGTGCGGACGTTTGTTTCGGGGGCTAGCCGTTGCCGCCACTTGCCTTGTGGCCCCACCCATTGACCATGGACCCCGCCCATCTCTTTTGGTGTCCTTCTGTACCCGTTTCCCAACAGCGATGTTGTTCGAATAAAAAGGGTGATCTATTGATTTACTGAAGTATAACTAACTTATTGCGCATAATTTTTCGGTTATGCTTTACAATTTATTTCATTATCATAGTCAGCAAAGCCACTGCTCCACAACAACAACAACAAAAAAAAAAAAACAAAAGAATCCCGCGGAGAACACCTCATTTATATTTTGTTATGACTTTCATATGTACAAAATTTTGCACCGACAGAGAGGCGGGGAGCGAATTTATATGCCCCATTTTCTGCCTAAACAGGGCGTTGAACTTTTAGGACATCCATCCTCGTACTCATAACAAGAAGAGGGGTCATAAGTTACAATTTACGCCACCCTGTGTCATAAAGGAGAAGAAACTGAAGTGCAGAAAATGTGGTACCAAGAAATGCGGGAGGCCCACCGAAAAAGCAAACTTTGCAACAGCTTAAGCCGCCCAGTATTTCAGAAACGAGAAGTGATTGCGTTCTTTTAAGTACGAGCGCAGCACGGAAATTTCTTCGTTTGCCGTCTGCCTTAGGCTTACTCGAACGCCTTCTGTTTAAACTCCTGCTTTTCGGCTGCGTTTCCGCTCGTTTCGAAAGCGCATTTCTCGCCCTTCGCCAATCCACTTGCAGCGAAGGTGCGTGGGATTTTCACGCTCCCACTTTATGCGAAATTTATTATGCGCCAGCTACGGCACGAAGTAACGAGGAGCTCGCATGCTCGTGACTCTTCCGCGAACCGCAACCTTCTTGTGGGAAACGAGCAGGGGAGATCTTGCTGAGTGTGGGCTAGCGCTGAGTTGGGATAGGCCCTTCCCGAAGTTCTGTTCCACGAAGAGCCGAATGTTTCATAATCTGGCCACTGAGCTTCGTCGAGCCTCCGCTGGGGCGGAAAATTCAGACGACCCTCGCTGCAGTGCGCGTTTGCCCACATCGGACTGGATGCACACCTGGCGCGAAATGAAGGATTAGGAAGCAGCTCCCGGATTGGGTCGTAATGCCGGCATATATGCATGAGGGCAGAAAAAGATGCCAGCTTCCGAACGTTTCTTCCGATCATTATAGGAGGCGGCGGTTTGGGCGTCTCGCACTTGGGTACGTACAAGCCTCTGCAGAAACCATCTCGCTTGGAGAGTGCATCTCACTGTACGGATGTACATAAAGGCTGGAGGCCGCTTGAAAAAAGGATTCCTGGGCACCGAGTCCTTCCCCTCTGCCTAATGTGACAGACAGACAGACAGACAGAAGACAGACAGACAGACAGACAGACAGACAGACAGACAGACAGACAGACGGACCAGGGACTGACGGACAGACAGACAGACAGACAGACAGACAGACAGACAGACAGACAGACAGACAGAGGCAGGCAGACGGACGGACGGACGCACGCACAGCTACACACACACTCATACACGGGATGTACTGTGATCGATCCCGCAAGGGAATGCAGGCTCGAAGGGCCCGTAATCCAGAGCCCTCGCGCGATTAGGAAATACAAATAGAATAATATAAAAACGAAAAAAAAACTCACAGACAAGCAAGTGTCTATGAGACCCAGCACTCTGGCGGGATTAGCCAAAAAGCAAGGAAAAAAAAAAGGAATCAGCGAATAAGATGCTGTTTGGGTTGACTTGTTTCTTCACT
Source organism: Haemaphysalis longicornis (assembly GCA_013339765.2). NCBI lineage: Eukaryota > Metazoa > Arthropoda > Arachnida > Ixodida > Ixodidae > Haemaphysalis > Haemaphysalis longicornis. The sequence goes on along the minus strand of CM023451.1, from coordinate 128,819,957 downwards.
GCCTCAAGACAACATAAGGATCTGTAATAAGGAGAAGCGACGTAAAAATGCCTATGCATTAGTCTTTAATTCTCGGAATCTCTGAAACGTCTTGCCCAGTTTCTCTCTTTAGGGCTATGTTTAAAACATACAGGATGAAGAGATAAGCAGGAAAAAAGAATTAACAAGTGTCCCAAAACAGCGTCAAATATAATGTGTTGTTGGAAGAATGGCGTCCTTCAGCATGGCAGACGGAAGACGTGTGTACAGCGAGGCACAGTGAGGTGAATATTTACAGATTCGTGTGACTGGAGGGAGCGACCAGAGGGCCCAGCCCGTGCACATGCAACCAAGCTATAGAGAGGCTGAGTTGAGGCCCATTTCACGGCGGGGTGACTCCGTTCAAGGCGACCCGCCCTGAGCTATATTCTCCCGGCGATTTTCCGGTCACCGGTGCTTTCTACAAATAGGGCAAAACCTTGAAGGAAGGAGCACGCTCCCAACTTCCGTCGTTACGCTAAGGAACAAGTAAATAGACTATTTCTTTTTTGGTCATTTTGTTCCTGGTGCTTGAGAACCTGTAAGGTGCGACGTATGGAACAGAATAACCAGTGAATCCTTGAAAGTACAATTTTTTATGCGTAGCTCTCTCGGGCTAGTTACCTAGGTATTTTTGTGTTTGTTTGTGTGCGTGTGTGTGTGTCTGCGTGCGGGGGGTTGGGGGTGGGTGATACGTGGTCGCTTTTTCGTGTTGTGAAAAACCATTCTCTATTTAGGCGCCCTTAATGATAGCGCGTAAAGACAAATTATGTATATATATATATGTATTAAAAGGTTCGTTTTCGGGTAAAACCCGATATTTTTTTATTTTTACACCCCGAACATGTTTCAGGAGCATCGGGTTAAGCCCTATCTCTTCCAGGATGAGCCTTTTCAAAGTAGCAATCTTCAAAGTTGTGGGCTGACAAGTCTGCCGTTCTCAACAGAACTTGCTGGAAGAAAGCACCACAAACACAGCTGTCGAACTTATTGAGTATTGGCATGTCTCTGCCGTTTCATACCCCAAGCTCGCAAATGCTGCACTGCTATTGGTGTGCCTAGCTAATGAAAGCTGTGGTGTGGAGAGAGAGAGAATGAACATCTTCAATTTGGAGCTTAATGGAGCAGCATGGTGAGAGCACCACCGGTGGGGGCGTCCGCTAGTCCAGGATGCCCTGGCTGCTCGTAGAGAAGTTTTTGCCTGCTGAGATACGTTCAACGATCCGGCAGGTCTCGAACGGGGGCCGAGATGTTGCGTATGCGGATGATAGTTCATATACACAAGAATGTGTAAAAAACAGGTGATCAGCTTTTTGTGAATAAAAAGTATAAATTCTTGGAAGTTATCAATGCTCTTTACTGTCATCATTATTTTTTCATTTCCAAAGAGCCATTAAATTTCCGAGAGTATTTGCTATATATAGAAAACCCTGGTCGCTTTCACCCGCAAAAAAATGTCGCAGTATGAGATTTCCTTAAATGGACAACATATTCCTTACGTAAAAAGTCACCGGTTTCTGGGAGTTATCGTAGACCGGGATCTATCATAAACTCCTCAAGTTTCATACCTGAAAAAAACACTACGTGCAGTGGTCCAGCTATTCAAGTTTCTGACCGGAAAGACGTGGTGTGTCTCTGTGCACTCGATGTTACGCCTGTACGATGCCCTGTTTCTCGTTATTTTGCGTTACAGCCTGACTGTATTAACCAACCCGTGTAAAACTAACCTAGAATCTATTCAAGCCATACAAGCCCAGGGTCTTCGGACATATCTAGGTCTCCCGCGTTGCGCCTCAACTGTGGCCACAATTTGCATTGCAAGGGATCACCCGATCACAACCCACATGACAGTGGAGACACTGAGGGCGCACATTAGGCAACTCACCCGGTTGCCCCATCCACCTTGCATCCCCACCTTCAACACAATCACAGGCATCTTTTTGTAAGGTGGTGTCCGCTCTCAGTGGGAGCTTGCCATCGAGCTATGCACCTCCGTCTCGGCCCTCGCCGCCACTTTGGTGTCTGTTACAGCCACAACTGCACCTTAACCTCCCGGGAATAAAAAGAAAGCGGACCTTCCACCAAGCGGTCTTCAACGTCTCTCCCTACTCTTTCTACATGAGGCTTACAGAGACCGGGTCCATGTCTACACAGATGGGTCAGTCACCACGTTCTGCCGGTGCTGTTATAATACCAAAAAAGTCGACCGAAATTCACTTTAAGCTTTCAAACTGCACGACATCAACCGCTTCTGAATTGACAACTATTCGGGAGGCCCTTCTATTCGTACAGCGGGAATAGCCAGAAAAATGAGTTGTGCTATGGGACTCGAGGCCTGCTCTTCAGCGCATTCAGTTTGCCCTCCGCCGCGGCCCATACGAACAACTTGTGGCTGAAATCCGGTGCTTATATGACGCAGTAGTCAGGCATGGACATGATATTGTTTTCCAGTTGCTCCCAAGCCACTGCGGCATTACTGGGAACGAACAGGCGGATAGAGCGGCTCATGGCGCCCACAAAAGTGCAAGATTGACCCGCATCCCTCTATCACGCACTGATGCAGCAAGGTCGCTGCGGTCCATTGCCCGCGAAGTCACTCTCGCTAAGTGGAATACACCAGAGTTCTCGAACGCTCGTCTTTACTCTCTCGACCCCGATTTGCAGCGCCACCTACCTAATAACGTGCCACGCTCGGACGTCACCTTAGTTTGTCGCCTGTGGCTAGGTGTTGCCTTCACCGGTGCTTACTCCTACACCATTGGACTGGCCAGCAGCCCTGCTTGCGATGTGTGCGCCACCGACGAGACGCTTGAACACCTTCTGTGCCATTGCGACCGATTCATAACACCGAGGCAACAGTTCTTCACCAAACTTCGCCAACTCGACGACCACCCGTTTACAGCACAGACAATTTTGTGTCATAGGCGTTGTCCGTCGCAGGCCGAAAAGGCTACAAAAGCCTTACTTTGCTTTTTGAAGGACACGGCCCAGGCCTGCCTGAACGATTGTAAGGACATTACTACAGTGTAGTGTCCTTTGTTCGCCAATTTTTTCAGTGTTCCGCCTTAGTTTTGTGCATTTTCTGGTTTTGTGTGCGTCCTTTGTATCGCCTTTGTAGTTGCCTAGTCACGCCTTGTGTTTTTCCTCATTTTCTTTTTATCGGAAAGACGCGTTTTGGCAGCCGAGCTCAGAAGATTGGACAATCAACAGTTCAAGCTAGAGACTATTCTAGGACAAAGACCCCTACAATCGACTTCGCAGAAGGCAACAAAAGGCCTTCTGCGTTTTATGAAGGACACAGGTTTAGCTGAGAGACTTTAGTGCCCACGAAGGGACTAAAGTGTGTGCGCGACTCCACTCCTATCCCCCCTTTTTCGCCTGCCATCTTTTTTATCCCCTGAACACCCCTTCCCCAGTGCCGAGTAGCAATCCGGGCTCTAAGCCTGGATAACCTCTCGGCCTTTCCTTTCGCTTTTCTCCTCCTCCTCCTCATTTTCTTCCTCTCATTTTCTCCTTTAATATGTACCGCTGTTCTTTCTTTCCCTTTCATTTCCCGTATCCACTGCCCCCTGAGTAGGGTAGCCAACCGGACAGTATCCTGGTTAACCTCCCTGTCTTTCCTGTACTGTTCCTTTCTTCCTTCCTTCCTTCCTGATGTCCCCGCGATTACCAGCGTGAAACAAACACAAATTTTAACGCGTGATAGCTAAGAAGCTCGTGATAACTTCTGATAAAACAAACTGTGAGTATTACATTTTACAACTGTAGATTTAGCCCGCAAAAACCCAAATTTCAGAATGGTTTTACAAAAAACTTAATTTCTGCCCGATGCTCAGTCTGAAAAATAGCACCTGATTTTTACCTCTCTATTTAAAAAAAATGTAGAAACCGAAAACGAACATCCCTAAATATATAGTGAGAACACTTCAAACTACTACCACTGGTAGCGGGGTTTATGTAAAGGTTGTTTGGTGGACAGGCGGCCTTCGGCCGATTGAAGGCAAGGAATCGACTTCGGTGACGGGGCCCGGCACTTCAACATTTACGCTACAGTGATGAAGCCCGTCATATATACAGAACTTCATCAGGCTAAGTCAACACTTTCTGTCTTGGTTACGTCACTGGTGCAGTAGTAACACATTCACTTCCCCAGCTGTGGCGAAGTGCTCAAAATAACATCTGATCTGGAGGTAGATGAAGACGAGAATTATTCATGGGAAATCAGCATCTCACAAGTAAGAGAACGAGAAAAGCTCTCATCTTCAGCCTCAATCATGCCCATCTGCACCTTCCATGCGAGTACCCCTGGGTAGACAGATGTGCGGCTGGGCACTAGGGCTCCCATCGGAATTAGAATACTCCGTTTTCCTGACTCGGCCAAGGAGGCGAGCACAATACTGTCACGTAGTGAAGACGGAGAGCGAAGGTTCCTGTAGGAAATGTAGAAATGAACGTTCATTGGAGAGAATACACAAGCGGCGAAAAAAACGGTCAAGAAAGTTACGTGCACAGATGAATGTACAGTTAAACCTGGATGTAACGAAGCTCTATGTAAGGAATTCCTGGATTTAACAAAGTTTTTCCATTCCCCATTTCCACCTTCATTGAAGCCCATGTGTTTGCGACCTCTATGTAACGAAGGAGTTATTTTTTGCGACGGTTAACCTGGATGTTACGAATTCGCTACGCTGATGAGTCAAGGTTTCTTGCCCTTTTTCTGAAAATTGGCTGGAGAAATGCACTACTTTAGCGAATTTCGCCCGCACCGCAATCTCTCGTGCGTTTCCACGAGTGAGTGAGGTGTCAATTAGGTGCTAGGTAGCGTATTTCTCCAGCCGAATTTTCAGAAAAAGGGCAAGAAACCTTGACTCATCAGCTTGGCAAATTTGTAACATCCAGGTTAACCCTCGCAACTCCTTCGTCACATTGAGGTCGCAAACAGTATGGGTTCGTGGATGATTTCTGCTGCCTGAGCACTAAAAGATTTGTCTTTTCAAGACAAGCTCGCAATACTAAAGCGCCGCCTCCACCGGCGAGAAAGAAGAACGTCACCGCCCGGTACAGTGCCCCAACAAGCATCCCTTCAACAATTTTGACTGCAGAAAAGAGCGTTAAGTTCGCGAAAAGGCGCCCTTTCAGCATAAGTTTGGTTCTGGAAACGCGTTAAGGCATCGAAAAGTATCAAAAAGTCAAAGGGACACTTGGTTACGTTCGTGAATTCGGGGGCGTGTATAGAAGCAGCAAGTTTTTCAGTGTGAAATATATCCTTGAACAAGGGTGAGTGCAGCATCACTGATGTCTAGCATATTGGTTTCGTTTCTGCTTCATTCCCGCGAGCTTTAACTCGAAACTTGCATGTAACGAAAACCTGGATGTAACGAAAAGATGCGAATTCTCGTCAACTTCGTTATATCCAAGTTTCACTGTATACGCGAATCGAATGCCGAGGCGTTTGCATTCCGCGCATTTATCTGTTGTGCTCTCGCTTCCAGTAACATCGATTTAGATCGAGAACACTCCAGAATAACCAAGAACAACATTATAGGATACTGGCCACGGAGAAACACTCTATCTCCTCTCAAAACAAGATGGTCTGTGCGGTATACAAATGTAGAAAGAAGCGTGCGCTTCGCTTAAGAGGGGGAGGAGGGGGGGGGGATTGTGAACGTAGGTGTCCAACTACATCTCCGCGTAATTTCGATGCTTTTTAAGCAATACGCTTGAAATTTTGGAGGGTATGTAAACTAAGTGCCTTACTAACCGTGTGTGAAATTTCATACATGAATATGTAATATTTCTTAAAATAAAAATCCAGAGTTTTGGAGCTTTTTTCTGCGCTTAGAAAAACATTTTCAGAAATGTTTTTGCAGGTACAGAGGTGAACCATTTTCTATATGCGTTAAATGCCTCAGGCTTTCTTCTGAACAAAAATAATAATGGTGGCCATAACCGTTCTTTTAAAAAAATATTTGTTTGTTTGTTTGTTTATTTAGGCAGAATACAAGTACACCGTGCAAGGTAGAATAATTTCCAATCTTCTGCCGAGGCAAACGGGGCAAAAGGCGTTTGAGCCCATTTGATCGAGCCCGATTGATCGAGCCCGATCGGGCCGCCTGACGAGGCCCCGTCCCTGATGTAGCACAACGGCAGCAGCACATAGCATAGCAGCAGCACATTTACATATCACAACCCAAAATTTTATTGATTTTTGAGAAGAAATTATTAATGAAAAAAGAAATGTTGGTGAGAACATGGTTATTCTGGTTCAGAATGTGTTTATAGCATTGATAAATAACTCACAAAAATGATTTCGAAAAACTCTAATAGTTGAAGAGGAAATGTTCCTTTTCTCAACAGAAATGGTGTTTTGAGAAATCGCACTTCATTGATTTTTTCAAATTGTCGCATCTTGCGCTGATTCGGAGAGAAGCGAGGCAATACTCCTAGCACAGTGAACTTCAGGCGCAAAAGATTGCTCGAATATGTCAAAAAAGAAACCAATTACGTGCGCGCAAACAGTATGAGAGGCGACCGACCTTATGTAAACAAACGTTTCGCGATGCATGCGCAATGCTATTTATCTAAAGCAGCGCCATTGCAGCATGCAATGAACTGCAGAAAGATTCAAGTAACTATACGCTACATTTGTAAGTAATTATGAAATAAACGCTATCGCGCATTTGCGGAGAAAAAATAACAATGTAAATCACTGTGCGTCAACACGAATCTTGCAGTGACTTGGCGGGGCCATATGGGGCGCCTGTGGCGCCATTTTTAAATGACTTCTGGTGCGCTACTGAGGATGCCACCTCGTGGGGACGTTCTCAAAGTGTGTTGGAATATTTTGGCCTTATAATTAAAAAAATCTAATTTTTAGTCCGTTTTGCTATCCATTCCGCTTAACGGACAATATAAAATAGCCGGAAACAAAACATAGGTAAATAAAAAGGCATGACACGTCGCAATATAATGAACGGGCATGCTTGACACAACACCTAATTTCGCACACACACACACACACACACAAAAATCGTCGAGTGCAACGTGCTGCGTAATTTGCCAATGAAAACCAGCTTCTTGAAGCACAACGCGCGACTTATATCCATTGCTTTCACCTTACTCTACAACAGGACGACGAAAGCTTATTGTGTGACCAAGGTATGGTATTGAGCGAGGTTACCGGATGTCGAGGTTGCCGGAACATACGTTTTCCTGGCGGTTGTCGATACAAAACACACGCATTTCAGACATCGCAAACTTTTCCTATGCGGTCATAAGGAAAAAAAAGTAAACTTTGCGTTCGATCTTCGGCTATGCAAACTGTCATTTCATTTTGATGACCAAAGGAATAACGAAAAATGGGAACGGAATCAGTTGCGAAAGCACACACGAGTTCATTAAGGGGGAAAAAAGGGACCAGGGGGGGGGGGGGGGGTAGGTAGGACTTTTCCTGAGAGACCACGAATAGTGCAAGTGAGGCTGTGCATGCGAATTTTGGATGCAGCGCGACTCATTCCACACCAATTTTTGCACCTAACGCGACGAATTCTAGAACGAGCGAAAGGAGTAGCTAGTGGCAGCGCGCCGAACAAAGCACAAGAAAAGACTACTTCTCTATTCCGCGCGTGTCTCTTGGCGTATATACACACAGCGCTGACGAACGACGCAATCAAGGGGCGGCGGGGCGCTTCCCTCCTCGTGCCTGTTTTTCTTCCGCTTCTCGTACCCGCCTCGTCCGCTGGGATGTCATCTTCACTTTGCACTCGGTTTCGGTGCCGTTTTGCTTCGCTGAACGGGATGACGGTTTCTTTGTGTGTATGTAGATCGCTCATTTCTCGCGCCCAGCTTTGAGTGCGCTTCCCAGTCCGCGCCTAAATGTTTTGTATTTTTTTCCCGACACATTCCTCCTGTCTAATGTGACGAGGGGGGAGGGGCGCTGGTGTTTCCTGCTTTCTCGTCCCTGGCCTGGCCTCGCTTTTATCCCTAGACCCTTCCATTCGCCAACGAGCGCCCGGAGCAAAACAGTCAGAGAGAAAAAAAGAGGAGAAATGATCGATGACTTTCAAGTTTTCTCGGGCCTAATGCGAAGGTTAAGGAGAAAAGGTAGCCCAAAAAACGAAGAAATCTGGAACGGGCGGAGAAATCAGGGCTGAGTTCTCGTCTACGGCCAGGATCCCTGAGACAGAAACAGGCTGCAAGGATGTGGGGGAAGCGCAAGAGAGAGTAAGGGAAAAAATAGAAAATATGGAATGAGGACTTCTAAGAAATTTGTGTATACGGCTGGAAGATTAGGAAGGAGAAAAAAATACCGGACAAGACGAAAAGTAGGAGCATCATCAGATAACCTTACATTGCTTTTAGTCCTGGTGGCGAATATACCCTGCAGCAAGCGCTTCCAGGCCGGTATTGATGAAGGCATTCAAGGAACATCCTAGCTCTTTCTATTCAGAGGTTTTTGCTGCCAGAATCGCCGGGAAATTCAGTTGCTGCTAAGCAACGGCTGTGGTATAGAAATGAGTTCTGGAAAACAGTAAGTACGAGTTTAATTCTTTGGGATAAATATGAGGTGTGTAATGGGACAAAATCTTGCACAATCGACCAAATGGAAATGAGATATTAAATTGTGTTTTAGGAACTGGAATTCAAGTTTACAAAAACATTTACTTCACAAAATTTACAAAACCTTTACAAAAATTTACTTTACAAAAACATTAGATAGTAGGAGAAAATTAAAATTTGGAGTTATAGATGTAAAATTGCTTAAAGAGCCATGGAAAGACAGCTGATGGGCATAATAAACATTAACATAAGGAAACCCGGGTGGATGAAATTCTGCCCAAAACTTGGAGAAGGAAGCTTACTTGTGGATACCATATATAAGTGTACAACGCTGCTAATAACGTGGATATTGAGGAGCTGCATCAGGACTGATCACGTGACCGGTGACCGCATGAAAGGGTAAGAAAATACGTAGAATCACGGGGCAGGAAATGAATAAGCGACAGTGGGGTAGGAGCATTAGAGATTATTTGGAAATAACCTTCATCCCCCGCACGACTCAGAATAAATTATCATACTTGGCGGAGGCTGGAGAAGACTGCCGGCATGCAAAAGGTTAAAAGTTCAGAAAGACACCCAAGATTACTTATGTGTGCTAAAATCCGCAGACTCTCCTGTTTGTTTCACGCTATGAGTACATATCTACGAGTCGGCCATGAGGTTCTGACGGCAGTTGCCGTTTGTCCATGGGCAATTACGCATGTGTGAATTATAAGAAGGCATAGTGACGTCTGAGCCACCGTAGGCGGCACCAAAAATCGTTTCCAACGCCAGATTTTTGCCAGATCGTTGATTACAACCATGACGTCGATCCCAATACCTCATTTTTACAGAGCGAGTCATGTAAGACTGTGGCTTTAAAAAATCCTGAGGCGCGTTGTCTGCACGGGCCGATTACAAAGACAACATTTCGACGACCTGTCTATCCTCGTACTGCCAAAATTCTGACATCACGCTGGCGCGAACTACCAGCCACAAAAACCTTATTCATTATTTAAAGTGGCTGATTGTAAATTAGTTGGGCTATTCAAACTACCACTCAGACTAGCTAGGCTGAAAGCTTTGCTCGTTTCATTCTCTGCGAAGTTTTTCTTCGGGTATCTTTGTGGCAGTGATAATTCAAAAGGTGTGTTTTTTTCGAATCTGATGAAGAGGATTAAATCTGGTTACGTATCTAATCACTTCAAGTGCGCAGGTTCTGTAATGTCAAGCTGCTTCTTTAAAAGAAAAAGACAAAGCCACACTGGTACCTACATACTACAATTCTGACGTTGTTGTAAAATCATTGCTATAGAATTGATGCATCTACTGCCATGATCCTCAGCTATGAATATCTCAAATAAAAAAAAAAAAGCTCACATAGTGCCCTTGTGACCCGGAACCGCGCTTTCATCATTTTTTTGCAAGTGCATCAAGATGAACTACTGTTGTATCCCCAGCCTGATGAAGAAATTAGTAAGTTAAAATAACACGCGTTTTGTCAATAATTTAACGTATACGACGTACATAGGAATAAATGAAATACTGGTAAGTGCACGTAAAGTACAGTCGACTCTGATAGTTTGAAGTATCTTAAGTTAAATTTTCGGTCTATTAGAAGACAATTTTATACGCAATCCAAATTAGAAGAAATCGTTCCATAATTCCAAGCTAAAACCCAATACATCAGGTAATTGGAAGTTATTTTCAACAAAAAGTTGTTGTTGATAAACTTTATTGACACACACACACACACACACACACACACGCACACACAAAAAGGACCCCCAAAGTCCGGGGTTCTGAATGGAAAAAAATTATCTATACAGACGGGAGGACCTGACGAACGTGAGCCACCAAGCTCGCCACCAGGCCGCTCGGTCCGGTCCCTCCGGCGGCGCGAGCCAGTCTTGGAGAGAAGAGGGAGGAGGTGAAAGGGACTTAAGATGAGTTGAGAGTGATGGTTGCGAAGCAGAACAGTCCCAAAGAACATGCGGCGTATTGGGAAAGACAGAACACTTAGAGCACCGTGCAGGGCTGCGATGGCCTTCTAATCGATGTAGTATGTGTGGGGTTGGAAGACTGTCCGTTTGCGCTTGCCGGATAAGACAAGCATCTGCCCGGGGTAACAGGTGCATCGAAATGACCATCCTCTCTCGAAAAAATTCAAAATTTTCACACGCGAAAAGCAGCGCTGTGTTCTGTACTGATTTCCGCCATCGCAAATGAAGCAGCACAAACTTTATCAAGCGGCAGGCCAGTGCATACTCGCGCAAGCGTGTGTATGTCTTTCTTGTGGTCTTCTCAACCCTTCTTTGTTGTTGTCATCGCGCACAAGGTCCCAACTATCGTGGCAACCCGTGTCGTGCGCTTGACTGTGCGACGAAAGTCGAGATTCTGAACAAAATCAAGAAGGAAAACGTGCGGCGGATTAATAACAGATTTGCTGTTGTGCTTTTTCTTTTACTTGGAAGTTCTATTATTAAGAGTTTTTTTTTCGGTTCCCATGGACTTCGTATTAAAGGGACCCTGCAACACTTTCGATGAGCGCTTTCACGCTTTCCTTCGCGTCTGGAACGACTGCGAAAACTATAGTTATTGCCTGCACGGAGCGGCACTGCATGATTTGCTCGTCGCACCAGATACGCCTTCCATTCCTGGTTTGTTTTTGTGGCGTTTTCTTTAAGTTGCTATCGAAAAGCGTTCGTTGCTGCAACTGAAAGAAAACCAGCCAACAGCCGCTACATGGCCTTAGGGACGTAATTCGAGCCGTCGAAGAACGTCGAGACCGGAAAAGATTGAAAATTTTTTGAGCGAGTTTACAAGTGACCTGATATGCATAGAGCAGTAATTTTTGGCTGAGGTAAGTACTGGGTGTTTTTGGTGACTACGCTCTGCAAGCATTTCGGATTTAAAAAAAGTTGAAAAAAGTGTTGCAGGGTCTTTTTAATTAAAGGGAGTCGACTGTATATAGGAACGAAAACAAGACTAGCAAAACCCCACATTTAGTGTAGAGTGCACAGAGATAAGTATCGCGCTGAACTGCAAGCACAGAAACCTTCTCAAGGGTAGCGATACTATAGGGCACCGGCTCATAGCGATCATCGGCAAGGCTATGTTTGGGACAGGGTAAGAAATACTCAAGAAAAACCCAAAAACAAAACGGAAACAATATTTCCTCTTCCACGCGTAGCCTTCTTCCATTATGAGTCATTACGCGTGTGTGTGTTGAACGGATAGACCGGTTGGAGGGGAGAAGTACAGAGGGACGGAGAAGCGAGATTGAGCGAAATTGAATAAGAACCGACGACGACAGCACGACGACGCAGGATTACGTGCGGCATACGCCCACGTAGTCAACGTCTCCGACCCGCGCCCTGCTACGCGAGGGCTCCTATCGCTATTAGCGCTAATGCGACCCGGCATTCGAAGCTCAGACAACGTTTTAAGGGGACCTGCACGGAGGCAGCTGCACGACAAAGTGACGACGAGAGCACGACATCTCCTCCTCGTCCCGGGGGAAACATTCATGCAGGTGCATTAAATATGGCGCCAGTTGAAGGTAATAGAAAGAGGCACACTCTCGCTTCTGTCACTCGCTGCTCCTGCGCGGCCGTGTAGCTTTCAGATTTCGCGGCTGGGAAAGCTTTCCGTGAAACAAAGTTAGCGATCGTTCTCTAGTTGGACGCCCGTGTGAGGGCCCATGTTTAGAGCCGAGTGAGCGTTTCGATGCAACGTAATGAGTCAGAAAAAACGTGGCACTGGCCAACCTAGCTTTTCGAATGAACTTGAATTCAAGAGGTGTATGCGGCAGCCATTTTGTTTTACTACGGAAGGCTGGGGAAGCCGAGTTATGAAGGTGAAAGGGAGGGGAATTTGTGAGTCGATGAGTGTTCTTTGTTAAAGACATGGTATGTGGAGTCGCCGATTCGGGGTATGACCTTACATTGCGTCATGAAACCCGGAAATGACGGTAGGACGTATGCATACGTCGTGTGGCCATGTCAGGTGCTCCAGCCTGTCAACTAGTGTCTCCGCACCATGTCGGCATCATACCACAGGATGTGGACGACATTTCGACGAGATCGGGGCGCACATTCAAAGGCTTGTCAAAAGGAGAACTCACGAGGCTACTCATACTTCTATACACAGTCAAACTTTCTTTCTTGGGAAAGGAAAGGACGCTTTTTTTAATGAGAAAGAGAATTCCACGAAACTGAAAAAAAAAAATGACGATGAAATAAGATTGCACGTCAGTGCAATCCGCAAGCAACATATATGCGCCGAGCTGGGAAAAAGAAAAGGAAATGAGGCGCCCCCTCCAGCCCCACCTCCAAACTTCAACACGCCAACGAGCCTCTCCCATCCGGGCGCCTACATCCGGGCTTTTAGGAAGTCTCGCTTTCGGCGCTTGCAAAAGCCAAGGTAAGCGCCATGACGGTGGGGACGAAAGATACTATGAAGCCAGGGCAACCGCATAAGAAGCTCAGACAACAGGCTCGCCATGAAACCTCACGTAACAGCAGCAGAGATCAAACAGGGGGCAAGTGCCGGGGCGTAAGGGAGGCGAGGAACAAGGCCGGGGCCAGCGTATCCGCAGCGATGGTGATCTCAATTCCCCAGACGTCGGCATTTTATTGACCTACGAAACACTTTTACATCCGGGGATATACTGCCGTCCGCGGATCAGCTTGGCTCGTAATCTACGCTCCGCGTAACGTCATCGCGGGCCCCCCGCTTTCCAGGCTTGCCTTCTGTATACCTTCGCTGATCGGGACCTGAAGCTCCGGTGAACCCTCCCGACTGGCTCCTCCGCATTGCTTGGCTTTTTCCTCCGGCGCCGGGGTTCGGCTGCCCGCTTGTGTGTCGGGCAACACAATGAATTGCTTTCGCTTCCGGCCCAGTGCGCTCAGCCGCCGTCGCACTCGGCGGCTTCTTCGACCGTACTCAGACCAACGGGTCCTGCAGACACAGTGGGTTCTAAGCCTCGGCGAAAAGCACTTACTGACCCGAATGAACCCCCAAAGGGAAGATATAATGAGCACAAATTCTAATCGCATGAATATATATAAATGTGTCGCCGGCGCATATTTTTACTTTCGTATGATTATTTATTTATTTATTTTTTTATTTTTTATTCATACTGCTGATCCCATGAGGGATTACTGCGAGAAGGGCAAAATACTAATTCGACCTTCAACATAAAAAAGCATACACCATTTACGCGTACAACATTATACAAATTTTGAAGAAGACAGTATATGTTTGTGCTCGTAAGTGGGAAACAGTTCTGTATTAGTACGTCACAACAAACATGCAGCGAATAAAAACAAAATAACATGATGCATTACAAGTGGCTGCTACTATGAACAAATTACACCGAAGTGCGCAGGGGATTTTTTAGCAAAGACGAAAAAGTTTCATAAGAAGGACTGCTTGTTACGGAGAAAGGCAAGTTGTTCCATTCATGTATGGCGAGTGGAAAGAAGGATAACTTAAAACAATCGGTGCGGCATTGGTATTCTCGAAGTGTTAGTGAATAAATGTGTCGTGTTGATCTCGTTTCTATTTTCGATATATACTTGGAGCTATCTATGTTTACCTGCTTGCTTATTAATTCGTGTAACATTTTCTGCCGAGGAAGTTTTGCTCGCTGTTTAAGAGTCAATATTCCTGCTTTTTTTTAAGTTGTGTGGGCGAATCAGTGGATGAATTAGACGGAAATGCGCGAACGGCTGGACCGACAGAAAAGAACAGCGCTGCAGACAGCACAGATTGCTTTGTGTACTTCCGACGTCCTCATAAGACCGTGAGTTGAGTTTATTCTAGTAACGTTGAGTTGACGGGTGGTCTTAATGTGTGTTGAAAAAATAAAAAGGCCAGTTATGTGAAAAAACGAAATCAACCTCATCGGTTAGGAGCGTAAGCACTGCCAGGACATTTTGCCATGGTATTAGGAGTAGGTATAACGGGAAGAATTAGTGGAATACGTCGTAAGCTGCATTTAAATGTGCATCCCCTCGAACGCCTCCATCACGACAGAAGAGGTGGAATGGAATCCCGCATCTCATTCCATAGCTCACATTATTAAAGATAAATGGGAGTAAATGGCAAGGGCATACGCACGCACAAACGCATTTGAAACCTCAAGCACACGCACGGACGCATACACAGACCTAAACAGACATTAGTTTGCTGCTTCCAACTTCGCCCGCCCATACTGATGGCTGGGGTGCGGAGGCACACCAGTTATTTCTTTCTCCCTGACGTAAGTGCAATATACAGTGTGTGTGTGTGGGGGGGGGGGGGGGGGGATATTAGGGTCATCGAAATATTGGGGCATTGTGAAAAAAATCAGAATGGATTGTAGGGAGCTCGAAAGAAAGAAGGTGCGCTCATTCGTGTCTGTGGCTTGATATATAAATGCAATAATTTGGTATTTATCTCCCGCATTAATATTTTATCGTAATCTTAGCACATCTGAAGGGGCGCCTGAGCTGTACGATGTTCGCCGTGCAAACGAGAAAATTGTGAATGATGTAATTCGACCGAAGTGTTTTTTTTGCAATCGCTTCCGCGGGATAAGTTTGGGCTTGAACTTAATTGAAAATACAGCCTTGGTGCATTTCGTTTCGAACCCGAACCTCACGCACAGCAGAACTGTTTATCCCCTGCGCTATTTTACTGGCTGATCAGAGTGTCAGCCTAGCGCGAGGAGAGCATTGTATTTAAGAGCCGTTGTCCTCGCTGCAGCCACGGATTATAGAAAAACTGAGGTTGATTCCTGTCATGGGAATCGGTAAAACACGAAAGTGGAATGTGCAGCGAAATCTGCAGCTGAGCATGATTTGCGGCTCGCCGACTGTCTCGTGGGTGTGCTTGGCGAGCGACGTCCTGCTGGCGGGTCGCTTCGGCAAGGGTGCACTGGCCTCATTTCCGTGACCGATACGACGTCAGTTGAATCATGGTGTATCCCGGCATAAAACACTTTAGTGTTAAAATATAAAACCCGGAAACGAACAACCCCAAGTATAAGGTACTCTTTAGTACGAAATGTGGCTTCCCCGCAAAAAGATCCTGTGTGCAAGGGTGCACCCTTTACAGGCCACTTGCTTCGTTGTACTGCCGTCATTTCCGTGAGAGATATGACGTCAGAGTCCTTGTGTATCCCGGAATAAAAAAACTTTCGTGCTAAAATGAAGACATGTATAACAACCGCGAACACCCTACACACCCGGTAACCATTTTGACTTGCCTAAAATATGGCTGAAAAAAAAAGCCACCAATAATGAGTAGACTCAGCTGCACACTTTCCTGCCAGGCGCACACCAGTTAGCGTACACTGGCTTTTTGTCCATGTTGTGCGCTGTGGTGAGTTACAAGTACAGGAACTGCATAAACGTGCCACTCTCTGGAATGAATGTGGAATGAAATGAACTTTAACGCGGCCGTCAGCGCATCGAATACGAGAACACAGCGTTAAAGTACCAAGGTTAACTGGTTTCTACTTTGACCACGGAACAAATTGAACTTGCGCACCAGCTTATCTTTTGAACAGTCTTCAGTCCCTTTTGGTCTCGCACGCTGCATCTCGGACGGAGTGTGCATCGAGTGGTGTAAAAGTGTGCTGGGAAACATTCAGTGCTTTTCTACTGTGTGAATAAAGATGACCAGCAAAGCTGGGCACTGTCCAAGGAGTGCACAAAACAATACACATTTGTTTTGTAATTGGTGATTGAGCATACTTTCTAGTTAACTAGCTGAAGGAAACTCGGAGGGACTAAAGCTTATTCTAGAGTAAAAACACGGGGATGTTTGTTTTTATGGCTTAAAAAGGTATGGATTGACAACAGACGGGAATTTAACAGTATGTACGGCTTCACTGCGAACTCCGCGATGATGAAGAGTACATGGAAGTCGGCGTAATAACAAAGTCGCCTTAGGGGATAATTATCATTTAATTTTAGACGGGATATTAAGAAAAAAAGAGAGATGGCTGTTTTTTGAGTGCTTGAGAGCACCATTAGGTGTGGGCCACACCGTAACGCAGTTTGTCGGCTATGCTGTGCTACCGTACTGGACAGAGCGGAACATTTTCGCTTTCGCGTTGTTCATGTCGTGGATTACCTACCTCTGGGAAACGTACTTGTCCTACAGACAGTACAAGCTGTGCAAGTCAACAACCCGAGTTCCCCCTGAAGTCAACGCTATTACGGACCAAGAGACGTTTTTCAAGGCGAGGATTTATCAGCTTGACAAAATGAAGTTCGGCTTCTATTCGGGAATCTGGAGTCAGCTGGAGACGACGCTTGTGCTGCTGTTCAGCGGGTTCGCCTTCTTCTGGCATCTTTGCGAAAATTGGGCCACCAAGGCTGGTGTTGCAAACAGTGAGCTGGCTACGACATCGTTATTCATATTTGGTGGGTCTTTGCTGTCTACACTCCTTGACCTCCCGTGGTCGATCTACTACACCTTCGTCATTGAGCAACGTCATGGTTTTAACAATCAGACAGCGGGGTTCTTTGCGAAGGACCGGGTGAAGAAGTTCTTCCTGATGCAACTCATCATCCTGCCGATTGTCTGCGGCATCGTTCAAATCATCAAGCTGGGCGGAGACTACTTCTTCATCTACCTGTGGTTCTTCACGTTGGTCGTCTCCGTTCTGATGTCGTTCATCTATTCGGACTTCATTGCGCCCCTCTTGGATAAATTCACGCCACTGCCGGAAGGACAGCTCAAGACGAGAATCGAAGAGCTCGCTGCCAGCATAAACTTCCCCCTCAAGAAGCTGTTTGTTGTGGAAGGTTCGAAGAGGTCATCGCACAGCAATGCCTAGTTCTACGGCCTGTTCAAGGAGAAAAAGATTGTCCTGTTCGACACTCTGCTTGAGAAGGACGAGGTGGCTGAAGGCGAGAACGGCACTGTGGCCCCTGAGGAGGATACAGCCGAGGCCAAGGAGAAGAAGCCCCGCAAGAAAACTGGCTGCAACGACGACGAAATCCTGGGTGTCCTGGCCCACGAGCTTGGCCACTGGAAGCTCAGTCACGTCATGAAGAACTTCCTCATAGGCCAGATCCACCTGTTCTTCTGCTTCCTCATCTTCTCACTGCTGTACAGTGACGACCGGGTGTACCGGGCGTTCGGCTTCTACAACACCAGGCCCGTCCTGATCGCCCTCCTGCTCATCTTCATGTACATCTTCTCCCCCTACAACACGCTGCTGGACTTTTTCATGACAGCGCTGAGCCGGCGCTTCGAGTTCCAGGCGGACGCCTTTGCTCGGGGCATGCACCGGGCTTCGTGGCTCCGGAGCGCATTCATCAAGCTCAACAGGGACAACCTCAGCTTCCCCGTCCACGACTGGCTCTACTCGGCGTGGCACCACTCACACCCCTCCGTCCTCGAGCGTATCCGGGCACTGGGCAAGATTGACTAGGCTGCTGACCCCGCGCTGCAGGCACACAACCAAATTCGAACGGTCCACGCGGGTGGGGGAGGGGATTTACTTTTCCATGTGGCCGTCATTGCAGGGTTTTGTAAACAGTGGGTCGACTCGAGCTAATTCAAACTCCTTGGTGGTGCTGATTTTTGATAGTGTTACTTGAAGCCCCGTTTATTTGCATTTTCCTTTTTTTGTTTTTTAATTTGGAGCAAAATTATCCGGTTGTAATGCGAAAAGGCCCAAGCGTTCAGTGAGCAAAAAAAGCCAGCACCTGCAATGTCTGTAGGAGTGAAATAGAACCTAAATTTCCAGTGCTGTGAATGCAGGTATGTATGTGCCGGCATGCGCATGCCTGCAGGTTTGCATTGGCCTTGCCCTGTAGCACAGTAGTCACCAGCAAGCCATAGCACTCGGCGCTTCTGTTCCATGGCAGCGCCCACAATACTGGCACATCCATTCAGCACCACACCATTTCTAGGATGCTTGCTTGTACTTCAATGCTTTCATGTTACAAATCAGAAGTGTTTAGTTGTCCTCGAAGTTTGTTTTTTACGCTTCCTCGCACACAAGCCCAACTTTTAGCAGACCTAAGCTTTTATTGGTGCTAAACCTCTGAAATGCATTTGTCCTTCAATGGGCTACCCCCAATTTCGTATCTCAGTTTAAAAAACCAAAAAGTCTTTACTGCTTTGTTAAAACATACAAATTCACAACACTTGGTCGCTGCCAAGTTGAAAAGCTGTTTTTCAAGACTTACTTTGAACTAACTAAATACGACAGCTAACTGAACCTCGGCGTAATGGTATACAGTCGTATTAGCGTCCAACAATGGGCCTATCCATCTCGATTTTGACAGAAAGGATGGGCTCTTTCTATATAGACTTATATATTCCCCATGTGAAAGATGATGATTGATTGATTGATTATAGGGTTTAACGCGCCGACGCAACGCAGGCGATGAGGCGCGCCGTAGTGGAGGGCTCCGGATTAATTTTGACCACCTGGGGATCTTTATCGTGCACCGAAATCTCGTACACACGGGCGTTTTTGCTTTTCGTCTCCATCAGAAAAGCGGCCGCCGCGGCCGGGAATCGAACCCGCGACCTCGTGCTCAGCAGCGCAACGCCTTAGCCACTGAGCCACCGCGGCGGGTCCCCATGTGAAAGATGGCCGTTCTATGTGGTTGCGCACATGCCCCTATAAGGAGAAACCGGGACATGTACATCACGTGCAGCAAACTTTCATTTCAATGAAATCCCCAGGACAAAAATGAAGGAAGTTCATACTAACGCGTAAGGCTTTATGGTAGCGAAGCTGCACGCAACCATCACGACCATCCCGACGATTTCGGTCTACGATTGCAGCCGATTTGCTTCTTCACTGCCGCAACGACCTTTACCCCATCATTGTTGCTATAAGTGTGAGCTTGCTTTATTTTTTTTGGATGTTATAATTATTAGACATCATATTTATTGAGGGGCTCACACTATGACGAGTCTTTCTCGTTACGAGCAAGTGTTGCCACGATTACGGCCAACACTGGAGGTTTTTTGCCAATCTTGGCCAATCGCCTTAAGTGGGTAAGCTTGGCTTGACAAATGTGCGCAGGGGACACTGTGCAGTCGTCGCGAGGAACGCACACACGAGCGCTAGGGATTGTCTTGGTTTTGTTAACTGCCGGGCGGTCACTGCGGGGCCCGCGCTTACGTGCGTGCGCTGGGCAATTTCTTGGTATTTTAAAGACGATAGTCTTTCTTGGGCTACTTAAACCCAGAAAATTTGGTCTGTCTGTATGTATGTCTGTCCGTCTGTCTGTCTGAGACTCGATTCAGCCACCCGGACAAAGTAAAACTGATATTGCGCAATAGTCTTATATACTCACAGCCACATGTAAACGTCTAAGCCCGGTTTATATGTTCATAACTGTCAACTTGTGAACAAGAACAAGACATTACGCAAATATAAGACAGGAAATTAGTAAACAAGGGATATTTACAGTGTTCCTTTTATTTAAAAATTTTCATGGCTGCTTGGTTTTTTCGATAGCAAATGATATCGTACATCTACTGCAGAAAACCACGCCTCCTGGCGGCATATCAAAAATCACGCGGCAACAGCACCGAAAGGTTCCACTAGCTAGGTTCCACGTTTCTGCTTGGAACGCACGTGGAGCACGGCCATCGCGGCTCTATAAACCTTCTAGTCGGCCGCCTCCATTCACGCGCGTCTCCGCCGTACTGCAGCGCTGGCATCGAGGAACCCGGCCTGCTAGCAGTGGAACGCGGTAAATTCAAATCGCCTTGCGCAAACCCTTTAGTGTGTTTTACCTTGGGATGAGCGCGACGGTACAGGAACAGCATGAGAGGTGAGCGGGAAAGCAAAGGAGGGCATTTCCTTGGCAAATGTCTACAAAGACTATCGTCTTTTGACTACATTTGCAACGAAAGGAGCAGATACGCGGCCGAATTTTTTAACTGCGGACACAAAAATTACGATTTGCGAAAAAGCTTCGCTATTAAAAAACTGACTCCGTCAAACCGGACTTTCTTTTGAAGGGGTACCCTTGTTTCGTACACCGGAGTGAAGGTATTAAAAACTTTGAATAAAGCGAGCATCACTATAAAAAGGTCTTTTTTTATAACGAAGATTCAGAGTACGTAGAATACATACATACGTACAGAAGCTATCCTTAGTCAGCTACTATCGCGAGCGGCATACTTAAGATCCCAGAGCCTTGTACCTTGCTGTAGAAATCAAGTAGCTGTGCGATGGTTTCAGCAAGTTTTAAACGACTGCAAGTGTTTTCGTCGCACACAAAAGGATCGCGCAACCACTTGAAGATCCCTACCATGGAGCTGCATTGGCTGACTCTTGCCTGCTGTAAACAAGTGTGTGCCGTGGTTTCGCAAAGTTTGATGAACACACCATGCTCAAGTAGTTTTGCAATCAACGTTACAAGTGACCGCACACCACGGGGAAGTAAAAAATCCCAACACCATCGAGCCGGGGGACGCTTCCGGGAGCTTCCCTGCGAATGCCGCAGTGTGGTCCGCTCTGTCAATCCAAAAGAAATCAAGGGGGGAACAGCGCCAGGAAGCTCCCGAGAAATATGTCGCTCGCGCCCGATCGCTTCGCATTTCCCGTTTACCAGCGGAGCACTGTGCTCGCTCACGCCGAAAGCTCTGGCCTTGTGGCCGGTGACCCGTGGAGCTTCGCTCTCGCAACCGTCAACTTTGAGGTGGGCGCGCTAATCAACTCCAACAGAAAGTGTCTGGGGATTGAACACCGCTTTTCTATGCTCGCTGCCAAATCGTATTTGTTGATTGAGCAACTTCCACTGGCGATAAGGCTGCTGCCTACCCATCCCACACTTTCGTCCGTGATGCCTCTCTTTTCCTTCTGCTCTACATTCTGGTCTTCATTTTTGTGCGCTTTTTTCTCCTTGTTCGCGCCAATTGATGCGTGCGAGGATGAGCGGTGTGGCCACGCCAGGTCGGCGTTAATGAATCGAGTCGATCCCGCTGCCCGTCCACTCTAGCGTACGCACGTGATCCTGCGCCGCCCCGGGCGTTGTCGGCTTTGGCCAGAGCTGCAGACGCCTTCATTACGCGCCTGGTGGCAGTGCACGTCCCGCCCACTGAACGCGTGTGCGCTCAAAGTGAGCCTGTCCGCGCACTTGCTGGATAATTTTGTGAAGGCCAGTTGGCGCACTGTTTGAAAAAACTTTCCCGCACACAAAACAAAAATAATTTTGGTGCTCAAAGTTAGACTTCGCCCACCTATGTAGTTACTTGCAGGCACTGCAAAACCTAAAATGAGCCATAATTTTTGATGAAATTACGAGTGAATGAGAAGTGAAAAAAAAAGAACACATCCTAACAAAACACATTTATTAGTTGCTCTGTTGGAATGCGAAACATACAGTAGCGTGTAGACACAGGCATACTCGCCATAAGTGATAATTAATTACACTTGATACATAATTCCGAAAATTCTGTCAGTCTGTTTGCCTGCCCGTCGGTCCGTCCGTCCCGTAGACTGAGCCGCCTGTCCTTAGGTTACCAGAATTTTTGAACGAGAAGATTGTATAGGCAAAACGTCACCGAACAACCAAATCCGGAAACACTGAAATCTAAGGTTTGACGAAATCTGGTCTGCTAGGGCAAAAGATTCATAGTTGAAAAAAAAACTGGTGATCGCCAACGAAAGGTTTATTTAAAAACGTAAAAAACGTTTCGGCTTCCGTACGGAAGCCCCTTGTTCACTGAATCCTTGTTCACTGAGGCTCAGTGAACAAGGCTTCTAGGAAGTCGAAACGTCTTTTTACCTTTTTAAATATACCTTTGGTCGGCGATCACCAGTTTTTTCAACTGTGGATCTGGAAACACCCTTCCCATCTCAAAACGTTGCGCAAAAAACATATTAGGCAAATTGAATCAAAACATCAATACACGAATGTTACTGGGGGGGTGCTCTTTTAAGTGAAAATAGGTGTGCGCTTGATATTTGCAATATAAATGAAAAACAGGCGTTGAAACGCAATATTTTGACTCCGAAATATTAAAGGTTACTCGCGCCAGGCAGTAGACCGCGTGCCGCATTTCAAATTCAACGAAAGGTTCCAATAGATGGTTCTCGAGTAGTGAAACGCCGTAAAATTGAATCGACACAAGCAAACTTTTAGCGTGTTTTTTTTTTTTTCTAGGAGGAGGGAGACGGGAAGGAGAAGAGAGTGAGCGATGGGCGTGAGAGAGGAGAGATGCATTGATGTCGCAGAAGTGGCCGAAGACTACCGTGTTTCGACCACATTTGCAGCGAAGCGAGCAGACACGTCACCATTTTTTTTGTTAGCAAAGTATGTGACATGTTCTGCTAACATTTCCAATTCGAAAGATTGATGATCGGGTTAACATTGTATAACCTGCTGCGCAAAGTGTACTTTTCCTTTTTTCTCACACAGAACACCCTCCCCATATAAAAATTGGCTCTTCCAAAAGGAGAAAAACAGGTAAAGAAAAAGAGGACGTGACATGTTACGTACACCAATGGTATGTGTAGATCACGCATGCTGGGCTTTAATTAAAGAAAAGAAGAATAGTACAAATAGAGGAAAGTACGCCTATGTTCGGTTGAATGGGCCTCGGTTCAAGAGAATCCCTCAGTCCTACGCAAAAGCGAGCCATTCTCCAATAGCAGCTGACCCTCCGACTAGCTAGATCGCTGGCACACGTCCATGCCGTATTAACCCCTACATGGATCTCTACCGTGGGGCGTACGCCAGGAAAACAGCAGGGAATAAAGAACGACGGAAGCTGAAACAGGCCCGGCTCGACCAACTGGGTCTAGCGGTCCACCCCCGCTTCCAAGGCGACCGTCAAACCCGCGAAACGAATCCTTAATCCTCCCCGTTCTTGCGCCAGAAAGAAGTAATAAAAAAAAACACTGTTGAAGCTGTGAGGCTGACCGGAGTTGGGTTCCAGAAAACAGAAACAACAAAAAATTTAGGCTCCACCGTAAACCCAAAGAGAGAAGTGCAAACAGCGACCACCCATTGCTGCGGTCCCCGTCTGGACTGAGCGGGGCCTTTGTGCGAGAGGAGAAGACAATGGTAATGACGCAAGCCATGAATTATTAAGGTCTCCCCCTCGTCGGGCGTGCGCAAAGCACACTGGGGTCTGAGCCCCGTTTTCCCTCCTGAACACCCGGGCTGCCGGCTTTCCAAAGCTCGGCCGGAAATGAGCATCCGGAATCACTGCATTCAACTTTTAAACGCGTTCCTTCCTTCATTGCTCAGTGTTTAGAATTGCCGACTCCCATCCGGAAGACCGAAGGGAAAGCGGAGCGTAGACTAAACTTAAAAACACACAAATGATGAAATAAAGAACGGAAACGAAAGAACAAAAGGGGCAAGAGTTTGAGCAATAACGCGCAGCGCGCGAGTATTTCACTCCGCAGCAGCGGCAGAGTCGCTTTGAAAGTGATCTCCAGCGCTCGTCCACCCGCATGCGGCGTGTCGGCGTCACCCAGGGACGACGCGCGCTTTTACAAATGGGGCCCGAATTGAACAGGGAGGAAGCGGACGAGACCTCAGAGGTGCACGGGTCGCATTTGTCATCGGGGAAGCCCCGCCACCCGCATTCGTGGCGGCGTTTGCCAGAGGGGAAAAACGGGAAGAGAGCAGCCCCCTCGTCGTTTATTTGCGCACGTGATACACACACCGCTGGGCTGGATTTAAAACTAGACCACCCCATCACCCACTCCCCCGACAGCGCCACCCGGCCTCTATTAGAAACCAATCGGGAGTGTTCACTTCAAGTTCGGGAGACTTAAATTGAAAATGTGTCAGACGGGTGCGGCCGCCTTGTCACACGAGAAATAGGCTTTCGGGGCACCGTCGCTCCGAAGCTACAGATGTTCTATAATCTGGAGCGTTGTAGGAAAGAACTATGAATTTATGGGGAACTTTTCGGCTTCTGAACATGCGCCAGAATATTGTACACATAGCTTGAACACGCATTTCGTATTTTGCGTGTAACAGAAATACAGTCCTAGGTGGCCGGCCGCCAGACCTGCGACCTTCACGGGCAGCAGAAAAATTGCCATAGCCATTTCAGCAAGCGGCAGGTTTTTCGCACATTTTGCGGTAGCGCTCTTCAAGCGTAGCCACACGAGCTAAGGCAGAGAGTTATCCCAGTATGATCGGTACGATGTGCAGGCCTACCACGCTTTGAAGTTTAACTCTCATAAACATTTTTCTTAGCCGAGTCACACGAAATCGTTTTTCCTGCCTCGGCACAATCGTAAACCACTGCGTACTAAGCGAGGCCCACTTTAAACAGTCTTGCAGGCGTTCGCAAAGTGTGGCCTGTAAGAATTGTGTAACAATGTAGGTAGTTGCACGTCTATATTGTTTGCATTCGGACGCTAATTACGTCAAGTTAGCGGCATTTTGATTCTGAAGCTAGGTTTAAACGTAGAAAATGTTAATGCATACTCGTGGCTGTGAGACATGCGTTGAGCTATTTCGTGTAGGAACTCGGTGAGACGCTATATCTATATGGGATAACCCACACCTGAAACTAACGAGCCTACCGGGACGATTTGTTGCATATTTATCAGGGTGGAGAAATATACAGTTCTGGTCAAAAGTTTCGAGGCCATAGTGAGTGCCGCTCTCTATTGAAGAATTTAAAGCAGAAACCCAAATCTCCTGCGCAACCGAAATATTTTTTTTTGCCACAGACCTGGTCGAACTGTATGCTGACCAAATTTGGGAAAGTTACAAACAATATGAGCAGCTTTTGCAGGAATTTTCCGGCATAGGTAATGAGCGTATAGTACCCTGAAAAGATTGTATACCAAGACGATACACGTTATGAAGACGTTTTAATATTTCAATCTGTTTATTTTTAAGGCTTCTGTTCTTGCTAGTGTAGGAGTTTCGAAGGCGGTTGTTTTATAAGGCCAGGACGTGATAATTACGTAGGGCAACTTGACGCGAGGAGAGTTGTCAAAATTGATTTGACCATTATTATATTGCGGCAGGCAACTTCTGTTGTTCAGCATCCATTAATGCTGAAGTATTTCAGTCGCTATTGAGCTGCGTCCCATTATACAGTTTTTTTCAAGTTACAGGGAAGATGTATCACAAAGTTAATCTGCTCCTAGGATTAGGTGGTCAGCCCACTGAACTCCACTCACTTTTCACCAAGCCCAAAACGCAAGATTCACCTCCCTTCAAGGTATCTGTCAAACAGGTGATACAAAATAGCCGCCGAATAACACAAAATGGAAGCTATGTGACATCCTGCACTTCACGAGCGAGTTCGCCTAGTTCGCCTACTCAAAAAGAAAGCCTAGTTTGCCTACTTAAAAAAGAAAAGCCTAGTTCGCCTACTTAAAATGAAAGTATTCAGTCCACAGCGCGTGCGCTCGTACCCGCGCACGTAAGAGATCTGCCTGGCGTCTTCTTCCGCCAAGATAAGGTCTCGCACCGATGCCTTTGACTGGTGGGAAGCCCCCCCCACCGGCGGCGACAAGATCTCGCAACCTGATCACCGTGCCCACTTTGCATCTACTTGTCCAATCCACCCACAATGTCGAGCAGGCCACGGCCGAATGGTTTTAGCGGCGCCTCCCCTTCCCTGCCCTGCGACGCCCACGCCTATAGAGTTACTGCTCCTGGGGTACGCGGGTATGTCCGTTCGCAAGATCACATCTCCAAGGTAGGGAGGCCACACTGTGGCCCATGTTTAGCAGCTGCCCGAAATCTATATTACGTGTATTTACACCATACGAAAGAATAAGGAAACCAGAAGGCTACTTTTTCCTGTGCATCACAAAATACAGGAATCTTGTCGAATACTAACTTGTGCTAGTCAGTACATTACGAAAAGGAAAAATCTGTGCATAAAACGAGTCCAAATGAAAGTGTAGCGCAAACCTTTTTTAATGCAGGGCTCTTAGTTAAGCGAAGCCTCAGGTTGAACTTGAAAAGATCGCGAAAGCTGGGGCCGATTTCCATCTACGGTAAAGGTGCATGCGAGAACATCTAGTCCCTTTGGCTGCTTTAGGTCATCATCATCATCACTAGCTTATCTACGCCCACTGCAGGGCAAGGGCCTCTCCCATTAATCTCCAATTATCCCCGTCCTGTGCTAATTGTGACCAATTTATCCGCGCGAACTTCTTGATCTCATCTGCCCATCTGAGTGCCTGCCGCCCCCTGCCACGCTTGCCTTCTTTAGGGATCCACTCTGTTACCTTAATTACCAACGGTTATCTTGCCTCCGCATTACATGCCCTGCCCACGTCCATTTCTTCTTTTTAATTTCTACTAATATTTCCTTATAACGTGTTTGTTCCCTGTCCCACTCCGTTGCTTTAATTACGCATGTCTAACTCAGATAACACTATGCAAATATACCGATGTCGCAGCCTGGTTACTTCCGTCATCTGTCTTTCACACTCATATTCAGAGCTTGCCCTAAACGACGTTGGTGGCATCGCGCGTAGTTTGAGCCACCCACGATAACTACGGAAGGCTGAATGAGCGGGCCTTGACCACTCTACCTGCCAAAGCTAAACAAAGGCCAGTTTCCCGTAACTAAGTTAGAAGCACATGGAAGAGTGCTCAGGCTAGAGAAGCACATGGAAGAGTGCTCATTGATAGCAACATCCTCCGGCACAAAAATGCATCGGCAGAGGCGCGATAAAGAGGACCATACATATGGTGGATACGCGGAAGTGTGGGTTTGACCTTGGTGGCAATAAAGCCTGAAAGTTTTGCACCCTGTTCGAACCACCACCGACATCCCAGAAGGGATTTAGAAATATACTAAAAATCAGTTTGTTGCGGAAGAGCTCGATTTATTGCAACGTTTTTTTTTCTTCTGAGAAATGGCGAGTTATAAAAACACCAAGCAAACGCTGTCGTCTTCCTTATTAAGCCGTCAACACGCTTACGCGATTTGCATTCAACGCAATTTCGGCAATTAAAAGTACACAGACTCCTCATGTTTTAGACTGGCTGGTTAACATTTATATTTCACTATTTTGCCAATGCTTTTTTCAGCAGCACTTACCAAGTTTTTTTCTCTTTTAGCACAACAGAACCAAGCCGGATCTGTTGTTTCGTACAAAGGCGTGGGATAGTAGAAAAAGAAGGAAGAGGAACTTCAACTTAAAGCCGTTCCCCTCAATGTGAAAGCTGTCGGAAGTGCAGAGTAGTGATTCGCCCTAATGGGCTGCAGCGCTGTTATCCGTTATCCGCTCACTGCTGCCACCCAATGCATTTCAAATTTCCCGCCTTCGCAGTGCTCGCGTGCCCCCTTGCCTGAAACTGCGTCAGCGGGAGTTCTGTTCTTTTTGGCGCTTGCTTTAATTTCGTATGGCTGTTTTGCGTCATTTCACAACGCGCAATTTTTTTTCTTGCGTGGCTGGAGCCTTTCTGCGGCATTTTGCAACCCGCCATTTCTTTCTTGTGTGCCTGGAGCCTTTCTGCGCCATTCCGGACGCGCCATTTTTAAAGACGATAGTCTTCCTTGGGCTACTTAAACCCAGAAATTTTGGTCTGTCTGTCTGTCTGTCTGTGACTCGATCCAGCCACCCGGCCAAAGTAAAACAAGGCCTGAGCAATAGTCTTATATAGTCACAGCTAAATCGTACCCGTCTAAGACCGGTGTAATGTTCATACTCGTCAACATTATTGAAGAAGAACAAGACATTGCGCAAATATAAGACAACAAATTAATGCAGAAGTGATATTTGCAGTGTTCCTTTATAAAAAATCATACATGCTTGATTTTTGCGAAATTAAATACTTCATCAACTGCAGAAAAAAAATTCACTCCCCCGTCGCCCGCGCCACTATAGCTTCTGGGCCATTTTAAAGGTATCCTGCAACACTTACCATCGACTACTCGGAATGTATTTTGGGGTAGTAAAGTCTATTGTCCCAGCAATCCTCCTCCCGCAAGAATTATGAAAATCCGTTCACTATCACCGAAACTACGCGCGATGAAAAATCGCGCATAAATGTTCCCTCTCAATCAACCGCGGACAACGCGACGAAAGCTGCGCGCTCCTCTCCCCGGAGAGGGGGGCGGCGCGCGGCGTTTTGTTCGGCGGCCTCGATATGTCACAGGCCGGGGAGTTTCGTCCTTTTCCCCGCAACGTAGACGGGTCTATTTCCGGTCTGGTGCCACAAAAAGCAGGCATGGTTGGCCCTGCCTCGCAAACAGGCGCTCAGGCTGGAGGGCGTTTTGGAGAGCAATAAACGTTAGTTGGTCGAGTGGGCTCGTTGAAAGGGGAATATTTAGTTCGTCACTCCAAACTCCGTCGCGCACATCAAAAACAAAAGAAACACCCAAAGCATGCGGACAGGTTCAGACATAGAAGAGGTTTCTACACAGCGCCGACGACGGGCCTGATCGTCACAGGAACTGCCAGATTTGAGCCGCGAAGTTGACCGGCGACAGCCAACTAGGACAGCCAGGACAGCCCTGCCCGATTGACGTCGCAGGAGGCCATGCAGGGGTGCATAATGAGGAGAATTGAGAGAGAGCGGTTGGTTTTTCCGCGACTTTCACGGCGATTTGCGCGCGTACCGCTTCACGTACACGTATAATATTTGGCTCGGGTGTTCCTGGAAGTCTAATCTAGATGTAGCGCAGGTTTACTTGCACTGCACGAAGGGTGTTGCAGGGTCCCTTTAAGAAATCAACCGGCAAACAGTTGCGAAAGGTTCCACTAGATAGGTTCCACGTTCTGCTTGGAACGCACGTGGAGTAGGGCAACGCGGTTCTATCAACGTTGAAGTAGGGCGTGTCGATTCACGCGCGTCTCCGCCGTACAGCAGTGTTGGCATCGACACACCCGACCTGGAGCAGTCGAACGCGGTAAATTTAAAATGATTTAAGCGACCCTTTGGCGTCTTTACCTTGGGAGGAGCGCGACGCAGGAGGGACAACATGAGAGGTGATCGGGAAAGCAAAGGGAGGCATTTATTTGGCAAAAGTCGATAAACACTATCGTCTTTTGTCGACACTTGCAACGAAAGAAGCAGATGCGCGGCCAATTTTTTCTTGCGCGGCTGGAGCCTTTCTGCGCCATTTCGGTCGCTCCATTTCTTTTTTGCGGGGCCGGTTCTTTCGCTTATTATCATAAAAACTAACCCAACAAAACTAACCCAACTCCTAACTAAATGAACGCGGGGGCTGCCGGTTATGTACACAGAATTTGCCTCAAATGTACCTGCAGTTTTCTTTGCGCTAAATAACGGGGAGATGTATGACAAGCGCCAGCGGTTCACGAGGTCCGACCGGTTGTGACTATTTAAACCGCGTGGGTTTAGGAGCATCAGCGTGACCCCCTGACGACGGTACACCAGGTTCTACTTGGGTCCGTTATCTCGCTGCGCCGCCTGATTCCGGCGCTCGCATCGACCATTAGCGAGCTTAGACGACACGGCGAGCCCATAAAGTGCTCTGCACTTAAAAAGCGTAAGGAAGATAATGCTCTCATTTGCTTCAGCCTGACTACGTCTATAACCAATAGCACTCTAAGGACTGGCGGTTGATGTGCAGGAACTCTTTTGGGCCGGTCGACGCACGGGCCGAGGTGTGTTTCTCTTTTCTGGTGGATGGATAGGCAGCCAGAGGGACCGCTCCATGACGCTGACGGAGGCACGAGCTGCAGTAAGGTTGAGCGACAGCACCAAACGTGGTATTAGGGATGGCTACGACGGCTCCTCATGTTCGTACTTTGAAGCCGGGCACCCATAATGCCGTTTAATAATGCCCTCCTTCTCAGAAACTAATACCTCGACAGATATCCCAGATTCACTGTAAACTACTAACCGTCTCTAATGCTTTTGGCCTGAGCTGCAATGCATTAGCAGTAGGTCTCTTAATGGAACAGCAGGATGCAGGATGGAACTGGGGTGAAAGGAAAGACTTCACAGCGTTCATACACGCGGATAGAGTCTTCGCTGGAAATAAACAGTGATGACATTCTGTGACGAAAATGTGACCTCCATCACATGATGCGACCATCTTTCTATTACCCTTTTTGCTTGGCCTGTCCAACAGTGTGCATGCGACGGGTAAAAACAAAATGTGCGCGCACCAAAACCTTTTTGATTCACGTCAACATTTTAAATAAAATTTGTCGTTTCTATACGCTTCCTCATGGGGAACGAAACCCATTTCGACAACAGATTAGAAGCGAAAGCTTACGCCGAGGCTGTAATGCGGAACAGATGGAAATCGCGAACAACAACACGCTATCTGCGTTTTGCTTGGTTCGAGTTCCTGGCCAAAGCGAGTTGAATTGGCTGCGTCGCAAGGGCTTCGCCTAATCTCCCCATTTTCCTTTTTCCCCGGCATTTTCCCGCCACGCGTCGTTAGCCGCCAGGCATTCATCGAACTCTTTCGCGGAAAACTATTCTCTGGTTCCCCGATTCTAAATCTCCGGTGGGGCGGCCGGATTAAACCTGATGCCGTTTGCCGGATGCGGCAACGCGAATGAGTACAGCATTCCCCAGGCGTTCTACCACGGCGAGAACCCGTGCGGCTCCGACGCCCACACGGCCATCCAGTTCCCTTTGAGCCCACAATGGCGCGGCGGACGGTGCATTCAGGGTGCACGCTCCCTCTTTTCCGTTGAAACAATCTTGCTACTTAGTTCAACTCACGCGAACACTATGCCGCTCTCCGCCTTTTCGTCCAGGGACTCGTGCGCAACTGTTATTCGGTTTTCTTTGACCCCATTTGCAGCTGTACAACAAAACACCATTACCACCACCACCACCACCACCCCCCCCATCATCATCATCATCATCATCATCATCATCACACACACACACACATCAATCAATCACATCAACATCATCATCATCTCACAACAACAACAACAACAATGAAAAAAGGACAAGAGGAAGGAAAATATGATGAAGAGGGAGAAGATCAACAGTAGAAAAAACTAGGACGAAAAGAAGGAGAAGAATAAGAAAATTGGGGAAAATAAGGAGATAAAGAGGAATGCGGGGAAGAAGAACATCACCATAAACAATAAGAATTGAAGTAACAAATGGACTGTGGGAGTTTCTTTTTTAGTGGGCTATTTCGCGGTTTTACGTGTGCCGATTGTACTTTAATGGTGCCAAGCCGCTGTCCCTTTCGTCTTAGTATGCTCCCACTGAGGTTGTAAGCAGGCGGCGCACGCGTGGGAACTACAGACCACACATCAGTAAATCGCAAATGAGGGAATTTGATGTGTGCCGCTTTATTAGCTGTGGTTGGTTCCTTTGAAACAGAGTTGTAGCATGGTAAGAGATGATGTGAGTTGGTAATGCATTCTTGAAAAAATAATACTTTAGCGTGAGAAATAATTCACACGACGAAATAAAAGACGTAATTTCCCATGATTTTGTTATCGCGTCATTTATTTCGTCGAGTGTGCTGTTTCCCAGAACAATGCCTTTGTTTTTGCAAGCATGCTTAGAGAGGAATTTCCGCCCTCTGAGTTTTCGCTCTAAATGCATATGTAACAAGCCACTCCAGCAACGTGTGTGGATTGATGCCCACCAAGGTTTCATCGGGGTTTTGAAGCCTCTCTTGTTACTCGCATGCTCCGCATAAAAGCGGTATTCGTTGTTTTCACAACGCATCGTGCCCAGAAATTTTTGGTTTTTAAACGGTGGCTTGCCTTTAGGAGGGATTTTGACTGCAACGTGCGGCATAAGCCTTTATTCCTGTTTACGAAAGAAAATAGCATCCTGATAAGCTGATGGCAGATTTGAAGAAGGACAGAGAAAAATAAAGAAAGAAGACGAAAAAACGCGCCATTCCATTATTGCGTCATTTTGGGCTGTTTACAGATGCATCGTTGTTTTCTTACCAACACGCTTAACCTCCATTGTATCAAAGCGAGCCTTCCCACCCCCCCCCCCCCCCTCAAAAATTTCCAAACCTATTTTGGCTCAGTCAATGCCTTTTGGGGATTTGTAGGCACGCTCCCTACAAATTCCTACAAAAATCGCAGCAGATGCCGGTGCCCTATCGCACCTGCCATACTTGGTTGCCTTGTTGATGCTTTCAGTATGCTTAAAAATACATGAGCTCTGGTGTGCGGGTAGCGTTTGTTTGAAGTTCTTTTTTTTTTTTGGTGTGTGTTTGGGGGGGGGGGGGGGTGCAGGGGCGATGCGATAGAGGCGACCGAAAAAACAAACAAACAAAGAAGCAGAAAAAATGGGGGTTGGAGAGGCAACAACTCGATCTGCGATTGTTGTTCAGATATGGGTGTTCAATAGGGCAAAGAAGGGGCATGTATAAATGGATGCGGATACGACGTGCGCTCGTGTAGGATTTTTGTAGCAGTAGGCTATCGTAACATTTGGCTGTTTGCTGTTGCCACATGGTGCATAGATTTAGAATGTATTAGTTTTTTCTTTGCCAGAACAGAAAAAAACAAGATTGTCTTGGCTGATTATTTCCGAAAAAGCTCGGATCTTCTTTGTGAAAAAAAAAATAAATAAAAGAATGCTGGTTGAGAGTAATTCAATGGTGAGCATTTTTTTGGACGCGTTTGCAAAAGTTATACGTGATAAAGGAACAAGGGCTGGGAGTCGATAAAAAATTTAAATCAGATTAGTTAAATTTCTTTTTAATAGAATAATAGTAGATTAATCGGCAGTGTTCATTCAGGAGAACAAGGTCTAAAAGGGGGCCATTTATTATGGTAGTTTTAACTGTGAGATTGTCGGTGCTACTGAATACAGGGCATTTCAGACGATCAACGGTAATTCGTCCGGTTGCGGAGGCCAAGTGGTTTGTCGAAAGTTTCCCGCAGCAGGGAGTTTCTTTTCTTGTTGACAGTCGTCCCGGCTGTGCTGAAGACCCATGGAGGTGAGCTCACCGAAACGTACAGCAGCATTTTTAACTGGGTGCTGGGCCTCTCCAAGGTATTCAGAGCGTCGTTGGCGTTGGCTCGCGAAGCAGCTCACTAGACTTCAACAAATTATGCCATTGAAAAAGTAATTGCGATAAACCAATGATTCATTAACCAGAACGCTAATCGGTCAATCGCACACTCCTAGAAGAAAGCAAATACATCTGCCGAGGAAAGGCGCATAAAAATGGCCGTTTTGAGGTACGTTTTTCATGTTCCTAAAAATGTTTCAAGAGTCTGTTGTGGCCTGACTAACATTACTTTTGATAAACATAATTTCGAACGGCCGCATAGTAAGTGTCTCAAAAAATTATGTAACCAGAACAAGTTATAGTATTTATTTGAACCAATTTTTGAAAGTACGCAACATAAAAACTACACATAACGTTTATTTCTTGACACAAAATGTATATGTTCCCATGCATTTTGATAGACTCATCAGAATAGTATCTAAGTATGCGTGCGCACCATCGCCTTAGCGCTTCTAACAATTACCGTATAACTGATCCAACTGATACGAATCAATAATGCAACTTCAGCATTAACAAAGCTACCACAAAGAAACTGCAGGGATCTGTGCTTGGTATATCATTTTTTCTTGCCAACGCGAACAGCATTGTTGATATTCTAGATTTCTAAAAAAATCTTTAGGCACTCGTATGCGCTGGCTATATATCCTTTTTCCCCAAAATTGAGCGATCCCCAAATCAGTACTAAGTGACTATATCCTGGATCTTTCGATTTGGCCTAGGAAAAATAACTCGCTCCTAAACGCTTAGTACAAAATATTCGGGCCCAAACGCAAACAATGCCCAATATTGCTCCGATGGATTGCTGTTCGACGGGGCGTCTTCTAGGAGCAGCAAACCGGCATCAGGCGCCACCACTGCACGGCTGCTTTCCCGGGGAATGTGGGGTCTATGCTGGGGCAGGCCCGCCATGACAAGGAGGTGGCCTTTTTGCTCCTGCTGGACATGAAGTCGGAATTCAACTCCATTCCCCACAAGACCCTCATAGTCCGCGGTCATCCTAGGCTCGTGGTCGACTGCCAGTTGTCCTGGCTACCTGCGATGAAGGCGCCCCGGCAACGCAAAACGAGGGTCCACCAGGGCGTGCAGAGGTTGCTGGCGCTTGGCCAGGGCCCACAGCCGGCCCCACTCTCAGATGGGCATGCTGCTCAGTACCTACGAGAGCCACATCGCGTTGCCGCAGTGGCCCCGCCTGGAGCCCTCAGCACTAGGCATGGGGCAGGCTCTACGCATCGCCACCACAGTGCCGGGCATCC
This sequence comes from Haemaphysalis longicornis, assembly GCA_013339765.2. Taxonomy (NCBI): domain Eukaryota; kingdom Metazoa; phylum Arthropoda; class Arachnida; order Ixodida; family Ixodidae; genus Haemaphysalis; species Haemaphysalis longicornis. Next base: position 128,785,224 of record CM023451.1, on the reverse strand, counting down.
GTTGCAAGTGGTCCACTCAACCCCAGGCCATCCACCAAGAGGTGGCCGTCCTGCTGCAGGACGACGCTGTCGGACTTCTGCAGGTGCACACGGATGGCTGCGCGCAACAGTCGACGGGCAGAGACGGAGCCTCCTGCACTGCCCTGGAAATCGGCACAAGCGGGGTGTGCATCCCGCCCTTCCCGGCCTCATCCATCCTCGCACAGCTGGCTGGACTCCACTTGGCTGCGGATCTTCTTCCAGAGCAGGGCACCCAAGTCCGGGGGGCCATCATCCTGACTGACTCCCGGTCTGCCCTCCTCCGTCTGCGCGCTACCGTCCAGGCCCGCCAGCTCCAGCGGTTAGGCAGAGCGGTCGCTGGTGGCCAAACTCCATGTGTTGGAGGCCCAGGGGTATCCACTGCGACTTCACTAGCTGCCATCGCGCGTGGGCATCATGAGCACCGAGGTTGCAGACACCCTGGCCAAGGGTGCTGCTCTCCCGGCAGGGGTCCCAGCCTTCCGAGATGTGGTGTCATTCGACGCTGCAAGGACGATCCCGGCCCGAGTGGTGGGGGCCATGCATCCAGATGCCCGAGTGGTCAGTGGCCACGCCCCACGGGTCCTGCTCGGACGCATCAGCAGAGACGCCCGGTCACTCCTGCGTCGCCTGCGACTTAATTGCTGCAATGTGGGAGCCCGCCTGCACAAACAGAGCCGCCGAACGCACCCCCCCCCCCCATCCCCCCACCCCTGCGACGACTGCCCAGAGTCTGAGACGCTCGAGCACTTACTGTGCTCTTGCCGCCAGCTTGACGCCGCAAAGGATGGACTCTGGGCCGCACTCTAGCGACTCGGTGCACCAAGCCAGAAACTAGAAGACTTCGTGTTCCCCACGGGACCGGACGCCATCCGACGGGAGGTCTTCCAGCACTTACTCAACTTCCTGGTCGTGACAGAACTAGTGCAGCGTTTGTAGCCGTCGAGCCATGGACTTGACGAACGCGACATAGACTGTACTCCACTCTCTTCGCTCTCTCCTCTTTCTCCCCTCTCTTCCTATCCTTTGAAACCCCCTCCCCATCCCTGGACTGCGGTGTATGAGGATGAACTCTCCGTTGAGTTCAAAATATCCCCAGTTCTTTTCTCTTCCCTCCTTTTTAAATTAACCACCATCCCCACCACCATGCACGTTTTGCGTTTCGGGGCGTGTTTGGCAGGGTTCGCGGATTTTTTCCAGCAAGCGGCGTGCGACAAACACCCAGTTGCGGGGTTCTCAAGCGAAGTTGCGGGGTTCTCAGTCATAGCAAAACATCGAGTCGAAACACACACACACACAAAAAATCGTATACAACACAGGAAGGCATTTTTAGCGCTAAAAAGCCAATATAGGTCCATATAGTCAAAATAGGGGCTAAAAAGCCCATATTGTCAAAATAAGCACTTATATGCACAATGAACTCTTGCTTAAAACACTCCCCTTTCCTTAGTTCATGCTTATAGACTGTTTACAGCGAGCAGTAAGGCCCGCCTTAGCCAAATGGCACCCGCGAAGCGCTCGCCACTGCTGTCCTTTTCCAGTTTCGGTTTCGCCGTAGACTCCCATTGTCTGCTCGTAGTGCGCCGAATGCAAAATAAGTTAGGAAAGGAAAAAAGTCATAATTTAATTATGTGGACGCAGTCCGAGCTCTTGTTGGTCGTCGCGAAATGGTACATAACGTTCGCGGAAGCGCTCCAATGTACGGAAGCATGCGAAGTCCCCGGCGCGGCACCACCAAGCGTGATACAGTCATTCGCGCTCCTAACAGTTCAGGTTTCCTCCATAGGCCCCATGTGTCGCGCTTATCACGACATGTCGATAACACGAATGGTGGAAAAACAGAGAAAAAAATGGTATCAATTACAACTGCGACTCGGAACGTATGCCCAGTCTGCGCCCTGAGCGAGAATCACGTATGTACTTTGCGAAGAGCATTCTCGAGGACACCGGTATCTGAAATCTTGAGCGATACATTTCGCTGCACAAGTCGTTTAGGCAGATCATTCTAACGGTACATTTTCAGTGAGTCTGATGCAGAACCACAACTGAGGCTGCACAAAATGGCCGTTTTCCACTTTAACTCTCTATAATTTAATGCTTCCCATCGGTGACGTACATGGTTATCGGAGTCACGCCATTTGGTAACGAATGAATCAAACTTGCAGCAGCAAATCTGAAAAAAAAAAAATAGTGCACGAGTGCATAAGTAAAAAAATCTAAGCACATAATAAAAATTGTCATGTCGCATATGCTATCAAACCAATTATGTAATGCATAATATAAAAATGCAAAAAATGCTCACATCCGCAGCCTTACGTGAAAGCTGGGGAAATATCTGTATGTGTTAACAAAGCTTGGTCATCTCATTTTAGTGTATATAAACTTCAGTGTACAGGGTAAGTATTATTTTACGATATGCGTGCGAACGCGCCTAAAGTTGTTAGCTACGAATATGGGATTTTTGTGTCCACTGTGTGGCAGTTTCAACATGTGTATTTCCATAGCCGCAAGTGAGTTCATACCGAACAGACAACAGATAATCCGGAAGAGGTACACAAGGCAGACCGCGCCAGCTGTAAGTCAGCTGACAATGACAACGCTTAGCGCTGCAGCGGTTTCATCGCACGTTGATAGGGAGCCAGTGTGTCCCAAAAGTGTATAGCTGGAAATATTGGCGAAGACTTTCCGTAGTTGGCGGTTACTATCTCCATTAAATCGCTCATGTTCATCGAAAACCCAGTTGACTTAACATGAAAAAATTAGCCGCTACAAATTAACCGAAAGATGAGGTTTCCATTACTAAAATTATAAATTATTAATCCAAGGAAAAATTTAACAAGTTCTGAAACCGACAGGACATTAAGAGCTAGTCAGAGTTGAAGCTAGTCATACTAGGAAAGAAATTACTCCGCTGCTATGAAGCATTTTACAAAGTATTTCTGGATTTACTAACAGCTTCTCTATTCATAAAACAATCTTGGCCTCTTCAAATATGCGTAAAGTTTTCTTTGAGCTAAACCGGGTTGGCTCGTGTGAGCTGTACCATCAGTAGCAAACTCTTGCGTAGGTATACTTTATGTTCATTGCCTTTGTTAAGAAAGAAAAAAATTCTGGAACGGCGTACGGGACCGGAGAAGCAAAAGAAAACTTTAAAAAGTGTTTGCCGATCTCTCGCCGCTCTCTCGGCTCTCACCAAATTATGGTTCTCGTATAAAAATGGGAGGACGACGTTTACGCCCTTCTCATTCCCCTTGTTTAAATACTGGAGCATCACGGGCCCTTTCTAACATAAAACTTCTGACTTTTTGTGAGCAAATATAATATAAGCCTGTTGTGCCGCAAGTATAATATTTTGGGTAATGCGCCATTTTTAATACTGAGGGAAATAGGTATACTTTGCGGATTCATGTTTATGGTTACTTAAACTGCTAGAAATGGTATGCCTGGTTTTAATGGTTGAATGATAAACACTTCTACTGCGATGAACTACTGTAAAGGTCTGTTGGTAATGAACTTGAACAATCTGTTGTATGTATGTATGTATGTATGTATGTATGTATGTATGTATGTATGTATGTATGTATGTATGTATGTATGTATGTATGTATGTATGTATGTATGTATGCATATATGTATGTATGTATGTATGTATGTATGTATGTATGTATGTATGTATGTATGTATGTATGTATGTATGTATGTATGTATGTATGTATGTATGTATGTATGTATGTATGTATGTATGTATGTATGTATGTATGTATGTATGTATGTATGTATGTATGTATGTATGTATGTATGTATGTATGTATGTATGTATGTATGTATGTATGTATGTATGTATGTATGTATGATGTATGCATGCATGTATGCATGCATGTATGCATGCTATGCAGTATGTATGTATGTATGTATGTATGTATGTATGTATGTATGTATGTATGTTGTATGTATGTATGTATGTATGTATGTATGTATGTTTTTATGCAGGAGGTTTGTAGGTCCCCAAGCGAACATTCGCTTCGAAAGCCGCTCTTTCGTCCACACAGCCTTATCAGCCCACTGGCGTTGGGAATTGGTCTAAAGCGACAAGAGGATCTCAAGCCTCGAAAAGTGACGTAAAGGTCCCCTGGCTGAACGGTGCACTCCGTCCATCAGTGAGTGCGTTTTCATGTCACGCTTCTCTATTTAAAAAGATAAACAGCAATCCATTTCCTGTATGTTTGCTTCTTCTCCTTGGTATAGTCTCCTGCATTCGCTTTCAAAATAAACCCAGCTGCACCTTTTATTCTACTCCTGCAACTTCCGCAGAAGACCTCGCTTTTAAAGTTTTCCTCCTTTTTTCTCTTCAGGCTGATTTTTTCCCCTCCCGCCCCGAACAACTTCTGTCTCCGTTCAGGCTGGCAACCGGTTGACGGGAAACCCTGGCAACCTTTACAAACTTCCGCTATTGCTCCACGTCAAGACGCGACACCATTTATTTTGTTCGTGTTTGTGGCCACTAGCTGGCACGCCGGTTTTTCGTCTTCTTTGGTGAAACGCAGCCTGCCGAATATCGGTGGCTTTCTTAACGTTGCATTTTTGTTGTTATGTGAGCGAATAAGGAACCCACCAAGGACGCTCGGCGCATAAACAAGATCTACGCAGCGTTTTTTTTTTTTAGAATATTAAATTGGTGATGCCTCATTGGCAGCGTCGAGCAAATATATATTTATTGTTGGGATTAAATGAACCAATATTTTATCTCTGGTAGGGGTGTTGTCGACGTATGCGTATTTGGTTAGATAAAGGGCGAAGACTCTATTAGCACCTGTTCAAGGTGTGCACTTGGTCAGCCTTGTCCTAACTATGTAAGAAGAGGGAACGGGAGCAAAATGCACTGTGCATGGCAAACCGAGCCAAGGGCGAGGTGGCAGGCCTTGGTTTGGCGTATTAATAAGACCACCCACTCTTCCTTCCTTTCTTTCCTCTCTCTGTAACTACCATCTTCTCTGTAATAAACATTTTACGAACGAACGAAAGCAACGAGGATAGGGATGGTGGATCGAACAGGGCGTAATTATCACGAGAGACATACTGCGATGACGACTAGGGCACTAACTTCACGTCTTACTGATTGGCTTAATTGCGCTTTTACATCCTGCTGTTGTGAATATTTTATGCTCTCAACTTTTTTTAGGAATCGGGAGAACACCAGAATGTTCGCCGCTTGTTGGTTCCTATTTCTTCAAAGGGGTACTAAGGTGCAACGTTGTAAGCTGAGTTTTAGAACGAGTAAATTTGATGTATTTTTATTGCCTCAGTTTCTGCGTTTTTATCAATTCACACAAAGTATAAACGAGTGTAAATTGTAATCGAGTAATTCTAAAAAGTGAAAACTTGGGTTCACACACCAACCGCCTGAGGCCCAGGGCAATAGAAGTTTGGTGTTGTTTCAATAAACCGAGCTAACACATTCATTCAACATTCTGTACACGTCTGATATACGTTTATTGTTGAATATGATGCGCTATTGTATGTTCGCACTAGAATAAGCTGGGGTCAGAGGCCCGAATCAAGTACGTCCTAAACGAGCATAGGCGAATGAAAGCGCGACAGAGCTTTGTCATTACAATTGAAAGCATATGTTTCAATGCAGAAATGCGAATTGGCGTTGACTCGTGCCTATTTGTACATATATATGCGCAACGTTGCTTATTTTTAACAGCGGAGCTGTACGAGTTGAAGCTAAGTCCAATGGCGACAGCAAAAAAAAAAAAAAATAAATAAAAAAATAAATAATCAAGAATAAATCTGAGCTGTCTGTAAAGGGTGCACCACCGCAGATAGGGTATTATGACAGTGAAGCCGGCTTTCACTCCTGCTAAAGTATATATACGTTTCTCTATTTGCTAGAGTATATACGAAAAGAACAGTGGAGAATTCAAAACAGCCAAGGTAACCAAAAAAGAGGTAAGACGGATAGAAACGAATAAATAGAGGAAAAAAATGGAATCTAAAAAGTCGTTAGAGATGCACAGGGCTGAGAAATTGGACACAAAAGGGAAAATTTCTACGATAATTCCCAGGGCAGTGCTTTGCTTTTTGAGGCTAGAGCAGGTTGCTTGCGAACTAAGAGCTTTGAGGGGAAGTATTCACAAAATTATGGGGCATGCGTGGTCTGCGGAAAAGAAACAGAAACTATGCGGCAGATCGTGTTAGAATGTGAGGGTATCACTCCAAATCTAAATGTGGAAAATATTCGGCTTCCACAAGCCGTGAGATTTAAGGGTAGCACAGAGGAAGTTGACTTCAAGGCTGTCGAGACGACGAAAAGAAGATTAGAATGCTGGTGGACGAAAATCAGAGAGGGAGAATATTGCTTAGGACAGATACCCCCATAACAGGAAAAACTAAAGTATTTTGTGCCTAATAAGGTTTTGCGCCTACTCTAATCAGCGCTAGTATTAAACCAAGAGTATAAAACATAGGTATATTAGTCCTTTTTGGTATGATGACATGTCATCATCCCGCTACCAAGGGGAAACCAATAGCAACCATCATCATCATCATCAGAGTTGAGCACAATGACATATGTATATGTGCACTCATTACGATACCATTTTAAAGGTGATAGTCTTTCTTTGGCCACTAACACGGAAAAACAATGGCGCAGCTTGCACTGGTGGTGAAAGTCTGGAGAAACACCGGAACTGGGGATCGACCTAACTTCTTCCCCCCTGGGTTCCGCTGTGAGTGTGGGGGACCGACCAGAACAGCCTTGTAAAATCCGGTTAAGCTTAACCCCACCCCTCACGCCTCAGCGCTTAGCCTAGCCTACCAAGAAAATCGCAAAAACTAACTAAACTTACCCAAGCCTAGCAAAACCTACCAAATTTTACCAAAACTCGAAGAACCCAGGTCGTTTTTTGACTGTGGGGTTTAAAGCGCCGACGCTACACGGGCGATGAGGCGCGCCGTAGCGGACGGCTAAGGATTAGTTGTGACCACCCGGGGATCCTTAACGTGGGCCGAAATCTCGATACACGTGCGGAAGAAGCTCGGTAGACCCCCGCTCTTCTGTTTCCCCGGCCTTGCAGAAATAGTGTAAGCTGCGTAAATTTTTTTATTTATCAAAACAAATGGTAAATAATGAAATCCTCAAAATATTGAAACTTGTGATCTGGAAATCTTAGAGCGTAAGACAAACAAACGGCGATTACACAGAGGAAAGGACGTACTGTCTTTCGATCACAATGTAAATGAATTTTGTCTGGCCGGAGCGTCGTTACCGTCTCGATGCCGTCTCTTTCGCGCAACGTCGTGCACCCGGTCTTCCTCCAACCCCTCCGGATCGGCGCTAAGTTGGCGCACGCTCTCGTCGTTACGGCCTCCTCCTCCTTTCCGGGATGCGAGACTGGCCCGGGGTCTACGGTTGCATTACCGCCGCTGCCCGTTGTGTCATTACTTGTATCAATGCGCGATCTGTTGCGAGCGTGCTCTGTAGTTCTTTGTGGCTTGCTAACTACGGCACAAACACGTAGCCATGACGCGTTTCGCCTAGAAAAACCCCAACGTTCCTTTACCCGCCGCGGTGGCTGTTGAAGATTATCATCAGCGGATCTCCCGTACAATTCCCAATAGAAGTGAAGAAGAAGAAGCCTTGTCTCATGGAGCGCGCAACAATCATCATCTAGTTTTTCTGCTATTCCTTTTCTTATTAAACCTACGCTGTGGAAACGTCCTGCGGTCACTCGTTACTAAAGTGGCTCATTGGCTAAGGCGTTGTGCTGCTGAGCACGAGGTCGCGGGTTCAATTCCCGGCCGCGGCGGCCGCTTTTCTGATGGAGGTGAAAAGCAAAAACGCCCGTGTGTTCGAGATTTCGGCGCACGTTAAAGATCCCCAGGTGGTCAAAATTAACCCGGAGCCCTCCACTACGGCGCGCCTCATCGCCTGCGTTGCGTCGGCGCGTTAAACCCAACAATCAATCCCAAAGTTCCTTTGCTTTAAAGGGGCCACACAGACAAAATACATGTCTATTTCATTACAAAGATTTCGCGTTTTAAAGTGCCCCCAGCACTTGTCCGGCACAAACGGACGTTTTATTCACTGAGAAATTAAACAATGTAAGCTACAATGTTGATTCTCCCGCCAAATCGTGTGATTTGTGACGTCTGTAATTACGCAACCAGGACAGGTCTTCTAGCGAACGTTAGTGCGCTGTTGAGTTAGCAGCGGACCACCGAACGCCTTGTTTACCATCAGTCCTCCTAGATGGCGTCACCATACTGCGCAGGACAAGTGTCCGCCTTTGCTTTGTTTTTGACCCTATTTGCACCTGGCTTGTTTTTGTTACGGCAGGTAGTAACCGTTTCGTAAAACATGGGGTATGCTCGACAAGCAGGGTCATCTAAGACAATCTCGTGTACGCCAATCGCATAGTGTCATGTGAGACAACCCCAAAGCGTCGGACTGCTATGCAGCCATAACAAGCATAGTGCGCGTAGTACCAACAGCAGTACGCACTGGTACTTCCATGTTTGCGTGTACTTTCGTAAATTACGTTGTTTACTGCTTACTGCTATAAAATTAATATGCATGCTAAACTGCTATACATTAATAAGATGAATATGAATATGAATTACATTTCAGCAACAATATCTCGCTCTCAATGCTTATTAAGCCTGCCTAACTTGCGTTTGCGTTTGCCGGCCTCAGCCAATCGCACAGTTCTGCATATTACGTCATAAGTTCAACTGCGGAAAATGAGCTAGTGAGTCGCATAGCCATTCCATTTTTCCTAATTATATAGCTTATTTGAGTGAAGTTCAGGTTAAGAGTGGTGTCAGTCTGATTCTAACGGGGCACTATTTCGAATGAACCAAACGTGCTTTGTCTGCATGTCCTCTTTAATGGCTTTGCGCCCTTTGCTCTCGGTTTTTAGATGCAACGCATCTCATGCTCGCCCCTCTGTCCTTCCTGCGTCTGTCCGGCCTTGTCCGCACAGCTGCGCCTCTCCTCCTCTCTCTCTCTCTCCGATAGCGAACACCCTGCCAAACAGCTGCGGGTTGGCGCAGCGCGCTCTCACTCCGTTGCTAGGCGCCGGTGGGCGGCGTTGCGCTCGGCGCTGTCTTGGAGCGCTCTGTCCGGCCGACAACAAATAGGGGTCGTGACGTCAGAGTTAAAAGTCACGTGGCAAAGACGTTTTCGTCACTTCCTGGGCCGGGCCGTGGGCCTCTTTTTTGGTTTTACTTTTATCACAAAGGCACTGCGCATAGCATGGAGGAAGCGGTAAAGGAGTTTCACCATCGGCTCCTGTATTTTTTACAGGAGGCGATGGTTTCACCCAAGGCTTCAGCCAAAGCATGTGGAGGCGATTGCCAAAGGCATTGTGTGTGAGCGCTACGGTCGCTTCGCCGTTTTTTTATTGTTGTTATTGCGTCATTTCGCCCCTGGGAATTTGTTCTGTGCCCGAGTTGGTTTCTTTCCACGTAGATGATAACCGCGTGATAAGTTGTCGTGGCCGGTTTCTTAAATCAAGTATCGTCGAAGTGTCCCTCGGCGTCGCGTTGTCTGTTTCTCTGAGCCAGCTCCCCAATGAAACCGTCACCTTGAGCCCTCGCCAGTGAAACGGCGACAACACAACACCGATCTTTTCCCTAACAATCGAGGACGAAGTGTGACACCACTAGTTGTGCGCCCCCATATCCTACAAGAAAACAAGTCACGTTGTCGTCAGCAACAACATGCAGCAAAAGAGTTCACCAAGCGAGGATATGCCGTGCTGTGATGCAGCGATGTGATGTGAAAATGCAGTGATGTGAAAATGATTGTGTGCATTGGGGTGCCACGCTGGACGTACTGTGACAGGTAAATGCGCAAACGAGACGTGGTCGAGCTCACTGTGTTCCGGTACATCTACGAATTCCACGGTGACAGAGAGAGAGAGAGAGAGAGAGAGAACCTTTAATGAAAGCTGAAGAGGTCAGTCCCATTAACGGAGAATTTGTCTTATGGTAAAGGCGAGATTAGCCATTGCACTTAGCTTGCTATCGCCCTTGATGTCTGCGCTCTTGATGGTGAGTGCGATGCTTGCACGGGCAGGAATTTTTTGCAGGCAGCTGTATGATGCGGGCTTCAAATACAAGTGCCTTAACTACATACTATTACATATTGCATACATACTATTTTACATTGCCTAACTGGTGAAGAGAGCAAACTTTAAATCGTAAATCAGCGGGAAGCTGAAGGCATGTAAAGTTTGATAACTGCACATCGCAGGCCAAGTGGTGAACCTGTTTTATATGCACCTCCTGCAGTTGTAACTGCAGTTGATGGTACAGGACGAGAATATTAACAGATAAGCCATTTGCAGTGTCGTGGCATTTTATTGCCTTTCTGTTTTCTTAGTGCAAGAACACACCCAGCTCAGTATCATCTCAAACTTAATAAATCAGAGCAAAGCGAAGTTCATCCAGCTGTGAGTGGTCATAGCGCTGTATTCTTATTTTTATGGCGAGCCTTCCCTGACCAAAACACCTTTTCCCATGGCGTTATATACCCATGACTACTATTTTCGAGACCCACTTTGGGTTGCCCATAGAAGCAGCTATTACACTGAGAGAAGGAAGAGTCACCTATGCAAGCCTTCCCCATCAAAATGCCAATAGTCAGCTGTACTCATGATATTGTCACTCCAATCGCCTTTGGAACTCTCAGCTGTGCATTGTGCTGTCAAAACTGCAAATGCTCAACGCGGGAACACACATGTACACTAGCTCAATCAGCGCAATAAAGCACTGGGACAGGATGATGCTTTGAGTCTTGCCGCATATTCATGGTCACTATTCAATATTTCTATCCGATGATTGCAAAGACACAGCCTGAATGCTTCTAACCACTTTGCCAACCACATTTTCCCCTCACCATACCAGACTCCTTGCAAAATTACTGCCTCCAGGTCCTTCTGCTTTCTTAAGACTAAAAAATGTCTGTCCTCAAAGTTGCCGATGCATCTGCTCCCCTCCTTGCACTGTTTCCGAGAGGAGGAAGTTTCTCTCCGAAGGCTTCTAGTTGGAGTGGCCCTCACTCTTTTTCAATCTGGACACACGTAATCCCCTGTCCACTGACATCCATATGCATGAGTCACTAAGTTGTGAATTTTCATAATGTCTTCGCACATTGATAGCAGGTATAGGTTCTGAAGAGTTGACTCTGATGGTATGTTTTGGGGCAACACGTTACGTAAAATGGACTCAGCAAGCCTAAAAGGCATTTTTAGGGCAACAAAAAGCCAATATAGACACGAATCTAAAAATAGGTCCTTATAGGCACTATCAACACTTGATTAATTTATTTCCTGTAGTTCGTGCTTTTATGTTGAACAAAGTTTACAGGGACTCCCGGAAAAAAATGGGAATTTTGCCTAAGTTTTGATCTCTAGCTATACTTTGTACATCAGGGCATGAGCTGCGTCACAAATATTATCATGTGCCTGTGCATAACTGTTTTGTGGCTGGAATTTGCTTTTTTTTACTGATGTTCGCATGGTTTCTGTATATACACGATTGTACTTTACCAGTAATACTTAGTTGCACTTGTTCCTGTCATATTGGAATAGCTTTTAATAGGAACAGATATTTTCAAATTAAAGTGCTGTCCTAAAGCACCTTTCTCTTCGAAACGTGTTTTGGTTGAGTTGGTTTATGATATTGACAAAATAAATTAAAAAAATGTATGAGCGCTACAATAACAGCGTATGAAAAGAACGGACGACAAAGGGCTGCGAGGATATGAAATTCTGCTTGTAAAGCTGTTTTATTGGAATAGCTTTTAATAGGAACAAATATATTCAAATTAAAGCGCTCTCCTAAAGCACCTTTCTCTTCGAAACGTGTTTTGGTTGAGTTGGTTTATGATATTGACAAAAAAAATTAAAAAAATGTATGAGCGCTACAATAACAGCGTATGAAAAGAACGGACGACAAATACGCCAGCTGCTTGCCTTTCTCGTCCGTTGTTCTTGTAGCGCTCATATTTTTTCAACTCCTTCCTCCTGTTCCTTAGCTGCACGTCACAGGTGCATTGCGGCAAAGCCTGTCGGCGCTAGCGGTGAAAGCGGCGCTAGTTAGCGGTGGTCGATCGGTCATCCAAACTTTTATGGGCCTGGTACTAGTACTACAGCGGAGTTATGGTGGAGTCAGTGACTGTCGAACAGGCAACATGAGCAACACGCTTAAAGCAGATACGCGGCGCGTTCATCAACCAACAGCTCGACGCTACACTTGACAACCATGTAAGCAACCGTCCACGACGTTGTACCGCGGCTACGTTGACAAAAACTCGGGCATCAAACAAACGCCGAAGCGAACCTACCTCTGCGGAAGGACCTTACCGCAGTGCATAGCTTCTTGATGCTATGCGCAGTGCCTTCGCGATAAAAGTAAAAAAAAAAAAGAAAAGCTCACGGGCCAGGAAGTGACGAAAATGTCTTTATCGCGTGACTTTTGGCTGTGACGTCACGACCTCGATCTGTTGTTGGCCGGACAGAGTGTCCCCCCCTAACTGTGCACTTTATGGACCACAAGGCACTCATTCTCATCTGCAATAAAGACCGTACCTGAGCATACGTGTACTGCATGTGCATTGCATGGTGAAAATAAAAAATTACGCTCACCTCCCCTTCCCGTGAGAATCCCTGCTATAAGCGTAATTAATACGATGGAAAACGCCAATGGAACCCCCCATGAGATGCGTTGCATCACACCAGAGTTCCCGCGAGAAGAGGTGGGCGTAATGTTTTCGTTAATGCGCACTTCATGCTTCGAAGGGTTTTCTGCACTCTTACACGTAGACGGTTTGCCTTAGCCATAGGCAGCGTTGTTGTAAAAAAGAAAACAAAACGCGCGTTTGTGCACGACTTTGGCCAAAATATGATCACAGATTGGTACGAATCAGTCCACGTTTCTCCACTGCAGTCTATCTGAAGGTCCATGGTGCAGCTTTGGCGTGTGAAGCCTCAGAGTTGAATTTGTAACGTCGGAATTCGTAGAATACAAATTGCAGACAGTGAGAGTACGACTTTACGTGGGTTCGATTCCCGGTCGCGGAGGCCGCTTTTCTCATGGAGGCGAAAAGCAAAAACCCCGTGTGTACGAGATTTCGGCGCACCTTAAAGATTCCTAGGTGGTCAAAATTAATCCGGAGACCTGCACTACGGCGCGCCTCATCATCTGCGTTGCGTCGGCGCGTTAAACCCCTACAATCAATCATCAATCAATCAGGGTATGACTTTACGTTTGCTTTACTGTAGATAGGTGTAAAATGTTTGAACATATTTGGCGTATTTTGTGTATTTCTAAACTACACAGTCAACTTTTTGTGCACGTAAATGTATCGACCTGTAAATCTACCTGTTGCTGACCTTTGGTGCAACTTTATTATTAAGATGACACACATGGCGTCACTGCCCAGAAGGGAACTGCCTTAAGCACACCGGAAATGCGAATAAATTAAAAAGGTGAATTGCATTGAGGTATTTGTTGACCTCTACCACTGAAAAAAAAGACGCTAATGACAGCGCTCGCAGAAAAAAAAAAAAAAAACAAAAAAACATCAGAACCGAGTTAATAATGATCCGCACAGGCTGAATTTTAAGCTACCGCATTGCTTTTTAGCGGGTTTTAAGGGTAGCTACCAGCTGTGCGAGGCCCTTTTTTTTCCCATTCAAGTCGGCCGCAGGAATTTCCCCCTACAAAACTTTGAAGTCTTGAATGAACAGTGCGTTTTAATTTCAAACAAAAACACAATTGTGGCTCAAGTAACTACATATAGCATATATCTGCTGAAGTGAAGAAGGTTGGTTGGAGCCGATATGAAAATTCAGAACAAAAGAAAAGTGGGTGGCATCTTCTTATCCAGAAGACCTGCGGGATACCGTCGGTGCTATGCTGATTCTACGCACCACTGGCGCGGCCGAATGAATTGCGTATATTACAGGGGTGGGCTAATAACAACGTCCCACCGTTCCTTCCGTTCCGTACTCGAAGTCTGGGACTCGTTCATAAAGCCCCAAGGGAAACGCAGCCTCTAGTCGTGGTCACAAAGCATCTCAGCGAAGGCACGGTTCAGTATTACGACATCAGGCAGGGCGGCTGCATCACGCAGTGAGAGCGGAAATTAGTTGCCACTTAGCCACGCTTTTTAAGGCTCTCGACTGAAACCTAAATTCTCGGGAATATGACGCAAGTTTTGAAAAGATTCTCAGAAGAAAGGGAGGTGTGTGATAAAATTATAACCTTATTAAACAAACAGTGACGTAACTCGAGTTAATTGCGTTGGGACGACACAGGACCAGCCAGGAAGGTTTCTCTAGGCTTGTCGTTTTTATCGGTACAAAGATCGAGCTGTCAGGGCACACGTTGCGTCGGGGACAGTTTCTCCGGGGAGGATGCCGTGCAAACAAAGCCCGAAGCTCGTGGGGCTGGTGGTGTAATCAAAAACTGTCAGCGGCTTCTGATTACAGGGCTTAACCATGCACTTGTTTATGCGCGACCCTTCAAGACCCGGCGGGGCTGATTGTGTACACCAAGTATGCGAGCAGAGCAGGGAGATTAAAATCAGAGACAACATGATATGTGATTGCTGGATACTTCGCACCCTCACGGCTAGCTCCACCCCGTCTCTGCCTCGTGCAAATTTCACTGTAAGCGCGCCTCTTAGCAGGGCTCATGCTGCAAACATCGTCATGGTATGTTTGCAGCATGTTGTAATGAAGTTATCACGCATAGCCGTTGCTAGCTGCCCTCTTAACGGGGATGATTCTGATGGCTGGATACCTGCGCGCTCTTGACACTCTCAAGATGATTGCTTGGTTGTGTAAGAATTATTGTTCTCCGAAGCTCACTAAGCGTAACTCCTCGAACCTTTTTTTTTTGTTTTCTGCTGCTTAAACCAAAATTCATTTCGGAAAACAAAATAAAAGCCAAAACCTGAAACTTTCACTTCTCATTCCTCACGCATGAAACGGTCTCACAAGATACTTTGAAAGTGACATTCTTGAGCATACAAAATTTAAAGAAACCAGCCATGAAAATTATCGTTTATAGTAAACGAACGCTTTCCGTTAGCCATTTTCTGAAACCTTACAAAGTAAAATAACAATACAGTGCGCAAGATACCTTGCCCTTATCCTCACTAAAGAAGTGCCAAAGTAGACTAGAATGCAGAAGACAGAGCTTAGGATATAAATTACCAAGCTGAGAGAAGTAGGTATAAAAAATGGCCGTGTATCTGCTCCTTTCGTTGCAAATGCCGACCAAAGACGATAGTCGACTGGCTCTCTTCCATGTAAACGCCTCCCTTCTCTTTCCCGCTCACCTCTGATGCCGTTCCTATCTCGTGTCGTTCTTCCCAAGATTACACGCTAGAGGTTTGCTCAAGTCAATTTAAATTTACACCGTTCTACTGCTCCAGGCCGGGTGCCTCGATGCAAGCGCTGCCGTACGGCGGAGACGCGCGTGATGCGAGGCACCTTACTACAATGTTTATAGAACCACGTTGCCCTGTTCCAAGAGCGTTCCAAGCGGAACATGGAACCTATCTAGTTGAACCCTTCGTTACTGTTGCAGTTTGATTTGTTAAACTTCCGCCAGCAGGTGACGATTTTCTGCAGTTGATGTAGTATTTCATTTGCTATCGCAAGAACCAAGCATCCATAAATTCTTAAATAAAGGAACACTGCAAATATCACTTATGTATTGATTTTCTGCCTTATTTTCGCGTAATGTCTTGTTCTTGTTCAACAATGTTGACAAGTATGAACACTGACACCGGACGTAGACATTTAGATTTGGCTGTGAGTATATAAGAGTATTGCGCAGATTTTATTTGAC
Organism: Haemaphysalis longicornis; assembly: GCA_013339765.2. Lineage (NCBI taxonomy): Eukaryota > Metazoa > Arthropoda > Arachnida > Ixodida > Ixodidae > Haemaphysalis > Haemaphysalis longicornis. Next base: position 128,769,333 of record CM023451.1, on the reverse strand, counting down.
TTTAACCGGGTGGCTGAATCGAGTGAGAGACAGGCAGACAGACAGACTGACCAAAATTTTTGCGTTTAACTAGCCCAAGAAAGACTATCTTTTTTTAAAAGGTACAGTCCTTCGATCGAGCGCGCAGCATACATTCTAAATTATGAAGCATAGAACACAGAGAGCAGACCATACAGCTAGAGCAAGCATACAGAATATTGCATGCAGCATAGTACATTGAGATTACATAATAGCTAGACCATACGGAATAAGTACATCATACAACATATAGCATGCAGGATAAAACAAAGCAGATAGAGTATTCAACGTGGCGCACGTAACTTAGCCCACGTACTTTGGATCACATAACTAATACTGTGCGCCAAAACGTAGTGCCCGAAATGCTTATTCACCTCGTAAAGCAGGAACTTTCTTTGATTGTGTTTCCTTTAGAAACAAGCAAGCACCAAAAAAAAAAATGAGTGGTTTATACGGCAGAATGTATGTGCAAAGCATACGGCGCACTTCAGAAGATTTTCTTGACTCTTACGAAATGAAGTGCCCACGGCAATGTGTTTGAGAACGGCTCGTGAAAAGCCGCCCCATCTTTGCGCAGAACAATGCAATGCGGCATTATTCTTTAAGCCCACAACAGCGCTCATCGTTCATAATGATGGACGCTGCATCCGTAAGCTCGGAATTACGGCGGTGCAAAGCAAGCGTGATTCTTTACAGAGGACGGTGCATTAACAATGCCCGGCTGAACGCACGCACGCGAGGTGGGGGTAAAACAACAACAAAAAAAAAAGCCTTCGTGGCTCCGCACAAGGGAAATAGGCGCGGATGTTTCATAATTTACAGAGTTCTACCTTCGGTCGCTAGCAAAAACAGGAGAAACAAAAAGGCAGGCTTTCCCATTCCTTTTCGGAGTAACCACCATTATTCGCACGAAATTCTCCTAACGCCAATGCCATGCGAACATTCTTTCTCTGTGCAGTCATTCTTTCCTTGCGCAGCAATCTCCGCGAAGCGACCGCCCAAATGAAACTCAGACGAGTGCAGTCAAGAGCAATTGCTTTTCATCGTCAGTAACTCGTTTGGCAGGAACAAAAAGGTTTACCCAGCCTGCTAGAGAATTCCATCAGTTATGCTAATGCTCTCAGGCACCGCTATAGCAACGACGGAAGCGACTATCTACGCGCGAACACTTCTTCACCGTCCCCTCTTTTTTTTCTTTTTTGGGGTTGCTCTCCATCTTCCTTTTTGGTGCCTCAAGAAAGGACACTTGAGCACCAATAGAGGCGCTCCCATGCATAACAGAATGTGCAGACGCAGAAGAATAATCCGGCTGCTCGAAGAAAGATGGCTGCAAGACAGTACAAAGCAAGCATGTTTCCTCAAGAAAATTAGAAGAGAAATACCGTCTGAAACTCTAGCGGAGAACTGAACGGTGATTTTTTTAGAAAAGCGGGTTTAGAAGTAACGGCAGAAACGCAACGCTTACTGACTAGACCTCTCTGGGTGACACCTTGGAATGAATAAAGGTTAAGCGGCCCTCCGAATGGTTGATAGAATTGGCGTTGACACGACAAACTAGCAAGCGTAAAATATTGCTAGAAAATATCAAGCAGGGAAGAAGTAACAACCTTTTTTCGGAAATCTTGAGTTTATTTCAGAAAACTGCTTGCAGATACCTAAAAGAAAGGGCGGTGCTTCGTCTAAATAAATGCAACCGTATGCAATATGCAAACTACATTGTTTCACGGTACCCTTAATGCGCACCTCCACGTAAAAAAAAAAAAAACAGGCTAAAAAATGACAGGACGAACAAAGGAACGAAATATACGAAAAGAAAGTCGAAAAGGCCTCAGCAGCTGGTCGGGCGTTTCTTTTGCAAGGACGTCTTCGCAGAATCTTGAGTGTCCTCCCTTTGAGCACGCGGCTGCGTGTGGTAATATCGAAGCTACCGCCTGTCCCCTTCAAGTGGGGACAGACGATCTGCTGTCTGTTGCGGTCCACTGTCTGCCTGCAGAAAGCGAGGACATCCCGGAGTTTGTCATCCCATTGAAGACTCTATCGGTTAATTGCTTTTTTCGCGTAGTTGTCTCACGTCGTTAATGTTTCGATCACAACCCGTTACAGGTCTCCTGCCCCCAGGTTGCCGTCTTACCACGATCTTCGTTGCCTCTCATTAAGCTCTTCATATGACTTTATTCAGACAAGTCACTGCATCTACTCCTCTGTAGCACCTGCTTTCGTACATGACGTTCGTGGTATACGAGAGGAACGCGTATGTTTAACAGCTTACACTGCTTTTCAATGCGCCTTTCCAAGCCACGTAATGGTCTACTTATGAATCGGTGATGCTCACCGGGCTCGTTTCGTAGAATGAAAATAATTCTCAATCACGTTCTTTTACCTCCTCGAGTCCCCCCGGTTTGGTTTTTATGACACTACAGACCGGAAAATGATAATGCCGGAAAATGATCACAGTAAACGTGTTACAACGAGTGTAGTTAAACAGACACTGAATTCGAAATTCAAGTCACTCTAGATCGACAGATTTCCACACAGAGAGAAAAAGTATACCCCTGTTTCGCGCAGATTTAAAAAAAAATAATAAAAAAGAGGAATTTCGTCTTTATGGCCCGCGAGGCCTGCTCACGTGACCAGTTTTTGGGCTCCATCTCTCGGCGGGGGTCGCCCGCGGATTCTAAGGAAAGAAAATGCCGGCGCAAGTTTTCGGTCACCAGCGGCTGACCTCCGTGGGGAAGGCGACCCGTTTTTGACACTGCGGTTACGCGGTTTTAGGTTGTACCAGGTGCGAGTGGGACTTTTTCGACACGGCGTGCTCGACACGTGTGGAAGTAACAAGTGCGGGCGCCGGAGAAGCGCGCCTTGGCGTTTTTGGGCGCTGTGGGTGATCGAGAGCTGTGGGCGACGGATGACGTTCATGGAAATTAAAGTGGCATATGAAATTGTAACCAGAGAACTTCTGTTGAGGGTGCTGAAACTTCAGGGCTTAGATTACGAGTTAATACAGTTCCTTATACCAATCTACAAAGATAATAGGGTGCATCTGTCATGGGAAGGGCCGAAGTGCGTACAGCAGGTCAACACCCATCGAAGACTGAAACAGAGATGCCCTTTGAGCCCATACTGTTTATGCGTTACAGGGTGCAGTTAGAAAAGAAACTGAAAGAAAGTCAATGAGGGTTCAACCAAACGCGTAAGTGGCAAGGTGAAGTGGTAGAACCGCGTATTCCGGGAATGCTGTACGCAGAGGACATTTGTTTTTTTAGCTGATAACCAGAGCGATATGCAACGGCTCATAAATATTAGTGGCCAGGGAGTCACAGAGGTCGGGTTATATTTTAGCACTGAAAAATCACAAATAACGGTTTTCAATGACACTAGCTAGCATTGACGCATTGTCAACCCAGCAAGGCGAATTACTCAGATTCAAGAAATACATTATTTGGGAGAGGGAATAAACGAAGGGTACAACTATTTGGGAACTCACGAGGAGCAACTCAAGAACAAAGGAAAGCGAAACGGAGCTAAATAAAGCATACAGCTATGCGGGGGTATAACAAACATAAAGTAGTGAGATGAATGTGGACAGGAGTAATGGTTCTCGGCTTCACATTTGCGAATGCAGTACTTCGCTTAAAATCAGGCGCAGTATCATGCCTTGAAGTGAACCAGAGAACGGTGGGCCATTTATTCTTAGGAGCGCATGGAAAAACAACTAACGAAGCAGTGCAGCGAGATATGGGCTGGGCGTCGTTTGAAGTTCGAGAAACGCTGAGTAAAATATGTTTTGAGGGGAGGTTGAAAGCAATGAATCAACGTAGGTAAACAGCTAAAATTTTTAGGTACCTATACATAAATAGCGTGGACACGCAGTGGCTAAGGAAGACTATAAGGCTAACGATGAAGTACGGAAAGAACAGTGGAGAGACAGCCAAACTAAGAAAAATGAAGCAAGGCAGATGAAACAAAAAAATACAGAGAAAAAATGGAGAGTAGAGATAGAGATTAGAGTCGTTAGAGGTGTACAGGGAAGAGAAATTGGACACAAAAAGGAAAATTTTCTACGTTAATTATCAGGCCAGGGGTTTCTTTTTCAGGCTAGAGCAGGATGCTTAAGAACTACGAGATTTGTGGGGAAGTACACACAAAAAGGTGGGGTATGAGTGGTCTGCGGAAAAGAATCAGAAACTATGCAGCATATAGCGCTTCAATGTGAGTGTATCCATCCAAATCTACATATGGGAAATATTCGGCTTCATGAAGCCGCAAGATTCAAGGGTAACATAGAGGGCGTTAACTTTAAGGCTGTCGAGACGACTAAAAGAAGATTAGAATGCTGGTGGATGAAAAGCAGAGAGGGGAATATGGCCTGGGACAAATACCACGGCTGACAGAAAAAAGAAGTTTGAGCCTGCCCTAACAGCAGCGCTAGAATTAAACGAAGAATTTAAAATATAGATATATTTGTTTCTTTGACACGTCAATATCTTGTTACATAGGGGTACTGTTAGAAATCAAATGAATAAAGAGGCAGTAGGTTGCTGACAGCCGACGTCCCGACTCAAAGGAAGGGTCACTAATCATCATCGTCATCATCACCATCATAATCGAAGGCGCCTTAATGTGTGCCTCTCGAGAGCCGCCTCACTTCCTCTGCGCTGTCGTCTGCTCGAGTGGATGCGCCGCCAAGCCGGGCCATCCGGTGACGTTGTGGTGACGTTATATATCCGACCGCCTCCGCGGGCCTCCTCGTCCGTCGTGTGAGTCCCGCTTGACCAGAGCACCTCACAGCTTAGAGGGTGGCATATAGTAAATATTTCCGACACCCCACTGATGACGAACAACTTGTGTTATCAAGAGGCTGAGTTTTTGCCTCGCAACCGGCAGGCTAGACGAATTCAAACTCTATCAGGATCTAGAGAACTTCTCCCGGACACTAAGTCTAGGCGGCAAATTACAAGACCCCAACCTGGACACTAGGCTGCCATCATTATGCCAATGGACCCCTCCCCCACGAAGGGATAAATGCTTAGACATGGACATGTCAAGGAGGTACAACGTCACATTCTCTCTGAGAGGGGTCGGGAAAGGCGTTTTGACCACACTAAATGAACTAGCGCAACCGTTGGGTTGACCGTTAAACGCCTTGTGTGCCAAATGTAGCATTTTTACGTGCAGCGGGAGGCTCATACTTTCGTTGAAAAATTTGTTGCCGCGTCCCCCCCCCCCCTTCCCCTTCCACCCCACCCTTCTTGCCTGCGTGTTTTTGGGCACCGCCGTCTTCCCGCATGTGCGTCACGGATTCTCCCATGTCACGAATCAGAAATATTGCAATTGGACAGCCTTTTTTCTCACTTCCGGCGAATAGAAGCGTCGTCTGCTTAGCGTCGATTGGTCGCGGTTGCGCCTTTGGTTAATTAACGCTTCCTGCAGCACGCTTAACGCTATCATGTGTGTAACTACTTAATCTTTACTTTATTACCACACTTCTCGTTAAGGCTCGTCGGCTAGGCACGAAGGCGATGCCGACTTCCGAGTTGGAAGACCGCCTTCTTACTCGACGCCGATGGCGACACGAACAAGTAAACCGATGGAAGGACCGCGTGGTGTGAATGGCTCACTAACCGAAGACGCCGACAATTCCGATCGGTCGAACGGTCCTCAGAGTCAACCGAAAAGCGAAAGCTGCGCCCCGACAACGTTCGTGCCGTAGCAAATGCGGCTTTGTTCTGTTAGTTCCTAAGTGTAATAAACATAGTAAGATCCATGAAGTTCATACAGCTCAACAAATCTGATCAGTATTTCGGCTTGCGGCACTTCGGCCGTTCGCTTTGGCGACAATTAGTTTCCCGGAGTTGCAAACTGCATATTCATGCGCGACCAGCAATGTGCGACCAGCGACCACCAAAATCGGCTCCGTGTGCATGCACGTGCTCACTCTAACAAATTTTCAGGCGATTCTTCAGTCACTAGCTTACATATTTTAGACTCCCATACGTAAGTCGTCACCACGAACGCGTGGTGACAGGGTCTTTTCCTTTTCGCGAGATCTGCCGGTGTGGTGTGGAAGCGTAAAGTTCCCGCCCCATTCCTTCCATCATTTTTTCCTGGCGTAAGCGGAGTGCAGGATTCATAAGCAAAATGATAAACAAAACGGGCTAAACAGCACGCAGAAAGTCAGACGGCCCCACCCCAGAGCAATGCTGCGGAGCAGAAAATCGCAGTAGCAGACGACAGCGGCAACCGGATGTTCTTGCAGACGCCACGAAGAAGCGAGGCATCACAGGCAGTCACGTTCGTGTAGTGCGAGGAGGTGGACGAAACGAGGGAGAATCGCGGTGCGGCGAAAATACGATGTTTTGATTTGCAATTACTCCGCTAATACTCATCGCTTTAACAAATTTTTTGAAGAAGGTGGAGTACTAGGGCATTTATTTACCTTAAAATGCGAACAACCATGTATCGGCAAAAACACTGTCACGGCCCCTACGATGTAGGAATCAATAACTATGTGCACACACACACACACGCGTGCGCGCACACACGCACACACACGCATACACACACGCGCGCGTACACACACGCACGCACGTGCGCACACGCACACACACACGCACGCACGCACGCACACGCACGAACGCACACGTACACTCACGCGCACGCACGCACGCACACGAACGCACACGCACACTCACGCGCACGCACGCACACACGCACGCACATGCACACGCCCTCACACGCTCGAACGCACACGCACACGCGCTCTCCCACACACGTGCACACGCACACGCACACACACACTCGCGCACACATGTTCACGCACACGCACGGCAAAAGCAGGACCGATCAGATTCCACATTTTAAGAACAATATACACCAGACACTGATAGCGCTTATGAAATACAAGAAAATTTCGGAAAAAAACTGCAGCATCACTTCAAGTTTTAAGACCAGTTCCTGCACCATTTTATATGTTACCTAAAATACATTAAGCAGAGAATCGAGTTAGACCTATCTTCTCCGGTATAGAGAATGTAACAAAAACGATCTATAGTTTTGTCGATAGCTTAATCAAAGACTTTACTCCCACACTACCCTGCAATGCAAAGATACAAATTAATTTTTCGCTTATCTTACGCAACTAGTTGCCCCAGCAGATACCCTGCTAGTAATTCTCCACGTCGCCTCTCTATACACAAATGCTCCACATTCGGACGGCGTCAGATATGTTATCCGGGCGTACGATAATGCATCCCAAGACATTCCCATTGACGGTGAAACTCTCGGCGTACTTTCAAAGCTTATCTTGGAGCTGAAAAAAATGTGTGTTCCATAATAAGTACTTCGCGCAAATCAATGGGACCTCGATGGGAACAAAAATGGGACTGATATTTTAATATTTTAATGGGCGCATTATATCAGAATTTTTATGCAACGCACAGCTTCAACCTCTTCTTTATAAGGTTCATTGATAACATTTTTCTCCTTTGATGCCGCGAAGAAGAGGAACTTTAAACATTAATCAGTTCTTTCAACAACGCTCACGAGTACATTTCCTCCTCTCATTCATATTCCGCACATGCCATTAACTTTCCTGAAGTTTCAGCAAGAATAGCGGAAAACGAGCTTGTGACGTCAGTGAACAGCAAGCGAACGAACCGACATCAATAGTTGCATTTTAAAAGCAGCCACGTTAAAGGGCCCTGTGACACTTTTTTCAAATTTTTTGTAGCCCTAAATGCCTGCAGACTGTAGTCCACCAACGCATCCAGGTACTTAGATTAGGAAATCGCCAAGTACCACAGCCAAAAATTATTTCTCTATACCCAAACAGACAACTTAGAAACGTGTCCAAAGGATTTTTTTCTCTTTCCTGGTCCTGGTGTTCTTCGACCGCTGCAATTACGTCATTACAGCGGTGTAGCGGCTATTGGCCGGCTTTTCTTCAGCTGCAGGAATGAACGTATTCGATGACCACTTTAAAAAGAATGCCACAAAAATAAAGCAGAAACGGAAGGCGTGTCTGCTGCGACGAGCAAATCTCACAGTGTCGCTCCATCCTACCGATAACTATATATCTTTCGCAGTGCTTCCAGACACGTGGGAAAGAGGGCAAGAATTTATCAGAAGTGTTGCTGAGTTCCTTTAAAGGGACAGTAAAGATGGTCCTGTGGTTCGTTTCCCCGAAGTCCGGTGTCGATCAGGAACCCAATCGCCCGGGCTCCGGTTGATTTGGCAGGAGGCTGGCAGGGCGATGGTGTTGAAGTTCTTGGAGATGGCGGTCGAATTGACGAACTCGATGCGTTGGGGTTGATTAAGTGAAACGGAAGTTTATATACAGCTATTTACAGTAAGATAACTGGGTACATGAGTAACAAAAAGAAAAACTTCAACCTGCAGCTAGACGCTAGCTCCGAGTGCGCACAAATCACTCGAGCTCCTCAACTTCGTCTAGCTCTGCTATTCTCGGGAGCGTACACAAACCGCTCGAGAAACCATGGCCGAGACTCTGTCTCGCCGCAAGACCCGTCTAGTTGCCCGGTACGGCGCTGCACCCTAAACCTCCGACGCGATCTTAACCTCGACTAGGGGGCTCACAAATCCCAACCTAGCTTTAACGGTCGAGACTCCTTGTCCCGCCGGGAACTGCCCAGCTCAGCGCTCAGACAAGAACGATTTCTAATGGCTAAGTTCGGCCTTATAACACCTCGAGATCACACTCTCTCGGGAACGCCCCTGTGGCGTTCGTACACGCGTAGGGGAGTGCCCAAATTCACGTAGACAGCTGTCACTCAGCATGCCACGGAATATTCAATGAGGCGCCGCCACCTTTGGGTCAACGGCACGCTCGCAGACGAAAAGGTGCGTGCGACCCCGCTGGGTGAGAGCGATAGGCGGCGACCGTGCGTCGTGCTCACCGGGGCGCGTTAACAATGGAGGCTCGCGTGGCGCTCGTCCCGACGCCGGTAATCCCACCCCCTTCGCGCGTCACGCCGACGGTTCCCGGAATCCGGTGGCGCTGTCTGCTTTCTCAATGGGGGATTATCCCTGTGGTATGCGGTGGGCCAGACAATCCGTCTCCCGTGCGCGCCGTGACGAATTGGCGACGGCTGTGGCGTAGAGTCCACCGTGCTGGGCCCCCAGACAGAGTGACGGGTTCTCACGCGCAGCCCGGGTGCCTGGCCGCTGAACTCATAAGTGGACCTTACAGGGACTCTGCAACACTTGCACAGGCTAATGTTCCTTCCCTCCAATTTCATACATCTACCAGACGCCGCTGCTCCTTTTCGGCGGCCTTGGCCATTCAGAACGGCCTCGGCCGTTTAGAAAGCCCAAGACTGAGACTAGGAGCCCCAACTGAGCAGTACCGTCTCCCGCTGCTCCGGTGAAATTACCATTCTTTTGCTTTATCTGTGGTGATGATAGCAGGGGAGGCCCAGAGCATCTGTTTCAGGTCAGCCCTTCCTGTGAAGTTTTTACACCTTTTGCTGTGCAGTTGTTGATAGTATATAGGTACATTCCTGTCGGTAGTAGTCTCCGTGCAACCGATTGTTTTTTGTCTAATGCTTTGCGTTCCTCCGGGTGTTTTAGCCTCCCCGATCGATACTGACCTGTTATATCACTGTGAGTGACGATACGTTCACTGCCGGTTATTCTTCCGCGAGAGCTGCTCTGTGGGGCTTCTTATACGCTGGCTCGGCCCGTTGGACCTCGAGCTAGGTTGTGATCGAGGATAGTGACCGCGACAAAATTAAGACGCAACTACTTTGACAGTGTCTTGATGAGTACACAGACCGGGTCGTAGCGACAGGCTTCGGATATAAAAAGAGGAGTGTTATATATGCCATTATATTACCTTGCCTGTGCCCTATGATCGTCAGTGGAGCAGAGTAATGATTAACAAGTTATCCTCATGTCGGAGCGCAGCCAATGTACACCGGTTGAAATTTCAAAACAGTTACTGTTTTTTTTTGTTTCAGTTCAGGTTGGACACAGTGGTAGGGTTGAAACGTGCGGCAGCGGAAATAGTCTTAAGTGTATAAATGAAACAGCCATCGGCCATGTGTCAAGAGCAATAATCAACAGCAAACACGCGGAAACTAATAATCGACGGATATTTATTGCATTACAGATATTTAGTGATTCAATGTACAGGTGCTCCAGAAATAATACGGAGCACGGGAGCGGTGGCCGGAGCGGGCAAAACTGCATGCCAGCGCAATCTATGCGTAGATGGTGCGCAGATAGCGAGAGTGCGTGGGCACATCCGGCTGGCCCCTCTCGATGTTCTGACGCTCGCCTTATCGCTGGCTCAAGCGAAGCCGCGCTGCTGCCACCGCTGCTCGCCAGGGGCGCTTTCGGAGCTTCATGAAGGCCTGTTTACGCAGAGCCAGCGAAGAAAGCTTTTCAGCCGGGTCCGCTTTGTGCTTCGTCATGAATGCCACAGATTTCACTATGGGTGCCTGCCGTGCTTCGCGATCCACTTGATTTTGAATCATGTGGCTAGAATAATGCTTGGCTCACGCTAATGCATAAATTTGAGCAAGAAAACAAAAACAAAAATTTCATGCGTGTGCTGGCTACATTGGTTCGATGGTTATAATCAGCGCTCAAGAGAATTCAAGAGAATTAAGAAAGTGAGCGGAGTGGAGGTTAGTTGCTTCAAAACTTTATTAGACAGTTGCTTCAAAACTACATTGTAGTTTATTGAACATAAAGTTCAATAAACTACAAGAAATGGGAATATAGTGAACGTAGCGAGGGCTTTGCGGCAATATCTTGCACTCATGAAAAAAATGTATCAAAGGTACTGGCAATGAAACGAATAGTTGAAACAGACTTCTTTGGCCTACATCACAGTTTAATAACGGGTGAAGTTGCCACCCACGTTGATTACTTCTCCAATTCGCCGAGGCAACGACTCCTACAAAGTATGAACGTATCCGGGCAACTCTCGAATTGTATCCCATTCCTCTCTTACTGCCTCCCAAAGGTCGTCTGCAGTTGTGGCATGATTACATAGAGAAATTCTACTTTTGAGGTATCCCCAGACATTCTCGGTGATATCCATATCAGCGCCTTTAGGTGTCCACTCCAGCAACCGAACAGCTCGTTCTTCTACCAAGTTCTTCTTTTACGCGCAGTGTGGACTGGGCTGTAATCTTGCGGAAGCAAAAAAATGCCATCTTTAAAAGGCCCGTCCAGCACATAGGGGAGCACATGTTCAAGCAGGTCACAGTAGTTCTCAGCGTTGAAGTTCGGTGGCAGGCGGACCAGTGGACCGAGGCCTTCTGCGCTGACAGCTCCCCTGACGTTCACTCAACAACGACCGCTGCTAAAGACTTGCGGCATAAAGGCCAGGAGGTATCTGATGAGGAAACAAAATATTTAGTGGTACTGAAACCCGGGCCCACGTAGTATATAATTGAAAGGATGTTTAACTCAAACATTTCATTGATGAAGCAATTATAGAGAGAAATAATTAATTTGTGACTTAACAATTACCTAAAAAACACGCAACTAATTGAACTTCTCTGCTATTACTGGCGTGCAAATGGGAGAGGTTTTTAACAGCATCCCTCTCGCTTTATACAAATGAATAAGTTTGCGGGGTACCTGCAACTTGTTGGACGCCGTACACGCCGCTGTTGGTCCCGCCTCGTAGAGAAGGTTGATTCGTCGGTGAAGACGACCTCTCACCACTCGTCCACAATCCACTTCTCGTGAGCACGAGGAGATGCGAGGCGTTGTTCCTTCTGTTTTGCCGTTAAGTACGGCTTTTGCGCCGCCACACATCCGTTGAAACCGGCGTCTTTCAGACGGTTTCGAATCGTGCCCAGACTAACGTTGAGGTTCAGGGCATCACGAATTGTTCTCGCAATCTGAAAAGGATCCTCGAAGGCTGCAGCAACAATGAGACGGTCCACCTCGTCGGAAGTGCAGAGATGGCGGCCTGAACGTGGAGTTTCGGCAAGGCGACCGTCTTTGCCCCGGTAGGCTTGAGTAATTCTGTTCACAGCAGTCATAGACCTTCCAGTACGACGACAAATCTCACGTTGCGGCATTTCTTGCACGGAAAGAAGGACGATTTCCCGCCTGGCGCAGAGTGGTACTCGAGGCGCCATCTTGCTTGCACTGGAAAGTGCTACGATACCCGCTGATATATGTGCATGTTGGACGTGTCGCGCTCTTGATCAACATGGGTGGCAATCGTTCTCATCTTGGATTATCTAGATGATACCATGAACGTTGATGTGGTAACGGAACGAACGCGGCCAAAGGGCACGCACACTGCCGGACAGTGAAAGTGAGATGGCATTGTCGGCGAAGCAGACTGCGTGCATAGTAATATAATAATTGAGCGCACGGAAAACTTCCTTTAGATGCAGGACAGAAGGCACAGGCGCAGACAACGGAACGAGGTGCCCAGATTCTGAACTGCACGCCAAAGGCGCACGTATGAATGTATTTAAAACATTTTTACAACTTTGAAGTGAAAGCTTGCACGTGTTATCCACATCACAAATTCAGATGTCTTTAGAACATAGTCACAAAAGACAGAAACAACCTCCGCGAGCGAATGTTAACATTATTGGTGTGAGTAGTTAGCTCGGGGATGGCCGACGCGATGAAGGTAACCGAAATTTCACCGCCTACTAAGCACATATCTTGACAAAAAAAAAGGGCTGCTTCAGAATTCGCTTCAATGGTAACCACCCTTGATTCATTTCTCCGAACATTGTTGCCAAATATGCCCAATCGCTTCCTTCTCAAGCCGGGACACCCTTCGTTATTAAGTGAATTTGTGTAGATTTGTGTCTCGCGCGTAATAAAGTATAAAGTTTGTGTTGAAGTAACTGGACTCCAATGGTATCACTTCCCATTTTATTTGATAGCCCATTTGTATCGTTAACGCAATGCAGCCAGTACGCGCATGACATTTTTGTTTTTATTTTGTTTGCTCATTTTTATGCGCTAGCTTGAGCCAAGCATTGTTCTAGCCACATGATTCAAAATCAAGTGGATCGCGAAGCACGGCAGGCACCCATAGTGAAATCGGTGGCATTCATGACGAAGCACAAAGCGGACCCGGCTGAAAAGCTTTCTTGCTGGCTCTGCGTAAACAGGCCTTCATGAAGCTCCGAAAGCGCCCCTGGCGAGCAGCGGTGGCAGCAGCGCGGCTTCGCTTGAGCCAGCGATAAGGCGAGCGTCAGAACATCGAGAGGGGCCAGTCGGATGTGCCCACGCATTCTCGCTATCTGCGGAGCATCTACGCATAGATCGCGCTGGCATGCAGTTTTGCCCGCTCCGGCCACCGCTCCAGTGTTCCGTATTGCTTCTGGAGCACCTGTACCTTCAAGTACACAAATTGTTTGCTCGGTTATTGCAGATAAATTAATGTTATGAAACACTAATTTATTGGCGCACTGATATCTATAACATAACTTAGCGTTGACAAAATAACAAAACGTTGCTATAGTTACAGAGAAATAAATTCAAGTGGTATGATTCAAAACAAACGAACGAATTGGAACGAACGATATAAATTTCAAAGCGATAAAATGAGCACGCTATTTTCTAATAGCGAGCGAAAATGACAAAGAATATAGCTGGAATGGAAATTAATTAGTGCAGAATAAGCTGCCGGTAATAACGCTCGACTCAAGGAACACTGCTCATTACCCCAGAGGATTGTTGGTGCCTGCAAGCGGCGCTTGATTACCTTTTTTTTCCCGTGCAGTCGTTAAGTGCGATAAAATGTATAAAGACTTAAAGAAACGGGTTTTATTAAAACCACAAATGTACAAAAAAAGAATGAACAAGCAAACCAAGAAACGGCTAAATAGAGAAAAAAAAAAAAACGTTCTATACTACCAAACAGAAGGGTAGGGAGTCAGAAATTACTCAGTCTAGCGCCTTATAAGCCGGAATTCAGAACGGGCCTGCGCCGATAAAGACCGCCTTATTGGAAGTGAACACAAATTACTTTATCTAAGTTATTGATTAAAAAAAACTGACTGTGCATTATTAAAATTATGGTTCGTACCTTGTTCATAGTCCTTCGTTGCTGCTTCGTGGTGTTGTCGTGTACAAAGATACTCCTGCTTTATCGTTTTTTTTTTGTTTGTTGGAATTTTGTATTTTTAGTTTTAGTTTTTGCTAGCGGTAAATTAAGCATTTCCGCGTGAATCTCCGCTTTCTGGATGGCCGCGGCGATGTTTTCTCTGCGCTTTTGAGGCCTTCTAAACGAGATAGTGTTTCTGTTTTTTTTTTTTTTAAATTCTGGGCAAACCAAACCAGGAATTACTCGCTGCGATTGCAGTTGAATGTCATCTGTTTCACTTACTGGCTGCGGCTAATTTAATTTACGTCGATACACACGAGCTCGCCCACAATACAAGCAGTTCCCCAGAAAAGAAGAATAGAGCGACAAAGTGTGGCGGAATAGAGAACAGCAATCTTGCATTTACAACGACAAGTCTAGCAAGGAAGCGTGTTGTACTCTAGTTTTTACCTAACTGCAGTGACGCCGCTGGGGGGCGGGCTAAAAACACATGCAATAAAAAATGCAGTCCCCGGAAGCCTGGTCCGAAAAGCGAAAAAAAAAAAAAACAACTTCACTCGCAGAAGAGGTTTGCTTACAACGAGCGTAGAATATAGGATGAAGGGAAAGGTGGAGATGTTGAGCGCGAACAATTCCGGAAAATTGGAAACGTGCCAGCGCGCATTTGTCAGGCGACGTTGCGCAGGGCGCTGACGCCCAGAAATTCCGCCCTACGTTCCGCAAATGCCTGTGCAAGTGCTACATTGGATTAGTTGGGAATAAAGCCACGTGTTGCAGGCTGTGAAAAGCAACACTTCAGGAAATGCAACCACAAATAGTTCCGTTGTCACGAGCACGTACGCTGTTAGGTTTTCTTTCTTTATTTGTGCTGGTGCCGCTTTCCCCGCTAGCGAAACCAAAGTGGTTTTCTAAATTTCTTTCCCCCGTCATTCTTTCTTTTTGTGGGAGGAGGGGAAAACATCTGCGGGTTGCGACCAACTTCCAGGTTACACCTAGGTTTACTGTATTCGTGGTGTGTTTTGGTGTTAGACGTAGTTTCTATGCTTTCCTGCTGACTTTTATTTATTTCATTCGTATAGAAAGGAAACCACTCAATAAAAAAAAAGCAACTGAGGGCTAAAAACCCTAGCCTGCTGCGAGATTAAAAAAAAAAAAAAAACGCCGAATTTATGGCACATGAGCTCTGACCACGGAGGTGCGGATGGTTTAAAAATTTAGGAGCGGGTCGCTGAAAATTGAGAGCGGGCTCAGGAAAAGGCAGCGGATGGGAGGCAGTAGTACGGGCGCTCCCTTGTTCCCTGGGCCTCCTGCTAGCAAGTAAGTTTTTATTTCACTCTTATTGGCTGCCGTAATGCTTCCCCAGCCTCCGCCGGTCTTTTAAGTGGCACCAAATTGGGCTCTGAAGAAAAGAAATGAGCGTCCAAAAATAAAGAAGAATGGCGTCGGCCATTTGAAATTTTAAATCTGTTCGGAATCCCACCCAGGAAGGTAAAAACTAGTACAGAAAAGCAGAGCATTTGCCGCTCCGCGTGCATTCAAGAGGTGAAAATAAAAAATGCTTATTGAGGCTGTTTTTGGTTCATTGCTAACTATGCCCAAATAGCAGTAGTATTTGAGGGCGATCAAGTTATTCTCTCTCTCTCTCCTCTCTTCCTAACAGGTTCTTCTAACCAATTTTAGCGTTTAATTCTTTATCTCTCATATATAACAACTGTTTTGGCGCTCTTAGCCCCATTCCGCCTTGTGCCACTAACACCCAACCATCACCAGCTCTCTTTACCTCCCCTTCTCTATCTCATTGTGTGTTTATGTAAAGAGTCAGAGTGAATTTATCTCACAGCGAGACCGGGCAGTGAGGCAAGTTCGATACCCCTTATCATGTGGAATGACACTGACCGCTGTTGTTCTCGAAAAATGGTTGTCATGCAATCTTCAACTCGCGAGGAAGACAGTGGAAACGAAACCCACTTGTTTTAACAAGTGGGGCTGCGCTATAATGACCACGACATGCGGTAGGTAAGCACCGCTACCCAATTGTGAGGCCCGGGGCGGTGGACGTGTTTTTACGGGCCGCGAAAAAGTCTGACACATTTACGCGAGTCATTTTGCACTCCATAGCAGCGCAAATTGCCTCACGTAATCTGTGCTACGAGATACACTTAAAACTAAGATAGTCCCGTGAAACTCAGCTGCCGCTCCTCATTCACATCTCGTTCTTGGTCCACGCAAAATGGCATCGGAAACCACGTAATGCTCATCAAAGCACTCTGACGGGCTAGTTGGTCTGACATGATGGAAATAAAATTTGCGCTAAAAGGACGGAACGACAGAAGAAGACACAAAACACAGCGCATTATTTCCATCACGTAATGCTCGTGGGACAAAAACTATGCTCCTGTTTAGGGCTAATTACCCCCTCTTCAACACGGTTATGCGATCATTTTGTTGTTATTAACAGCCATTTTTTACTTCCCGAAAGTTCAGCAAAGGCAGGAAGAAAGCAAACTTAGGCGCGTTCCGCACGAAGTATGCTAATTAGTTTAATCACCGGTGGGATTTGTTGCGTGACTTTCATTTTCATTGGTAATTTTTTGCTAACAGCAACGCCTCGTTACACGCTGATCTACGATCAGTTAACGCCCCTTTCGCTTGCCTGTTCTTTTTATTTATGTAGACTAGTGCCAAAGAGTGATTAGTGCTATTTGCAGAAGTAGTTGCTACGGCCCTCTCAACTGAGGCTTTCGGTGCGCGGGGCGTAGAGTGGACTTAATTTGGCCCCCAAAGCAAAACCGGCTTCCTATCAGCACGCGGTCATCGGGGCTCGGGACCAGAACCGAGGCGCTACAACAAAGTTACCCTGCCCATGCTCTGTTTGCTCGCCTCCGCATGGCCGTGTGCACAGCGTCCCAGCGAGCGCACAAACAGAACGAAAAGGTTGGCAGTGTGGGTCGGGTAGAAGCCATTATAATTAATACCCCATAACCATTAGTGGTCGCGGCTTGGAGGACGTGCCTTGCGAGGCCTCGTTCATGAATAATGGCCCGCGTGAAGAAGAGGAGAAGCAGGCACTGCAGCGAACACTGCGGCAACAGTGACGGAGTACGAGTTGTGAGCCACCTTCGTGACTTCCCGGCGCGTTGCCCTTGGGAATGAGAATAACAAAGAGAATTAGCGGCATCATAAACTAAAGTACCAGAATAAATCTGCAGGGGCACCACTTAGCTAACTCAGAAGCTTGTTTCGACACTGCTAAACTAGTGCATTTTGTTCTTGTTTTTTTCTGTGGGACGGCTTGGTATTAGAGCGATTGATTTTCCTTCAAACTACTTATTCCGCGTCTTAAAAGGCACTGTTTGAGAGTTGGCCAGCAGTGAAGAACAGTGGACCGTCTCCTAACTGCTGCCACCTCGTAGAATCGTGGTTACAGTTTACTTAGTGCATTATAAGTGCGAAATAAAAAGCAGTGAGCCTTTAGTTGGGGATAACCCACCACTGGACGTGCTAAAACAAATAGTGTACAATCGATGTGAAAGAGGGGAAAGTATAGAGGCATTCTAACGAGGAGACGGCTATAGTGTATTTCTATTTACTGCTTCATCCTACTTGAAACAGCGTAAAATGCTGTGGGTGCGGGCCCGACAGCAACATTGATTGTAACACCGACTGACAGCGTAACTGTGGCATATCTAAAGGGTATGGGGGCGTTGTAAAAAGGTTCAGCTCCAGTGAGAAAGGTCGTAATGGACTTAAGTACAGTAGAATGCCGATTATGCGACTTTCTCGGGACCGTGAAAAAGCGCCGCAAAATCTGAACAACCACAATTACGCCTATAAACGCAGTTTTCCTCAACGAACTGGCACGAAACTTCAATGTAAACTACATACTAATGCTTTGCATAGCTCGGAGACCCAAATAACTATAAAAGCAAATGCGAAAAGAATAATGTAGTCCAAGTGCCAATCACGCTGAATTTAAAACACACTTTTTACCGAAGTCCACTGCCGCTATTCTCGCCAGCCAGTGCGAATCATGATACATACAATCATGACAAACACACGTGGAACCTCGCTGGCGGCGCACTCTTGAGTGGGAGAAACGAACACCTGCATACTGCCCCGCGAGGACTGCGCAATAAGAGGAGACGCCAGCTAGGCGGGCGGTTCCTGGAGGGGAGAGAAAATAAAAAGATGGGACGGAGAAGAACGCTATGCCGAAGAGACCCGATTGAGCGAGCTTAAGGTCCCTCGGAACATGTCCGCAGCCCTTAAATTTCGTTCACCGGACGGCCGCACGCTTCAAGCGGGGTCGTCGGATTACTCGGGTCAGGCATGAAATCATGTCGGGTAACTGAGGTTTTCAATGCTATATTTCTATGGCATTTCGCCGTCTAGTACGACGAGTAGTCCAGCTCGACTAGTCCGTTGTAAACCAGGGTGGTCGTGAAAACCCTGGGGACATAACAACCAGGGATTCCACTCCGTACCAAACTAATTCAGCAGAAAATTCATTCCCAATTACACTTTCGGGCCATTTGATAGGCGACATGGGAAACAGTAGAGGCGCTTCAAATAACAAATTACAGCCACAGATTCGGTTCACAAAGTCAGTGCTTACGTTAAATTTTAATTATGACAATTAGCTTTTGAGACATCGGGATTTGAACTTTTGGTACACAAATACTTGGGCCCGTTTGTTTCTTTTATGGGGGGGGGGGGGGGGGTGAGTAAGAAACCGGGTAAATTGGGCTTTGTCTTCATAGTTTGACAAATATTGCATCCCTTTAGAAAAAAAGACATAGTAAATTACTTTAAAAAGCGAACGGTCCGAAATGGCCTCACTGTCGTTGGCATATCTTGGGCGTCTTTTACCCACCTGAGTTTTTGAGTTAAGATTGAGAAGGTACGTACATTACAAATGCAGATATTCTGAGAATTATCCTTGAACCAGTGATCATTTTTAGGCCGCTCCTCTGTTTCACCAACTTCGCGTTTTCTTGGGGTAATTGAAGTAACATGGCAACCACGATGTCGCGTTTTCGTAGTTTTTTTCATTTAATTACTATTGGGAGGATGCTTGATTAGGTATAGTATACGTTTGGGCTTACGTGAGTTTATTTTCAGCTATTCTGTTTTATAATTTTGGTTTGCCGTTAATTCAATGAAAAAGATGGATTGCATAGAGATTTGTAATTTTGTTACGTTATTCTGAGCATTTTCTTTTCCTTTTTGTATTGGTGTTGTAGTTTAGGTAATCGCATGAGGGTGCTGGAACAGGTACTCAGTTGCGATTTCGTTGGTTCAGTCTAGCTTTTATGTATATTTACGCTTTTTAGTTTACTGTCACAGACGGCAGTTGCTAGGTTTGGCCATGCAATTGAGAGATTGTCAGACTCGGCATTTAGTGGATTCCCGACGCCGCCTCCCCTACCACTCTGCATCATGCAAGCAGCGCAGCATCCGGCCGCTCAACCACCACCACAAGTACAGCGCCCGAAGACAAGGGATTTTGGCCCGCTTGACAAATTCCAACCCTATACCTATGAGTAGTGGGCGGAGCAGCTGACCAGCTCCGGGCTCTCGGAACAGCGACGACTGGTGGAACCGACCCGGGCGGCAAGCCAGCACCAAGGCACCTTATACTAAGGATGCCTCTCACTGCGTGGAAGCCCTAATATCCTCGTGCTTACTTTTTGTTTTGTTCGGGTATATTAATTGTTTTTATTTGCTTTTAGAATGATATACATTTACACTAATATATTCCGGTCAATGTAATCATCGTAATAATTATGCATCTTGTGTAGAGCATGTGACCGTTGCCCTGTTTCTGCTGGCTTCTCAGCAATGAGTGCTTACATATAAATACAGAGGTGTTTGCTGCGGAAGTGCATACAGGGAATTACGCAAGAATTGGCACGAAGCGCTAGCATGATTTTCAATCCTGAATAAAGTCTGCGAACAGCACAGCAATCCCAAAAGATGTTGAGCGAGCAATAGGATATAAAAACAGATAACAAATATCTCAACTATGCGTCAACAATATCTTAAACAAAAAAAAAAAGTCCAAAAAGTCGTTTTTTTTAAACAGCGAACAAGCCCATACCTCACAGAGATATGAAAAGCAGGGCCAGATCCCGCACTGATAACATGCCTTTGCGAACCCATTTGATTATACAGCAACTACGCGCGACATTCGATTGCGTCCTGGTAGGTCAGAGCATAGCTTGGGAAGCTGTAGCGCGCTGTTGCCAACATTGCCTATTGCCATCAGATAAAACGCTTTCGTCCCCATGACAAACCGATGGCGGCTGAGTCAGCGATAGATCGCGCGGCGAGCCACACTTCACTAGGCGCAGGGGTCACTTCACTGTCCGCAGAAGCCGGATCGTCGTTCTGTGAACAAATTGCTTCAATTGCACACCAATAACCGGAGATCGATAGGATTGGAGTGACTGGCCCGGATGCCTCTTGCGTGTGTCAGGGGCAGAATATATAACTTCACTTTCACCAGAGAGACATTCCTTGGTATCTGTTACTGCTGCCTTCGCATGCTTTATTCTTTGTCGCACGTTCCGAACGCCGTTGAGCATCTGTCTTTAATATGTTCACGCAGGCACTGTAAAGACATGTCTTCGAATAGTAGTAGGAGTACAAATGGCAAACATTCCTCCTGATTGTACAGGCATCAGCGATGTATCTACGGTTTCGTTCGTCTCGCTCGAGTCGTTTAAATCTGATAGGTAATGCATCTCAGAGACGGATAAGACAACGCATGCGCGCCCGTCCTACCTGTGACTTGACGCGTAACGAACATGGAACCGCTGGCTACTCCGAGTAAGGTCAAAAACGGCCAAATGTTTTACCATAACAGATAAGATCGCTGGCTTTCAATCTCTCAGCGTCGTTGAGGACAAAGTGTACGAGATGCAACAAACAAAGATAAGACCATTTGAGGAGGCAGGGCAGGCGCCAGGGTGGAGGGAGCGTTTGGGGGGAGCTTATTGGGTGAGTCTACGAGTGCTACGCACGTCGCGATGGGAGGAGGTCGATCCCTGCTCAGGCCTGTGGGTCACATCCGCAAGACGAAACGGCCTGGGAGCGACCCTTAAGTGTGTACCCTGCTCCGTTCCTGTTTTATGGAAGGGAGGTCAGGGATCGTCTGACGAACGTCGCCAGCAACAAATGGCCATTAGCGGAGAGGAGGTCGTTTAGGGCCCCGATCGGGGCATTCTTTTCTGGTCCACTGTACCGTAGATTCTTTGTTGGCACAGCGCTGAATAACGACCTAGAAATTAACGAAACGAAGTCAACCATTTTTTTCTAGTAGCTGCTGCTTTGCAGCCCTGGCAGAAATTTTTATGATCTGTAAAAAGGACAGATCTTTTCTTCGCGGCTATAAAATTTGGCGTTTCAAATTTCGCGTCATACAAGCTATGGCTGGAGATACAACTCTCGAGAAGGAAATAGAAGGCCTACTTGAGCACGATATATCGACAATACCTTACGAGTAAAAAGAATCAAAGCAAGGACTCCCTGTAAATTTAGAGTGTATCAATATTACACGTGAGTTCTTACTGAAGGAGCATTTATTTTCATAAACGTTTTCAATGACTTCGTGTATTTTGGAAGACTATGACAGCACAATACCGGATTCATTTGAAAGAGTGTGTGGGAAAAAATATAAAAATAGGAATGATTGCAGAGAATGATAGATTTTAAGAGAAACAGGATGAAATAAATTATCCCCCCCCCCTTTTTAACCCCACAAAATATGAGCCTGTCTTTTCCTCCAGGAAGTGGTTAGTGCATAAGATTAGCAATGAACCCTCAGAATCAGCAAGCGGTCAGGCTTACAAGGAGGCCAGTATTCCAAGACTCGGCTGGTTAACGCTGCGTCCACATCACCAACAGAATTGCGAGGTCTGTTTTGCCGAAAGCACTCGCTTTGTGGTCTGCGCTCCCAGAACAATTTCTGTATCTCGTATCCCTAATCGAACTGCAAGAAAATGAGCTTCATCAGGCAGTGTTCTCCGAGTTCCCAGCCTACGAGAACGGCCTGGGGTTGTTTTTGTTCTCGAGCGCACTTGGCCTCTCGCTCCCCACTCTATCCCTATCGTTTACTATATCTCTCTGGCAAATCTGTTTTTCCTCAGGTGAAATAAAGGCTGTTTCTAAGTTAGGTAAAACCTGCAAATTAAAGCCACTCATTTGTAGTCTACCGCGAGGGCTCTTAAAGTCCCGTAACATTTGCTTAGGAAACTTAACAGGCTTATTGATAAATCAACAACGTCAGTGCGTAGTTGTTGAATCCTTATATGGAAGAAAAAAGGGAGCGGGAAAGGGTTGGTTGTAACCTCAGAGCTAGCGAGTCATGAAAGTTAGTTTTTAATAGCTACCGTAAAAATGTCCACACACGTATGCGCGCTCAAATATTAAAAACAGAAACGGGTCGGGCTCCTGTTGGAGGAATGTTGTGCCGAGGACAGTTTTATAATAATTTAAAGACAAGAAAAGACGCATCACGTGGGAAAGAAACCGCGAAAAAGTATAGAACTGAGCAGTATATGCGAGCGGAGAGGGAGCGGCATTAAGGGTTGCTATATGAAAGGCTGGACGCGAGAAATATCTGCCACCAACCTTTCTTTTGGCACCCGCCGCGGTGGCGCAGTGGCTAAGGCGTGGTGCTGCTGTGGTTCGAATCGGTTCGAACCGGGCCGCGGTGACTGTTTTTCTGATGGAGGCGAAAAGCAAAAACGCCCGTCTGTCGAGATTTCGGCGCAAGTGAAGGATCCCCAGGTGGTCAAAACTAATCTGGAGCCCTCCAATACGGCGCGCCTCAACGCCCAGGTAGAGCTTCGGTGTTTTAAACTCCAGATTTTTTTTCCCGCTAATGCGCGCAAGGAAAGAATCACCCACCCGAAGAAAACAAGGCGTCGCTACCTATACCGAGCTTGTCATGCCTAAATCTCGAGCATACATAATTTGTTAAAAAAACCGAACATTCCGCTCTTCCTAAAAGACAAAATGAAACAGGCAGAGTTTTTTGTGATAATCGAATAGAGTTGTTCAATTTGGCTTCTCATTCTTCTTGAAATTTTTTTGTTGTTGGCTATGTTTTTATTTCATTCAGAACTACAAAAGAAAATGAAGGCAGCAGATTCGACAGTGCGCGAAATGGAAACTGCGAGAAATACACAGAAATCGATAAGAAAGGAGCGGCGATAATGAGGTGGCGGCATCAATAAGCGATAAACCTCGCATTAGAGCGAAGCGTGCCCGAGGTTAAATTAACATCACAATGACGGTAGAATTGGTTTATCCCTATCTCGCCGAAAGAATCCTTTGACGGGACTTCGGCTGCTCGGGAGCTGGCAACGATAACTTTTCGGCGGGTGGCACCCATTTCGAGGAGAGCTAATGGAAACGTGTCGGTGGAGACGAGACTGGCCAGGGAAAGGAAGCGGTACTGCCTGAATTTCGCTGGCTGCCGTTTTCTTGACAGTGCTTCAGAGAAGCCGTTCGGAGGAAACATTATCAAGCACCAGGAGTCCGGTTGGAGCGAAAAAGAAAGAAAGAGCGGACGAAACATTCCGTCGAACGCTGGCGGGAAGCCAAGATTGGTGAGGATTCCTGGCTCTGTTCTTCTTTGGCTCTGTTCCGAAGAAATGCTTTTAGAACTGAAATCGGCGATGTGTTGCAGTTGTACACACGCACACGCACAAAAGACTCGAAATCTGAATGTGAATCAAATCTATAACAACGAGAACTACGAAAAACGAGCGTAGAGACATGATCTAAACAAAGCACACACCCCAGGAACGGATGGTGCAATGCCTTTGTATGGTGCCCTTCCGCGCCCTCAGTTGCACTGCCGTGATTCTCGTTAAAGACACTGCGACGGCTTCTAGTACTCTCAAACGGGGAAAAGGATAAAGGGTAGAACTGAAGCAGTTCGCCGTCGCGTTCCGCACACGGTGTCCTTATCGAGCAATTCGAGAAGCTGAGAAGACGGTGTTGGTCTAACAAGGACAGACATTGACACATTACAGCTGTTTGTTCGTTCTTGACTTTTTTATACGTTGCAAAAACGAAAAACCAAAGAAACAAAGATAGCCAAGAGAAAAGAGTGGATCTGTAATAGACAGTTGGATTGGTTATACATTATCGGAATGACGGGGCCCAAACGCTTCTTCTCTCCATCGGCTTGAACAAACAAGCAAACAAAAAACCTGCGAAATTTTAAAGTTGACACAAATTGAACTTTCATGTTAACCTCCTCAGCATGCAGCAGAAGAGCAGGTTTGTGGATAGATTTCTATCAAACAGGTTATATACATTGATTAGTCTAAGCACCCCATTGATGCTTGGGTCTGTACAACCAAAGCTAGAATGTACACGGTTACCCACAAGCCTATTCGCATGCACCCTATCCTAAGACTAATCACCCGCCGTATTCTGGTACAGGATGTCCCACCTAGAGTCGCCGCTGCATTTAAAGTACACTGACTTACAAAATTAAATTTTTTTGCCTTCTAAGTTAGCGTGGGACTGCAATGATCGAAGCCTTGGAGCCATAATTTTGTCGAGGACCTCAACGTATCCTGTTGAGGTGGGGATCGAGAAAGTGTAATTCCGGAGTTACGTCGCACCTTTGCTCGCACAGAAACTGGTCGATACACGAATACGCTTGATACCGGTTAGGGCATAGAGCTTCTTTCATATCTTTTCTTAGCAAAGATGGCTCGTGATAGTTATGACCCATCTTTGCATGCATTGATGTGCGAACATATCATAGTGCAGAGGGACAGTCAATGTGGACTTTTAAAGACGATAGTCTTTCTTTGGCTACTTAAACCCAGAAATTTTGGTTTGTCAGTATGTCTGTTTGTCTGTCTGTCTGTGACTCGATTGAGCCACCCGGCCAAAGTGAAACGAAGTCTGCTCAATAGTCTTACATACTCACAGCGAATCTAAACGTCAAAGTCCGGTTTATATGTTCATACTTGTCAACATTGTTGAACAAGAACAAGACATTACGCAAATATAAAAGCAAAAATTAATACAGAAGGGATATTTACAGTGTTCCTTTATAAAAAAATCATAGTTGCTTGATTTTTGCGAAATGAAATGCTACATCTACTGCAGAAAAAAATTCACACTGTCGCCTTCTGTCGCCCGCGCCACTATAGCTTCTGGCGGCATTTTAAGAATTCAAGCGGCAACAGTTACAAAAGGTTCCAATACATAGGTTCCACGTTCTACTTGGAATGCACGTGGACTAGGGCAACGCTGGTTCTATAAACGTTGAAGTAGGGCGCCTCGATTCACGCGTGTCTCCGCCGTATGGCAGCGCTGGAATCGAGGCACCCGGCCTGAAGCAGTGGAACGCGGTAAATTTAAATTGACTTGAGCGAACCTTTAGCGTGTTTGCCTTGGGAAGAGCGCGACGCAAGTAGGACAATATGAGAGGTGAGCGGGAAAGCGAAGGGAGGCATTTACTTGGCAAATGTCGACAAAGACGATCGTGTTTTGTCGGCATTTGCGAAGAAAGGAGCAGATACGCGGCCAATTTTATTATCCTCCTGTCGCTTGGCAACATATTTAGGCGACTAAACGTTCTGAACATGTGATGATTCACGAGAAGTATTCATTGGGTAGTTATAGCGACGCATCAAAACAAACCAGAGTCGGCAACAAGCTAGGCTAGACTGCAATATAGAAATTACCCGTTTGGCACTGTTAAAAACGCAATGAGACAAAAGAGAATCAAAGTATGACCTAAGGTATACCAGTGCCCCTGGTTTCCTAATGTGAAGATCACTTTATCTCTACCACGGAGGCACCAATCCGAGAGCATCGTAATAAGAACTACGAGTTCACGCAAGCGAGTGTTACACCTTACGGGAAAAAAAAAAAAAAAAACATAGATGAGAAAATGCGTACGCAACGACTATAAACCGTACGCAAACGATGCACCCACGGGTCGTCATTTCCTCGTCCCGCCATAAACCACGCGAGACAAGTGCCATTTCAAGCGTTGGAGGCCCGTTTATTTGCCGTGCCGAGATTGCCTCCCCGCAATCCTATCCGCGCCTGCTTGATGATGATTACCATGAATAACTTTATTGTCATTATCATCGCCAAGCTTGATGTTGAAGTTTGGTGCAGCTAGATAGAAGGTTTTCAGCTGTAGTGGTGTTAAGCTAACGCCAGAGTCGACAAACGCTCGAGCGTGCATAAATTAGAATGCCGAGGACGTTTACGATTGAAATGCCAACGCGGGTTGCAACAGAAGTTGTTTTGTGTTAATGTGTGAGATTATTTTTCCAGCTCTTGATTATTTTTGTCCTGAGGTTACGGAGGCTGCGAATCACGCCCGGTTATTGGGAGATAAGAAATTTTGATTTTTAAATAAGAAAATAAGAATAAAAAACAAAAGAAAACATTTGATTTATTTTTGAAATCTAAATATTTGCAGGCTCATAATCCTCATTATTGGGACGGTTTGCCTATGGGAAAAAACTTTTCATGCTTAAACATTAGCTCAGTGTTTGGTAGAAAAACTCATCCGTAAGATCTACCAAGGCTCCTATAAAAAAAGGCTTCGTTAAAGTATTTGAAGGCAAACTACACTCAATATTTCGACCTCTTGAAAATAGTATTTCTGTAGTGTCCTGAAACAGAAAGCAAGATGCAAAATATAACGGCTGAAATACGCTCGTAGACGCCGCAAGCGGTCAAAGATTTTGAAACCGAAATCGAGGAGAGCGCAGGCCATTAAATGACGTTGCAGCCGGCCAGCGAGAGGCAAGGGCGGTCAGCAGCTCGGCAGCAATCCTGCGCGAAAGCTCTACGCGCGCACGGGGCAGCAAATGGGCGAAACGTTCGCAGCAGAACTGAACCGGTTCTCCAGCTGCGTGGCTGGCCAGAGGAAGAAGCCCCGGACGGCCAGAGCGTTACAGAGGCGTCGTGGCCGTTTACGCGATCCGCCGGCAGGTGCAGCATGGTCTGCGGCGGAGCTTTTAGATGCGACTGCATCTCATTCACTCACCTTGTCCCTGCATCCGGCGTCGTCGGCGTTGTTGTCGGCGTCCGCATGGCCAAATTCCTTGCGTCGAGTGGTACATTTCCTAACTGCCCTTCACACATTGAATGACGTTACTAACAAGTTCAATTAGCCCCAAAGTTTGTGCCTATCTTCAAAGCTGGCAACCGATCACTACCAACCAACTACCGCCCCAATTCCCTAACGAGTATTCCTTCCAAGCTGCTTGAGCATATCATAACTTCTAATCTAATGGCTCACCTCGAATCTGTTAATTATTTTTACCCGCACCAGCACGGCTTTCGCAAACACTACTCATGTGAAACACAGCTTGCAGAATTCACCCACGACTTACTACAACAAATGGACAATAACCTTCAAGTAGACGCTGTCTTTTTAGACTTCTCAAAAGCCTTCGACCGTGTTAGCCATAATCATTTACTCGCAAAACTATCTGCCTTAAACATCCCTTGTAACTTACTCTCATGGATCGAACACTTTCTGAAAGGACGCACACAATTTACCTCTGCTAATCATCACGAGTCCGATCTAACCAACGTAACATCCGGCGTTCCGCAGGGGGCGAGTCTATCGCCTCTACTTTTCTTAATTTATATAAATGATTTGCCCTTAAACATCACATCGAAACTCCGACTTTTTGCAGACGATTGCGTTTTGTACTCAACTATTGCCGCCACTAACGATCATAATACCCTGCAAACTGATTTAGACTATATCTCTCTCTGGTGCAACAAATGGCACATGCCATTAAACTTAACAAAGTGCAAATCACTGTCATTCACACGGAAACATGTCACATCTCACACACCTATCATATCAACTCTGTTCCAATCAGCTCAGTCCCTTCTTACAAATACCTCGGCGTGCACTTGACCTCATCGCTAAGTTGGGCAACGCATATCGATACCATTTGCTCCGAAGCCTCTCGCACGCTCGGGTACCTTCGGCGCAATCTAAAACTTGCTTCTCCTGAAATTAAAAAACTAGCTTACCTAACCTTCGTACGACCGAAATTGGAATACGCCTCAGCCATCTGGCATCCATCACAAACATATCTAACCCTTCAGATTGAAGCAATTCAAAACCGTGCCGCTCGCTTTATCTCCTCGAAGTATTCCAACCATATCAGTGTCACCGCGCTCAAGCTATCCCTCTCCCTCCCACTCTTCATTCACGCCGCGTCATTGCCCGCTTATGCCTCATCCACAAATTCTTTCACTGGCCACAATCTAGGCACTCTTTACTGAGGCCACCTTACAGAATTTCATCCCGTTTAAATCACAGTCGTCCAATAGCACCCATTACCGGCAGTACATCAGCATTTAGCTCATCCTTTTTTCCTAACGCTGTATCACTATGGAACACGTTGCCCGACGACATCGTCACACTCACTGATAATAAACGTTTTAGACATAAACTAGAAGAAAATATTATCACCCAAGAATAACCTTCCAGTTCTACTGCTGTAACACATATTTGTATAATATGTATTGTTGAACTTAATCAGTGTTTGCTTCTTCTACCTATTGTTAACTCTGTAAAATTGTCACACTTATTTTGCGATGTTCCTAACTTAGCCAATGTTTTGAACTCTGGTGCTTTAGAACTTTTGTGTTTTTGCGTGTTTTTGTGTTTCTACCAATATCTTGGTTCATTTGTATTTCTGTAAACAATGTTTCACGACCCTCCCCTTATGTAATGCCTTCGGGCCTTTAAGGGTATAATAAATGAAATGAAATGAAATGAAAGTTAATGTTGCATAATGATTTCTTTAGCGGTGGGTATTAGGGTATACATTCGCACATTTCAAACGAATGCATAAATAATGCTGCGAAGCGTGCATGTGTTTGTTTATGTATTGTTTGTTTTTAATGCTCGGCCGCGCCCGGCTCTGTTATCTGTGTGCCAAGCGAAGCGCGTGTTACATTCCTTATTTTTATGCCGCACGGGCTACCTCATTCAGATAAGGAGACTGCTTCGCCCTAGTCACTAGCCGAGAATAATCTTCTTTTGTCTACTTTGGTCTACAACCCTCCAAAGACGGTAGCCGAATTCGTGTCTGAGGCGCCCGCGATGGAGAAGACGCTTGTTAGGGGAGCACAGGTTCACTCCAATAAACTTGTTTTCCTTGAAGACAACTGCGTCGTCTTTGGCTTCATGACAATATTCACAACCTATGACGTGAATGTAATGAGAAAATGTCGTAAATTGTGATTGCAATCATGTCAAATTATTATATAGCAGCAAGGTCACAATAGTTTTTATCGTTGGTAAATTTGGTTTGCTTTCTTCCCCATAACACTACTATGCTGGCTGCGGAATACTCTTTACAGGTAACTCTGTATTCGAGGCAACTCGGCAAAAAAAAACAACAACAACAAAAAAAAACCCATTATCTCACGTGCACTTTCGAGGTTTATTACGACGACGCTCTTTGACTTGTAAAGTCTTGTAAAGTCCAGCCTGCAGCATGGTTAATTTTAACGCGCATTTACAGTTCGCTCTTCTATTTGCCCGTTGATGCCAAATGGGCACTCGCCAGAAATTGTCGCTGGTGCATTAAATTGACAAATAGAAATCTGCACAACTTATCTTTGTTTCAACCGGAAAATGTCGTCATCTCTGGACATTATCAGGAGTAGAACAAAAGGCATTCGTTTCACCACCGCTATTCTTGCTCTGAGAGAAGGTTATTACAACACGGGCAGGTGTAATAAAATCCGAGTATATTCCTCAGAATAAGGGTATTTAGCACGTTTTAGTTTTATTGTAAGCTTTATAACTGGGGCTTCATTTAAGATCCCCGTGTTTTTCGAGTCACTCAAATATGAAAAGCGCAACAAGTTCTACTATCGTTGTCCAACGAATCTAAGTGTGGTTCGTTTTCTAACAAAGCGACGTACGTCACCACAAGTCTTACAGTGCACACTGACAGTTACGGCATTTATGGAGGTGTACTTCTTTTCGCAGGCACAAAAGAGCGCACCACTCACTGCCTCAAAGTTGTGCCTGTGATCTCCCCCAAAGCTTTGTTAGGCATTCTTTTTTGAAAACACCGATGGGCTACAATCAGGTTTTACACATTCGGAAGGACTAATGGGCCCCGTGCATGGCGGCACGTTTATCGTCTTCCCAAAATGTGCATTGAACGAGCAGCTGACACTTCGTGCCTCAATGTAGACGACACGAAGGAAGTTGCGAAGCTTCACCAGCTGCTCCAGGTTTTGTACAGCGCGTAGGAAGGAAGTGCGTTGCTCAGACTCTCGCCTCTCGAACAGGCTAGGCCCGGAACCATTCATTAGGTAAAAACCCGAGCTCGTGTGGAGGCCGCCTGAACATAATGACGCGCCGAAGGGAGGCATCGGAGAAGAGTGAGGGGAGGAGGCAGAGAGTGAAGACGCGGAAGGACGTTGGTGGTGCTCTCGCTCTCAATTTCGCGCACAAAGCCGGGAGCGTCGAGTTCAGCTAAAGTTTGGGAAAAGGCCGGGGGCACGTGCCCCGGCGACCACGGTACGCATTGAACTCCGGGCAGGCTGCTCCGACGTGAGGCGACGGATCCGGAAGGAGAGCGGAAGGGCACAGCGGGGAAAGATGCCCATCGCTTACCAACTTTCACTTCGGAGTATACGCTGGTGTCGGACTGCGAACGGAGGAAATTCAAAGTTTTCTCCGATAATGAAGAAAAGAAAATCAGAAACTTCTTGGTGAACAATAGCTTCCAATGAACTGTGGGCTGGGGAAGTAGAAGCCCCCGTATTATGTTTACGAGGTCTGGTGTATTTGAACACAGGCGAGCGATGTATATGTTTTGTTGCTTGGGCAGACTTTTGTGCCCCGCATCGCTTAATTACGACGTTAAGTGAGGCGCAGAAGCTCGAGACAAGGACTGATTTGCACAAAGTTTCTCTCGCACGGAAGTTCACGTTTCATAAAACATCACCGGACAATGCAGGAGGGCGGTGGGCGAAATCCTATAAATTCTCCTTCGTGTTTTTCTCCTGTCAGACACTAGCACTGACGGGTGAATACCGATGGCCAAGTATGTTTCTTTTTTCCTGAAGCTTGTATAGAACTTCTGTCAGCATTATAAGGAAAACAGCGAATTAGGTCGTGTTGCAGAATACAAAGGGGAAGTAATCGGTTCGAAATACTGGGGGGCTACGATGTTAGAATTTATCGTAATAAGTACCATATACACTAAAGTTAACGACCTTTTTAAGCCCTAACCACATGGATGCGAAATCACGGATCGCGCGGGCGTCGGCGTCGTTCGGCGGCAACCGCGCGGACACGCAGGAGAGGGCGAGTAACCGCATGAGACCGGCGAAGCCACGCGCCAGCCGGTGCGTCGGCGTGCGTTGCTGGAAACGTTTCTATTAACCATGCCATCTTGTTGAAGTCGTTTATGAGCAGTTATTGTCGATTGTTGAATTGCAGTTATCAAGACCCTAGCTTTAGCAAAAAAAGTAAATCCCTTGTCCGTTTTTATTCATTGCTAAGTATGTTTGCGGGCAAATTTGAAATGCTGCGAAATGTATTTCAAGTCATCACCGTCAAATCTGCACAAAATAAGATAGGATGATAAACGAAGACGCACTTCGCATTACTTCTTTACTTGCTACTTCATTTAACCTTCGTGGTTTGTACCGACTGTAGGTTCATGACCGCAAAGTGTAAGCAAAAAAAATTTCAGTGGTGCCTTTATACGTCGAACGTCATTTGTAGGTTAAAAGGCAATGTACTCTGGAACCCTTCGTTTACCGTGTAAAAAACGGTAATCGAAACCCTCCCGGCAAGAAAATAAAAACGAGAACACCTCGGTTTTGTCAGGATTCGAACCATGGACTCTCAAAAGGAAAACCCAGCACCCAACCGCTCAACCACGCCAGGGGACGAGGCGAACGCAAGAAATCGGTATACTAACCGAGGCTGTCAACGAATGCCGGGTGTGCTTTGTTTTGATCGCACTTGAGAGATTTGAGCTGTGGTAACGCTTGTTTCTTACGCACCCATCTTGGAGCCGAGGACAATTATGCTAGTGCTACAAGCGATGTAACCACAGCTCCCTTATATGAGTCAAAAAAGCTATCGCACATCCCCGGCTTCCCCTACGCAAGCCACGGTAGCCACGAATGGAATGGAATGCACCGCTATAATTCTGGCGTTGATAACGTTTGCTCGTCACGCACCGGTCTTGCAGACAAGCCATATTTTAGATGCAGAGCATAATACACTCGCCTTGTCCCTCCGGCGTCGTCGTCGTTGTCGTCGTCGTCGGCGTTGTCCACCCCTCCCCCATTCTTCTCGCCGCGCCAGCTGCGCTCTCCGCCGTTCACCCCCTCTCCTCTCCGATAGCGAACACTCTCGCGAGGGGCATTGGATTGGATTCGATTGGCTTGGTTGGCTTGGCTTGGCTTGGATTGGATTGGATTGGATTTGGATTGGATTGGATTAAAGTGGATTGTGTTGCGTCATAGCCGCGGCAGACGCGCTGGGGCCGGCGCATGTGCAGTATGCTCTCTTCGGGCGCGCTGCGCATATAACCGGTGTGCCGTTCTCCGGCGAAGCAACATGCACGCTTGGCTCAAACACCTAGAGTCCACGCCGCTTTACAAGTACGCCAACGTCGTCATCGACTGGGACCGGCTTACGCAGTCCCCTCAACGTTATGCGCGCTATTGGCGGTGAGATGTTTGAGTGGCGCCCCCTGGCTCTGACGTCAGCTAAGGGACTCGCTCCGCTGTCGTCTGCTACACTCCACTTGTGAGGGGCAGCAGCGCCTGTGGTAGAAATCGCCCGCTTTGGTGCTTTAGTGCATCAAAAAGCGTGTTTCTAGTAATTCAGGTATTTTTACTAGCTTCTGACACATCTGAATAATTTCAAGCGGTATCCCCCACAAGTTTGCAACACACGAGGAGATAGAGAACAACTTTCTTCAGGGCATCGGTCAGAAGGGCGTGTGTAACTCGTCCTTTCTAGCTTATTCACGAGGATCAGCACTGAGAGCTCTTCGATAAGTATTCAAAATGCGTAGGCTTCCATGCAGTATTTTTGGGATGCTCTTATGAAGACTGAACAATCTAATGCTACGTGCCAAGCAGAGGGCCCCTACACGCGCATTGAATAGCAGGGAATAAAGCGGCTGTCTTCTATTTCTTTCGTTGTTGACTTGTCACAGGTTGATGTTTTTTTTTTTTTTTGCTGTGCCCAACGCATTAATTTTTCCGCACCGTCATAAACTTCTTATTAGTAGGTTTTGGGGTGTTTGGGAGGCTCACAAATATCGTGTGGATATTTTCTTCAGGCTGTATGGCATACATTCCCTTCAAAAATTCGCTTTCGTTATGGCTACATGCAAGAAGATGCATATTCGCACCGTACGTTGTTTATTCACATGCAAATAGAATGAGAAGGTTTGTGCTACGCCACCGCGATCGCGCTCCAGGCAACGTACGTTGTCCAGAGTACTCGAAGGCGGCTTTTGTGCTCCGAATTTCTACCGTAACCATCGTTATCATAACAATTATGACATGACTACGGTGTTGAAGGTGCTTTATACTAGCTAATAAACGCAATATTGGCGGTGAGCGCGACCACGGGCGGCGCTGCGACGCGCGCCTCCGTGACGTCAGCTTAGGGACTCTCGCATTTGTCGTCTGCTTCACTCGGGCTCGCTCTCCCTGCTGTTTCTTTGCGCTAGGTTGACGTGTTGATGGTTGTCCGCACTAGATTTTGCGTGTGCATAACTTTTTATCATAACAAAACACTTTAAATCGTATACACCAGCTGAAGGCATTATTTAAAGTACAGTTTTTGATACCGCTCCGGAAGAAACATTACCGGTGCCGCCCCAGTTTTTGCGAAGCCGGGCCCTGTGTGGAGCGCGAAGAGTCGGAGTAAGCGTCAGCTTCAGTGTTCAGCAATCTTTAGAGCAAAGGAATCCGGCAGCTGTACTGACAACAGCGAAAATGCAAGACCAAAACAAATACCATGCCTTCGTTCCGACTGTCGGATTTGGCAGAAGGCATTACAATATCCGGTAATCATAAGTTAGAAAAAACAGTTTTTGCGACCTCGCCGAAAGATCTAAAGCGTTATATCACATCACTTTACGTTGTAATAGCTTGAAATTATGCCGACATGCACTATGGGCCGCAAAAACTGTAGGTTCAGTTCCAAATAACCCACTGTGTGTATAGGCGCGTGTTGGTTTTATACCAGGCTTCCAACCAGTATGGATCCGGTTTATTGAGCAAAACGAGTAACGTCTACGGTAAATATACAGTAACACTATGTTTGTTCAGACCTGGAGGGAAATTTGGTACATTTCCCACAGCCTTATCTCCCCAATATTCAGATATGCGTCATAGGAAAACTGCGCTTAAGAGGAGGCGGAGCAGGAGGAGGAGAAACTTTGTTTAACAGTAAAATCGAACTGATTAGTGGGCCGGGTCCTCAGTACAGGACAAGAGAGTAATTTTCTTCGATTCATAGAACGCCATCACGAGTAGACTAGGATTTGTTCTTTACGCCTGGAAGGGGTGGCAACCAATAAATAGCTGTTTGGAAATATTCATCGGTTTCGATTCTTGTAATATATAAACGTATACTATCTATTGCGTTCGTTAGCTAGTATATCACACCTTCAACACCGTAATCATATCATAATTATTTGGGTTCAGAGCAAACTCGTTATGATAACGATGGTTACGGTAGAAATTCGCAGCACAAAAGCCGCCTTCGAGTACTATGGACAACGTGCGTTGTCTGGAGCGCGATCGCGATGGCGTAGCACAAACCTTCTCATTCTATTTGCATGTGAACAAACAACGGACGCTGCGAATATGCATCTTCTTGCACGCAGTCATAACGAAAGCGAAGTTGTGAAGAAGGGAATGTATGCTACACAGCCTGAAGAAAATATCCACACGATCTTTGTGATCCTCCCAAACATCCAAAATCCTGTGATCGAGCGGAAAAATTAATGCCTTGGGCACAGTAAAAAAAAATCAACCCGATACGAGTCAACAACGAAAGGAATAGATGACAGCCGCTTTGTTTCCTGCTATGCAATGCGCGTGTAGGGGCCCTTTGCTTGGCACGTAGCATTAGACTGTTCAGTCTTCATAAGAGCATCCCAAAAATACTGTATGGAAGCCTACGCGTTTTGAATACTTATCAGGAAGCTCTGAGCGCTTAACCTTGCGTATAAGCTAGAAAGGACAAGTTACACGCGATCTTCTGACCGATGCTCTGAAGAAAGTTGTTCTCTCTCTCCTCGTGTGTTGCAAACTTGTGGGGGATACAGCTTGAAATTATTCATATGTGCCAGAAGCTGGTAAAAATACATGAATTACAAGAAATACGCTTTTTGATGCACTAAAGCATCAAAGCGGGCGATTTCTATCACAGGCGCTGCTGCCCCTCACAAGCGGAGTGTAGCAGACGACAGCGGAGCGAGTCCCTAAGCCGACGTCAGAGCCAGGGGGCGCCACTCAAACATCTCACCGCCAATATAGTATACGTGCATATATTACAAGAATCGCAACCGATGAATGTTTATAAACAGATCTTTATTGGTTGCCACCCCTTACAGGCGTAAACAACAAATCCTAGTCTACTCGGAATGGCGTTCTATGAATCGAAGAAAATTATTCTTTTGTCCTGGGCTGAGGACCCGGCCCATTAATCAGTGCGATTTTACTGTTAAATAAAGTTTGCTCCTCCTCTTCCTCCTCTTGAGCGCAGTTTTCCTATGACGCATATCTGAATATTGGGGAGGTAAGGCTGTGGGAAATGTAGCGAATTTCCCTCCAGGTCTGAACAAACAGTGTTACCGTATCTTTACGGTAGACTTTACTCGTTTTGCTCAATAAATCTCTATACTGGTTAGAAGACTGGTATAAAACCAGCACGCGCCTATACACACAGTGGGTTATTTAGAACGTAACCTACAGTTTTTGCGGCCGGTAGTGCATGTCGGCATACTTTCAAGCTATTACAACGTACAGTGATGTGATATAATACGTTCGATCGTTCGGCGAAGTTGCAAAAACTGTTTTTCCTTACATATGATTACCGGGAATCGTAATGCTTTCTGCCAAATCCGACAGCCCCGAAGGCCTGGTATTTGTTCTGGTCTCAATTGCATTTTCGCTGTTGTCGGTTATTAGAAGCTGGGGGGGCTCCCTTTGTTCTAAAGATTGCTGAACACTGAAGCTGACGCTTACTCCGACTCTTCGCGCTCCGCACAGGGCCGGCTTCGCGAAAATTGGGGAGGCGCCGGCAATCTTTCTTCCAGAGCGGTATCAGAAACTATACTTTAAATAACGCCTTCAGCTGGTGTATGCGATTTAAAGTGTTTTATTATGATAAAAAGTTACGCAAACACAAAATCTGGTGCGAACAAGCATCAGACGGTCAACCGAGCGCAAAGAAACAGCAGGGAGAGCGAGCCCGAGTGAAGCAGACGACAAACGCGAGAGTCCCTAAGCTGACGTCACGGAGGCGCGCTTCGCAGCGCCGCCCGTGGTCGCGCTCACCGCCAATAAAACGCGGTCCCTTCGCCGCTCCGCCTATGCGTCGCATCTACACAGGGGTTCCCGCGAGGGGAGGTGGGAGTTTTTTACTAATACTACAAGCGATGTAGCCCGAGCTCTCATATTTAACTCACAAAAACCTATCACAAATCCCCGACCTCCCCCATTAAAGCCAAACAAGCCCGAAAGGAATGAGCGCTTTAGAACCGAAATAGCTTGCAATTTGTCTCAATGCAACCGATTACTGCAAGTTGAAAAAAAATTATTGGTTTCTGCTCAAAGGAATGACCCCAAACCAAGAGCAGGACAGGAAACCCGGCCGCCGCTGCCTGCTTTCCGATGCTTTCCCGCGCTGTGTCGGCGCCGATATTTGGCGAGCATAGACATCTGCGCTGCTCGTGCGTCAGCTCGCGTCGCCATGCATTTTTGGCGACACGTGCTGACGCGCGTCCACGTGAGACGAAGTCGTCGGAGTGAAAACGCTGAAAGTACGCTGCACGTGGCTGGGCCTAGGCGCTGTTGCCGGTTGAAAAAGACAATTTGGATTCACCGATCATAAAATATACTGGAAAGCAGCTCGCATCCTTCTCATAAAGGGGTGCTCAATGCCCCATTATGTATATATGCTACTCTATAGGTATGTAAGACATTGCTAGGCTTCAAAGAATGTACAGTAAAACCCCGCTGTTACGTTCCCGGGTGCTGCGTTTTCCTGGCTGTTACGTTGTTTTTGGCCGGTCCCGGCATACCTCCCATTGAATCCAATGTATTGAGAACCCCGCCGTTACGTCGCAAGTGTAGGACCGTTCCCGCGTGTTACGTTGCGAATTGGCGGTCGGAGCTGGCCATGGAGAGCGGCCATGTTGGCTTTTTCCGCTGCTTGGCCTGGCTTGGCTACAAGCTTAGCCGCAAATGTCGCCGGGGACTTGTTTTCGGTTGTCACCTGCCTGTTTTCTTGGCTTAGACTCATCGTCATCGTCATCGTCATCGTCAATCGCCATCGCCATCGCGGAGTGACGATGCCGAGACCCACATGGCGCTGCAGGTGCTTGAGAAGCGCCTTGTGCTGCTCGGACGTGACAAAATGCGCCAAGCAACGCTGCACGATTTTTTCGAGCGCAGGTAATGAAATAAAATTCTGCACACGCTTATTTCTTTCATTTTCCCGTTTCTCGGCTCTTGCGTTTCCTGGTTGTTACGTGTTTTTTCCGCGGTTCCGTGAAAAACTTATCAGCGGGGTTCTACTGTACACATAATTTATCGTACGCGACATATGTCTTGTGGTCGACCTAGGTAATTTTTTGATTGATTGATTAAACCTGAGTGACATAAGTGATCGAGGTGATTAGCCATCGCACAAAGGGTTGTTCAGAACTTATCTTATTGTATGCGCCACTGTCGGTGAACTGATTCCACCTACAGAGGACATCTACGCTTGGGTGTCTTAATACGTGGGTGTGAATCGTCATCACCACCCTTTTCTTTTAGATGCGAGGCAGCCTATGGTAGAGCCTGTTCTCCAGCCGTTGTGTGGGCGCCGTTGTGCGGCGTCGACACCCCCACTGCGCATGCCTGGCCAGGCACCGCTGGTGATGATTGTGGCAGGATGCCCCTAGGGATTGGCCAACCAAAGAATCCATCACGAGATATCTTCGCGTTCAACGACCGTCGTCATCTTCCCGTAGGGGAACCCTGAGTAGTATGCGAGGCATTCCTCCTCTCCTCTCCGACCCTACTCTCCTCTCCGGCATTCCTCCTCTCCTCTCCGAAGCTCCTCTCCTCTCCGGGATTGCGCAACGAATGGCAACACCTGCGGCTCCACGCGCGGTAATGCGAAGCAGCTTAGGGTTAGAGACGCGACGGTAGCCGCTGCATACTCCGCTGGGGGCGCCACTGTAGCTCCGCGGTATAAATGACGCGCGCGCACGCTCCGCTCCCCCCATTCTCCTCCCGCAACACCGCGATCGAACTGAAAACTAATGGGAACTTGAGTCGACCCCTGGCTGCTTCGCATACTACTCAGGGTTCCCCTACGGGAAGATGGTGAATTTTTTTTTGTGCCACTTCCTTTTTTGTTTCTGCTACTATGGCGAGGAGCCTTCTCCAATCACCCTTGTTAAGCCTATGTTTAAGCTTAACATTTGGCAGCCATAACGATGAACTCAACAA
Source organism: Haemaphysalis longicornis (assembly GCA_013339765.2). Lineage (NCBI taxonomy): Eukaryota > Metazoa > Arthropoda > Arachnida > Ixodida > Ixodidae > Haemaphysalis > Haemaphysalis longicornis. The sequence continues at coordinate 128,730,482 of CM023451.1, read as the reverse complement.
GCTGCCAAACTCATTGTCCGTAAAGTTGCGGGTGCCGTGTGACTAACTTAGACCTCAGAGTGTAATGCTGTGTTTTGGTTCATGGCGTCCCATATTATCGTCCACTACACTCCCGCTGCGCCGGCTGTAGTTCAGTTGGTCCGTCAGCAATAGTGACGCCGTTGTTAGGGCTTCATCTTATTTGTAAAGTTTAAGGGGGGGGGGGGGGGGGGGGTGCAGGGTACAAGTCAACAAGCCTTACCTTTATCATTGATGTCGTCTTTTCTAAGGGGCTCCTCGTAATAATTCCCGCTGTAGATTACCGTTTCGTAAATCCTGCTGTCTCTGTCACTGGAGCTAGACATCTTCCATTAACCTCCTCGACGCTTGTTAAGAAGAATCCTACAAAACAAGAAATAAGAAAGTTGGAATTTTTTGATAAACAAACATCACGCCACACAGATTGTCAGCTATTTAAAATTGATATACACCTAAATGAAAACAACCTAATTGGAGGCTGCTTTAAACTCCATTGTCATGTTGTGTGGTTCAGCAAATATGCTACACGCAAACTGAAGAAAATTTTATTACACCTGCCCCTCTAAATTGCTCGGAATAAGGTGTATTGTAATAAGTCACGAACACAACTGCCAGCGTGACACTCGGAAACACGGCGAAAAAATAACCGCAAGAAACGACAGGTAGGAATGAGAACGAAGCTTCGCTGCCAAGGCCTGCTATAGCCACTTTTTTTACAGGGGCTGTATGGGGCTCGTTAGGGCAGCATTCTCAGGTTTACGATCGGCCGTAAATACTAACCAGGATACCTCCATGCTTTGCTCAGTCCCTGGTAAGAAATCAATCACAAAGAAAGAGACGGTGATCATCAACACGGAGTTGTTGTTGAATAGGTCCCAAGCGCCACCCGCACACAAAACGAGCCTGCACATCCCTTTCCAAGCATATAAAGAAAGCGGGACTACAATCTTCTCAGTGAGATGATGGGATGATCGGGTACATGCAACGGCGCTTTGCACAAAGGCTTCGGGGTAAATATGGTGCGGGTATTTAATTGAGCGTGTGAAAGAAAGCGTCGGGGACACGTAACATGCTGCGTGCGAGAGCTCGCACAATAATTGCGATCCCGGTTAGTTTGAATGCGATGTCTCCCCCGAAGCTCCTTACGATGGTCTTTAGTCTTCATCCACGCCCGAATGGGAATGGCGATCCGATCAATACGAGCGCTGAGAAGAACTGGATTATTGTCCCCGCACGGCGTCCGTTTGCATCGGACGTGAACCCTGATGCACGTGCCTTGTGCCCCCCCCCCCCCCCCCCCCTTCCGAAAGAGCTAACAAAGGTTACTCAGATTAATGAGCTCGTTCCCGTCACAATCCCTTTTAGTGCCGGCGATAACGTGGAGGGCGGGACCGCCGAAGGGGAAGGGCAAGGGTAGAAGTAGCGGGTGGGAAATGCCTTTGTGAGCCACCCTCCGGTCACTGTTCGAGCCGGCTCCGATAAATTCGAAGCCCGGAATGGTCGTTACGTTCGTGGTTGTTTGGCAGACCAGGTCGCGTTATTGTTCGGTGTTGAATGCGTTCGTTTTGCGTGTAAACGACTCTCGACAAATCTGCAGGTGAGGAAATTGTGTGTAGAGCACCCGCACTGACAAATTGTAGTGGCATATACACGCACTCGCACAAGCGCTCGAATGCGTACAGGAACACGCAGGGCACATCCTTACAAAACGCACAAATACAAACACGCTTATACAACACCAAAAAACCTCGAGCTCACTCATAAGAAGGTAGGCAAGTGCATGGCGAACACGCTCATCCCCACACGCCTACACAAAACGCGTTCGACATTTTCTTGGTATCGTTAACTGCCGGGCGGTCGCCCCCGAGCTTACGTTCAGGCGCTCGGCAATTTCTTGGTATTTTTAACTGAGGACCCGAAAAATTACGATTTGCTAAACAGCTTCGCTGTTAAAATAAGCTGTATTACAAACATAAATAATTTAAGCAGTGCCTAAAGGGATTTACATAACTAAACTCACGGTAAAGTGTTTAGGTAGCTTTTTTTTAATGAAAAGGCGTGAGGCAAGCGATGCGTTTTGCTCAAATTCCCGTTTTCGAACTTCAGAGCTGACATCACAGGAACCGACCGCTCTGCAGCCTAGAATACCTTCATTCACGCATCCGCCGTACAGGGTAGAGACACGTATACGCTGACGCCGCCATTTTCGGTTGCTCGCTCGCCGCCGAAGCAAGTCATTGTGTCAAAACCGCGCTAAAATTATCGCCGCAACGCGGTTTACTGAAGAAGTTTGAATCATATTGTCTGTTTCGCGTTGCTAGGTCTCGTGGGAAACGAAAAGAATAACGCGTTGAGCCCGCTGGCCCAATTGCGGCGGCACGGGACCGTTCAAAGGTTGTCTCCACCCTGTACAGCGGTGTTGGTTTGTTCCCGCGTTTCTTTACGTTCCGTAACCTAGATGGCGCCACCATACCGTGGCAAGCGTTTGGTTTGTTTTTGCCCGCATTTAAACCTGGCTTGTTTTTGTTCTGGGAGAAAATATTCGTTCCCTGAAACAGTGCTTGCTTGACAAATGGGGTCACGTAAGACACCGTTGCTTGCGTCAATCGGCCAGTGTCGTCTGAGACAACCCCAAGCCCCCTAGTGCTGTGCATCTAAACCAAGCATGCTGTGCGCAGTACGAACAGCAGAACGCATCAGTACTTCTATGTTTACATGTGCTTTCGTAACTTCCACTGTTTGTCCCATCATTGTTATTGCTTTGTAAATAATGTGCCCTAAATTTAAGCGCAAATCGCTCGTTCGTCTAGTTTGTAAGCTCTACCTAATTTTCGTCTGCTTCTGCCAGCCTCCGCCAATCGCAGAGCTTAGCTCATGTGACATCATAGGTTCTGTTGCGGGAAATGAGCTGGTGGGTCGCATGACCATTCCCGTTTTTCCTAATTATGTAGCTTATTTGAGCGAAATTTACGTTAAAAGTGGTGTCAGTATGATTCTAACGAGGCAATCTTTTGAATGAACCAAACTTGTGTTTTCTCTTCATGGCTCCTTTAAATAGGAGCAACGAGAGAATTGATCAATGACGTACGTAACTTGCGTCTTTTACTCTGGGGGGACCAAATGAGAACTCCTGCATGCCTAGTAAAAATGGTGTTGCCCATTGCACGCCATATGCACCATTTTACAACAAAGGCTGGCGAGCAGCGCGAGCCCGCTATCTCCAGAAACACTATTCGAAGAACCCCGACACCAGATACACCGACGCAGCTGCATATCATAACCGCCAAGCTCACGCACTTGTAGCCCTCAACACCCAAGAAACCCTCCTGACGTCCGCCACGCTACCCACTACCACTTCCACGACAGCAGAAGGAACTGCCATAGCTCTAGCTGCAACCACAGCCACGACAGATTACATTGTCATCATCACCGACTCCCAGGAATCATGCCGCCACTATCTAAAAGGATGTATCTCGCCTCAAGCCCTCAAAATACTACGACGCATACAGAAGCTGCCCTCCATCTACAGTGTGTGGACACGTAGGCCACGCCAACCTTCCAGGGAATGAGGCGGCACACGCCGCTGCCCGCGAATTAACTACCCGGGCATTCCATGAAGCCAGAGAAGACCCACCGCAATCCCTCGATCACCTCCCAGTCCCGAGTCGGTACACTGACATCTTGTACCACTACCGACAAAATTGTCTCATGTACCCCCCTTCTCATCCATCCCTTGATTCCTCCATGTTGGGACACTATTGATGCTTTCTTCTCCTCTACCCCCATTTCCCCATGCGGCCTTGAGCCATCCTTCTCAATAAATGTTCGTTTGTAGTTGTCGTCCATCCCTCAACCCCAACGACGCACGCATCTGGCGACGACTACAAACCCAGACATACTACAACACAACAATACTGCACAAGATATCACCAACCATGTATCCCTACGAATGCCCATCATGTAAAATCCCCACCGCCACATACCACCTTATCTGGGCTTGATCCCTACCACCCGAACCCCATCCCTTTACCCTCCTTGGAGCAGTGGGAGTGCGAGCTGAGCAGCTAGAGACGCAGGTTAACCTCGTGTCTCGGGTAAGAGCAGCTGCCACGACCCGCGGCTATCCGGACTAGAAAGGCCACCCACAACAGCATTTTCCGCTCCAATAAACGTTTCCTCTCTTCCTCCTCCTCCTCCTCCTCCTCCTCCTCCTTTCGAATAGTCTGATGCTAACACACGCGGCAGGTATCGAGCCAAACGACGCGCTGTCCTGTGTTATACCCACTGGCCTACTGGATTGGAAAACGATACCAGCCACGTTCGGTTATCATCTGTTAGGCGAACGGGTACCCCTGATGCTTACCAGCATAGGTAGCTATGGCACCAAAAAAGCTAATAAAAAACAGCTACATTAGGCTACTCTTTGTAGGCAAAAGAAGGCAGCGAAACAACTCGTTTAATATCAGCCGCGATTATATAACGCACAGCATGCTTGGCGCTGACCTCCCCGGAAACGATGCGGCCGACGCCGCTGCCTGCGAGTATGCAGCTAGGCCAGTCCGACGTGTTGCTCTGACCGGCAGCCTCCTTGCCCAGATACCCCTCTCACCTCCCCCCCCCCCCTCCTGATCTCCTCACCCACTACCGCCTCAGCCGCCGCATCCTCCCCCTCACCCTCGCCTTAGTCGTCTCGAAGCCACTACCCTCCGAAGGCTACAAACTAACTCTTACCCCCCCCCTGTGCCCTCCTTCCACAAAATGTACCCTACCCAATACTACTACGACCTGTGCCTACTGCCCATCCCCTGGTACCCAATACCGACTGGTATGGGAATGCCAGCAATCCCCGTCTTTACCTCCAATCCCCAACCCTACTTACGAGCAGTGGGTGGACCGGCTGGCTAGCTCGGACCTTGCGGCGCAACAAGAAGTCGTCGCTAGAGCCCGGGCAGCCAGCCAGGACCAGGGCATCCCGGACTAAGGTAAATTTGCTCGTTTTTATTAAACGTTTATTTCTCTCTCCGACGCTGCCAACACCTTTGCCAGGAAGATAGGTGACTTTATTTATTTAACTCGCTTATGTTTTCCGAGTTATGTTCAGTTCGTTTTTAAGGATAATAAATATGCGCATATATTATACATAATGAAAAAAAAAAAACAGTAAAGAATTTTTGGTTAAGCCTAAAGCGTTCACAACGTGTGTTGTTATACATTGGTGTGCACAGGTATTAACACATATGATCCCAAAGTTGCATTTGATGTGCCTGCTAAAATTGCAAATGACAAAATTGCAAATTATAAATTACCGTGTTTTGTTGATGCCCTCGTTTATATATACTGCGCACCGGCCAATCCTTTTTTGCGCTTGCACTCATTTGACAGCTTCGCTGTCCAATCACGGTCAGATCTTATTTGGGTGTCATTTTTTTTTCTACCCAACCTTTGAGTTGTATCGGCGCAGAGAAGCCATTTTGAAATGAAAGAACTTGCGCGGCCAGGGCAACACAGTACGTGCACAGTGTTGTCGTGCGCACTGGCGCATGCGCACACGGTATTGAAGAGCCCAAAGAAGGCTTAGGTGTGATGCGTGACCGTGTATAGCGTTGCGGTTGCCGCATTTGGTAATGTGTCTCCGCTCCTGTAGTAATTTGTGCTAAAATACTTAACACTCCCACAAATTGAAAACATTGCCGAGGCATCATCCCTGAAATTCAACGCATCTTTTCTCAAGCTCCGCTCTCTAAATAACTTCGTTCTCGAAGGGCTCCGGGAAACATGTGCATAAAGCTTTCGGGCGGTTCTACTCGAAGTAGAAGCGTTGCTGTGAAGTTCGCTTAGTTGGGACACAAATTGAGCCGGATTCCGAACGTCACAGTGGAGAAAGAGACTAATTGGATGCCCGAGCTGTCAAGTTTAGCCTCGCAAGTTGCGTCAGTACCTAACGCTGCCCAGGCTCCGCTGCTTTAATCAGCGTCGTGGCCCTCTCACTAAACAGAATGAGTAATTTAGAATCGGCTCCGGCGTCTGTCCTGATTTTTTAATTTAGGCCAAAGTTCAATAGCTGGCGACGCCAGGAACGATGTGCGTTCACTGCAACCGGTTTTAAGAGTGGTCGCGTCCCAAGGTGTAACTGCCACAGCGTAGACAGGCTGTCAAGCTTGATTGCGATTTATTGCGTTTCACCGCACCCCTCTTCTTTCCTCGCCTCAATTGGGATAAAAAGAAAAAAAAGAAATGTAATGCTGATTCCAGGATAAATAAACCCCTTTGGGAATTGTTTTCCCCTACCCGCGTTTTTTTGCACTATTTTCTTGCAGATTGAAGGAGGTATAAGTCCCTATTTATAGGAGCACTGAGCGCGTAACGTGGCCTGTAGGGGCCATTATGGCGGGAAGCGCCCTGACAGGAAAACGTGGGCTTAAAAAGTTTGGGGGATCTTTTTATTGTACTTGCTGTTACTAACTGCTCCAAAAATTTTAAAGCTGTGCTCGGAAAGTCTGATTGGATGACAAACGGTTAGCTAGAACAAGAAGCGCAACGGAAAACAAATAATAGAGCATCCCAAAGAAAGCAATCGACCGCAATGTGCGGGTGCTTCGCCGGTTTGTTGCAACGTCAGAGCTTATCTCCTAGAGAACGTTCAAGGTAAAAATGACAGAAATGAAATAAAATATATCTTCGAATGGCAGGGAGAGATACACGCTCCAAGTAAGGTGTGGTTTCGAGCTGCACGGGGCGCCACAAAGCACGCGAGCCAGGCGTCTAGCCAATTAAACAAGCGATTTACGCTTGCTGTGGCTGTGTTTGCAATAGGGGCTCTCTTCCACCTCTTCCCTCATCCTCCGGTCTCGGCGGATACGGCGGCTAATAAATATGATTGGTGGATTACGTCGTCCTCTCCTCTCAGGGGCTGGTCCAGACAAAGCGCCTGCATTAGGGAGATGTTGGAAGCGACGATGGTGAGCGCTGCTACCCCAACGCATTGGTGGTTACACGGCTGTCTAAATGTCGACACTCTCCGTGGCCGCCGTCGCCGCCGAGTGGTGTAAGAGGGCCGGTCATAATAAACAATCGGACCACGCGCTAAGCGCTAGGGCGGCGAGCGTTATTCGAGTGCGGAGATAACGATCCCATTTTGACACCGCCAAATAATGTGAGTATAGAGAAAGTCGGTTTGTATAGACCACTGCGCAACGCCTGGTTATCTTCTGCTTCAAATTTTTATATCGCGTTCGCTGAGCGTGTGTTTTTTAGAGGAACGTTTGCGTAGCGATGGGTGAATGTGACGAGAGTAACTGTAACGCGTTACCAAAAATGAGCCTCTTGTTCCTGCGCACTGAGTGTTTTTAGACGCTAGTATTAATGGTATTAATATTTTCCCCTGGCCATTAGTAGATATGTAGAACCATTTTGCAGGACGCTGAGTACGAAGTAAGATTTTAATTCCTTATACCTTAAAGCTCCCGCCTTAAAATTCTCGCGTTCGACGTGACAGTAGCGGCAAGAAAAGGGAAACAAAAACATAGGCGCTGCTACGCATTTTTACAAGGGAACCGAGTTTCGCCTACAGTTACGACACTTGCATTATTTAGTGATAAAGCATCGTACGTGATGTAGTTAAGCACCAGTGCTTCAAGATGCGAAATTGAACAGAGGAGTGGGAGTTACATATTCTCCCAGCTGTAGTAGCGGTTGCTGACTGTCTTGCTACGGTATCAACAAGAGGGCTTCTATCCCTGCGGCGAAACGACTGGATGATGACCAAAGGACAAAATATACCTTCGCTTCATTATCAGCAACCAGCCTCGCCTGTAGAATAGCCTTAAATGTTTCCGCCCCCACAAGTTGTCACTGTGTTGCGTGGTATTACGTGCAACTGAACATTCCTGCTCCTGCCCGACAATTTTCCGCGTTTGAAGTATCATGCAACAAAGCCAGAGCTTACACTAATTTATAGACTGATGGTGGATAGTCAGCTACATCATCTACAATCTGAATGTAGTTTTCTTCGTCATGCCCCACCTTGAGCGCTACGCTTAGCTAGAAGAACAATATATGCGGTTACAGACCTTGCAGCCCTTGCTTCTTTCGCATTTCGTGTTTGTTGCTTTCGCATTTATAGCAGCCAAAACGTAAGTGTTCGTTCTCTATGCACTCTAGGACCGCAAAAAAGTGACTAGCATATTTCCTGAAATATCTGGCTGCGTATCAAATTAACAATTTGGACATCCAATCACTACAGACGGAACGCCACATACAACTTCAGTGGCTCCCTACGAATTGCTAATTGGCAACGTCAAGTTGGATACTGCGGCATCGATAGCACATGGCCTGCGTCTGCAAGAAACACCAACACTATTCACCAGTCAAGTTTCTTCACTTCCTGCATCATGTGTTGAATGGTCAGCTGAGTGATTCACTGGGGCTGATGCAGCCCATCAACATTCTCCCCTGCATTCTACATACCCTCACTGTGTCTTCAGAATCGGCACGACGAAGCGATTATAAAATATTTCTGCAGTTGATAGTGCCATATGCAGTACACTTACATTTCCAGGTGGGCCCTCTTCCGATGTGCGTGAAGAGCAGTATTACCTCGCCTGTGAATGTGCCTGATCGTCAGCACCCAGTATCTATGCAAGCGGCCTTTTTGTGTCTGACAGTGAAGGACGTATTAGGTCCGTGCTCGTGTCCCAAATATGTATCGCGCTACAGAAGCTTTCTTTACATATCTGGGAAGCGCAGAACAGGACCAAAGAACTGAATGACTGATAATGAATAAAAATAATAAATAAAAAAAAATAAATAAATAAATAAATAAATAAAATAAATAAAATAAATAATAAATAAATAAATAAATAATAAAAATAAATAATAAATAAATAAATAAATAATAAATAAATAATTTATAAAAATCATCATGCTGCCTTTTAATGCAGATTTACTCATTCGCCCGTTAAAAACGCCTTTTGGCGTATCAAGCGAGATGTATTTGCTTAATGAAGATAGGCAGTCTTATTAAAGTTAGTCCTCTCTCACTCTTTTCAGCCAGCGCAAGGAAGAGGCGAGCGCTTATTTCCGACCGCAAGATGCTTGCCCATCGGCGTGCTCCGCTAACGACGCATTACCGCAGGGCAGGATATTTTAAAATGATGCCACGTAATTGGGTCTGGTCTGCGGGAAACGAGACTCGCAGGCTTGTCAAACGCCGTGCGCGCACCTGAGGCCTCCTCATAAATGGTGGTTCGCATAAATTACGAGAGTAATTGCCAATCTGCTCGCATCATGATGGCGTGTTCTTCGTCAAGTCAAGTATAGTTTTCTTTTTTAAAAAAAAGGCCACGAGGAACTTGCGTAATGCCTGAGAGGTGCTAACGCTGGGATTTAATAAACAAATTTGAATGAAGCAACTTTTTTCGAGCTGCCTCGTTTTTAAGTTGGTTGATTGAATTAGATTTAAACTTCAAAGCACGTAAAAACATAAGTGGGGAAAAACACGAAATTCTGCGCAAGAAGTGTTGTTAAACGCAAAAAAATTACCTTGAAATTACGACAGATCACGGGCTTAAGCCGCCAGTTATAATGAGCGTGGCTATCAGCCCTGCTTCGAGCATCATACCTAGATTTACACGTCATGTTATCTTACACGTTCGCAATAAGGAGAAAATGTCGCTTGTTAACGACCTCCTAAAGTTTCTGATGTATGCACCTTCTGCTGTGGACAAAAAGATGCTTCGAAATGCAGACACACGCAGATCACTTGTTTGCTAGATTTTTCCTCGCGGCTCAAAAATCTAGCTCGAACAGATAGGTGATATTGTACTTTGAGTTTTGAACATGTTACATTCATCTGTAAAAAAAAAAAAAAAAAAAACTGTGGTTGATTCCTCTGTCATAACAATCAGTAAAACACGAAAGTGAAATGTGCAGAGAAATCTGGAGCTGAGCATGATTTGCGGGTCGGCGACTGTCTTGTGGGCGTGCGTGACGAGCGATGTCATGCTGGCGGGTCGCTTCGGCAAAGGTGTACTGACATCATTTCCGTGACGGATATGACGTCAGTGAAATCTCAGTGTATCCTGACAAAACACTTTTGTGTTAAAATATAAAACCCGAAAACGAACAACCCTAAGTTTAACGTACTGTTTAGTACTAAAGGTTGCTTCCCCGCAAGAAGACGCTGTGTGCAGCGGGTGCACCCTTTACAGGCCGCTTGCTTCATTGTTCTGGCGTCACGTCCGTGACGGAGATGACGTGAGTGAAATCTTTGTGTATCTCGGAATAAAACTACTTTCTTGTTAAACTCATGATGGTTTGTTTTTGTGATTTTCTAATTGGGAATATTCTGATACAATCAGCTGGATGAAACTTGGAGGAGCGACGGTTTGGTTTGGGTAGAAGAATATGCAACTGACGTTCGCGGCGCCTTGGTGATGTGGCTGGAATGGCTTAGGAGCGGAGGCGTTACAATGTTTTATTGAAAGTGCGACTGATAGTTACTTCATTATATCTTCCGAGATTAAACTTCCCACGGGTATGTATTGGTTTGAGCGGGCTAACGGAACAGGAATTTTTTCGGTATAGATCCGTTAAAACACGAGCCGCAACCGCTTTCTGTAGCCATACTTCTTTCATAGAAGCCTAATTATAAGAAGCAGACAGATATTTCTAGTTGTTAGAACTTCACGTTGACTCCTCAACTAATTATGACAGGTAAATAAAATTCTGCGTAAGGATCGAGCCGTCATAGCGACGAATATCCCAATGATTTTTTTGTAAGATATCTACATGAGATTGACAGCCAAAGCTCATTCATAACAAAGTTGGCTTTGCTGCAAAGCGTATTTCGCTCACAAGTCCCGACAAGGAGATATTCCTAGGAGTGAGCCGTATACAGCTTCTATGTCCGAAAAAAACCCGTCGAAATCGTTGTTCCCGGTTACAATTGAATTTGAATCTTATTGCGCCTGGAGTCTCTGAGAAAACTCAGAGTAGCTGCGACAGGAGCCTAATGGGCCTCCACAGAGCCTCCAAATTCCGTGCAAGCCGTTGCGAGTGAGATGGGCGAGGCATCCATCTCGCCCAAGTGCAGGTCGTTCAGTGGAGGGTCTGCACCCAATGACACCGTCGCAAACAGTTGTAGCAATCCAGGCTAAAGCTTTTGGAGTTAATAAAAACCTGTGAAAGGTGGCCTCCGTTCGGCTTGCAATTCTATCAAGCTGACCGGGAAACACCCTCGCGAGACGAGTAGCGGAACTTCGCCGCTGTTTTATCGCCTGACCTGTAATCAGGTAGCCTAAGCCCTCTAAGCTGACTCATTCCAGAGAGCTATTCTTCTTCCCCAAAGCGTTCGTGGCGCTGGTAGTTGGGTCCTTGAGTTCTTTTCTACTTCTCGTGTTCGCTTCGTCCGGCCAGTACCCTGTCAAAGCGGTCACGTCGTGCCTCCATTGAAAGGTCTCGCTCCGGCCTGGCCACCTCTGTAGCTTCCAGCGCAGACAAATGACATATCGCCGAGGATTACCCCTGCTCCTTACGTATGTTCCACGGTTCCAGGTGGTTCCCATAAAGCTGAGCATTGCTCGATGGGCTTGTGGGAAACGAAGAGTGGAAGACAGAAAGTGGACACAAGTCACGCTATCGGGAACATACTTTTCTCTTTTCATGCGCAACCAGCATTAGAAAACACGGGTCTCCGTAGCAACGCCAAAAACTTCGACGGTTATGAGTTTGCACGGATATTTATTGTTACCGATAATGTTCAGGGAAGTGAACAAAAAGGGAAATGGCAGCTGGAAATAAGAAACTTAAGAGAGATCAAATATTTATTGTTCTTTTTTTTTTTGGGGGAGTGGGGGGGGGGGGTCATTGCAAATTCCACAGGTCATATTTGAGGATATTTATGACGTTTTTAAAAAGCGGTATGCTGAAGATGCCATTGGTCATAAAGGTGCTTTGGTTACGCCTCGATTGGGGAGTGGTAACTAACACATCTCCCCATTTTTCGGAACCGCCCTCCAAAATCATTACAAAAAGTTGTTAGTTGAGCACTTTTAACGCTACGTGCCTAGGTTGGCAAAATTACATGCAGAGACGACATCTCCGAAATACATCCGCAGAACACGCATTCTACTGACGTCTAGCAGAAGGCGTCCTTAAAAGCCGACACTTGCTGCACAAAAGGCTACAAAATCATAAGCAAAGCTGAAAACACCACCATGTCCTCCAATGATCACGCATGTATGCTTCAAGGTCATGTAAGAGCAACAAGCTCTCTTCAGCCATTTTTCTTGGGAAAGGGTACATATATTCTCATATATGATATTGCTCCTTCTGCAGTAAACAAGAGGCGCTGCTGTTGCTACTAAATGCCGGGAGTATGCTGAACTCAAAATTGTCCCCCTTCGCACAGGAACCTCAACGGCTTCGGTGCAGCCAGTATTCACCCCTACTTTTCGCGGTTTGGCTTCCCTTTCCCGTATTTCGCCCCTCTGTGCTTCGTGTTATAATTGATGTCCTCTCGGCGGGCTTTTAATGAAACGCCCTGCGCTGCCATGAAGGGAGGAACGCTCCCTTATGCTTTTCTTTCTTTCCTCACTTCCTGGCGTAAACCAGCTTAACGTTTAGAGCAGGGAAGAATACGTCATCGACCGAATAAAGAATAAGCTTGCACGTGCGAGCACTTGGTTTCAGAAAAAAATGTTTACACTTTTTTCTCTAATAACTCACTACATTCCGCGTTTCTGCGGTTATAGCCCACTGACTCATTGCTTGCTGTCGCCATCACGTTGCTCTGCCCGCCATCTCCCCCTTCTATTGATCTGTATGTTTTAACAATTCCAGCACATCCTCCCCGTTTCTACACTCGACGAAAAATGTAAAAAGCGAAAATTGCGACTTTCTAGGGAAGGGAAAGGCGACACGCGAGAGGAATACGCCAGTGAAACCAACCCGGCGGCTTCCCTTGGTCACCCCGCACTTTTCCGCTCTCTGCTCCCCCACTTTCCCGTTATTTATCGCCTAGCCGGAACTGGGCCTCCGCATATATGGGGAAAAGGGGAGCGACTGCTTAATCTCTCCGGAGTGCCATCTAGGCTACAATTTGTTAGCCAAAAACCTTTCGACCCTCCGCATTTTCTAACTTCTCGGCCTCCGATGACTGGGCTTTACAAGGCCCCTTTCCTACTCACTTCTCTTTTGTCTATAATATTTTCATCTCTCCGTCGCCCTCTCCCGCACCAACATTACTTATCTCGCTTCGTGGTCACGTGGACGTCAATGAGGGGTACGATAAGCCCCTACATCTTCCCCATTGTCGTTCCGCGGCGCCACAGTTCCGCTGCCCTCGCCGTGAATCTCGTGGCCCCCCCCTGCCCTTCGTAGTTCTCCGAAAGGCCCAGTGCTTCCAGACAGCCCCAACAATGGTGGTGACTGCTGTACAAGGAGATAGAGAGAGAGAGAGAGAGAGAGAGAGAGAGAGAGAGAGAGAGAGAGAGAGAGAGAGAGAGAGAGAGAGAGAGAGAAACACACACGCACACACAGAGATAGAGAGTCGGTTCCACTTAGAGGGAGTGGACGCAAAAAGGTCTCGTAAATATTCCCGTCCAGAAAAGAATGGCGTGAGGGTGGTGGAGCGGGGGGCGGAAGGGAAGGGGCGCGAGTTACAAAATTTCCGGCTTCGGCTGTTCCATTCCTTCCGCCGATTCGACACATAGCCTGGGACTGACGATAATTTATTGTTTTTTTTTTAGCAGTGCGAGACCTGTAAAGCGGTGATGGCAGCATAACTTACAGTAGTTGTGCTATGTGTGGAGCCGTAATTCTGTTCACCATTGGGTAAGGTTAAAAGGGCCATGTAGACAAAATACCAGTTTGTTTTATTCAAGAGATTTGGTGTTTATTAGTGACGTCGCAATGTTTATGTCGTTTTTTTTCTTTCTTGTATTGTGCATTGTTTTAGGAAAGGTGACTTCACGATTTGCTTTAGTTGACGCTAAGTTTCTTTTTCAGACCACTTAAATTTCGCAAACTGAAGAAAATTGCACTCACTACAACTAGTTGGCGTCATAGGGTGCTGTATTGTATTTCACAAGCGCCCCAAGCGTATTTTGCCATTCGATGGAAGTTTTAATGTGAAAGCAACACAAATACATTTCAGCCGATTTTTCTTCTGGGCACTATTTCATTTTTTGTCTCTTTACAATTTTTCTCCCTCTTCCTTTTCTTTTGAGTTCCGGCACTTCAGACCAGCGAGTCCCTCTCACATGTGGCTTTCCCTGTTGCACTGAAGCGCCCACTGAAGCAAGCTTTACAGGCCACTGTTCAGTTGTGGTTTCAGTCGGGACGCTTAAATCAGCTTTCTGCTTGCACACCGGGATATCACTCACTATTAGCGCGCGGCATGCGGAAATAAGCATTCCTGGGTACATATAGGAAGTAAGCTTTGTATGCCAGAAGTGCAAGTAGGTGCGTGCGTGCATGCGTGTGGGCGTGGGTGGGCGGATTCATGCGTTCCTGCGAGGGTGTATGTGCGTTTGTTTGTGGATGTGCATGCGGGTGTGTTTGTATATGTGTGTACGGGTGTGTTAGTAAAATTTGTGGTCATAAAGCTGATTTGGTCGTCTTCTACATTAATTGCTGGGCCATTAACGGGGGTGAGTTTCCAGTTTTGTGGCCGTAAAGCTTATTTTGTCACCTGTACATACATGGCCGGTTCATTACTCGCTATTACCTCACATGCATCCGCATATAAGTATAAATTAATCAGAACACCAACGATAGCCTGTCATGTGAGAACTGCGAGTAGGTATGCGTGTGTAGATGGGCTGGTGATGATGATGAGTTACCCCAGCTCTTGTCCGGCGGCAAACGATGCTTTATTCACTGAGAAATTAATCAATTTTACGTGAATATTTTGATTCTCCCGCTAAATGGTGTTTCGTGACATCGTAACATCGCGAAATCTGCGATGTGGTAACCAGGACAGGTCTTCAAACGAACATTAGTACGCCGTACAGTCTGCAGCGGACTCCGCAACGCCTTATTTACCGTTGGTCCTCCTAGATGGCACCACCATACTGCGCAGGGCCGCTTTCTGTCTTTGCTTTGTTTCTGACATTATTTGCACCCGGCTTGTTTTTGTTAAGGTAGATTGTAATCATTTCGTGATACATGAGCTTGTGAGTCGATAAACAGGGTCGCAAAGGACAGTGTCGCTGACGCTAATCGGCCAATGCCGCCTGAGAAAACCCCAAAACACCTGACTCCTGTGCAGCTATAACAAGCATAGTGCGCGCAGTACCAACAGCAGTAAGCACTATGCTTCTATGTTTACATGTACTTTCGCAACTTCCGTTGGGGACCTCGCCATTCCTACTCCTAAAAAATGAATGTACATTACATTTAAGCAAAATCAGCTCGTTATGCAAGCTTACAAGCCATGCCTAACATGCGTTTGCATTTGCCGGCCTCAGCCAATCGCACACCTGTGCATATTACTTCATAGGTTCTATTGGGGCAAATGAGCTAACGATTCATTAGGCCATTCCATTTTTTCCTAATTATGTAGCTTATTCGAGAGATGTTTACGTTAAAAGTAGTGCCAGTATGATAATAACGGGGCAGTCTTTCGAATTAAACACACTTGTGTTTTTGTCTGCATGGCCTCTTTAAGTATGTTCCTAACCGTGATCATTGGGTTCAGCGCAGCATGATTCATAAGAGAGAGTTGGAAATGTCGGTAAAGAGATATGTCGCCTGCGGCATAGTCATGCGACAAATCAATCTATCACGTTTTTTTTTTTTTGAAGACACTGAAAGAACTTAGACTGAATAAAAACTGTACGAGTTTTGAAACGCCATGAGAGAAACGAATGAGAAAACGCGTCAATACTCGTTGGCATAGAAATGATTTTAATGCTGCTTACAAGGTAAAAATTTTGTTTCGCCACTTCATAAAATGTATGCATTGGATGAGCGTGGCTTAGTTCGGTTTGTCCACTTTGAAAGGTCTTGCAATTCATTAAAGGCAGAACATTAAATATATAATGTATATAATAGATATAAAACTGTCAGCGTTTTGTGTCGTTACAAACAGGGCAGTGTGCATGATTTGTTCAAAGTGAAAAATGTGCAGGCGATCCGCAAGTACATTATGAAGAGATGAGGACGAGCAGTGTTTTTTTTGCTAGGATCCTCGACAAGCTTTGTGCCGATGTCCACGGATAAGCCTAAACCTCGGCATCTTACTCACTGCTTGTTGCAAATTATTGCTAATTGAGTATCGACGCTTCCGAGAAACTGCTTTACATAGCTGAAGGACAACTGAATCCGCGGGTGACAGCGCGGAGGAGTAAAAAAAGGAGGATAATAAACCGGCGAGGTCAGCCACACCAGCCGCCCGACTTGCTACACCGAGTACGGGTAATAGTGACTTAAAATATTCGCTGACGCGCTCTAATAAATACCAAAACAAAAACGCACGCGACTCGCCCACACAATCAGGCGAAATACTTATATGATCAAGAATTTACAATATTCCTCCGTGTCCAGTGTCATAAATAAATGTGTACACTGCTTTTTTTGCGTTACATGCCGTTCCTGAAGTTGACCACGCGCCAAGAAGTTCCCGTAAAAAGATCTGGGTAGATAGGGGCTGGCTCCGAGACGTGTTCGCAGTGTTTCTCTCCAGTCCAAAACGAGGACATGCCCAGTTTCCGTTTTTTAATGCTACAGCGGTGATCACGTGTTGTGTCTTCTTTATAATGCCCGGACTATGGGAACGCGACGCAACAGTCAATGAGCTGATTCATTGTGTTTTTTTACGTTTTAGCGCATTTACCCCTTTGTGTTTTTTTTACGGCACAACTAATGGCGGCTTGGCTAATAAATAAGGGAACGTTAACTGCGGCCTCACAGCACAATTAATCCGCCTTCCGGGCCCGGTGGGAGAAGGTATGTTTTTTTCAAGAACATGGGTTTTGAAGGGCCGAAGGTTTTAACTCTAGTAAGTGCTCACTTCGCCCGCCGAGCTAAGTAGCATCCCCACACATTAAAAAGCTGGCTGGTTACGTTTTCACGTTTCCAAAACCTGTAGGCTTTCACAAGCAGAAAATTTCAATCGCGTTTTGGAACACTCTTCTTGCCTTATGAAGGGGGTTTGGGGGGCCTCCAGACATGTGCGCAGAAAGCAAGCGTCATAAAGACGCGTTAAGCAAAAGCAAACAGAAACACGTTTTCGGCTGGGAAACGTCCGCTTCGTGCCCTGGGTTTCCTGCCGTCACACTCACACATAACTCCTGTTGCTCACGTGATGGTCTTGCTAGTCGGAAGCCGTTACACATTATACGGGTCCCCTTTGGTTGAGAGCACAGGTGAAAGATATGTATCAGACACATTTAACAGGCATAGATTCTTGCTCACCCTCGCGCTGCTTGACCTCTGGTGCCGCGCAACAGTTCCAGCAGTCATGTTCGTGTCATCGTGGCTTCATTAACTGGCGTAGAAACACCAATGAGCTTCTCGTCTAATTCGGGTCTCGTTTTCGAGCTAACACGCCCCGCTCATACTCCGAACGCCTCGGGGGTCCTCTCCTCCTGCCGCCGGCCCAAGCGGGACCAACCTGCGGCCGCCCTTGCCCCGCCCCGTCCGCCGGCTCAATCCAAAGCGAAAAGCGCCCTCGGGGACAAGCAGCTTACCTCCCCGAGTGCGGCGGAGGTCCGTTTCCAAGACGGCATCGAAGGGGCTGCGCGGAGGATGCGTTTTTAAGTGGACACAGCTTTCGCCATCCCGAAAAGAAACAGACGTTGTTGCTTTGGCGTCCACGCCTGACCTCTTCACACCGTCTAGGCCTGCTGATTCCCCAGCTCGAAGGAAGCCGCTAGGCTCGGGCTGGCCCGGCAGCCTCTGCGTCCACACGGAGTGGCGCCTAGAGAATTACGCTACGAATGGAGTCGCGCCGACATGTAGCTTCCGCAACGCTTGTTGTTCAGACAGCCTGCAGAGGCTACACCACAGACGCGCGGGCTGAAGCCGAACGACCCCGCGATGGCCTGCAAAACTTTTGAGATTTAAATAACCATTTATACGCTGACCATTCAACGAGAAATATCGAGTCGATATCGATCACGCTTATGCGATTCAACTAATCCACTAGCTGTGTATGAGTCCGTAGGGCAGTGCGTAAGTTGTCAATAATTACATATAACGTCCCTCAGGCTCAAACAATTTACAATGTTCTTCAGACATTATTTCATTATTCGCATGCCTGACCCTTTCTTATAGCGAAACGTGCGCGCGCCGAAACGTCCGCGTACTTCGATGCCCGTGTACCGAAAGGACTACCGAAACGACCTGTGCCGAAAAAGACTGGAGCCGAGCTCGGAAACTTTTTTATGAAACTTCTTAGGCTCGCTCAAGCTGTGTACCCACGACTTTTGGTCCAAGACGTCTTCTCATAAGCCCCGGGAAAAAGAAAAAGAGTAGGAATAGCTAAATTAAATTGAAATGGACTCGAAGGTTGTCAACCATAACGTGTGGGCCCCTCACTCCTCCCCACCTGTCACGAGTTAGTCAGCTTCGGTGTGAAGCTGAGGTTGAAGCTCCTACCTTCAACTTTCAATGCGGTCAGATATTTTTTTTTTTCACTATGTAAGGCGTGACGCAACCAGTCAATGGCGCTGATTTTTGTGTTTTATTTACGTTTAGTGACCTTTACTTTGTGTTTTTTTACGCACACGCGATGGCGCGCGTCTGGGTGAATAGGTGAATAAAGGCAAACGTCTAACTGTGGCCGGCACAGGCGTTAAGTCCAGCTTCCGCCTCTGGGTTGGGAGATGGTATGATGCTTCTGGAACATGGGTTCTTAATGGCCGCCCTTTTGAACTCCAGCTACGTGGGCCACTTTCCGCCAACCCTAGCTAAGTAGCATTCTTCCCACATTAAGAAGCTGGCTTGGTTTCTGTTTTCACGTTTCTCATCTTCTCGCTACACAAGCAGAAAACTTTCAATACGCATTGTTTTTTGGCACTTACACTTCTTTCTTTGGTGTATGTAAGATGTTTTGTTGTCCTCCTATCCATAAGTTCGCTAGAAAGCAAACGTCATAATGACTGCTGTTAATGTAAGAAGCAACAGAAACACATTTACGCACATACAAACACACGCACGAACTGACACACATGTTCCTACGTACACACGCACACATACCTACTCGTATTTCTCACATGACTGGTTTTTTTTTGGTGTTGGGATCAAATGATACTTATATGCGGATGCAAGTAAAGTTATGTACCGGCCATGTACCGGCCATGTTTGTAAAAGGCTACAAAATGCGTTTACGACCACAAAATTGAAAAAAAAAACACCCACATGAATGTCCTAGCCATTAATTTAGAAGACGACCAAATGAGCTTTACGACCTAAAACATTTTTGCTAACACGCCTGTAGATACATACACGAAACGCACCGGCATGCACATACGCAAACACACATACACTCTCGCAGGCACGCGCTAATACCCCCCCCCGCCCCACACGCGAGCACGCACGCACCCACTTGCACTTCTCGCATGCAAGCTACTTCCTATATGCACCCAGGGATACTTATTGCCGCATGCGTGCGGTAATAGTGAGTGATGTCCGGGTGTGCAAGCAGAAGACTTCTACTTAAGCCACGCCCAAAACCAGTTGAATGGTGGCCTGTAAAGCGTGCTTCAGCATTCACTTTAGTGCAACAGGGAAAGCCACGTGTGAGAGGAAGTCGCTGGTCTCAAGTGCAGGAATTCGGAAGAAAAGGAAGCGCGAGAAAAATTGGAAAGAGACGAAAAAAGAGAACAGTGCCGGGGAGGAAAACCGGGCGAAATGTATTTGTGTTGCTTCAACATTAAACTTCCATGAAGTGGCAAAATACGCAAGGGGCGCTTGTGAAATACGAAACATATACCAACTAGCTGTAGTGAGTTCAATTTTCTTCGGTTTATGAGATTTAAGTGCTCTGAAAAAAAAAAGAATTAGCGCGAACTAAAGCAAATTGCCAAGTAAGTAATACCTACACCAATACCTTGTTATTGTTTCATAGCCAGACGCTCGCAAAACCGGAATTATAAACAGACTGAACACAAGAAATGGCGACAAGAAGAATAGCCAACATAATATTCATGAAAGGCAGCCTTCGTTTTACGGAGAAAGTCTTGGTTTGTACGAATGGACAAAATAAACCTTCCCATCAAGCAAATCAGAAAGTAGATAAGTGGAATAGCCAGAAAAAAATCGTAAGTCTACCTTAGGGCACGCATTATCTATACAACCTTTATCAATCAACGTGAGCGGTGTTTGTGAAAAGGAGAATGGTTCTGGAGGAATTTTTTTTGCTGTAATAGGAATCTCCCAAAATGTTCCTTGCAAACAATTCAGCTTGATATTTTTGTTATTCCCCGGCTAGTGCATATGTAATGTCCTAGATCGCCAAAATGGGTCTCAGGAATTAACGGAATGCTTTTAGGACATGGCTATTTCAAGAACTGGCTGAACCTAAAAGGTAATGCGACTTTTTTCTTCCAGCTTCCAGACCATAGAGAATCATAAAAACTCCGCAGAAAACTCCAATACTTCTTTTTTGTATTGATTGTTAGCATACCATGCTTTCTTATTTTTTGGTTTCTTGAAACTGTGAGTGTTTGCCTCGCATTTGAAGTTTAACGACTTTGAAGTTCATGCTCACAGTCTTGGCATGTTTGTACAGAAGTGCAATATTTGCCCTTTTGTGTCCATATTTTGCTCCTACATTTTGTGGGATTGCTTTCGTACATAACTTTTTTCTCATTTTGTTATGCATAGTTGTGTGCTAATACAACAGTAATCTATTTATATTTGCTACTGTAAAAAGTTTTACGTAGTAAATAAGCGGCCTGGCCGAGAATTATGACTTCTACTTCTCAAGTATTGGGGATGTCCACCCCGAAGATGTCTAGCCTGACTAATTCCTTGGGCTTATAAAGTACATACTATTGTTGTGAAGGTACACACGCATATACAAACGCATGCACAAGTGTAGGGTAGTGTTGGGTACTGATTAAGGCGGGTCATGATTAAAAGTCAGCGCGCGACAGAAAAAAATGTACACGCGTGTGCTTACGTCATTAAATGCTACGCTAAAACGAATACCCCAGCAACGCACCGTGACAATGCAGCGGCGATATACAGCGTACCGTTGGCAGAATAACATACGTTTTTACTTGTAAACATAGTTGGATTCTTTCTTAAAGTGATTACCTCGGAACGTAGGCCGAAGTATACTGACTTCTAGGCTTCTGGTTTGTACATCTGCGGATTTTAAGGCTAGAAGGAAAGGTCTAAGCCAATGAATTTGTCGTGCATAAAACCAGTTTTACATACAAAGGAATGAGCCATGTCTGCGAAAGAGGACCTATCTTGCTACATCAGTCTTCAGTGTTTTCTGTTTCTCCCTTTGTACCAAACTTTAGTGCCAAGAATTCAAAAAGGAGGTCACATGAGTTGGAGGGAGCATCTTTGAATGGGAAAGACGCTCTTCACTTAAAAACAGTTAAAACCCCCATATTTTTGGGCATGGTGGTGATAAATTAACGCTTAAATTTCCTCTGTTGTGTTAGGACTGAAGATGCATGAGCAAATCAACATAAAAAAACCCAAATTACTAGCACAAACGCGCAACCGTTCATTTCCCTACCGGTTAAAATTATTACTAAATAAATACTACCGCTGTACAGAGATATCCTGGCTAGTGCTTTTTGGCCGAGCTAAAAAAAACGGTATATTGGGCGTACGTTTTTTTTTTTGTTGTGGTGAACTGACTTAAGACAGTCCTGTGTTAGTGCGACGACCTCTTTGGCATCTACAAAGCTGGCTACATCACGCACATCAGGATATACTAGCAGCCTTTCCCAGGCTCCTAGTAATCTACCGCAGCTCCGCAACAGGTGTGGCCCTCATAATTTACGGCTGTAGACGACGATTTTGAAAGGGTGAAACTTAATAAAAGAATGAGAAATCATTCATTCACTCGTCACAGGTGTGACAGTTTTGGTCATGTCATGCCTTCAGTTCTACTAAGTGTAAACGATGTTGCAGCATTACAGCAGCGGATGCTTGCTTGAACTTTTGCGTCTGCCCTCACGTGCACGTTAATGAAAAGGAAGGGCCTAAGCGTTATCTCCCGTCATAATGTACAGTAAGGTGCCTAGGTGATGTTTTTCCTGAAAATTTTACAATCAATTAAGTTAACGTTCCATATTTGCCTCTTCAGTGCTCAGTAATGTTTTGCAGTGCTCAGTTCTCCATTTTAATGCGCAGTTACAAGCACCAATATGCGATCTCATTACATTTTGGCAGAAATACGTCTGCAGGGTGCAACAGCAATAATTTCATCTTCAGCGTTACAACGGCCATGTTTACGTCGGGAAAAGAAAACAAGCCCTTAGTAGAAAAGTTCGCACCATTTTTCATCCTCTCTTATTCGTTAGAATGTTTCTTTTAACTTTTCAGGATACACGAATGGCCATTTTCATTGACCGTAAATATACTTGCCATAAAAGTAAAATGGAAAGAGGCTCAAAGCGGCGACCAAATACCGTTAGATAAATAAATACAAACATTTTACTACTAGCTGCATAGTAAATGGTGGTGTCATAAACCAGCCCCTCTGCCAATGCGTGCGTGACCAAGGTTCATTTGAGCACCCATGTCTGAAATCAGCAGCACGTGGAGAAGCAAACGTCCGCGAAAAAGCGAGAAGAAATTAATGCAGACCTGAAGGTGGTTCGTCACCGACTTACAAAATGGAAATGACGCGTGGCGTGTTTTCAAGACCGATAGCTGCTTGCGGGGTAGTGTTAGAAGCGTTTTTGGAGAGCCAAACTTGCAGTATAGAACACGAAAGTGCGAATTGTTTGCAGAACCACACACACAAAAAAAAGGCTTCGGTTTGAAGCTGAAAAACGTGGGGGCATATTGGTCCAATGGATGATGTGTCGGAAAAAGCAATCGCCATTGCGTGACAACGTCTTCCATTAAGAGAACCTGTGATATTGATTTCTGGGAGTCACGACAGCTGCGGACTATGGCGACGAGCTGATGGGGCTATCGCTCACCGAAGAAGGTCATACAAGTTTACAGTAACAGACACCAGCCAGTAGAAGCACTCTATCATTGGTGCCATCGTTCCTCAAAACAAAATGTAGTGAAATCGTCAAGTGAGAAAGTGCTGATATCAAGCAGAGTCCTCACGCAAAAGCTGGTTTGAATCTTTTGCTGGAGCAAAAAATGGGACCAACACGTGTCATAAAATTAGTGTTGCCTTCCACAAGCCACTTGTTTTTACAGCAAAGCTATGTATCTCTATTCCCCAAGGGATTCATCGCCGTGGGCAAAAACGATCTTCGTGGCAAAAACGCCAAGGCGCCAAGGCCTAAGACGCCGAGCGCATGTGTCATAGAGCTCGGATTTCATTTAAGGAAACCACAAAACAAGCATCGAGACCGCATTACGGATGATAAGGCGTCTGTGAGCAATGGGACCTCCCCACCATGTGTTCCTGGTAAACATTATGTTTGCTGAAGGCCAGGCAGAACTAGTGTAAGTAAATAGACCAGCTCTTGCCCAAGACGCTGAGTGCATGCGTCAGGCTAAGCAGAACCCAGCATTGGCCGCCAAAGAAGCCGAGCTTAGTGTCCGTAGGTGGTGTATTAGACTACCGCCACTGAGGCACAAAATTCACAACGGCGGCCATTTTGTTGTTCATAAGTGTTGCTGCATCTACGGCCTCGCCGTTAACTTAGAACGGGTCGTTTGTTAACAACACTACCGAAGATGCAGCAAAACCGCATCTTCGGACCCACTTCCGCTGCGCGCAGCCGCGGAGCAATGAGGACAAGCTAAGCATACCAGAGTTGAGCGACTAAAACGCATAAACAACAACATGGCGGCGCCCATGAACCGCCGCCGTGTAAACAAATGTCACCTAATGCGCACTGACCAATGGTCATGGCGGCGGCACGGAACAATAGTAGTAAAGACTGCCGATAGTCTGTAACTCTAATCTACAGACACTAGCCGAGCGCAAGCGACAAGCTCGCCGAAACGACGAGAAGCATTTTATGCCCTCCTCCATCACACATTTCTAGGGGTTTATAACAGCTTTGGTGGTCATGCACCTGCTCAGGGAGGGACGGCGACCAATTTTTTATTTAATCCAGCGAAAATAGTCCAACGAGCTTTGCCGTTCCTCACGGTTTCATCTTGAAGTGATAGCCCGTTACGTGCAGCCGCATGCTAGCGCCCCGGCGCCGCCGCTGCACCGATGCCCACGTGAGTTACCACGTGATTGACCGATCGCTCGAAAGGAAGGCAGTGGCGCTCTTTCTGGCGCCCCGAATTTTCTCTCTATAGCCAGGCCAGTGCTTCAGTTCAGCCGCTGTGCAATGGAATCAGGAAGCGAGGACGCTGGTATCTGTGCTGGGCTGGTCATGCAAGCTTTTGCTTGCATAACCAGGGCTAGCCGAACTAAGCCACATCCATTTTTTTGCGACCCATGCTGTTCTTCCTTGCGTTGGTTATAACTACACAAAAAAATACTTTTTGACCCTAAAATTCTAACCAACCGGCTTTCTGTTGGACTTCTATTGTCTAACATTGAAGATTAAAAAAAAAAGATATTTGAAGAAAAACGGATGAAGGAAAGCGAGAAAGAAGTCGTACCGAGAATTATATTATCAGAGAGCTAGGCTTCCTTTTAATTACAGTTCGAAAGATGTGCCAAGTCGAATTTGTCCGCAATAGCAAGTACAGCGTCTGTATTTCACAGTCAATCTTTTTACGAAAGTATAAAATGAGTGATAACATTGCGGAGGGAATATTGATGGGGCGAGTGCTGACAATGGTTTTGATCCTATTAAGTGTGAATACCCGCTAGCTTCTCTCAAACACGAAATGTACGCAATAATATTTACTGAAGTTTCAGTTCCTGCTATCCGGCATGGGAGACATACTATGCACTGTACATTATAATACGCCGAAATGTCATCCCCAGGATTTCAATACAGAAGGGGGGGGGGGGGGGGTGCATGAAGAGGTTAAACGTTATGATGACAGAAAATAAAAGCATCAAAGAAAAAAACTAGAAATCAGTTCAAAGTTAAAAGAAAACCAAGCGTTCAATTGCCATAAGGTCCATTCTACGAAAATTACGACAATTCTTGTTGTTCTTCAGGGGCATTGCAAAATGGCTGATTGTTTGATAAGCAGATGTCCCAAGCAACGGAAGCCTAACCGGGACATCACTTATGGTAGACAAGACTCATGTTTGGTGGTCAGCGGCCTATTCCATCACCTCCGTTCAAATGCGACAATCTATCTGGTGGCCATGGGCCCCTTTAATTACGCCATTACTATACAGTCCGTTAACACGCAAACTGTTGTGAAAACCCCTGCATAAATGTAATTGCGTGTCATCAGCCTCTGATGCCTTCCCTGAATTGCGTGAAGTATTGTACTGGTCACTGACCAAAAAAAAAAGGATACAAATGTCGGCAAGGGATGCGTAGTGCTCCGAGGCGCGATTCGTATTTTTTTACTTTGGTCTGTGACCATTAGGCTACTTCAACCATATTGCCTGACGAGGTGGTATGCTGTTACACCCTCGTATACATCTGAATTGTTTGCTTCATTCCAAAAGGGAGGCAACTACCGACGAACATGCCTGCTAAGACTTACAGTCGCTATGTTTCCTGCGGTCCCGGTCAACATTCAGCCGGTTCCTGATTCTCGTGGTATCACTACAGAGGCTTTCTGCAAAGCAAGTTGAAATCATCCCAGGCTGTAACAGACGGTTCCGGCAGACCGTCGCAAGCACTGGTGGCATCAATGGCCGACACTGCTGGCGAAGGGGAATCAGAGGGGTGGATCCTCGCATTCGGAAAAGGTGGGAGTGATCAACGAGCCCACCGGCTAAGTTTTTTTCTACATAGTTAGAGGTTGGAGACATTTTTGGTTTGAAGGTTTTATCATCCCCGGCGGTGTTGTTTGGTAGCTCGTAATATAAAAAAAAACGGTGGTTGCTTCCTCTGTCATCGGAATCGGTAAAACACTGAAAGCGAAATGTGCAGTGAAATCTGTAGCTGAGCATGATTTGCGGGTCGGCGGCAGTTTTGTGGGTGTGCTTGGTGAGCGACGTCCTGCTGGTGGGCCGCTTCGGCAAAGGTGTACTGGCGTCATTTTCGTGACGGATATGACGGCACGAAAATTTTGGAGTATCCCGGGATAAAACACTTTCGTGTTAAAATATAAAACCCGAAAACGAATAACCCAAGTATAACGTAGTCTTTAGTACTAAAGGTTGCATCCTTAAAACAAGACCCTGTGTGCAGGGTAGCACCCTTTACAGGCAGCTTGCTTCGTTGTACTGGCGTCACTTCCGTGACGGAAATGACGTAAGTGAAATCTTCGGGAATCCCGGCATAAAACACTTTCGTGTTAATGAATTCGGTTTCCCCAACATTACGGTGGTTCGTGGCTGGTTATGTATTCCTTTAAAATGTGCCTTCGGTGTCGCGCTGTGTTTGCGTGTGCAGATATTATCTCTGTGCTGGCTTTGGCGCAACGGAAGGAACTTCCAGAAGTAATTTGAAACTTTCAAGAAGTGGAAATGAGGACACTAATAAGATCCGTGCATACAAAATTTGAGTGACAAATTTCACGTGAAATTTAACCAGTATGGGACCCCTTAGCAGACGCTCCCCGGTAAATTCAACAAATTTCAAGTTCGTTTTGCTTGCGGAAGAAAGAAATGAGAACACCACGGAACCGGCCGCGTAACCTGAGAAAGTCAGTACCTCAAATTACGAATCTCAGCCCTCGCGAAACAAGGCATTATCAAGTAAGCGAGGCATAGTCGCCGCCTAAACACCGAATTAAATGGTAGTTCTCAAACTTCGAATGGATACTTGATAGGGACGCTTAACGACACCGTAGCCATCAGAGGCTGTCAACTAGTTACTTTAACAAACTCACGACCCCTACATGTTCTTCCAGATTAACTCTGCAAAACGCTAGGCATCATTGTTTGATTCGAAAGTAAACAACCGCGAGACTATTGGCCTGAGAAAAAAAAAAGCAAGAAGTAGAGAATTTCAAAGCGCGTACATGTGCGGAAGTATGGCCAGCCTTCAGCGCACACTGTTTATAGTTCCCGATTGGGCGAAGAAATTGGGCTCTATGTAATAAGTTTGAGCCGCAAATCGAAAGGTGTTAGAATTGTGATGATCGCCCTGCCCGTTTCCGCGTGATATGTCTTCCGCGTGGTAAACCTGAACGAGCAGCGCTTCCTTCTAACTCTAGAATTACTTGCCTCACATCGGGAAACGGCGCACTGAGCCTCTTTTATATATTTTTTTCTTGTTAGGGACAGGAGCGCCGAAGGGTTTTCCTAACAGATGACTTTGAGGCCCAGTTTCACTCACTACGTACGCAGGCGTGGTGGCCGTATTCGGAGCGCTGCTTTATAAACCCGAAGCGGAAAACTGGAATTACAGGTCTCCCCTCTTCTCTCCCCCTTACTCTTTGTTCTGTTGACAAGCGGGCAAAGACACTGTGACATAGTAGAATATTTGATACCGCAGTAGATAGGTGAACCGTAGCCACCGTAGTGGAGTACTTCAACCGTCTACCTTCATTCCAAAATGGACCTTATCAATAGGTGAAAATGAAACTCCGTTGGGACTGTTAGCTTGTCTAAATAGCCTGAAAGGAGGTCTAAGTCTCTTCTGTTTTCTACGTTTCTTAAGCCTGACCTATGCTATAAATCAGAGTACTTTATTTCTACTTAG
Organism: Haemaphysalis longicornis; assembly: GCA_013339765.2. Lineage (NCBI taxonomy): Eukaryota > Metazoa > Arthropoda > Arachnida > Ixodida > Ixodidae > Haemaphysalis > Haemaphysalis longicornis. The sequence continues at coordinate 128,702,610 of CM023451.1, read as the reverse complement.
AACCAAACCAGTAAATGAATTATTTAATAAAACAATAAATCTATTGTGTTTTCTACCCGACTGCGTGCAAAGATAGTGATTGAACTAAGGTTTGTCTTGATGGAAGTTGTGATTCGAGGCCAACTGCACCTAAAACAAGAAACCACATAGAAAAAAGATCATTAAACCTGAAAGTGAGTCAGCCTAATCGCTTAAGCTGGACAATGCTCGCGCAGGTGAATCCCGTAGCGAGAGACAGCTAGCGGCCTGAAGAGGGAAGCGGTCGGTCTAATCAGGCAGTAATTGAGCCATCGCCAGGTCGGCTGTGGCCAGCCCCAATCGAACAACCTGGAGGACAGGTGAACGGCGGTGTAGCTCAGCCATGTAAATCCAACCAATTAGCGGGGTGGCCCTCGTAACGAGCTCCCTCCCTCTCTCACTGCCCATTCAACGTCCCCATCCCATTGCGTCAAGCTGTGCCCTCATTTTCCTCCCTCAGAAGTACCGGGGACAGCGTCGATCGTTGTTGCTGCATAGATGAGTACGATGAGAAGAGAGGAGTCCGACAAAAGGGAAACCAGTAGAGAAAATAAAAAAAGGCTTAAAATCACGCAAAAACAAAGTAAGCGGGAATGAAAATTAGCACTTCGAACGCGTACGTGACGAAAACAAGAGGGACGAAAATGTCGTCCGGTCCAGGTCTGTTCCAAACGATTGCCGTGGCCGCGGTTGCGTGGCGCTCGGGCCGAGCACGGAGGATCCGCATCGACCAGCGCTGTTGATTACCACGTCCCCGCCACGTGCCGCCATCGGTGCCGGGAGGAGACTCACGGGGTGGCGACTAAAGGGCTGCAGTTCTACCGTTCGTACCGAGCGAAACTGTTCCCGCTGTCAGCGTCAATACCGCTGCACTGTACTACTGAGTTTACTTCGCCATTAACTTACGCTGCAACGCGTTAAGTGCTCACGGTATGAAATCCTAGACCCAGTGCAACCTACCTATTCGTTCCCCGCCATGCGTGATTGAAACACATGGCAAAGCGTGGTTAAGGAGATTTGCCATCCACGTACTTTTACAGCACTTGGAATATTTTTAAACCGAAGCTTGCTCTTTACAACTTGTGGGGCGTCAAAAAAAAAAAAAAAAAAAAACCAACTGCAGAGAAGCCAACTTTACACAATGAGTTTCCGCAAAGGCCACATCAATCCCACACCGCATAAACTGTGTGGCGTCTTTACATGCATAATGGGTTTCATTGGGGTAGACGAATGCAGTTTAGCGTCATACGGCTGAGCGATGATGACGATGAAAGCATTCTCTAACAGGCGCACAGATGACACGTTGATCACGCCGCAGCCCAATTGAACGACAAAGCTGAGCTAACCGAATCAGCGGTTCCGAGGACCCAATGACAATAATAGATAGAAAATCATGACATCACATTAGGTTATCTCAGCGTTGTCGTACATTTCGAGTTTGGCGTATTGCATTATAGAATTTGCATTTCTATCGGAGAACGCTTCGCGTTTCAACCACCTTTCTTCTAGAAAGGGGCGTTAGATTTTTCGTTACTGTATTGACCTGTTTTTGAATATTAATAGTTCATTTCTTTTCAATATGGTTGCTACGCCAGCACGTTCTTCTTTTCTTCTTTTAAAAAGACACCGACATTTTCCTGTTTCAACGTTAGGATGGGTGGAATAAAAACTAACGCCTAACCGTCAATCATCGTCTAACCACAACGATAGGTTGAAACGGTAAGCTTTCTCGCGAGGGATTTGTTCGCTGTCATGGGCTTGTAGGGGTTCAGAGTTTCGGTGATGGAACAGTCGCCATCAGTGCGACTAAGAAAGCTTCGCTCTAAATCCAAACTGCTTAGACCATGTCGGAATGAAGCAGTTGGATTTATAGTTGAAGAAACTGGTGATCGCCGACCAAAGGTTTATTTAAAACGATAAAAAGACGTTGAAAGTCAGTCAGACGTTACCGTTTTAAATAAACCTTTGGTATGCGATCACCAGTTTCTTCAACTATGAATCATTTACTCGACCAGACGAGATTTCGTCAAACCTTAGATTTCTGAAACAATTTGACTGACGTCGGCTCATAACGCGAGGGGCGGAGGTCCGATTTCAACCATGGGAAGCGTATTTTTCTCTTGAGGATCTTGGTGTGCCTTCTGTTATTGGCCTCATCGTTTTCCGAAACCCATTGTGTAAAGTCGCCTTTGCGGCAGCGCGCTTTTGTGATGGTATGATTGCCATCAGTGAAACATACAAAGCTTCGCTTTAAAAAATAGTTACCGTTGTGCTGGCTTCGTTTTTCTCCTCTCACGAGAAAGTCTCCCACTGATTTCGGAACAGTAACCAAAAATGCCAGAACAGCACGAAGAAAAAAAGAAAAAAAAAAAGGACGACATCCCATCCTGCCAAAGTGGGTGTCCAGCAAAGCTGTTGTAAACCACTACAAACGGTGATGGAGGACGTTGCGAAATGTTTCTCGTCGTTTCAGAGGGCTTGTCACTTGCGCTCGGATAGTGTCACTAAATAAGGGTACAGAGTATCCGCTCTCTTTTCTCTGATTGTTCCGTGCCACTGCCATGATCATTGGCCACTTCGCATTACAAGGCATTTGTTTACACTGGGACGGTTCATAGGCGCTGTCATTTTGTTGTTTATGCGTTTCATTCGTTCAACTCCGGTAGGCTGATAGGCTTAGCTTGTCCTCCCTGCCCCAGGCATGCGCGCGACTGACGTCGTTCCGAATGCGAATCAAGGATAACACGTGGAACAACATTTAAGCAGCAGAAGGGTGTCCCAAAATGCGGCAAATGCTGGGTCTTTCCTTGCGTGACGCATGCGCTCGACGTCTTGGGCAAGAACTGCTCTTTTAGTGACACTAGTCCTGTCTAGCCTTCGAAGATGACCTCAAAACATAATCTATACCAGGAACACATGGTGGAGAGGTCCCATTGTTCACAGGCGCCTTTTCATCCACAATGCGGTTTCGATGCTTGTTGTGTGGTTTCTCTAAACAAAGTTTTAGCTCTGTGCAGTATGCCTGATTAGCCTAACACATGTGGTCGTCGTCTTAGGCCTTGACGCATTGGCGTTTTTGCTTACGGTGATCGTTTTTGTCAACAGCGATAAACCCTTTGGGTGTAGACGTATACAGCTTTGGTGTAAAAAAAAAACATTTGCCAGGTTTTACTGATAATGCCGCGAACGCTGATGTAAACAGCGAAGCTGCGTGACGTTCCCTAATCGCAAGGATAAGCTTCATAGAACTTCTCAAAGTCAGCCGATCCATTTGCACACGCTAAGGCTGGCTGTGCGGTCATCTATCCTCTTGCGCATGGCTTCGATATCCTTCTCGGGGGCTTCTAGATTCACTCGATGGCACCGTACCCATCCTCGCACCAAGTCTCGCTGACGCTCCCGACGGGTGGCTTCTTGTTCCGGAGAGCGCGCGACTCACCCATTTTCAGAACATTCGAGAAACGAGCGCCAAACACACTCGCCGCGATCCTCCGAATCCTCTATTGGACGCACCCTCTCCTCCAGGACATACTACAGACGCAGAAGGCAACCGCCTGGCACACGACGCTGCCACGGAGAGGTTACAATCACCTCCCGCGGTGCCCGCCACTCCCGTCCCCCCCTCCAAGCAGACTGGCAACTCCAGCTTCGCCAACTCAAAAAGGAAAGGAGCAAGCGCTTACAGGCAGAAACTTCGGTTGGCATCCTTGCCCCTCTCAAGAGTTTCTGGTGTCCGGGGGAAGTATGCGCCAATAAGGTGTATCTGAATGCAGCGACCCCCCCTCCCCCCCATTATTCATAAGTGGACAGCTCCAGCAGGATCTGCATTGCGCCGATGCAACCACTGAAGTCGTGAAGGCACACAAAATATTTACCGCTCAACTTGGCTTTGCCAACAATTCGACCGCCATCGCCACCAGCTTTTTACTCCTGGTCCTGCCCCTGCGACTGAACTGGAACACATTAGTCGGGTCCATGACAATCCCACCACACTAGAAGCAATCACCCAGTACGCCCTTGAAAACGGTCTTTAGAAATTGGTCTAACGGCCTTATCGACTTCTCTGTTCTGTCGGCAATGTGAACGGTCTGCAGTGTGCACTGTCTTCAGTGTGAACCGCATTGTCTACAGTGTGGACTGTACATCTAAGTGAGAACTGTGCATTTTGGGGCGATTGACTAACTTAAATGTGTTAATTTCGTGATAAGGACCCATACACTGCAACTGTGTTCATTGTGCGAGCTGTGACCTTCCCCTTTTCCCCGCAAACTTGCTCCCCCCAGGGCCTCAAGGCCGCTCGTTTAACAAAGTGTTTCGCTCACTCTCCTCCCTGCTTGAATCCGCTCTCCTGCGCTCGGCGCGTGCTCTCCCCCCACCTTGGCTCCGCCAACCTACGCTTGGCGCCCGTTTCTCTTCCCACTACGGTGCCCCTGTGTTTGGCGCTTGCTCTCTTTCTCGCTAGGCTATGCTCTCTCCACAACCGCGTTACCACTTCGCGACCCGTGAAAGCCTCAACCACGAATAGCTTGGCTGTTAAAAACGTTGTAAAAAGTACTGATGGCACCTGTTTATCAAGGTTTCCCTGTCCTCATGTGTTGGCAAGATAATAGAAGGAAATATACCTACTCAAAAAACTCAGCAACGCCTCGAAGATATCAACCAATTTACGCACACCATGTTCGGCTTTCGCCAAAATCTGAGCACCCGAGACGTTCTCCTACAAATAAAGTAATTTTTTCCACCTGCCCACGTGTCACTCCCACGGGACGAAGAAAGGGGGGGGGGGGGAGGGGTTGATAACGTTTTCAGCAACCTCAACCGAACTGGCTGCTGAAAATGGGCATGCCTAAACATTGCCGGCTTTCTCATGGACCGACAAGCAATCCTCAAACTCCGCGACATCAGACCAAAAGCCAATCGAACTTCACAGCAGGGGCACGCCTCAACGGTTTGTGTTATCCACTATTCTTTTTAGCATCGCGTTCCTGGGGCTGCCAGTGAGGCTAGAGGATTTATCCAACCTGCGGCATGCCTTATACGCAGATGATAGTGACCCTTTGGACAGGCATGGCCTCAGAAAGGGGGGGGGGGAAGGGGGGGGGGGGGGGGGCTTTAGGAGACGTTACCACTCGCGGCAGAAACAGTCAGCGAATATGCCCACCGAAGCAGCCTACAGTGCTTCTCCCAGAAGTTCGAACTGACAGTAATCAGGAATGGAAGATCAAATCTACAAAAGGGAGATATTTCGGCAATTCTAGATGGCTGCACGGTTCACCCCAGCGCTTCACTCAAAATTCTCGGGCTAACTGTCCAGGCTAATACCAAGAATGACGATGCAAAATGACAACGACGATGCAAAAGAAGGCAAAATTTGTAAAAATGAAGCTCCGACATGTTAGCAGCAACTTGAGATATACAGTGCGTCAAACGGGCTGATACTGGCGCCTAGGAAACCAACATTCACGTTACCAGCAACAAAAGATGTTTGGCGTTTTTTTTTCAGGAGCCCAGTAGAATCGTTTTATAGGGCGACAGCAACATTTCCTCTTTAATATTTTTCGGCGTGGAAACTTTATATTACTCTCCGCGGCACCTTTGTGTAATAATTATCAGAAGGTGCTAGACAACTACGGCTGGGCATTTCCTCTGTCTAGATCTTTTAAGATCGCCTGTTGTATATTATATGGAATAAAAAACCTTTGTAGCGCCACTATCATCATCTTCTTCAGGCCACCATCATCATTAGCAGATTGTCCAGCTGGCCCGGAAGACACTCAGCAATCGGCACCCGGTCTGGAACGGCACCCCGGTTCTACTCGCCTCGTCCTGACCATGGCACGGCCAGCGCAACCTCAATAAACCTGGGTTCGGCCACACCGCCTCATCGGCCGCCAACATCTTGTTTGGCATTCAGTGCTAAATGTGCGACAGAGCTACTTAGGTCATAAAAAAAATCCAGTAATTTGGGCTGAAAGTAAAAAACCATGTCTAGAAAGGCTGAACACAGCCAACAAGTTGCTAACCTTGCCCCAGTTATCAGCTTTGAGCGAGAAACGGGGAGACTATTACTCAACTCTAACAGCTCATTATCATCGCTTGCTGAACACTTCATATACGATGAGTTGGTAAAATCAAACTAGATGGTAAAAAAATTGGCGCAGCTTGAGCGGCTGGAGAAACAGCAAAGCTGGAAGGCCCTCTTCCTTCGTCAGAGACCCGGATGTTGTACCTCGCATAGATTTCCGAACTTACCGCTGAAAGTTTTCCATGACTGGCAGGCCCGGACCGTTTTGACCGCAGCCTTTCACATCTCTCCCAAAGTGAGCCGCGTTAGCATGTGCTAGAACCCGCGGCTACCGGCTTCGCGAACTCGGCGTCTTTAGCACGAATTCGGCGTCTGCACTCCCCACTTAAGGCGCGAACACACGTGAACTGCCGAATAGAAGAGCTCCCGAGAGAACACGCCATGAACGCTGGCAGAGTGTTCTCGAAGGTCGAGCTGGCCGACGCCGAGCGTTCCTCACGAGGCACACGATCACCTGCGCTGAGTATTTTTTTTGTATTTTTGCGAGCTCTTCCCATGGCGAAAGTCTGGACGACACTGGGCGCTCCTCACCTGGCGCACACTCACATGCACTGGGTATTTCTTCTTGGTATTTCTTTCTGGTAACCCTCGAGGGCGGAACTAAGAGCTTAAAAGGCTCTGCTATTAAAAATAAACGAATTGATATAATGAAACTCCTCCACCCTTTCGGCCATGCGCATTGGGCCTAACTCATTATTGCGCATAGTATGCCTTGTAACCAGAATTAGGGATTCACATCGATTGTTGTGTATTCAATCACTCCACCATCAGATATGAATGTACAGTTGTATGTGTTACGAGGTTATTGTGCAACGTCTGCATTTTTATAGAGAAATTGTAAATCGTACATCGGCTGTAATCTTTCGAGTCGTTCGTTGTTGTCGGTGTAATTTAGAAAAAAAATTATGTAACCCACGCACACACAGGTGTCTCTTCTCTCCTTAAGAGAAGAATAGGCGTGAATTCATTATGGAGCTGGATGACCCTACTGCCTTATTTCGTTTGCGCTTTAAATTGTTGAAACTTTTTGATCAAAAGATGGCTGGCTTCGCTTGACCCTCATGTCAGCAGAGATCAATTTGCATAGTCTTGTGGGGCCTGTGCAGAAATTGGAGCTTATATAAAGCCAGTATTACCAATAAGTGCCGGAAAGCACATCGAATGATGTGGTAAGAAACTAGGTATAGGGTGGAGAAATATTTTGTGTAATATTTTACGAGCAGACAACTTGTATTGCTCTTGAAAGGAAGGAACCGAGGTGCGGAGAAGCGATTCGGAGAATGGTTTCAAGAAGTAAGGTAGAAGACGTTTTGTAGCGGTTGAAACAAAACCCAGTATGCTCGTGCGGAGGAGGAAAACTGGTAATTTAGTGAATGAATCGTAAGCGTGCCCGTGGGAGCGTGTCGGTACGCCCTCCAATCAATTGACCGAGAGTAGATTAGGATTGTACATAACAAATACTGGAAAGGAGCTAACCAAATCACCATGGTGTAAATTCAGTGCCCGGAAATGGATTGCTAAAAAGGCGAAAAGAAAAAGAAAATAAGAAGCTGTTTGGTGAACGTATTCCTTCAGTGCCTTCAAGGAAACATAAGGTTGGTAATATTGAGAAGCGTCGTAAGAAGGGTTATGCATTAGTAGTCAATTCTCAAAATTTTTTAAATTTTTTGCCTTCTGGGCTCTCTATTGCTACCTCCTTCACCTTACTGCCCTGGCCATCATCATTTCTAAACAAAGACCAATTTGATTTTTAATCAGCCATCTGCTATTGCTGCTCGAAGGATTGCTGCCGACGTGAGCCGCAGAGTTCTCCAGTGCTAAACGTTATATTATTTCTTTTTGCTTGTTCGATCATTTACACCTTTTCATCGTATCAGCATAATTAATCTTCATCTGCGAGCGAAGCTTTGGGAAAGCCCCATTGCATAAAACAGAAGATGAGAGAACACGGGGTTGCTGGATAAAATAATACCTGCAAAATTAAAAGTCGGATGCCCTGACGACAAGCTCTGAGTTCGTTAATTGTTTCATATTACTTAGTGAAAAACGCTAGACTGACGCCTTTTATAGTTTTTGTTCTTAAAAGATCGCTTGGGAAGGATCTCACTTGCGGTATTAAACGTTACTCCGTCATGCTAAAGACACATGGGGACGGACGTTATGTTTAATTAGGTGTTCTGTACTTTTTATTACGCAATAAATAATCGAAATGTTAGCCTCTTTAATACTTCTAATTACTAAAGGAAAAGTGTTTGATTTTTAACCAACCTTTCTAATGTTGCCCATGAGTGGCGCTCATACATTTCTTAAGTTTCGCTGTTGAGCGTTCTTAACTGCACAACGGGCCCAGTGCTTCAAAAATGATACAGTTTAATTGACTGGCCCATACCACCATTGAAAAGAAATATCGAAAACGGCGTGGGAGTTCGGAGTGAGCCAGCGAGTATTGTGGAAAATTGTTCAGTGCAATATTCTGCACGATTAGACTCTAGGAGGCTGGCTTTCATCGCAGCCTAATTTGCCCAAATTTAGGACAGGGTGGCAGATCTTCTAAAATAAAAATTCATGAGTGAAAAAGGGCCAAACGTTTTTGAAGAACAAGGTTTAAATAAAGACGGGCACACTTTTCTTGTGCATTGCTTATAAAGTTAGTTGCTCAGAAGAGACGCCATCCCAAACTTCCGAGGAATACGATGAGAAACAGAACAAAAGGCAAATGGAAGCCGACGTTGTCTACCTCCAGCTTTTTGTTTTCGTTCGCATGTCGTTCTCATAATTTGGACGCAAGACGGACCGTTCGGAGCCATTCGTTGTTTTTCAGCTGCAGAGGACACTTTGATTTACATGCGGGAGGACAAAGAAGTCTTCCTCAGAAAAATACATCTTTTACTCCGTCCCTACCTCGGTCGATTTGCATACCATTTGCTTGTTAGGCACCTTGGTCACAGCGCACACGCGTTAGAAGCTGCAGCCGGCTAAGCGCCGTGGCAGTGCCGTCATCGGGTGCACGGCACAAGTTGTTTTGAAGAATAAATGTGGAGCGCAAGTCGGGAAAGGCACTCCCATTTTTCCCGCATCAACAAGTGGTGACAGCCCGTGAGCGAATCAATCGCCAGCGCCTGGTACGACGCACGGAAGTTGTGTTCACGTCGTCGCCGTTCGCAGAGGAGATGTTCGATCATGTTGAGCAATATTCATTTATTCAGAATTTTGAAGTCGCGAAGAATCCACTGTGCAGAACTGAACCAGGACGTTCTTCACTGTGAATGGCACAAATAGAACTGTTTCCATGGTAACTGTAATGGTGATGATGGTTGGAGTTTTTTGGCGCATGGCCAGCTGGGGCAAAGAGCGTCAAACAAAAGTATCTGAAAGAAAATAGTGGCTACTAAAGCCAGAATAACAGTAAAATCAATCAACGGCAATGGTGATGGCTGGTGTATAGGGCCAGTTTTGATTACGTATGATAGGAAATGAGGTTTAAAAAGTTAACATCAGACAAATATTTAAAAACGCGTTGCACAGAGACCATGGCATTGTCACCCAAAAACAAGGAAGGGTGTAGCGGAATGTGTTGTCTGTATAGTTCCTTGAAGTGTCTGTGTCTTGTTGCGTCATGTGCCTTGCATGTGATTAGGATGTGGACTACGGATAGGCCCTCCCCACACCTGCTACACCCAGGTCTTTGAGAGCTAGTGAGCAGGTGTGAGTGTGTTACATGTGTGTGGCCTATCCGCAACCTATAGCTAAGGTAACTTCGATGTGTCTGTTGTGTGACTCAGTAGCGTATGGTCCCAAGAGTGGTTTTATTACGTGTAACTTGTTATCTGTCTGTTCACTACAGTGTGTTTGCCATGTGTTGTGACGTTGGTGTCTGATGTGTGGCTTCATATCTGTGTACGGCAGTGTTGCTATGCCCACTGAATTCAAGAGTGCAGCAGCAGTGGCCATTTCATGTGCGGTTTCATTCCCGGCTATTCCACAATGGCCAGGAACCCAACATATTGTTATTTCAAGACTTCATCCGTATGCCGCCATAAGGGCCTTAAAAAAAGATTGATTACATAATTTTTTGAGCATTTTCTGGACAAAAGTGCACGTACAACACTAAGAGAATCTGTAAAAACTATGGACTTTGGAATTTGATGTTGGACAATGTGGTCTAAAATAAGTAAAACGCCGTGTGCTTCAGCTGTGAAAATGCTGTTGTGGGAGGTCATTGTTTTTGCCACGTTAAAGTTCAGTCCATCCGCAGCACAAGGCACAGCATCAGCTGTCTTTGATGCGTAGGAGTAAAACCCTGGACACAGGTACTTATCCTGCAGGAAGAGGAAATGCTGCATAATAGCTGCCCTTGGTGCCCTGTTTTTGTTGAACAGCACAAAGGACAGGTCACAGGAAACATCCCTGGCTTGCCATGGTGCAATAAAATAAATGATCGGCGTCTTGTGGATATATGAAAATGACACTGCTAGCTCAGAAGCTTCTGATTTCACTCTGAGAGGGAACGGCATGGGAATAGATGAACGGTTTAAAAAGAGCTACTGTGAGGATGCATCATGAATGGTCGAGTTAAGAGGATGATTTGTCAGGGACATGATTTTAGAGGCATACAATAAGTCAGTGTATATCCTCTGGTAATAAAGGGACCATTTGTGGTACTCTGCATAGAGGATTTCAACAGGGCTGGTGCGAAAGGCGCCACAAGCAAGGCGAAGCCCCAAATACAGAACTGGGTCAAGCATTTTAAGTGCCGTTTTCGTTTCAGACCCCTACACGACGCTGCCGTAGTCCAAGCGAGATCCTACCAGTGCAGTATAAAGACGCAGTAGTAGCTGCTTGTCTGCACCGTACGATTGGTGAGAGACGACTTTTTAAGGATATTCATAGTTTTTAGGCATTTTTGTTTGAGCATTTTCAGATGAGGAAGAAATGTTAGTTTGTTGTGGAATGTTAGGCCTAAAAACTTGTGCTCCTTTTTTACAGGAATCGACACGCCGTTCAGAGTAATGTCAGGGTCCACGTGGATCCCATCCATGGAAACTGTAGATGCAACATTTCTACTCACGGAGCCGTGTACATTACAAGATCGCCACGAAAGGGAACTGGGGAAAAAGTTAAATAACACATGTCACTGCCCTCTCAAAACATTTGAAGATGGCTGAAATGGTGATATCATGCACCATCATGGCGAAAAGTCAGAAGCTGTTGAGGAGGTCAGGGTTGTTTCTTGCCGACAAGCTAAGCCCCATTTTGGGTGATAGAGTGCATTTATTTCAACAACACGTGGCAGGCAGCGAAATGGCACAAAAAACGGTTATCTTTCACCGGATCTTGTTAAACCGGTGGAACTAGCTCTGTTTGACGACAATAAATAGCGTCGACTAGCTTGGCCGTCAAGCTTCTACTGCACTAACCAAAGTAAAGTTTGTGCCATACACGTAACATGCCCGACAAAAGCCGATAGTTCGGCCCTTTAAGCCTCCTTTTTACCTAGTTCTTGCACGAAGGGAAGGGTTTAACAGCATCTGCGTTCACTGCCCTTGGAGTTCTTATTAAAAGCAAAAAAAAATATTTTGGTAAAAAAGCACGGCCCCAGCCGCAATCTGCTTAGAGAATTATAAACAGTGCCCTTCTCAAAACGCTGCGTAACAGCGGCTGGCAGCGCCACCGTCTTTATCCATGCAGTTCGCAGTTAGTCCGCGGATGCCATAAAGTGAGGATGAAAATACAGCTGGCAAGGGAATATCGGCTTTAGCATCTCACGGCTGATGCAAATCCACCCAACTTCCTGGTAAAAAAAAAAAATACGCACGCGCCGGAAAAAGGCCATTATGAAATTAGCCAGGGACGTAGCCGCATCCCCCAGAGCAGGGGATTCAAACGCAGGGACGACAGCCACCCCATGCAGCACAAAAATGGCGCCTAGAAGCGTGAAATCGCACACGGGTCAACGGCGACCGGCAACGCTCGGGTGGAGTGTGGGCGAAAGTAAGCAGTTATAAAGGCTGCTTACGCTTAACGGCACTGCAGCTAAAACATTCGGGCGTATGGCGAGAAGTATATGTATAAAAGCGGGGGACTTAAAGAAAACTGCGAATAGGGTGCACATGTCGACAATGGCCATGGTCATAAATCAGCAGGGTTATCGCCCGTCTGAAGTTGCGCCCGGGTGCGAGAACAGCGTGGGATAAAGTGCACCCGGGATAAAAAGGTACGGGCAGTGTTTTGGGAATAGCGCACCTTCCGGCCGAACCATTGTAGATAACATCTGGCTTGGAGGTAAACCGCAAAGAATATGTTAGCACGGCCTCCCCTGCTTTTCTAAATGGCTAAATATACGCTACACTATCCCGCAATGAAAATAAACAAGAACTGTTTTGAAATGTGCTTTTATTTGTGTGAATAGTCATATACACGAGCAACAGCCGCTACGAAAGTTATCCGCGACTTACTTCCACATGCAAAGGGTAACTTTTTAATGAAAGTATTTATTCGAGAAGGTAAATCAACAAAGAATTATGGACAGAAGATCAAAGAGCTAACCGTCTAAGATACGGTTAATTTGGAAACTGCACAGGCATGTTACTAGTACAATGCAATACCCGTGGCATCATTCGGACCTGTAAAATGTAAATTGACTCTTTCCAATCCAATAAAAGAAAACATCCTTGGAAAATAAAGCGCTACTGAAGATGGCACGAAACTAAGTGTTACAAAACGACACGTACGGTACAAAACGAGTACGTAGTTCCGAGAAGCCCCCAATCCCCTATACCCCTGTGCAGCTTTGTACACTACGTGTCGCTTTTAACCCTCGTCATGGTGTGTCGAGATTTTGCTAGGTTTTAAAATGTCAGTTTTCTTAGCCGCAAATTTAATTCAGTTTGCTCATCTCAATGCACTAATGAGCGAAGGCAGCTTACTGCCACACGAATTTCTGTTGTATTCCGCGTGAGTACCTCCTCCAAAAAAGTTCCGCGCAGAGCATGTCTTCAAAAATTTTCCCGTTACTTACTTGCATTTAAAAAGAAAACATGTTCGTTACCCTAAGTGTATCTCACTTTACAGTTATTTACTGTCCCTCTTTACGTTATAGAGACGCTTCGCCGTCACAGCTAGCAATACCAACATAGTCTTTTGAAGCTCGGCTAAAGGGAATAAGTCGCCCGGAACAAAGGTGCTCAGGTAATAGTGGAGTTTATATGCTTCAGGCACGAGTTTAATTGTAATGTTTGCCGAAGATTTTTCATTTTTTTGTGTTGCGACCAAACTCAACACATTAAGGAGGAGTTATGAGTCAAGTGTGCAGGATTTCTTGAATCGAGAGAGGTTTATACCTAGTAGGTAGCGTTAAACAGACGGTGATGCGTGTCGTGGTGATCATTTACCCGAAACGTACCCAATTGCTGCTATTATCGCTTTGCACGGGTTCCGAACATTATGGTAGCGGAGAAAATGGTCCCGGACAATATAGTCCCACGTCAATCCTTCGACCCCGTAAAAAGTTGTGGATTTCTGTAGCGATTGCTTGTTAGGTGAGTGATCAATATAGCGGAATCTTGAGAATGTTTCAGCATTATTTTTTAGGCTGCAGCAAGATGGCCGGCAATTCCTCATGCACATAGTGGATGTTTTCATGTGGTTGTAGGATCGTTTGTCACATGGCGATTTGTCATGGGCCGATTTGTAATAGGTCATTTGGTCACATGGGATCACTTACAAAGCAAACTTCGTCATAGAGGCGCGAAAATAAATTTTGCGTTTATTTCTCGTTTATTTTTATTTTTTTTAGCTGCGAAGCAGCTTATGGTCGAGCTGTTCCCTCCGCTGTTGTGTGGGCGCCGTTGTGCGGCGTCCACACCCCCACTGCGCATGCTTGGCCAGGCACCGCTGATGATGATTGTGGCAGGATGCCCTAAGGATTGGCCAACCAAAGAATCCATCACGAGATAGCCTCGCGTTCAACCACCGTCGTCATCTTCCCGTAGGGGAACCCTGAGTAGTATGTGAGGCATTCCTACTCTCCTTTCCGACGCTCCTCTCCTCTCCGGCATTCCTCCTCTCCTCTCCGAAGCTCCTCTCCTCTCCGGGATTGCGCAAGCCGCAAGGAATGGCAACACCTGCGGCTCCACGCGCGATAATATGAAGCAGCTTAGGGGTAGAGACGCGACGGTAGCCGCTGCATACTCCGCTGGGGGCGCCACTGAAGCTCCGCGGTATAAATGACACGCGCGCGCGCTCCGCTCTCCTCATTCTCCTCCCGCAACGCCACGATCGAACTGAAAACTAATGGGAACTTGAGCCGACCCCTGGCTGCTTCGCATACTACTCAGGGGTTCCCCTACGGGAAGATGGAGAAATTTTCTGGTTTTCAAAAGTCACAATATAGTCTTCAGTGAGGTACAATGAGCCGCGATATGACGTCGCTCAAATCTGGTTGCACTGTACTGGCATGTAGTATTGCTGCGGAAAAAAATTTGGATTAATAACAGCCACAGCAGTTTTTTAATTAATGGGAACACCTACCATAAGTGAACGAGGAATGGCTCATGATTGCACTGCATAAAAATTGTTAATAATCAAAATTTCAACTTTCATCTTGTGAACTTCCCTTTGCCTCCAGGCTCGATGCAGCTTCTATTCGCTAGTTTTGGTACGACTGTAGGAACAACCGTTGTGCCAACGCATAGCACCAGCTCGGTTGGTGGTTATTAAATCGAAGTCAAAATCAAGATTAAAATCACACGAAAAAATGTCTACATTTTATAAAATGCAGACCTCTGCCATGCTAAAGTAAAGTCAGAATTGCGTAAAACAGAATTTCGTTAAACAGCCGCAAGCAATTTGCACACTGTTTCTCACATAACCCGTACTGGGTCTCGGAACACTAAACGCCGAGTAGGTTTGTTCAGTATACTTCCTGCACTGATGCTTCCGTTAGTGAACCAGGCTGCAAATTCGAGATGAAAATGAGATGTTATATTTCTTTATCGAATGATACAAAGGCTCCCCATCCGAAGTGCTTCTAGTTCTATTAATAATATATGTGGCACTGTATTAACGAGAGTAATAAGTGCAACTGTTATAAGCGGCACTAAAATAAACGATTCTTTATTGTACTTATGCTGATCCTGCTATGGCATCGTACACTTTAAGGTTGACAATGCAGAAATAAAAAAAAAACACGAACGTTTCCATCGTATGCGATAGAGCTACGTTAATGCCTTGCATCCACCCTCCCTTCCTCCTCCTCTCACATTAACTGCTTCGCTTACAAAGGAACGAGTTATTCACGTCCACTCTTCGATACCAGTTGTTTCCTTTCTGGCCCTCCTAAAACATACCACTCCAAGAAGCTGGATATAAATAGGCACTGGGCGAAATGGGCTTCCTGCTCTGCCTCCGCGCATAATTGCGTTAAGCATAGAATGAAAACTAAAATCTTTCGGCGACAAGCAGCGTGTATATCCTTTTTTGACATCTAGGTATTTATTTCTGCCCCCCAACAGTTCTTATCGTGGCCATTAAAGTAGCTGTTATGTTGAAAGGCCACTACATACGTTGTGGCCCTTGCTTTTAGCTTGTGTGTATAGCTGCAGCCTCCCGGAACGCTTTCGCATTACGGGGCTCGGCTTTTATTTTGCCCCTCCAAAGACCGCAGGCGCCTGATAACACTCGCCGTTATTGAAGGTAATGGGTTGCAGTCAGTGCGAGCGCTGGCTTCTCGTAGCCCCGTATCGTATGCTCCTGCGCTGGCGTTTGCTCTCGATACGTTTAATGCACCGTGGCAGCTACGATGTAGCTGTGCTTCCTGTTGACTTGCCGCGGTATTTTTTTTTTGGCAAGCTAAAGCATGAAGGATAGGTGCGACTGTGTTTTTTTCGGCAACATCAGTATCGAGCTCCAGAAACTCGCACGTTCGTAAGCAAGAAGTAGCAGTTAGGTGGAGGTTGCGAGAGGTTGCGGTGGAGGTTGCTTGCATGTTCAAGAGGCCATAAAGGAGGCAAAATAAAACGCCACGAACGCCAAATTACAAGGTCGCAAGCAGGTAAATGTTTCGGGGGTGTTTTCACTAGAGATGGTACAGGCGTGTCCGATCGACATATTTAATCTTGAATTTTTGATGTATAGCTCCTTGCGCACATGGAAAAACATATCTGAAGTTCCCTTGTGGAAAAATGTCTTTCCCGTCCTCAAAAAAATGTGCAAACTCGGCGGGAGCCAATGGCGGGTTGAGCGGCTCAACAAAAATTTGAAATTTCTTCCCCATTAAGACAATAACTAGTGCAAGCTATACACTTATTTTGTTTTCATATGAAAACTTTGCATACTTTCAAATAATTTAACACATTCTTCCACATTAAGACGATACCTACTGCAAGCTATACGCCCATTTCTTTTCGTATGAAGACATTGAATACTTTCAAATGATTTAACATATTCGTGTTGGCGTGTGGAGCGAAGTTTTGATAAGAATTCTCAAATTGGAAAAAAACATTTGAAAATGACCCAAATCTGAAGATTTTTTCCTCTGCATAGAAACAAGCTGGGTAGTTCAAACTTTTAGATTTATTTTTATATCCTTGTTCAATCATTGTGCCTATTTTAGTTTATGTGGTGACGGTTTATTTAAAAAAAAGCCGTCTGTGGCAGCTAAGTAACGCGTTTTGCTATATTTTGAAAGCTAATTAAAAAAAAGGCTATCGTGTTTTTTTTTCAAACTTTCACTAATTGAAGCGAAGGTTGCTCTCTATCACCTCTACCAAAGACAGGTTGTGCTAGGTTTGCTGTTCGCAACTACAAAACGTAAAGCTTTGCCTTGTTAACAGTATTACGGTGACATACTGAAGTTGTTTGTAAGAAGTTTGTGACAGCAATGTAACGAGAGAAATGGCAGTTACAAAAAGAGAATTATCAAAGAAACATTCTGGTGAGCATGCCTTGTTGAAATTAAATGTGACGAAACTACCCAGAATTTTACAAGCTGTATAAAGAACCCCAAGCGGATCGCTCAAGCTAGCGCACTCGCTCTTCTGGACGCATGTGTTCGTGCACTGCTTGCTGTTTTTGTGTGCGCGTTGTGTAGGCCCACTCAAATACATACAGAGATGGTAAGATGAGATCCTGACCTCTCGGGAACGACTGGGGTGTACAGGGTATGCCCGAGATGAGGCTAACTTGCAGCTTCGGGGGAAGCGTTCCGGCGGAAATAAATAAGTACTGGCGCAAGGCGGCGGAGCCTCCTGCCTAGTCCCGTTAAGATATGATCTCATGCTTTCCAGAAAAATGCAAAGTATCAAACAAAACCTATAACCATGACCTCAGCCGCCGTGAGCCATTAGAGGAGGCGGCTTAAAAAAACTGCCCCAGTTAGGAACAGTTTCAGCGTGATTCACGCACATGGGCGAGCACCAATAGCTTAAGAGCAGTGAGGAGTACGAGCTTGGGGCTGATTATTGAAGAGAGCATAAGAAAAACATTTTCAAGAAGAAACTTCCGCAGCGTGAAAGATCTGGACACTGGAAAAGAAGATCCCGTTGAGCCGACTAAACAGCATGTAGTACATCCTGGCCTGTATTCAAGGTCCCTGGACGGCCGCCACCATGGGAATGTTAGAATTTAAAACCCTATGGTTGCCGCTAACCCGCTATTGACAACTTGAAGCCGGCTCACTTACCTCCTGCTTTATGCTTCATAGGAGCTACAGGGAAGTCGTACGGCCTCGTCGGTGCTAAGTGCTCTTCAATTGCCTATGGTGCTACAGAGATCTTCGGGAACCAATTCATGTGGACTCAAATTTTTAGCGAACAGACAATTGAACACGCGTGCTGTTCCCGAAGTTTGAAGAGAGCGCGAGTACCAGACCAGACAACTGAAATGCATATAGTTCGAACAAAAGGAGAATCTGCAGTCTGTGTTCATTAGAGACAGTGTTGTATCGGTCCATGGCTCCGTTGTGTTTCTTCCAAAATATTACGGCCATTTTTTAAAATCCCGGTGGTCTTGAAAAGGCCAGGTCTCGAACTTCGGGATTTAGACGCGACCAGTCGATGATTATATACACGATTAAACAGGGGCTTGGAAGCCGGAGCATCAACACCAGGTTTTGGTGCAATGTACTAGATGCACGTCCCGTTTGAACAAAGAATACTCACCGCAATGTTTTCATTGTTTTTCTCTTTGTAATTGCACCACCCCTCCCTACATTGCGGTCATAATCTTCTTATACACCCCTTGAGTACGTAACCACAATACTGCTAACAAGGCCATATTTCACGTTTTGTAGCTGCAAAACAAAAAAAAAAGTGCAACATGTTTTTGATGTTGGTTATACATAGCAACCATTACTTTAATTTGTAAATGTTCGAAAAAAAACTGGAAGATGTCCTTTTTTTTCTAAGTTGGCTTTCAAAGTATACCAAAATGCGTTACCAAGCTCAAGTAGAGTGCTTTTTAAAAATTTAACCGTCTTGACCACTAAACGTGGCACGATGATTGAAGAAGAAAAAAAATATTACTAAAAATTTTGAACTACCTAACTTGTTTAGATTCATTGGAAAAGGGCCCCACATTTGAGCAATTTTCAAAATGTTCTCCAATTCCGGAATTTTCATAAAAAAAATTGGCTCTGCACGCCAAATACGTATATGTTTGATAATTTCAGAGTTTTCAAAGTATTCACAGAAAAACAACTAGGGCGATAGCTGAACTAGGTTTTGTTTTACAGTGGTAGAAGTTTCAAATTTTCCGCGAGCAGCTGAACCCGCTAGTGACCCGAGGCAACTTTGGGAATTTTTTTAAGGAAGGAATTTTTTTCCCCGAGATAACTACAGATATGTTTTCACCTGTGCTCAAGGAGCTATATATCAAGTTTTAGTCAAACGTAAAGGTGTCGGGTGGACACGCCTGAACTATCTCTCGGGAAAACACCCTAAGGAGGTTTGTGCCTGTAAATAGTGCTTCTTTACGTTGTGTGTGTGTGCGTGGGGAAGACAAGGCAAGGGCACCAAAGCAAAAGGAAAGTTTAAACACCACTTACGGCTCTTTGCAGCATTATGACTTTAAGGACGGCAATATAAATATAAAGTATTATAAAACAGTGTTTCCACACTATCGAAATGACCGCCATAAATACTAGCTTACCGATTAAAAATAATGTATAGACTTTTGGAACTATCAGTCTCTACAAAAAAAAAAAAAAGGTGTGCGACCCAGGGCTTTGTAGTAAACTTGCTCATACTCATATCATGTTCAGCTGAGTTTTCTTGCGAGGCTGCGCTGACTTCAAAAAATTAGATATTTGTAATAGACATCTACTAACACAACAAGTTTTTGGGCTTCATTTAAATTCACACGCAATAAATTTCACTGTAGACTGCACTATGACTTACTTTTACAGCACGTATTGTTAAAACGTGTTTTCCAAGTTGCTGTCCCACATCAGGTGAGTTTGCTTGACTTCCAGACGCATAGATTTTGACCAAAGTCAAACTTGACCACCACGTTCAACTCCACGTGGCAGCTCCGCATCCAGAAGCCAAACGTGCCCTATCACAGGGTAATGTCCTGACAAACGCGCTGCCAAACAGTTTCGACCCTTCGAACGATGTCTCCGGGGAACAGGATTGTCACGCATTAGCTTAATCAGAGGAAATCACCCCGACGTCAAGCGGGGAAAGGGGACGAGATAGGGCGGACGGATAGATGACTTGAAGAGAGGAGTGAGGCCCGGATCAGGCTAATCATGCCAGGCGACGTCCCATATCCATCGTGGCCAGACCAGCTACAAATAAAGTCCCCGTGCTACACTCCGGCTTTAGCCCTCGTCCGCAGGACACCCGAGCTCTCGCTTGTTGCTCCGTGAGTCATGGGGGTGCTTTTATTTTCGGGCCTGTCCACCGAGCCCCCTCTCCCGCCGCCTGCGCTTCCCCAAGGCGCTGTCCTGCGACGGCCTGCATCGTTCGTCCCCTTTTCTTTATGGACATCGCAGGCAGCGTGGCCGACACTCCCCGACCACGCGGATATATTGTCCCGACAACGCCGTCCCGACAGCGGCCCTCATCCCGCCTCGTGCTGTCGCCGGCAGCGTTTACGACGGTCGGAGGTCCCGTGTCCCCGCGTGTGTACCGCTCCGTGTGACGTCGCCCTCCTGCCCCCCTTATGCCCGGCCGTCGCTTTTAGGCAGAGCCCGTTTACTCATTTTTGCCTCCTTTTTCTTTTTGTTTCTTTATTGTCGTGGTCCGAGTTGGCGATATTTGTCTACGCTGCACTTTCCCGCCCCGTTACGTCCCGGCGTCCTCGTCCGTTCAGTAATCTACCCCGTACCATCGCTTTCGCCCCACACTGGGTGCACCGACATAGCTCGGCCTGAGTGTCTGCGATGACCGGGAACTGTGCATAGCAGAGATGGGCACATATGTCGTTTGAGTTTAGGTATAGTCATATTTTACGAAGATTATAGCTGAGAAGTATATCCACGCATTACTGTTGGAAGAACGGATGAATAAACTTCTGCCATTCAGTTCGGCATGAGAGCGCAAACCGAACCAAAGCACCAACGGGGTGTGATTACGGCCTAAATCATCGTGCCGTGCTGGTACAGTGAGTGACAGTGGGCGTGACTCTTGGGAGGTAGGCTCAGTGTGGCCGCGAGAAGACAGCTCAGCTGCTGCGTGGGCCGTGGTGTTTTAACCCCATTCCTGGCGAAACCTACCAGTCACTACAGCCTCACGTCTGACAGACTTGGATCTAGAAGCGCTAAGTATTACATCCATAGCAGTTTTTCTGCATACACTTCGAAGGGTTTCCTGTTCTTTTGGCACTGACCTTCAAGACTGCCTGAAGGGGAATAATTATTTCCCAAGGACGCTGCAAAGCTTCCAGTAGCAGATCGCAAAATTAGGTAGCGTGCCTGACTGACCAATGCCCTGTTAATGAGATATTCATACGTTACTTTCAACGGCCTTAAACAAAGATAAGAGTTAAACCCAGAAAAAGTGCGGGGATAAATGGATAACAAAACTTAACTTGTTTACTGCATGGCGAGAGATGAGCCGAAGCCAGTCAAGAACAGTGCCCCGACATGCGAGGTTACAGTACAGGACTCTAGCAGAGTGACAGCATTGATTCACTGCTCAAACAGGAATGAACTTCGGTGCTTTGGGCTCTTATTTATGCCCAAAACGCAAACGGTCAGAGCATCGTTCCCTCTAGATTGTGCACACGACACGAACGGTACAGACACACACAACGCTTTTTCCAGAGTTCGTGAGCGGTCGGTACTAGCGGTGCACGCTGAGGCCGAAAGAAGGGAGAGAGGAGGTCTTCGGAACGGCTTCCGCGTCCTTCAGACAAGTTTCTGCATGTGTCGTCTGCCACCGCCGAAGTTCGAACCACGCAAAGAGAGAGAGGCGACAGCGATCTGGACTTTCCCAGACATGTAGCGGCGTGTTTGGATCCGTCGGCTGCATGCGTGGGTCACCGACCGGGAGGCCTGCTCGAAAAGCGCACGTAGTGGAGGCTTGGCCCCACAGCCGAGGAGTGCGGCACAAAGCCCGAAGCGCTGCGGCCCGCTGCTTCGTAACAGCTTCTCCGCCGGGAGTCTGGGACCTCGATGGATAAGGGTATTCAACTGTTGTCCGGAGGGATGCTTTCGAAGTGAAGTGCTCGGCAGACGCTCGACTCCAGGGCTGGGCTGTACGACACCGCGTTGTAGCTTCACCGGGCCGGTCACTGGACGAATAGTGGTTCCACAAGACCGTCTCTGGCTTGGTCAGGCAACAACAGAAGAACACAAGAAGATACAACTGCATCGCCAGCATGTGCGAAGACAAATCCACACTGAAGCTCCACCAGGCTTTTAGTTGCGATAAAATAAGGGACTAACTAATAATTACACTAGTTATATTTTAGTCCAGCATTACTTTAGCCAGGTGCACAAACCTGAAAGGTGACATTTCGCGTTACTGGAAATGTCCCGCACGAAAGAAACGTAATTGCAGAAGGGGAAACCTGCTTCAGAAAAAAAAAACAATTCAATTCAGGAAGTCAGGCGTCTACAGGCAACTTCTCGCGCTGAGAGCTACGATTTGAGCTCTTGTCATTGCCCTGAGATTTCCCCTTTTTGAATCGCACCTTAGGTGTGCCCGTTCTCTGTAAGCTGCCGCGACGAACGAGGGGACATCGGCCTTCTTCCGAGACGTATCTCGAATGCGCGGAGAAAACTGCTCTAATTTCCACCGCTCGAGAAAGGCGTGCGCTTTCGTTTTCGGCCGCTCCGAGGTCCACTGAGACCCGGCGCAAAGCGTGCGTGCGGCGCTGCCCCTCGGCAGGCGCGCATGTGAGCTCTTGCCACACTTTTTTGCGACACTGTCGGCAAGCAAACACTAGAGGATGTTTTCGTCCTCGTTGCCGGTTGTCAAAGCCAATCAAGTACGGGAAGCCTGGTCTCAGAAGACGACTCAACCCCAGGCGACACCAGAATCGCTACTAGCTCGGCTGGCCGTTGCTCGACATCGAGTATCTGAGTTGGAAGTGGAACGCTAACGGCTCGCTCAGTTGTGGCACCGTCGCTACGCTTAGCTGAACCGTGAAAACCGTTCCGTGTCTCGACTGCCCGCCCTGCCACACCGTTGCTCGGCTCTGAAATCGCGTCCGGAGAAACACCATTCGTTTGAACGGGCTCGTGTTGCCTCCTTTCGCTTACGTCACGGTTTAGGCTGTTCCGCGGAACGTGGTTAGCTTGCGAACTGCGCGCCTTCGGGTCGGAAGCCATTTTCAAGGCCTCCCGTGAACCTGAGCGCTCCGAACACGGCTCTGACACATCTCTGCTCCCAGTAGGGGCCTTATACTGCTTGCACACAGTGGACGTACGCTACCCTCTGTCGTGATCCTCCGGAAATGCACTATCTTTGCTACCTTTCTGAGTCTGGCCGTTACTGTCAGAGGTGGCGACACTATCCTTACTTGAGCCATTCGCAGCGAGCTAAGCTGATTCTTTCCTCGGCAGTTTCTCGAAATTGCACCCCTTGTCGCGTAACAGCTGATCCGACCTGTTCGAGAATAGGTACCTGTATTCCGGAAGAAGTTGTGGGGGATACTGCCGCTGCGGACAAGTTCACCAAACGGACCTCCTATGCTGACCTTAGCAATCGGCAGGCGCACGTTTCGTGTTGCTACGGGCCTACTTCACCCGAACACACTGTCCCGTCAGCTGATCCGGTTCAACGTACGAAGGGTGGATCATGTCCACCGTCGCCGCGCAGTCGCGAACTCGACACGGTTTACCGTTTACCACTAGCTCACGTACCTACGGCTCCAGAACTGCCTGCTGTCCTCACTCTGGTCTCTCTGGCACGTGAAAGACGAGGTTGCGCTTGTTGCAACTCGCTGCGAACTGCCCCGTCTCGCCGCAGTTGTAACACAGAGCCTGTTTGCGTGCTTCAAATGCTTTTTTTTTCGGTGCTGCTTATCGGAGTCTGTGCTCTTTTCGTTTTCCCGGTCAGTTTCCCTACCCGAGAAACCGACTTTGCTAGCTCCACCGTCTTCCTGGGGAGCCCTGCCTTTCGACCCTGACTTATCAGGCCTCGGCCCGAACTCTTATTGGCCGTCTTTCGGCCCCTGCGCACCTCGACGTGCGACGAACTCGTCGCTAACTGAGCTGCATGATCCGCAGTATTTACTCCTAGCCTTTTTTGCACCCAGAGACTCAGGTTTTCTGGTAGGCGGCGGTACAACTATTTGAGACCGAAGCACTCAACCACTTTGTCGTGCTCTCCGAAAGCCTTTGCCTCTTGGAGCCACTCTTCCATGTTAGCCCTCAGCGTATAGGCGAACTCCGAGTTCGAATCGCCCTTAGCTTTCTCGGCTTCACGGAATTTCTGGCGAACGCCTCTGCCGACCGCCTGTACTTACGCAGGAGGCTCGACTTGACTTTCTCGTAGCCCTCCACCCCGTCCTTTGTGAAGCGGGCCATCACGTCGGATAACTCATCTGACAAAAGCGTAAGCAGCTTTGGCGGCCACGTGTCTCGGCTAAACTGGACGTTCTCGCACGTACACTCGAAATTGACCAAAAAAAGACCGATGTCGTTTCCTACCTTGTAGGGTCGCATTAGGTCACTCATTCGCAATGTAGGTCGCTCAGTCGCCGCAGACTGCACGCTGCTGTCACTCTCACGGTTAGATCGAGACGCCTCGACCTCTAGACGAGGTCGAGGCGTTTGCCAGTTCCTGCTGTCGATCCCGTTCTCGCTTTCTTTCCTCGAGCTCACGTTCCCTCTCTTGCGTTTTCTCCTCGCGTCCATCACGCTGGCGCTCAGCCTCTCGCTCTGCAGCCTGACCTTTAGGGGTCTCCCTGCCATTGATCAGCTCAATGCAGTTCGACAGCTTATCATCGTCAGCCCCAACAGCGAGTATAGCCTGTATCAATTCTAGCTTTCTCCGCGCGTCCGAAACATCCAAGCGCAACTCTTTTGCAGCTTCGAATACCTTCAAATTCATTGCCAGTCTGGAGTGCTACTTCCCCACTGCTCTAAAATTGTTTTGGGCGAATAACCCACGCGACAAAAACACGCACCCTACTAGCTATCCACAGAAGCCTGGTAAAACTCAGTGAAGAAAAGTCCCGCACTCACCATTGACCACCGTGAATTCTGCGAAGTCCGAAGTCGCCTCGATGTCCGTGGTGTTGGATCTCGCACCGCTGCCTCCAGGTGTTACAAAGTTGCCATTCGACCACTGCCAACCAGTTGTTGCATACGGCAGGACATACCCTAGCCGAGCCCAGTGGCCTCCGACATGCGTGTAACAGCGTGGTGAAGCGAGCAGCCAGCCAATGTTTTGCCTTGCAGAAGACCAGAAGCCGAAGGCAAACTTACCTTGTTTACTGCATGGCGAGAGATGAGGCGAAGCCAGACAAGAACAGTGCCCCGACATGCGAGGTTACAGTACAGGACTCTAGCAGAGTGACAGCATTGATTGACTGCTCAAACAGGAATGAACTTCGGTGCTTTGGGCTCGTATTTATACCCAAAGCGCTAGCGGTCAAACAAGCGTTCCCTCTAGATTGTGCACACGACAAGAATGGTACAGACACATACAACGCTGTTTCCAGAGTTTGTGAGTGGTCGGTAGTAGCGGCGCACGTTGAGGCCGAGAGAGGGGAGAGAGGAAGTTTCCGCAACGGCTTTCGCGTCCTCCGGACAAGTCTCTGCATGTGTTGTCTGCCACCGTCGAAATTTTAATCACGCAGAGAGAGAGGCGACAGCGATCCGGCTTTCCCAGACATGTAGCAGCGTGTTCAGATCCGTTGGCTGCAAGCGTGAGTCAGACAGGGAGGCCTGCTCGAAAGGCGCACGTAGTGGAGGCTTCGCCAAACAGCCGATCAGTGCGGCACAAAGCCCGAAGCGCTGCGTCCGGCTGAGTCATAACAACTTGTGTCACAATTGTCGGTAGGGCAGGGTGCAACACTTCTAGCGAAAAGGCAAGCATTTGAAATAATTAAAAACAATAATATGCCCAATACAAAATAATAAATATAATAACTTATTCAGACACCTAAAATAAACAATAACCGCGTAATAAAAACCATAAATATATTTGTGTATGTGTGTGTCCTGTTGTATATGCAAAGATGTTTAAATCTGTATGTATTTTTAAGAAATGACCCGGAAATGGTGAGAAGAACATTAAAAGCTTAACCCAATAAATTTTTCCGCATAGCACAATAATATGGTCTTCTCAGGTAGCTCATTAGTTCATTTAACTCCCCCCCTCTCAAACCCCACCTGAATATCCACTAGGGCTGCACCAATCGCCACTTAGTGCGCTGAACTGATATTATGTGTAATGGAGCCACCGAAAATGATACCACCATTTCCACTTACCTGACATCTGAGATGACTCCTGACTCCGTTTTTCCCTGCGTCGTTAGACATTGTCATCAAGGCCTCCTTTCGCAAAGTGGAAACTTTTAGAGGCACTGGCCTTCACAGCATCCAAGCGGTGACCTTGCCATGGACCTTCGACTGACTTTATGGCGTTTCGCGACAGACAGATCCACGACGATTTCGGTTGTACCTTGATTTGCACCAGCGGACATTTCTGGGTTGATACTAACATTATCTTTCGCTGCAAAGTTGGCCCTGTCCTAATGCGCTCGTGACGCACCAAGCACAGTTCGGAGTGCAACACCGTTTCCCAGATTTCCCACCGTTTCCCACACTGCGGCCAAAGTGTAAAAGTGCGGGCACGGCCCTTAAAGGAGCCACGAAGACAAAACACAAGTTTGGTTCATTCAAAAGACGGCTTCGTCAGAATCATACTGACACCAGTTTTAACGTAAACTTCGCTCAAGTAAGCTATAAAATTAGGAAAAAAAGAATGGCCATGCGACCCAGTCGCGCACTTCCCGCAACAGAACCTATGATGTCATACCAGCCTGCTCTGCGATTGGCGGAAGCCGGCAAAAGCAAACGCAAATTAGGCTGCACTTATAAGATTGCAGATCGAGCTGTTTGTGCTTAAATGTAGGGCACATTCTTTTTAAAGCAATAAGAATGGTGGGACAAACAGTGGAAGTTACGAAAGCACATGTAAATATAGAAGTACTGATGCGTACTGCTGTTGGTACTGGGCTGTATGCTTGGTTTAGTTGCACAGCACTGCGGGACTTTGGGGTTGTCTCAGACGACACTGGCCGATTGACGCAAGCAACAGTGTCTTATATGACATATTTGTCGAGCGAGCACCATATTTTCTCCCAGAACAAAAACAAGCGAGGTTTAAATACAGTCAAAAACAAAGCAAAGGCAGAAAACGGCTTGCCACGGTATGGTAGTGCCATCTAGGTTCAGTAACGTAAACAAACGCACGAGTTTCCTCGATGCCAGCGTCTCCCTACAGGGTGGTGACACCCTTTGAATCGTCCCGTGCCGCTGCCATTGGGTCAGCGTGCTCAACGCGTTGTTCTTTTTGTTTCCCACGAGTCCCAGCAACGCGAAACAGATAAGATGATTCAAGCTTCGCTCGTAAAATGCATTGCGGCCATAATTTTGGCGCGGTTTTGATACAATGACTTGCTTCGGCGGCGAGCGAGTTACCCAAAATGGCGGCGCCAGCGTGGACGTGTCTCCACGCTGTGCGGCGGACGAGTGAATCAAGGGACCCTGGGCTGCAGAGCGGTCGGTTCTTGTGATGTCATTGAGACCACGAGAATACACGATTTAGCGTGAAAATCAAAATTTTAACTTAAATTGATTAATTTCTGAGTGAATAAAGTATCATTTTTACCCGCTCAAGCACTGGGGGCACTATAAAACACGAAAGCTTTCGAATAAAACGAACCTGTATTTTGTCTTCATGGCTCCTATAAACCTAGTACAGCTCACTACTTCATCGGCCATGGAAACCCGTAGACTCTTCTAACTGCTAGAAATGTGATACCGGTGCCTTGGACAGTGCGTGACACGTCCTGTGGGAATGTTCGTTACTCAGTGTTCTTAGAGAACTCTGCCTAAAGACACTTGACCCGCTACGTCCGGAGACTAGGAACGTTGGGTTAATCCACTTGGAGTTCCACCTTTCAGGGAACACCTGCTGGGCACTGCTGGTTTCAAAGAAGCCGCCGTTGAGGACTGCTTCTAGCTGCCTCTCTTGCCCTCTTCTCCCCCCTCTTTATTTCCTATACGATTTCCGATTCTTCACCGAAGCCTCCGGTCATGTGGGGACGTCTCCCGTTTTTTATTTCAGTAAACGTTCATTCATCATTCATTCATTCATTCATTCATTCATTCATTCATTCATTCATTCTGTTGTACAGATGTTCTGTAAAACTCCTTCCAGAACAAGGCAACGGCCCGTCCACGTTGAGGGCCAATTGACGGGCAATCCAGGGTTCCGTTAGGTACGCGTTTGGGGCCACTAAAGCTGGCCGGTTATTTTATCGCGAATGTTTTGAGGAGCTCACGTCTCAGAAAACCCAGCGTCGGTTGCGAAAAGGGGGTGGCAGAGGCATGAAAATCGGGATTGGCTAAAATAGTCATGACGAGCGTAAGTCACGTGGAGGATAGGTGAGGTTCAATCCGTCGCGAGGTCAACTGAGTAACGCACCGACCCTTACGTCACCATTCGTCGTTGAACAATGCCGTGATACCACTGGACCACTGGGAGAGGACCTTTGTTGTGTGATGAATGCGGTGCCGTCTACCTGCACGGGGCGCTCTTCTGAGTCGTCTCTCACGCCTTATCTACGTCTGCTCGGCTGCCCCGTTAAAACACAAAATCTAAACACTCCCGGTTTGAATAAGACTTAAGCCTGGTTTTCCGGTGCTTCCTTGGTTTGCAAAGGAAGTATTTTTGCCTCGGATGTTACCGACGAACGCATTTAGGAATTTAACAATAGGAGGGATTTGCTCACGGATGGGATTCCAAAGGCAAATCGCTAAAAAAATCAACAAAAACTGTTGGAGAATCCAACTTCCTTCCTTAGAAGCGGCACGTGCTCATTCGCAGTGGGAATTGCTCCAAAGCAAATCAGCTAAAAAAAATCTGAAAAAACAAACAGCTAAGCTCCCGTTGTACGAGGAACCAAGCTCGTTGTCCTCGCTTATGAAGCCGTGTCTATCTGATTGCGTCATTCCGACACGGTCCAAGGAGTTGTAATTTCGATCTTTGACTTTTACTCACGTAGCATTGAATTTAGAAATAAAAAATAATAAATAAATAAATAAATAAATAAATAAATAAATATAATAAATAATAATAAAATAAATATAAATTAATTAAACAAATCAATCGGAAGTGCCTCCTTGCTCAACTTTGAGGATAAAGCTTCGCGTTTCAACCATATTTCTCGTTAGATGAACGGGATCGATTATTTTACAGTAAAAGCAATAGTTAGCTCGGTAGGTCAAAAATATGGCGCCGTCATCGTAAAAGAGAGATGGGAGGTAATATTGTCGATGGCGCAAAGATAAAAAAACAAATTGGGCCACCTTCGCAATTGAGATGCGAAGACTCAGGAGACAGCGGAGCTGGTGGTGTTCACCAGCTTTAACTCGGCTTTATTAGGTCTGCCCCTTTCTTAAGAGAAACATGGTTAAAAAGCGAAGCTTAGTTCATCTTAATTTAGTTAAATCAAGGTACACGGTCCTCCCTCCTTAAGTCCAAAAACCAAACTGCTAAAGTCCGAAGCCAAAGTCCGCTTCAACTCAGCCAAACTCCAAGGCCAAGGGACGCGTTGGGAACCCAAAGGAAATGCCATGCGTCACGAATGCGATGATACCGCAATCGGATAGACGCCGGTTGCATAGCGCGAGGAAGCCATGTTCGGTTGCGAGCACGGGAAGCGTTAGGGGCGAAGCTCCTTAAGTCTGGGTCTGTCCTCCCTTGTTCTCGTGGTACGTGCCGCCGCATTCGGAGATGTCGCAAAGTGGGCCGTTGACGCGCAAGAACCGGCTGCAACCGGCAGCGCAAACCGTGCACCGGGAGCGCGAGCTGTCTGTGTTCGCAACGAGGCGCGAGCGCACGTGCATGCGAAGGGAGATCACGCAAGAGATCACGCCACGAAAGCAGGCAGTCGTTCTCGAATCGAACGAGACGCAAGGACCTTGCTCGTTTCCTCTCGTCTTGTTCGGCACAAGTTCGCCCTAATAAAAGTATTCTTTACCGTTGTGTCCCTCCTACGTGACACATTGTGGTGGAGGTGCGGTAGTCCTCGATGGCGCGGGGCTTTCAAACAGTCTGGGCCTGGGAGCATTGACTCCGAAATAAGTTGATTTGTACAATGTACGCACACAGTCTACGTCTTTCTTAATGAGTAATGGGCGAACTTTCACGAAGAGTTCGTTACCGATGATCTCCCCCTCGAGCTTGCCCACTTATCACATTCATTCCGTGGATATGGCGTGATTTTTTAGGGGCGAAGCACCTTACGGGCCCGGGCTGTGGGCGTCTCCTGTTGTCTTCGTCTCCTGTCATCGCGGTAAATGAAGTTCTTAAATGAAGTGTACAATAGATAAAACTGGTTCAAAATAAACTAACATGATTTAAACGAAGTTAAAATACAAGAATAATCAGGATTAAATTGCATTAACAGAAATTTGTTAAATTTCATCTCGAGATTGCATTCAGACACCAGGTGTTCTCCTGTAAAGCATGCTTGTTAGCACGCTGCAGCGTGTGACTTGAAGACAACTTACGGCCAGTCTGTCTCTCATTTAATAACCTAAATCTTCTTCAATGCAAGAGAGGGCGCCACCATAACAGCAAGCGCATGATTGCTCCTCCCACCGACGTTCCTCCGACGCCGAATCGGCGCGCGCCTTGTGGCAAGATCGGTGATGATGATGATGTTTGGATGTTTATGGCGCAAGGCCAACTAGGGCAAAGAGTGCCAAAAGAATGATTATGTATCACGGATGAAGATGTAAACTCTAAAATTGCTGAACAAAAGCAAAATAAAATCAGTAAAAGACAATGAGGATGACTGGTGTAAAAGGCCAAGGTGTTGTAGTGCATGGCATGAAATTATTTGCAAAAACTACGCGTGATAGGAAATGAGCTGTAAAAATTTGATTTTGCTAAGAAACTTAAAAGTGCGCCGTAGAGGAATCATGGGATCATCAGCTAAAATAGTGCTGAGTGTAGTGGGATGTGTTGTCTGTATAGTTGTGGGAAATGTTTGCGTCTTGTTCTGTGGGGTGTTTTGCATGTCATTAGAATGTGAATTACGGATAGGCCCTCCCCACACCTGCTACACAAGGGTCTTGGAGATCCAGTGAGAAGATGGGAGTGTGTCGCGTGTGTGCGGCCTATCCGCAATCTAGCTAGGGCAACTTCGATGAATCTGTTGTGTGAGTCAGTAGTGTATGGCCCTAGGTGTGGTTTTATTAGGTGTAACTTGTCTGTCTGTGTACTGCAGTCGGCTTGCCACGTTCTGCGAAGGTGTTGTCTTATGTGGGGCTTGAAGTCGGTGTAGGATATTTTTGTAATGTCCACTGTGTTCATGTGTACCGCAGCGGCGGCCATTTGGTCCGCGGTCTCATTTCCTGCAATCCCACAGTGACCCGGTACCCAAAATATAATCACTTCGAGGTTTTTTTGCATACGC
Source organism: Haemaphysalis longicornis (assembly GCA_013339765.2). Taxonomy (NCBI): domain Eukaryota; kingdom Metazoa; phylum Arthropoda; class Arachnida; order Ixodida; family Ixodidae; genus Haemaphysalis; species Haemaphysalis longicornis. The sequence continues at coordinate 128,671,394 of CM023451.1, read as the reverse complement.
TGACATTAAAGTGCTAAAAGCTTCATTACCGATCACAACTAATCACATGGAAGGCATGATGCCTGCAATCATCATTACTGAGGGGGGAATCTTATCTTTACTCAATAAACTTAAAATTTTATCAACATGTGATCATATGGGCATTAACAATACAGTACTAAAATACTTCCTTAAGCATTGCTCCAGTACTAGCAGCACTTTTAACTCAGTCCTTATCTGAGGGTTCAGTCCCGCATGACTGGCTTATAGGGAAAATTTCACCCTTCTTCAAATCCGTTCATCGTTCTTCACCATTAAACTACCGACCCATCTCACTGACTAGCACCATTTGTAAAATTATTGAGCATATCATACATTCTAAAGTTATCAAGTACCTAGATGATCATAACACTATTTTTAAATTCCAACACGGTTTCCGCAAAGGTTACTCGTGCGAGACGCAATTGGTCGGATTTACTGACGATTTATACACTTCAGTACAGTCCTGGTTGCAAGTCGATGCAGTCTTCTAGATTTCTCTAAAGCCTTCGATCGGGTTCATCACCATAGACTACTCCTCAAGCTATCTAAATTTAATCTACATCCCGCCGTTCTGGCTTGGATTAAAGATTTCCTCACTTCGAGACTTCAGTTTACATTTGTCAACAATCACGCATCTGCTTTCGCTCAAGTAACATCAGGGGTCCCTCAAGGTAGCGTATTAGGCCCATTACTTTTTCTTGTCCGCATTACCGACCTTCCATCGTGTGTATCATCCCGTGTTCGCCTATTTGCTGATGACCTTGTAATTTACCGTACCATTTTTTCTGATACCGACCGTCGCAGTCTCCAATCTGACCTAGATACTATTAACTCTTGGTGGTTAACATGGTTGATGCCCCTTAATTTATAAAAAAAAGCAAATCTAGTTTTTTGGTGGAACCCCCCATTTTGCAACTTCTTATACTATAAGTCATAATGCAATAGAGGCAACGAACACGTAAAAATATCTTGGTCTTCATTTCAGAAATGAGTTAACATGGCATCACCATATTAAGACATCCTTGCCTCAGCAAACGGCTCTTTAGGACTACTCAGGCGTAATCTAGTACAAGCCCCATCTGATGTAAAAAGACTTGCATACGTCACCCTTATTCGCCCAAAAAATAAAATATGCCTCTGCAATCTGGGATCCTCATCAAGCATATCTCACAAATAACCTCGAGTCATTACAGAACCGTGCTGCTCGCTTCATCTTTTCTGATTATTCTACATTTTCAAGCGTCACAGCATTAAAACAGCGTGCTGAACTGGATAAGTTATGCGTTCGTGGCTCATATGCTCGCCTGTCCATTTTCGATAAAATCTAGTTCCACCCAAAACTTCACAGCGATTTATTTCAGCCTCGAGCAGCCATTTTTCCACGCAGGGATCATCCCAACAAAGTTAAGCGCCCACTATGTCATTCGTCCTTGTACGCACACTCATTCCTACCCCGCACCACATCTGACTGGAACGATTTACCCTCACATATAGCAACTCAAACTGACACCACTAAATTTCAAGAGTTGCTTCGCCAATTGTGATGATTTGAATTGTATTGTTCCTTGATATGTATTATTTTGCACCCACCGCTCTTCTCTTTTTTTTGCCCTTCATCACTTTTCTGAATTTAACTGTATTTAACTAGTTCCGTAGAGTAATTTCCATGTCATCTGTAAATGCCTTTTTGCGCAACGCAATCCGTTTATTTGTTCAAATTATTTTTTTCCTAAAATACATTGCATTCCAGCCATATTTTGTAGTACTCAAATTTTCTTTTTTCGTTCTTTTCTATCTTTTTTTGTTGAACCGAAGTTTTCTTTTTTCGTTCTTCTCTATCTTTTTCTCTTTTTTCTATTTTTCTAATGCTGCTTTGAACATGTATGTTTTCAGTGTGTGTATGCACTCCCCATGTAATACCCTCCATTGAGGGCCTTTAGGGGTAATATGAAATAAAATAATTAAAAATGAATAAAAACTCGATTTATGACGTGATTTCTGGAACCATTTTGGGATGATCACGCGCGTACAACGCTGAGTGTATCTGTGTAGATGATGGACTTTTGAATGTGGTGTTGAACAATATGACCAGCAACAAGAAAAGGGTCATACGCTTCCGCCGTGAAGATGCTCGTATTTACATGCATTGATGTAGAGGCCTTAAAGGTGGGTCCGTGCGCAGCAAAAGACACGACGATGGAAGTTTTAGATGCATCGCTAAAAAATTCTGCAGCCTGGTATTTTTGCGGCAGATACTGAAAATGCAGCAAAATCGCGATTTGCGGTACCCTGTATTTCTGTAATTGTGTAAACGACAGGTCACACGATACAGGGAGAAATTTCCAGCGGGCTATAAAGTCAATGGTAGATGTTTGAACGTGTCCAAAAGGTGATTGACAGTTCAGAAGCTTCCCCTGTAACCCTAAGTAAGAAAGGCACAGAAAGAGATGGGAAATTTAAAACAGTTGTCATGTGGATGTATCCATAAAAACAGGTTTAAAAGGTTGGGTGTCGATTGAAGATATTTTACAAGCATATAAAAGATCAACATAAGCTCGTTGGCACTCCAGGCACCATTTGTCGTATTCCACATATATACTTTGGACAGGGCTAGTACGGAGAGCACCACACGAGAGGCGAAGCACCAAGTGCAGCACTGGGTCGAGCATTTTTAGAGCTGTTTTTGTGGCCGACCCGTACACAACACATCCGTAATCCAAGCAAGACCCTACCAAAGCGGTATAAAGGCGCAGCAAGAGTTGTTTATCTGCACGTATGATTGGTGAGATAGGACTTTCAGTATATTTATTGTTTTTATGCATTTTCGTTTAAGTTCTTTGATGTGTGAGATGAATGTGAGTTTTTCGTCCATCACCACACCCAAGAACTTGTGTTCCTTTTTAAGAGGAATTGGGTCCCCATTGAGATTTATTTCAGGATCGGGCCTTACTCCGCGTCTCCTTGAGGATACGACACAGCTTACTTTTCCCTGGATAAGTTTGAAACCATTTTCGTCAGCCCTGCGAGAAAGTTTCTTACCCCAAGCTGGAATTGACGTTCACATATGGATATGTTACAAGATTTAAAGATATTTGTACATCAGCCACATACACTAAACAGGAGATCGATAGAGGCAATGCTTTCCGAAGCGAATTCATCTAACGATAAACAGCGTGCAGCTCAAAACTCCACCTTGAGGCACGCCATTTCTTGAATGTGAACTCTTGACAGTGTCTGCGTGTAGGTGTTGAATCATAGTGTATGTAATGTTGTCTGCACCTGGAGCTGAAGGGTTACAAGTGGCAAGACCAATCTTCAAGCTCATGAAGTGTAATTCAGAGTTGTATGCAGACTTTGGCTTGTTTTGTCACTCACGGGCTTTTTTATTGGAAATATTGTGTGTTGCATGAAAGTGTTTGTGTAGTGTGCAGAACTAAACGCGTGTTGGAAATGGTTGTGGGAGTGTGTTAGCCTGGTCTTCCAGTCTGTCCTCCTGTCGGGCTAACCAGGGGCAGGCTATGTGTGGTTGTCCTTTAGTTTACGTATTCGTCTCCATACCTTGGGCGTGTGCGCCGTATGGCAATCTGCGTGCGCCGTCGTGGCAAAAGATAGACACTTACAATCTTTGTATACACTTATACACTGCATGATTCGCTCCTCCCCTGGTTTTACGTTAGTGGAGAGGACCCTGGATTTTTTTCTTGAGGCACGCCCTACCAACACCTGCTCGTGGGTGCCTTGCTTCGTTCCTTTTTCCTCACATCCTTATCGGCCTAGCAGTTTCCCTTTCCAAATAGAGCAAAATTTCCTTGTAACGATCCACACGGACCGAAGAAAGCTCAACCAGCTCCGCGGCTCAAACAGTTCAAGGAATGCTCAAACCGACACAAAATTTCTTAAGAAACCTCCTCTAAATAAAGTGATGCCGAGTAGTTGCGTTAAAAATGAAGTTTGGTCTACGAAATTTAATCCTTTTAACTATAGTACATGTTGTAACTGTTGTGTATCAACCAAAATTTTATTCCACCGAAATAACAAATAGATGGCTCTAGCTGACGTAGAGCTCTTGGTAGCAGCTGGTAGACCTTGTGAATGCGTTATTGGCTTCGACTTAGAAAAGCCTTGTTAGAGGCATCCGCTGAGGCCTACATGAGTAATCTGAGCATTCTGTTTACAGGAGCAGCAGCTATCCCAATAGCGGAGCATGCTTACGTAAGTGCCCTGTTTGGTTGGCGACGAGAACGCTGTTGTGTTTCGGTCGGGCGTTAGGGCTAAAATTAAACTTTGGCCTCTGACGTCGTTTACCAGCAGCAGCAGCAGCTCTACGTATACAAGTCCCGCGTTGCTTGACATGCTGTAAGTCTCAACCCTATGGCACCCTAAATTCCAGCCTAGATGTAGGACTAACAAAATCGATTGCCCAAGGGTCTTAATCAGACTAACGGAAAGAAGAAAAAAGTTGCAAACGGGAAAAGTTAACTGTTTGTGAGAGGAAACGTGTTTGAAGCACTCGTCGCGAAGTTTCGCACTCACCTAAATGCCTCACCTTGCGGCGCACCAGTCACAAGATATCAGGGTGGTATGGCATGGCCTACAATACCGGCAGACCGTTCGGCAATCGGACAGTGTACTTTGGCATTCACCACGTCATTAAGAGTGTTTAGGTGTACTCGTTTTCTTGTGGCTTTTTTCGGAATTCAGAGCATGTTTTATAGGCATCTGTGAAAGCGATAGATAAAATGCAGTTTCCTTGAGCGTTTAAAGCGTCGCCTTAAATGTTTTATTTGACTAAGGCTAATATCGACGCACGCGATCACTTTTAGCCCCCGAATTTTTGCAGCGATATTCTATGTCTCCTTTTCTCCATGTAGTGTGCGCGCACAAATCGACGTAGAAGGGAAATTTTTAAGAGGGTATGTGGGTACAGAAAACAGATGTAACTTTTGTTTTATTAAAATACGCCAAAATAAATTACATAAAAATGGTCAGTAAAACAACTGTATTGTTATGTCGAATTAAATTTTTTTGTCCTCGCTAGTTAGTGAACGTGAAGTTCAAACATCACAGAATTCCCGCCTGTTGTCAATACGTGGACATCTACGGCAGGAAATACGGACCACCATATGTTACACAGCTAAAATAAAACTGCAATCCTTCCAAGTTTCATTCAACTAATTAACTAGGAAGAATGCAGAAATACAAACTTCAAACAAACGTGTTTTGTGTCGTCAACTCTTTGGCCTGCGTCGAACTTCGATGGTCATCCTTCTTCACACAAGCGAGATGCACTAAATGTTTTCTGCGTATTTTTTTTTAAAAGGCATTCGGCTGCTGGTACAATGACTTCTGCACTGAATCAAAATAAAATTGGAAAAAAGAAGCGGGCGTGAAACCTTATATATCGGTGCGTAGAAAAACGGGATCAAAGGCGCCGCCTTACTAATTCGGGTGAGAGCGATGAGAAACCTTAAATGCGAGCCATGAGAGGAACCCGGGCAAGTGCCGGAACACACCCGCGCGGCGAGAGGTTTCCTTTTGGCGCGCTTCGGAACTTCCTTTGAGCAGTGGTGGCTCTTTTTGATCTCTCGATAGAATAAAGTGTTCAGAGGAACCACGTTGGTGCCCGCAATAAGTTAGCAGATGGGGCTTCGAGGCCAGAGGGCTAAATATACGACTTCTTCATAGAAATAATGTTCATAGAGATTGCCACATGGCGGTGTTTAGAAAATAATATACTTCGAAACTAATCATGTCAGTTTTGTTTGAGTTCTAACAATGAGATTGAAAAAGCGCCGCAGTTACCTGTTAATTTAAAAACTTTTCAGTTAACCTAACCGTTATTTTTACTGTGCCACGTGCATCACCTAAGATGTGTTGCGGGACTCACGCCTTGTGTATACGGCTCCTGACTTGGAGGATTGACCCGCAAAGAGATTGGAAAATATCGGCACAGTTATTGGCATTCATGCTCCAAGCATTTTTGCAGCAGCTTGTTGTATGCCTAGCCTTATGCCTGTTCTTATAAGATAGGTTTCAATTAAACAAACACAGTTTAGCTCTTTGTACACCGCTCCTGACTGGAATAATTCTTTCGCGATTGCATTGGAAAATATTGGCACAGTTATTTCCAGTTATGATCTTAGGATCTTTTGCAGGTGTTTATAAACGCAAGCACGGATGAGCAGCTTGATGTGTCCGCAGTTCTTCTGAGATAGATTGATTTTTGCAGAAAAAAGACCATTCAACCACACGAAGCCGGCAGCTCGCTCGACCGTAAATACTGCGGCAGCTAGTTTTCCGCACTTGTGGCTTCTAGTTGGTCTTGTTAAGACTAACACACAAATACAAAAAGGAATATATTCGCAAGATATGGCTGCCCGGTGACAATCTCTTCTAAGTTATCCTCTTCTCGACATTCTTCGGCGTGTATGTACAGTGCTGAGATGGCACGCGCACTACTATTCTGGGCAACAGCCCGTCGGCGGGAGCAGCGGCGCCATACAGAGTAATTAAGGTGATAGCCGCACAACTGCCGCTCCGAAACCACATTCATTATCAGCGCGACGCTATGCAGTCAATCCATTACTGGCGCCGCCTCTGCGGCGATGGTGAGAAAATTCGAAGAGAGAAAAATGCGCTTCGCATACGGGCGTGCGGCCGCACCGCGCTGTCTACCGAATCTGTCGCGTCGCGTAGAGCCGCGAGCGCAGTGAAGTGTGAACACTCCCATCCCTCCGTTTCGGGTCAGCGGCGTAGATTAGGAGCACGCCGTGGGGAGGTGCTCAAAACCGGCCCGTGTAACCGGAGCGGTTGTGTCCAAGTTCACGCAATTGTTTTGTACTGGCTGTCTTTTATGTCAGCTATTACAGACATCCACAGGGAGATATAAAAAAATTTAAAGTGTATATAACATGTGACGCCATATATACACTGCTCTAGTGAGCTTCTTTTCATGGGATAACCAACCCCCTACAGTAATATTCCTGGTGTAAGCTGAAGTTTGACTGGCCATGCATTGCTAATGCAAAAACTTTCTGCGGGGCAAGCCGTTCTGCTGCCGTTGTTTTTATTGCTTGGGATCTTTCCCTGATCTTCCTATTTCGCCCCGATGAAACTACGCAAAGACTGGCGCTAGCGACACCATAAGCGTCATGTGAAGTGAGCCACCTAGAATGCGAAAGTGTTTCCAAGCAGCAACGAAGAATCTTTCTCCGCTTGTGTTCCAGTTTCTAGTTTGGGCGCCTACATTGAAGTTGAATTCCATTTGCATACCTTCCAGTCGAAAACAGCGCAAGTTCGTGACGCTTACAAATTCTTTGTAAAAATTTCTTCCATATAAAATGTAGCACTCGCTATCACTTGAAGAAAAACGCCGGTAAAAATAACGAGTAATTGCTTCATGGGCCACATGTTAGCAGTGCTAATCTTGAAGCTCTGCAGGCGCACCATGAGATAGAACTCCAGTGGCTCCCTGCCCATTACGGAATAAGCGGAAATGTGAAGACGGACGTTGAAGCCCCCATAGCGCATGACCAACGTGGACCCAGAATACGAATACCATTTTCTGGGAAAGATATTTCAGCACTTGCATCCAGCGTGGCATGAAGTATGCAGTGATCAATTTGGGAAAACGAATCCCATCATTACGCGGCCCTCTACTCTGTCGACACACATTGTAGTTTTAAACCGCCTGAATCATCCAACACGACGAAGCATGACTTCACCGTATGCGGTTTAATGTCGCTTACACACGATATTTCTGTTAAAAGATCAATCAATTCACTTCGCCACTTGGCCCACCGCGTGATGTGCGTGAAGAAATGCAACACCTCATTTGGGATTGTGCGTGATTTAGTAGACAAGAGTGTCTCTCGCAGTGTCTCTGTGCCGGTCGCACTCCGTAGGACTACAACTGAGGGACATATTGGGTCCTTGGAGTAGTTCCCCACGTGCTACAAAAGCCTTATTGGCGTGCCTAAAAGACAAATATTTAAAGCATGTGCATTAAAACATTATGAATAAGGCTTTATCATAATGCTTTAAAGCAAAACATTAAAACATTATGATAATCATCATCGTTACCATATTCACCTGGCGTAGCAAGCCAGGCAGCTTAACTCGGCTGCAATTGCCAGTTTTATTAAAGATTGTTCCCTCTCTCTCCAACCTTGTTGAATGGCTTCCCCAAAATGTGCAAACTTGAGGGCGTCCTCTCTGTGACCGGAGTGTTCACATTCCTTACGGCGCATTCCGCGTGCCAAGTGCAGCTGTCTGTCCGACGGAGCTGAAGGGTCCCGTCCTCCAGACACGACCATGCGTCACGATAACAAGGGCGGCGCTTTCCGACATATACCTACCCCGGAAAATGAACCCGATATCGGGCTACCATGGCGCGGCGGTGTGGGCACCGATACTACGAGGGACTGCGTCGCACGCGTGGCCTCTAATCGACGATGACCAACTGTCCACAGTGGTCCCTGCGCACGTGCTCCGTTACCGCAGTTCATGTTTGCCGGAAATTAAATGGAGAGATGACGAGACACTGATGACGTCATTGCAATATGTTTGAGTGTGCCTTGGTGCGCATGTTTCGGGTTTGCATTAGCCCCGAGATAAAGTGGTCAAACGGGTGCGTAAGCAGAGAGCAGATATCATTTTGGGCTGATTCTTTCTGAATGTGTGCGTGGCTTGTAAATCGCAGCATTATGTGCTTTGTGGAAATCGTTGCTTCATCAGCGATGAAGCAACCAAGATGTGCATTCCTGCCATTACCAAGAAGAAAGTGTTCAGAGCTACAGAGTACTAGCAGTGGTTCCAAGTACTTTTATAGGGGCTTGTCACTCAGGTTTGAGTTCATGAGTAAGATTCTCCGTCATGGAAGCTGCATTTCTGATAGAGTTGAAGCACGAAATCAACAGTGTTCCAGCGCCCAATTCACTACACAACTCTCCACTGCAGCACGTCTGGCAGTGTACGATAAGGTTCATGTGGACCTCTAAAATAAAAAAAAATGGCGCAGCTTGCAATAGTGGTACAGGGCTGAAATACAGCAGAGTTGACGGGTTCTCTTTCTCCATCGAAGACCCGGCTATTGCCCCTCCCATGGATTTCCGAACTTTCTGCTGACAGTTCTCCATGACTAGCAGGCCCGGATCGTTTGGTCTGCATGTTCTCACATCTCTCTAAAGTGGGCCGCGCTAGCACGCGCCACAAATGGCGGCAACCGGCTTCGCGAACTCGGCAGCTGTTCTCTGCTTCCCACTTTAGGCGCGAACGCACGTGAAATGGCGTGGAGAACAGCACGTTAGAGACCACGCCACAAACGCTAGGCAGTGTGTTCTGGAAGGTTGAACGGTGCCGGCGCGTGCGATGACTCATAACTATCGGGGGCTTTGGCTCCGCTTACGCGGCTGGACGAAGGTTGTACCGGGCGCCTCGCGCCGGAGAAGTTTTTACCGTGAAGAAATATACTTCTAACAAGCTAAGGAAAGTTTCGGGTCAGCGTCAGCAGAGAATTCCCAGGCTACTACTGGCTACACAAACATGCATTCCAGGATGCTAGTGGCTACTGGCTACACCCAGGCTACACAAACTACTGGCACCGCCAGCGATCGAGCCTGGACCCGAATGGAGAAGCGGAGCGAGTGCCCGTCGTCTTGCCGACTAACCTACGCCCACACGCGGTAACTGGGAGACAGACGGTGGTTTGTATTCAGAGTCTGGGGAGGGGAGGGAACGTTTTGAAGGCTGCACATGAAACAACAGTGAGGGGGAGGCAATGAGAGAGATGACGCCATAGCCGCGTGTGCCGACCTCCTGCTCACCCTTCAAAAAACGCTCATCTTCATTTTCGTTCTGCCGACGCAGCTGCGTTCGGGACCCCGCCACGGTCACTCCCTGGTAACGGCTGGCAGAGTCCCCAGTTTCACTCTTTGTAGACCCACGTGTGTGATGGCGATTGACGCCGCATGGGTAATCGTTCTAGGTGTCGTTTACAGCTTTGCAGTCCAACCGGCTTCACAGCGCGGATTGGAGCCAATTTTCTTGTTTTTTTTTTTCGCGAACGCCAACGATTCAAGCTCAAGTCTAAACAGCTTGGCTGTTAAAAGAAACGTGCTAGAATGAACCACACCTGGTATGGACGCGCTCGCGAGCTCTGCGCTCGCTCGCCGCTCGCGATCAGGTCCACACCGGCCGTGAACGAACGAAGCAAAGTAGATCTATTTCGCTTCGCTCGTTCACGGCATCTATGCACATTACCGGGCTCATAGAACGTAATCTTTGTCGTTGCGGTGCTCGGGTTTCTTGAAAAAGAAAGTCATGGTGCTGGGATCGGGCATAGGGATCACCATTGCCTGTGCCCGAACTGCAGGCTGGGCATCCTGCTCGGTCAGGCGTGCCAACGTCACCAGTTTGTTCAGGCGGCAAAAAAATGACAGCAACGAAAATAAAAAAGCGGTAGTGGTCATTCTCATTCCGAAATCACATTTAGAAGCAATAGCATTCGAGGACAAGATGCGGCACCACCAAATATGAGAAATAAGGAAACAAATGGAAAGTAGTTGGAAGAAAATTTATAAGCAATGTAGTTGAAATGGTGGACATGGCGATGCTTCCGTTCTTTCATTTGTCAGCGTTTGTCCACCTGTTGTTGGGACACTATGAATACCGGAAATCTTAAAATACATTAAGATTGCAGACACAAAATTGAGTGTGAAAGGGGGAGCGGGGGTATATTGTGCAGAACAGGTTTCGGAACGTTACAAATAGTGGTTTTGCTGGCAATGGGCGCACATTGAGATGCACCTTCACGTCTTTTTTTTTCTTTGCAAAAGGAATACAGGAGAAGGAGGCATTTGTGCTAGGCTGCAAGGCATTCCTATGAGGCCAGGTTGCCACGCAGTTTTAAAGCGAAGCTTTTACCTCTACCAGCCAAGGGTTCTATCGCGACCGTTGGCGTTAACAGAAAACTCCCCGAACAAATAAAACAAAGGACTGGCACAGGCAGGAATAGAACCTGGAATGAATAAAGAAACGAAGCGAAAGCCCGTTGATTTACCATTTAAGATACGAGCCCATGCGGAGACAGGGTAGACAGACGGTCTACTCAACGAGCACAGCTGTGGGTTTACTCCCTCCGTTCTCGTGGAATGCCACGTGTTAGCGTCACGCGACCTCTCACGGCGCTCTTTGTTGAGCCCTGGGTGTGAATTCGAGTGACGTCGCATGGGCAATCGTAGTGGGTGTCGTTTACAGCTTCGCTTTCCAACCGCCTTCACAGAGTGCATTAGCGCGCATTTTTTCAAATTTCAAACACTTGTCTCATGCGCCGTGCCGCCAGCATTTCTGTTTAGTTTTCGCGACGTTCGTTGCACTAGAGAATTCATTCTATAAATAAGCAATAAATATTCCAAAATGAAAGGGTTTGCTGAGGCAAACGTCCTTGTCAGTAATTGTTAGAGCAGTCATGTGCATCTCATATTTGCTGCATATAACAACCTTATTTTGGCAATTCATGAAAAAAATCTGTCGAAAATATTTTGATAATCCCTAAGTAGCCATTTGTAAGGCAACTGTGCGAATAATTATGATTGCGTGTGTCATCAAAGCTTCCCTAATACCAATAATTGTACAGGAGGAGAACCTTCTGCGGTGGATCTGTAGCTAAGGAGTTGTGCTGCTGGGCACGGGGACGCGGGCTCGATTCCAGGCAGCGGTGGCGGCTTTTCTGATGGAGGCGCAAAGCAAAAACACCCGTGTGTTCGAGATTCCGGCGCGCGTTAAAGATCCCCAGGTGGTCAAAATTAATCCGGAGCCCTCCCCTACGGCGCACCTCATCAGTGTGTGTACAGTGGGCGCGTTAAACCGCACAATCAATCAATCAATCAATCAATCAATCAATCAATCAATCAATCAATCAATCAATCAATCAATCAATCAATCAATCAATCAATCAATCAATCAATCAATCAATCAATCAATCAATCAATGCACAGGAGGAGATAGGTGGAAATGTTTTATGTAACCTGAACAAATAAAATTAAACAAAACAAGTGGGTGGCCGGCACATTTCAAAAAGCTGCGCGCTTTCGCAGCCCGGGTGACCCGGGAAATAAAAATAGAAACGAATCAAATAGCGAGAAAGATAGAAACGCTGGACCATGATAGGAAAAGGTGGAACATAAACTACTATTTATTTTCGGTAGAAACACAATAGAGCCATTTTTTTATCGTGGTCTATCTTGTTTTTCCTGGACATACCGCCAACGAAATGCTTGCGTGCATGAAATCGGCACTGCTATATAGTACCTTTGGCTTCCGCACAAATGGGGTTCGATATTGAGTCGATAACGTAGAGAAACGAAGTACACCTGAGTGTGTTCATGAGCGCAATACAAAAACTACAACAAAGAAAACAAATAGCAGAGTATAATCCAAATTGCGGCAGTGTAAGGTCAGCATTGTGAAGCACAGCAAACGCTCTCACACGGAAGCGGGACTACATATAATAAACTAGGTGTCTGGTCACCAGTTAGGCTACCGCGTATTCATAATAATTAAGTGTATTTCTTGCGCTTAGTTTTCCCATAATGCGATGAAAATATTCCCGCGGTCAGAATGATTGAACGACGAGGCAAATGCAGGTATAGAGTTTACGGGGACTTACTGAGGGAAACCAGACCGGATGTGCTTTGTTTAGAAAGCTGGCACACCTCTACGCAAATATGGGACCCCTGCTCGGAAATTATTCCGCAGAGTTGTTTTGTTTCCCTGCTGTCACGTTGATTATTAGCTTGGATGTGATGGATGTTGCCAGGCGACGGATACCAGCCAGCAGTTCGTTGCACGCAAACGGAGTTGATTTAGCTTTTCTAAATGGTCTACTGCACGCTACCAATTTACTTGCGGTTTTGTAGTTATTCATACATGTGCGCCTGAGTTATGACGTGCAGAGGTTGAAATATCCATGCACAGACATGCGCACTTATTAGTATGGGTTGTGTGTGCAACCGTATGTATGCGTTTGTGTTTGTGATCGCCCTTCTGCCAACTCCTGAAAAAATTCACTGATGTGTGTACTTTAGGGCGTATACTTGTGAGACAAATTGCGAAATGTGAGGTAGTTTGTTAACACCTAAAAACCGCTTGAACCCGCCCCCCTTATGTGTATTATTTTTTGAGAATTAAGTAGCTTAAAAATCCCATTTGCAACCGTTTAAACAGCCAAGCCCTTAAGTTTACATACTGTCTCATTCACATTAGTGTGACACGCCACACGATGGCGCCCCAGCAGCTGACTATGCCGCAGACCCGATTAGCGGGAGTTCACAATACCCAGTCAAACAAATTCGTGCCACGAAGCACTCCCTACTGCACGTTCCTTATGCGCCACTTTGTCCTACTTCCTGACGACGAATGTTATTCCTGCCAAATAATTATTGACACGCTGAGTTCGAGTTATGCAGTCGAGTGCAAATTGCTAAAGCAAGGCGTCGCTTGACTGTTAGGCTTAGCGAGTACTAACCTACGTTGGGGACGTTGACGTACACACATCCAGAGCTCTTCGATGTAGACAGTTGCGAAACTCCGCCTCAAAAAACGGCCCGCAACTGGACCCCCCCTGCTTTGGATCGTGCGGACCGTGGCGCCACTGCGGCCGCCTCGTGCACTATCGAAAAAAACAGACTAATTATTCAAACTGACAATTTAACGTTACATTTTGTTCTAAAGTGCTTAATTCTTTATTTTTGTGCTTTCGTAAGTTATTAATTGCTATCTTAACTCCGGTTTTTAGGTTGCGATTGTTTCTGCGTCCGCGCTTCTGTGCGGGCAATCCGGCACAACATAGGTCCGAACTGAAGTACTAAATTTGCAGTTATCGTTTGGCCTACGGCTCGTTGTATGCCAAAACGTATCTAGTAGCCGATCAAGCGGCTCTAAGTAATCAATTTGAGCTTGCATAAAGCTGTGAAAACAATTTCTTTATTTTTTTGCCGCCAGAAGACCGAAGAGGATACGCAGCAGACGACAGTGCGCAAGTGATGGCTGACCCCATGGTAGCATTATTTTTTACTACTTTTGCTTCGTACGTATATAAAACACTTGCATAGTTGAGCACATTGGCCTTCTTGGCATAACAAATTTACGTAAGCACTCAAATGACCTTTTTAGCCCAGGTCGTTGAGCGGCGAAGCAGGTTGTATAGTTTATTTTGTCACCAAAAGATGGCGCCCCTGTAAAACAAGATCCAAAGCAGTGGACCAATCGTAGGGCCACTTTTTGATACATGGGGCATACGGGGGGTTTCGCAACTCCTATATCAAGTAACTCTGCACACATCTGCCTAATCACTGAGAGGCCTGTGGCTGTACTCCCGCAGTTAGCCACTTTTGATCTCTACAAGCGTAACAATGCAAATTTGCGGGTCATCATGATGGTATATTATATCACAAAAGGGGGAAAAAAACTCTGACCGGGGAACCTTCTTAACTTGCACTGAAAAGGTTATATTGCGTTATGTTACCTCTACTGGGAGGCAATGTACGTTATTTGAAGTCAGAATAGCGAAGTGGGTTCTGGGACTCTAGTGTGTAGTGACCTGATCGCAATTCCATCTCTAGTTAGTGCTAACCGCGTCTTACGGTGAAGAACTATGAAATGTCTAGCCCTTAATATTGCTCTAACGGGGTACGTAAGCGACCTCACCGAAAGGCAAAATACTCTTATTAGTACCATTTAATTGTAACTATAACGTCGGTTGAAAACAAAGGAGAGAGTTTTAGTAGAAGAACTGTGTGCACAACTATCATAGTGAATTTTCCAACAGTCTAAGCACGCTGATAGGCATAACAATGTGAACGCATGCCTAGTAGACCGAAAAGCTCATTAAAAAGTTAAGACTGAAGTACATTTTATACAGCCACTTTAGGGTGACCATTGTGAGAGTTGACAAGGACTTGATATGGACTCACGGTAATACTGTTTAAGTTAAATTGAACAACCACGTGTATATTCCAAAAATCTAATTTATCCAAACATTAGCTCGAACTGGGAAAAAAATGTCTGAGAGAAAAAAATAGCACGCCTGCTTCAATGTGCGGCTGTTACTTTGGCTGATTCTAGCCATTCGGAAAAAGCGTATTTTTTGGTGCTTTTCTCTTGGCATGCTTGGTGGCAAAATATTTTAGAAAGGTCAATTTTAAATCAACGTAAAAATGCTTTAATGAGTTTCAAATCAAGTCTATAAACGTATAAAAGATTTGACATCAACAACGTTTCTTGCTTAAACTGGGTTTGTTTACAACGTTGTTCCTTTCTTTACGTTCTACATTCGGCCACATTCGAGGGCTCACAATTGCGCGCGAGGGAACTTTTGCGTGCTGTTAGTACAGAAACGCGTTGGCATTTTTATTTAGCGCCATCATTGCGGGGAAAATGTGAGCGCATTTAGGATTCCGCAAATTTCAAGTGGTTCTTGCGGACAGTGGTTATTGTGGTTGACCGCGTACGTACGCACTGCACACCCGTCGAAGAAGAGTAGAGGGCCTCGGTAGTTGGTAAAACCCATAGGACACCATAGTAATATTAGATAAATAAATAAATAAATAAATAAATAAATAAATAAATAAATAAATAAAAGAAAGGCCGCATGCATTGCGAAACAGGCACAGAGAATAGCCCGCGCGGTCATTTCGTCAGATGGCGGCTGTTACAACTCACTTCAGAGCGGGTAACACGACGCGGTGGCACAAAAAAAGATAAAAAAAAACAGAAAGGGTTGAAAAAGAAACAAAACCACAGAACAGAAAAAAAAACGCCAATTAGACGAAACGTAATTCTAGTCCAAGGGACACAGTCTTGGGTGAAACAAAAATCGCGCTCTCACACTTTCATCACGCACGCGCCTACGTAAGGGCGACGCAGGTTCAAAAGCGAAGCGAAACGAAAGAAAAGCCAACCGCAGAGCCATTTCGACAGTGTGACGTTTCGCGCTCATCACGTTCCAATCCGAGCACGGCATTGATATTTTTCTCCCTTTATATTCTCGGCTTTATTTCGTTTTTTTTCTTCCTGTGTGCTTATATAGTTTTTTATGAGCTTTCGGGGCTTGCCTTAGGGCTGCGTCATCTCACACATGTTATAAAAAATGTCGTTTCACTTTCCCCGTGGGCGGCAAGAGCGTAGCACAGGAATCGGAACCGATACTTTTCTTCACCGCGTGAGAATGGAAATGGTGGTATCGCAGCAACTAGGGCCACCTAGCGGCGTCAGCCGGCACTGTGAAAGCGCCTGTATACTCTCCACGCCAGGAACTCCTCACCTGTTCCGCTCTCGGCAGTAGGCACTGCTGTTGAGGCAGCGCAGTCGTCTATCGCCTACGTGACGACCTGGTCTTCCGGGGCTGCGCATCCGAGCCTCTCTGCCCGTTTATGCTTTCCTGCTCAGCCACTTTTTGTAATTTTTTCTCTCCTTTAGTTTTCTTTCCCGTTTACTTTTCCCGTGCGCCAATGGTCTGTCAGTCCCCTTCGTTCTTGTTTTGTAGCACACCTAGAAAGCTTTGTTTTTGCCTGTCTTCGGCTTTACCGCGAACGTGGCTTTGTGCCCTTGTCCCTTTTCTTTTATTCCGGGGTTTTTATCCTTTGCAGCAACCGTTATTTCCCCGCATGACCGCGCGGCTAATTTAGACGTGAATGCTTAATAACCCTCAATGGAGATGGCCGCAGTCGCCCTCGTCACTCTCGTTTTTTGTCGTCTGCTGCTTACTTTTCTGTTATCTCCTTGCTTTTGTAGTTAGTGTGGAGTCGCGTCCCTGATTATTTATGGCTGCCGAAATTAGTTACTTAAACTAATTTTTCGTGACCACGTTTTGCAAACTTGGGATGCTCGATACAAAGACGTGGTCTTTCAAAGGCAGCTAAATCTTCTAAAGGCTAATAACGTGTTGTTTGAAAAAGAGTATTTCCCTTTGCTTTTAACTATACAGTAAAAAGAGGTAGACATGCATACACGTTTGTGACGTTCAGCTGTAACTTCATGACGTTTGACGTAGCCTGCAATGGTGTGCTAGTAAGTCTATAAAAACTTTAAGAAACAGCTGTGGTTATTGTTATCTGTTATTTTCTTCACAGTGTTATTATATAAATAAAATTATACTACATACCCTTATTAGAGGTACAATTTATCCACTCTTGGACCTGGCTTACGTGCATCTTGAGGAAATAATCTGTTGCATGCTGTAAGCGCAAACCAAAGCTTGTGCCTACATAACATTTAGCTAATATAATCAGTGGTGTAACAAAGCCGGAGGGGGGAGCGACATGTGCTACGGGCTCCAATCAGGAGGACGCACCGAGCCGAATCCGCCAAATATGTGTCCGAGTCAGAAGAAGAATCGGGGAATGCTTAGAACTTTCTAAGAAGTCAATAACGAAAGAAATAGTTGGAGTTTCTGATGATCAGTAGTTGAACTTTCTGTTGGACGTAGAAGGAATAAATTACGCCGTGCGTCGGTCAAGACTCCGCTTTTTGAAGACCTATACCAATGGGTTCATCGTTGCAAGTTTATCACGTGGCACACACATCCCGTCCAAACTTTTGCGCTGCCCGCCCTGAAACAGATAACCACAATGCCCATACGACCATCACGTACTAGCAGCACAGCGTTTTGAACCAGACCCTCTGCCCTGGTTAGAGCGGTGGTCCGTGTCTGTGATGTGTTGGCGCATCAGATGCACTAGTCTAACGACAGACAAGATAACCAAAAAAGGACATAAAACAGCGTGTTCCACGTTCCCCACATGGCACAGCTAAGGCGGGCGCTCGCGTCGTGTATCGGCGGCGAAAAGAGACTCGGCTGCTG
The DNA here is from genome assembly GCA_013339765.2 of Haemaphysalis longicornis. NCBI lineage: Eukaryota > Metazoa > Arthropoda > Arachnida > Ixodida > Ixodidae > Haemaphysalis > Haemaphysalis longicornis. The sequence continues at coordinate 128,653,513 of CM023451.1, read as the reverse complement.
TTCGCTGATCACCGAAGGACCCCGAGAGGCTTAGCAGGGCACAAAAATGTAGTGCACATGCACGAGCCAATTAACCGCACCAGCTCAGCGTTCATAAAACATGCACAGCCTTCGATCGCTGCGGTATCTGAGGCCGAAGTCTTCTTGTGGGTGGGAGTAATCCGGCCGAATCTGCACTCCGACGTGCCGTAGAACCCCATGGCGCCGCACGTTCGAAAATGAAATGGGCTCAGCCTTATTCGTGCGTTTTGAACAACTTCAGTGCACTTGGGGAATAACAGGTGGTTCTTGTTGCCCACTCGGATGGTCATAAGGTGGAAACGAGTGAATTGACACGCCTGCGGGCAGGAAGGGCAGGTGTGTGCGCAATGGAGGGGTGTTTGACATAAGTACACTGTATTCAGTGCACTAGAGTAGAACGACTTCCAAACGATTCCTTAGGAAGGTGTTCCACGAACTCCTAGACCCGATTCACAAAACGTTTTGGTTACTTCCATGATTTGCTGCACCGATTGTCAACTGTGTACATCTGCGTGTTCGACAACTGTTTCGTCAGCAGCTCTTTTTGAATTTATTGTGGAATGCTCCGAAGATACCGAATTTGCTCCGAAATGCAGATTCGCACCATTACTATTCGTTAGTGCAAAACCGTAAAACTACTTTTTAGCGATTCCTACCGACTGCATATACCCACATAAAAAGCTATTCTATATCTGAATGGGAGAGCAAGATCACGAATGTGCGGAAACACAATTTACGCCTTTTCCTTTGTTAGCAGCAAATTTCCGGAAATTGTTTTAGTGAGCCTTTATGCCACGAGAGGAATATCCGGTAGTTTCAAGTATCTAGGTCTAGCAGTTTTGCTTGGGCGTTTATTTTATAAGTACACATTCAAAATCCCTTATTTCATGCCTTCATGACATCTGGATAGGGTGCGGGATAAATAAACCCGAAACCCCCGAAAGTCCCAAAGTATTAAGGCGTCTCTCTCTGGAAAGGGCCCTTGAACAATTTTGTCGCCCGGAAACGTAAACTCGTTGGAAAGTACCTTGTGGCCTCGAAATGTGAAGTCAACACTACACAAAAATTATCACGTGACCCACAAAAGGCTAGAAGAGAACCAAACCTTGTCCAGCCGCGTATTACAGGTGCTAATTACTAATAAATTAATAATTGATTGATAAGGTGGATTAAAATACACATTAGGATGAATTTTGGGGGAATAAGATAAAGTTACGTAGGTTAAGCTAGATCAAGATAAATCGCGATAAATTAAGGTTTATTAACATGAATTAGGGTGGGGTTAGAATTTTAAAAGGTGAATTACAATGAATTAGCGTGCATAATTAAGGCAGAGTTAGATAGATAAGAATTACTAACCCTCCGCCGACAGTCCAGCACATGTGGACTCCACTTACAAATCAATGCTCTTAAATTATGCACACTTGAGAAGAACATTTACGCCATCACACCCCTCACTAAAAGTTTTCAAGCGTGCATACTCTGAAGACTACAAAAAAAATTTACAATTCAAGAATCCTCTCGAAAATACCCCTTTCAATTTTCTCAGCATACTACCCACACTGCAAGTCACGGCTTGCTACTATCATCTCGCCTTCTCCTGCCCACATAAACCCAATCCTAATAACAGCCCCTCCCTCGTGCAGTGCGAGTCTGCGCCGACCACCTCCGTACCGGAGCTTACAGAAGACCTGGTGCAACGAGCCCTGGATTGCAAGAGGCCGCGGGCCTGTCGACCTGGATTGCACGAGGTCGACAGGCTCGTGGCCTCCTGGACATGGGAGGTTGAAAAACTTCCCTGTTCCAGTACCCCCTCCTCCTCCCTCTCCTCCTCCTTCTAGCATACGAACACAAAAGATGACGATTTATCGCTTTTCTACCCAAAAGCGACGATGCCTTGCGAGCCCAGAAGCACCACTTGCTGTCTGTTTAACGTATTGTTTGCAAAATGCAGTGCGTAACCGTAGTGCAGGAGGAAAAGCTTGTCTCAAGCTGAAATGCGCACATTATTGTACCGGGCAAGCTCAGCGGCTTCGCGAGAAGCTAGTGTAGAGAGCACTCGGCTCTCACCGTCTCATGCACACAGATTTTTTTATCCGATAGCGTTCTTTTCTTCCCGGCACGATAAAAGCAGGTTCCTTCTCGAAACGATTTTATAACGACACCCCTGGGTGTTGGTTCGCACACAACTTACTATAACCGAATAGAAACGTGGATTCACGACCAGTTCATGCCAAATTTAGTACCGGTAGTTCGAAGTGAGGTCGCCAATGTGCGAACGTTGTTCCCAGAGGAACTTGATGGGAAACACGAATTTTAATGTCTTAATGACCTATAACAGAACTAAGCGTGTTTACGGGAGTTTTTTTGCAAGTTGTCGGCATATTTCTTTTTAAGGGAAGTGTCGTTACAGGAGCCTGACATGGTTTCCCTCTTTCAGGAAAAATAAAATTAGAAACACTCTTTTCCACTCTTTTTCCTTTTTCGACACTTTTCCGGCTGCATCATGTTTTCGCGCTGCCACGCGCCATAAAAAGAACAAAAAAAGAAGCTTTACAGTAAATAAAAGGGTGCATACACGATTGTTTGCATTTAGCTGTTTGGAAGCTGCGTCACAAACTATATGACATCTTGGTTCAAGTACGCATTGTTGACACCAAGAAATAAAAGTATTAAAAAGAAAATGAAGAAAGCTCACACTAATGCGTAAGAATTGGAGGTATACATAGCGAAGCTGTATGCAACTTTCAAGCCCATCACTAAGGTTTGAGTCCAGTATTGCAGCCGATTTGCTTCTTCTTTGCTGCCGCAACAACCATCATTGTTGCTATACGCGTGAACTTCCCTGATTATTTTGGAAGTTATAATGATTGGACATCTCCTTGGAGCGGCGTTCGCTATGCCGTGTCTTTCTCGTTCCGAGGAAATGTTGCCACGATTACGGCGAACGCTGGAATCTTTCTCGTGCCAAGCAAGTGTTGCCATGATTACGGCGAATGCTGGAGTTTCTTTTTTTGCCAATCTCGGTCAACCTCTCTAAGTGGGAATGCTTGGCTTGACAAACGTGCGGCGGGGACGCTGGGTGGTCGCCGCGAGGCACACACAGACGAGAGCTCGGCATTTTCTTCGTTTTTTAACTGCCGGGCGGTCGCCGCGATGCACACGCGCACGTGCACTCGGCGTTTTTTGCTATTTTAAACTGCGGACACCAAAAATAACGATGTGCTAAACAACCTCGCTGTCAAAAAAACTGGCTGGAGGAGCGGTGTCTATTTTTAGACGCCTCAAGCAGTGAGAAGTCTTTTAGTGACACCATGAAAATTGCACCGAAATTATTGAAGCATGCCTTATTAGCTGCTTCTAAAATTGTATAGCCCGGAGTTTGCAAGCGTAGAGGCACGCATGTTTTGACAGAGTAGCTCCACTACGAGACGCCAGTCAAAAAAATAAATATCCAAGCTCGTATTTAAATTTTACTTTTCTGCAACGGTAGGTAATTAAAACTTAAAAATAGTATCTTTTTTCTTGAATGATAATATTGCTGTTTTAAACACTCAACAGCGATGGGTATATTCCTGATTTCAATTGACTACGCTGATTTGGTGCAGTATGTAAGGGCTTAAATATACACTGTAAAACTGTTCAACTGCACCCGAACTGCCGGCGTAAAAACGGTTTAATTTCATCCAAATTTGTTATGTGTACCAACATTCAGAAATATTAAGCTTATATCAGTCAATTACAATGTAAAGTTTAAAACTCATTGCGCATTTTTTATGCCGGTGCGCATATTTCTCGCAAGTTTTGTCCCTCCTGTAACATCAAGCAAACTCTTAAATTATTTATTGCGAGAGTATTTCTTGCTGATTTGGTGTCTCCTAATCATGTCGGCCAATGGGCACTGCGGCGAAATGACACTAAAATTAGTGCTGCAGCAGGCTGTGAGATCTATTGAATTGCTCACGAGGCAAGTGCCCAGCCGCATGCATGGCGCCATGGTTCTATACATCAGGTTCAAACTACGCGCCAAAGGCCAGCTTGCAACATCTTGCAAATCACTAGTGAAGCAGCGAACAGTGGATACACCTGACGGTACTTTGGATGAGTTGTGAATCCGAAAGCGTTAACATTCAATTGAAGGACGTAGGGGTTGCCGGATGGGGAGGATACGGGTGGGGGGGACTACGTGGGGATGACAGGAGGTTTGAGGTTAAGGGATATGCCGGGTACTGTAAGCGGCTTGCCACAAAGAAACGCCGCCGACACGCGACCGGCTTTGTTGAGCGCTGTTGTGTGGTGAGCAAAACATGAGCGCCCTTGGGGCGTTGGTGGCTGGTGCGCCTCCGAGTGAGGCCAGCGATTACCCATGTCCGGCCTTCCTCTGCGCCAGCAACAGTTCGGTTGGCGCCTGAGCCACGATGACCCTGTTGCGCGTAACGTTAGGCCTAACGCAAGGCTGGCGCATACCCGTGTCTCCCCATCCCTCTGCATGACTAACAGTTAGACCAAACTTTGCCATATGACCACATAGTAACCCAATATTGGAGGTCTGGCCTTGCGTCAGCTTGGCCTTCGAAGCCTATGCATACACGCGTTCACAGTCCACATGACGCGCAAGTAACCAATGGGGGACTGAGGCCTGCGCATACACCCGTGCTCAGCTTACGGGAATTTAGGTGCCGTTTTGCTGCTACAGATATCACTAACGTTGTTGTGTACATTTCACTCAAGGGACGATCTAATGCTTTCATATTAAAAGCTGTCTGCACTAGAGCAACGCAGACGTTTAGACGAATGCGATATCATTGACGGGCAATGGGAAGTTCTTGGTCAGCCGCCAAGAAACGCAGAGAAGGGCAAAGTGAGAGAGGGATGGAGACAGACAAGTAAAATAAAAAAGAGAAAACTCCCGACCCTCCTCAAACCGTTCCGCATGCTTTAGGCACCACATGAATTAAATGAGAAGGAGAAGTGTTTGTACCATCATGTTTCGAAATGACAACCGATTGAAGGGGGGATATAGAAATTTAGGGCCAACTATAACCGCATCCGAATAAGTATGAAGTAAGGGAGTATGCAGGCCATTTCGTGAGAAGTTCATGAAAAGCAGAAAACCCTAATAGAGTGATGGGGACGCGGGTTAAGTGCCAATTATGGAAGATTTTCTTTCGCAATGCGCAGCGGAGCAGCCGGGGTTGATAGGCGATGACTCGCAGCGCAAGAGGGCTTCAGTCCTCTTTCCACTTTGTTTACCTTCTTTCTTAAGGGGGGTTCCATGAACGTTTCACGCCAGCAATTGGAGATTTTCAAGCATCGCAGAAGAAAAAAGAAACGGGGTCGGCGAGTGCCCCTGTAATCTGTTTACTTCTCGAAACTTGGTCCCAACTGCAGTGTTCGCTTTGAAAACTGATAAACTGCTACAGAAGTTTGCGAACACCCACAGAAAGCGCTTGCGATGCGCTGAAACCGAGATGGAGGGAAAATGGCGCACCGGCCTCCGCCGTGCACACAGAGATGAGGCTGAAGTTTTAACGAGCCTTGAAATTTGAGAGCAAGTTTCGTGTAGATTGTTAGGAGTGAGTAACCGGAGACGCCTGCGGTTGGGCCCTCTCAATTATCTGCCGTGGGACAATTGTGTACAACAAAGGCTACTCATGAAATTTCCTCTAAAATTACTCCAACAGCGTTGCCGCTCACTGAACACCAGAGATTGGTAACGATAACAAATAAGCGGCAGCTAAGTATTATTCTACATTGGGAACCTTAAATAATAAATAAATAAATAAATAAATAAATAAATAAATAAATAAATAAATAAATAAATAAATAAATAAATAAATAATAAATAAATAATAAATAAAATGGCTGCGGCTCAGCTCAGCTAACCTTGGATATGCAATGTAAAAGCTTGGCCTAGTCTGGTGTAGTCTTGGTTTCGCTTGGTTAACCTTTGATGCAGCTGTATTGCCGAGGACGGCTCAAAGCCGTTTGTTCCCGTGCCACGCTCACAGAAGGAGGCCCGGCCTCGCTTTCATTCATGGCGAACGCGGCGTTCCTCTTTCCAGGTGAACGCGGTGCAAGACGAGTCACATAGCCCGAGACGACCCAGCGGCGCATGCGTTGGACCATTCTTCCACCGTGCGTGGGACGTTGCGGGGGTGGTAGGTTGCCGATCAGCTGATCGGCCCCAACCTCCACGGCCGCCGTCTTTCATGGTTGAGCAGAACGACTGAAAACGGGGACTTGTGCGCAGCGGCGAAAGCGGGCCCGGCGAATCACGCGATGGGCTTTGAGGGGTGTGTCGCAAGGGGAGTGTCTGCGGTCAAACGGTAAACTTCCGCATCCGCGGCGAAACCGCTGGGCGAAAGTTGCAAAGCTTTGCGTCAACCGAATTACCTCATTGCCGTTAAAGGGGAACTGAAGCCAACCATCAAGTTGGTTCGACTATGCATAGCCATTTTAGCGTTGATGAAGTGCGAAAAGATGCCTCTGAGAAATCACTTATCAAAAGCTGACTAAACTTGACCCAATCAACTACTGCAGCTGCTGTTTGCGTGACGATAAACCGGAAACAAGCAAGGCAGCAGTGACGTATAGCAGTATAGAAGGAACCGAATACAAAGCTATCACGTGGCGAGCGGTTTGGTCAGTTTCGGTCAATCAGTCGCGCTTTCCTGTACTTCCACATCCTTTGCAACTCTGGAGCGCTAAGCAAAATGTACCTCCATGAGACCGGTGATCAGTATTGACGCTTTGTTATAGAAAACATGTTCTTTTGAGGTCCCGCGAATGTTGACGTCGAACCAACGGCCGCTCGTGCGTATCTCGCACGCTTCCTCGAGAACCGTACCGCCGCCCCAAGTATGAACGAGTAGTGCCATTCAGCGGTAGCCAGGAAAGACGTTTCTTATTGGTAAACGTTCATGGTGGGAAAAGCGCTACCACGACGAAGACAAGCAAGTACACGAGACAAAGCGCTTTGTCCCGTGTACTTGCTTGTCCTCGTCGTCGTAGCGCTTTTCCCACCATGAACGTTTCTTACGACTGACGTTTTAACCACTTCTGGTGGAAGTTACGCGATACAGCCAGTTCCGGCGGCACCTGGCTTCACGTTTTCGCTGTTCTCTACCCTATTTCTAACAACGCAACTCATCAAAATTGGATATTTGTATTGTAGGGTAGCTGATCTATCATCTTCAGCAACTTGTATTTTGACATCAGCGTCCTTTTAAGGCGTTACAAAGGGGAGGCTACACTGAAATAAAGCTGCACAGTAATGCAAAAATTGTGAAGCGATGCGCTAACGTGACACGCTAAGACAAAAGATGTAAGAATGTATTTACGGCCATATCAGAAAATGCGTAAAGTGGAGATTTGTATGACATAAAAAGTTGCCGAAATCAGCACGCCGGTCGTCAACAATATGCGAAGCTTCGGTTATGAAAAGTGACATACAACAAAGGCCCAGGAGAATTCTCCGGAACGTCACCTGGGCCTTTGTTGTATGTCACTTTTCATAACCGAAGCTTCGCATATTGTTGACGACCGGCGTGCTGATTTCGGCAACCTTTTATGTCATACAAATCTCCAGCTGATGCCCTGGGGCAAACTGGCGCAATAAAAGAAAAGGTCCAGGTTTTCTCGCCACCGTTGCTTCTCACATTCATCTTCATTGCGTAAAGGCGGCTCTACGACGCTGTTTGCTCTCGTGTTTCTCTTTCTACCTCTGTAGTGGTTAACGGCGAGTTCATCTTATTTGACCAGGGTAGTGGCTCAGGATACGATCCTGTGAACGATCTATCACCCAATCACTGAGGACCGAGCGAATGCAGCTGGCCACTTTGAAATTTATCTCGAGCAATGATTTCATAATGTCGTGGTTGGGAAAGTGAGCGAGGGTGTTCTCTCGCGCTATTCTGCATTCGCGGAGTGCGTTAGCTCCTTGCTCCGCCCCCATTCGGTTGTGAGCGCAGACAGTTGGTGTTGGTGCAGCATGGGTGCAGGTCTTTACACTACCTTCAATGTGATGTCAGCACCCAGTGCACACATATTCTCCGCCTTTTGCGAAGAAGAATAAAAAAGGGTCAGGTTTTGGGCTCGAAATCGATGCATAATGAGACTAATAGCGCGCAACAACGACAATAAAGAAATGAAAAGCGACACGTGGAGTCGTTCCTTGTTTCTTCGTCCTCGCTCAGCAATTTTATTCTCATTATGCATCGAAGAGGGTTCGCATGTTAAGGAGTTCTCGGAGAATCTTATTTTTCTTCAGCCTGTTGGCACGTGCCCATGGAGGGGGATTGTTTTCTTCTCTTTTGTATCCTCGTTGTCTGCACAGGCGAGAACAGCAACGGATCCGATATATCTGTAGTAGAGGTGGCCTACGGGCCACATCAAGGTAACATGCCCCATGTTGCGACTTTGCAGGCCTTTTACAAGTTAGAAAGTAAAGACTCCGCCCTTGTAATTCCTACGTCATCGCTACTAGCGTAAACGTTCTTTGGTGTATACTTCCGTAATTAGACTTTTAAATCACAGGTGCAGGCCTTAATACATGTCCCTAAGACACACTTCTAATTGGAAGTCCACCACGCACTCATTAGGTCCACGCTTAGTTTGTTACAGCCAGGGCTCGGCGGTGGTGAAGATGATGCTCGCTGTGCTCACATTTTGTAGTACCCGGGACTGAATCGCACATCTAACAAATTTTCCTCTTGTTTGCTTTTATTCTGTTTGCGCTGTCGGCCATTTTTCGAACCATATCTAATGACTGATTGATTGATTGACTATGGAATTAACACGCCGAAGCTACACCTGGGCTATGAGGCACGCCGTAGTGGAGGGCTCCGGATTAATTTATACCACCTGTACCTTGAACGTGCGCCTAAATCTATGCACACGGACGTTTTCGCTTTTCGCCTCCATCAGAGAAGCATCAGAGCATATCTAGGTCTCCCCGATACCAGACTCCGCCTTTTCTCCTTATGATGCAGTTAAATATTTCGCATTAAAAATAAAATGTGAAAAAACTGTTGTTGATTCCTCTGTCATAGGAATCAGTAAAACACGAAAGTGAAATGCGCAGCGAAATCTGCAGCTGAGCATGATTTGCGGGTTGGCTGCTCTCTTGTGGGTGTGCGTGGCGAGTGACGTCATACTGGCGGGTCCCTTCGGCAAAGGTGTACTGACGTCATTTCCGTGACGGATATGACGTCAGTGAAATCTTGGTGTATCCCGGCATAAAACACTTTCGTGTTAAAATATAAAACCCGGAAACGAACAACCCGAAGTATACAGTACTCTTTAAAAGTACAAAAGGTTCCTTCTCCGCAAGAGACTCTATGTGCAGGGGTGCACCCTTTACAGGCCGCTTGCTTCGCTGTACTGGCGTCACTTCCGTGAGGGATATGACGTGAGTGAAATCTTTGTGTATCCCGGAACGGAAACACTTTCGTGCTAAAAAATTAACCCTACATTTGCAGGCGTGCATGGAATTACCACGAGAAAGTGCGGGAGGAGGCTATTCTGAAATACCAACGACAGCCGCATAATACTGTCACTTAATACTTGAAAATAAAAACAAAAAATGTGAAAGCCGAAAGTAATTGTGAAAATACATTATTCGTGGTAACAAAAATGAAAAACCCGTAAGCTTCAAAACGACACATTTGATTGAATTTGCTACATTTTATACGCAGCATGCTATCCCTAGGGAGGTAATTTTTTTAAGTGCAAAGAGCTGGTTTTGTCCTGAAAAGAACAGCAGCGTGCTCTTCCTTCTTCGTTTCTGTGCTTCAATTTCATTTTTATTGATCTTTCATGGCTGGGTGCAGGAAACCAAATACTTAAAAAAAGAACAAGCCAACTGTCTGAATGCAGTTCGAAAAGAGCGAGAAGTGCATGCGTATACCTCTGTGCGTGACAGAAACAGAGCTAACCCTGGTTTCCAAAAAAGGAGCGCTGCAAATAAAATATTCTAAAGCAAGACAGATTACGAGAATTCCCCGGTTGGGCTGATGAGCGTGCGGCGGAAACGCCAGATGTGCAGAGCTCTCTTATGCGAGCGCGTGGTTCAGGTACCAAGAAAATTTATTATGCATGTTACTCCAACAGAGCTGTTTTCATGAAGGAATTCCAGGAGGAAAAATAAATCTTCATTCTCCGCTTCGCCGCAAACTTCCCCGAGAACTTTGGGCTGGTGGACCTCACTGTGGCTGCCATGCTGTCAATGGCTTGTGGCCTGGGTTGAGCTCGTGGAAAGCACACGGTGCCCTGAAGCACTTCCGAGACGACTAACCACTTACTGAGAACCCTCCCAGCAGCACGGTGGAACACCCGACGCTTTCGGTCATTATGACCTTGGGTGTTCACTTTTATCAATTTGACTTACACGCATTTCTCTTGCCTATATCTTTTTTTTCTCGTTCCTATGTCAAAAATTTTCTAGCACCCATTACTCAAATAGCCAATTATTACAAAGTTATTCTGTGTTCGGTGAAGTTTTTTTACACAGTTGCTATTGGGGCTGAAACCGTGCCTAACGCTCAATACTACTATTGCAAAGATCGTTCTTTCAGCTTTCAGAGATTCGAGAGTACAATAGGGCTGAAACTCTGGGCACGCACACTGTTGAACAATTTATACAAAGGTCACAATCATGTCTGCAACATTGTTTCTTCGAATTACTTTTTAAGGTTAAGATTTTTTTCCACTGGGAAAAATACGAGCTTCGTGGGTAAACTGTGGACCCGAGCAGCGGAGGACAGGAGGGGTTGGAGGTCAATGGGAGAGGCCTTCGTCCTGCAGTGTACCTGACCATGCTTAAGAAGAAGGAAAAGGAGGAGGAGAAGAAGAAGAAGAAGAAGAAGAAGAAGAAGAAGAAGAAGAAGAAGAAGAAGAAGAAGAAGAGAAGAAGAAGAAGAAGAAGAAGAAGAAGAAGAAGAAGAAGAACAACAACAACAACAACAAATAATAATAATCTCCACTTTCGCAGAAAACCTGGAAAAAGCCCTATATTACCCGCACATTTCGAAACCATTAGAATGTAATAATGATATAACGTTTTGTGCAAAATATTTGCGTTTTCATAACACATGACAGGGAAGGCCACGAGTTTAAATCATTTGGAGGAGCATGTTTGGGTTTGGGAATATATTCTAGGAAGATAAAAGTGACTGATAGGATTACAAAAATGCCGGTTTATGACTTCATGTAGTCTAAAACTTATCGAATCAGACTCAACAAGGCTAACTAAAGAGCAGAAACAAGTGCAACTACGCAGGGAAAACATTACCATACAGCTGTAAAAAGTTGTCAGGCACGATCAAATTTCTGCGGTAGGAATAAAAATAGACCGAAAGAAGAGTAAAGTTTGGTCAAAACGTCAAGATTCAATCGTCACAGTACTGCATAGTTTATTGTCGGTGACTTGCCACGGTGTATAGATCAGACACTTGTATGGGGTGAAGTGGAATCGTCAAACAATGCTAGTGCATTTAAATAAGGGGCTCCGGCATTTACACTCATTAAACCCATTTTCCAGCAGTTGTCTGATATTTCTGGTTCTCTACAGCCAACGACTTCGAAGCAAACCCATTTTGTGAGTGTCTTTCTACGTGATATATTTGCTAGATAGAGTACAAACGCATGTCGCGATTGATGCCACCGCACCTAGGCTTGCGTGCACACTCATGTTTTTCGCGCAGTAGTGGGTGGAACGACTTGCCTGAATGTGGCTCCTGAGCGTTCTAGGTTAATCTCTATTATTCATGAAGGTGCATCAAACTGGAGACAATGCCGTTGGTTCCAGACAGTCTGGGTCGTTTAAGTGCAGACAATCGATAAGACGCCTTTGAGAATGCGGGTCACTGCCCGTCCGTCGTCCCGTCTCGACACGTGGCGACAGTTGGAAAAAAAATTGTAATTGCGTATAAAAATAGATTGAGACGTTTCTTTACCGGTTCAAACCTATTTTTCGAGTGTTGTTCATTTCATTACAATTTTTAGAGATTGTGGTAGCAAAAACGCTAGGGGGCAGTTGAAAAAAGTTCATTTCGTATAAAATAACTGAAACGTTTCTTTGTCGTTTATACGTATTTTTATTGTTGTTCATTTTATTACCATTCTTGAGAGGCAGCGGTAATGAGAACGCTAGAATTTGTTAGCGAGGCTGGATGCCAGGTTTGTTATCCACTTTTTGCTAATGTCAACGTCACCGCGCATGCGCAGTATAGTGTCGAAGTTATTATGCCAAATAGCCGAAAACAGGAACACAATCCGCCGTACGAGTTCCGCTGACTGAGAAGAGCCATAGATCAACCAGCTGCGACTGCTTCTTACCCAGCTACAGCTTGTCCTATTAACGATATTCGTCGCTGAAGAATTAAAGCCTATTGAGATGGGTTGGACCATTTATTAAAGCCTGGTCCTATACAGGCGCCCTCTACGCGAAATGGCAAACACGTGTTCTGTTCGCTCAAGCAGGTTGTTGACATGTAGGGCGACTCCCAATAAGCTTGTTACTTATTTGCGGATGACGCGTAGGCGATTTCTGAGAAAAGAAATTCAATGCGGTACATGTACTGTGCTTGGTGGCGACCAACCACTGCCAGAGGAAAAAAGCATAAATTATATACATTGTTTGACTTTTGGTCACCAAAAGTAATCCTAGGCGGATCTCGTACCGTGTAAGGGACTCCAAAAATTCCAACCAACCCAGCTCATCATAGGTGCTTCAATCAACGCCTGCGGTGCTCAGTCAAAAACGAAGCCAATAAGGTGACAAGCGGCAATTTCTGAGATGTTTATTCCGTTTTAAAACAATGGCGCTTCAAGAGAAAGCTTCAGAGCTGCGAGCCACCTATCCAGTATTGTGGCCGACTTGCTGTTAGACAAAGTGAACAGCCGTATTGGGTCCATGTTCTGCGTTTGAAAGCAAACGACCGAATACTTCTGCAAAATATGTCTCTGCTTTTGCAAAAGTGTTTGCTGTTGCAGCGTGATAAACAGTCTTCAACTGCGGCTACTTGGTATGGTGAATAGGCAATGATTGCCCAACGCAAAGGCGACAGAAACAGCGAGACATGAAACGCAAGCGCGGAGATGTGTACGCACCATGTATGAATTAGACTTTTTGCCTGTTTAAGATTTGTATTTTGCTTTTGTAGTTGAGGTGCGTTAATTTGCAAGCACTAGAAGGTTCAAAGCCGCCGCATCTGTTTGCCCTCATGGGCAATGCAAACGCCCCTGAGCAGTGGGGGAGCATGATGCCCAATATTCTGGGAATGGAAACGTACCGTGCGGGAAAGATAACATTGAGTTGCATGGCACGTTAATCGTACCAGCACGTTGTGCGAAGGGACAAGGTACATTAAACAAAGCGTCGATTGCCCGGAGTTGTGTCTGGCAGAACACCAAGAAGCATCATAATCAAATGAAGGTTTCTGAGCAGAACTCTGAAAACGAATCCGTGCTTACCCCTCATAGTGAATTTGCTCGAGGTCGTCCGTTCATTTTAATGTGTAAGCATCCTTATAGTACATTGTTCCGAAATCTTTCTGTCTGTTCGTAGGTCTGTCCGCCCATTCGTAAAGCGGGACACGATGCGCTCCAGGTATATAAGGTGGTACGGGCCTACGCGAATGGCCGGAGTGCATGTCACACCACCCCAAAGCACGTCAGGTAATCGCGAGGACGAGAGTTTGTGGAATGGTGTGGGGGAGAGTGGACATGTGTCTGGTTGTGTGACGTCTCTTAGGAAGCGGTTACGAAACATACCGGAGACAGCGGTTGCAAAACATATTATGACCGGGGTTACCTGCGCTAGCGCTAATTACCGTAAAGCCATACCCGCAATTGTAGGTTGGGAATTTTTACTTTCGAGAATTTCCAATTATTTAGATGTTGCTTTTCATGTCATTGCAGCAGATGTTGGACAATGTGGTTAGGCCAGACTATAGCATTAGCTTCAAAAAGCGGCATAGCCCTTACCTTTACGTTTTTGTCCAACTATTTCCCTCGAGATTTTTTACTCTGTATGAGTCCTAAAATTCACACAATGTTGCCAACATACCGTATAAAGTAGTGTCTTTGTTACGAAACTTCAGCGACGTAACGCAGACCAAACGACTTCCCAGGGCGGATTGGCCTCAACTGCTATCCAGCATTCAAGCACATGGCTTCGATGCGCGGTAAACAAAACCGCGACGATCACCGATTCTTTCATACCCACACGTACGCGGCATCCACTATTGCGTCTAGTCCGCTCTCCGGATAATTTTATTCTCACACTTTATTTTACATCTATGGGTGATTTGAGGAAAGGGCAAACAGACCAGAATTTTTATAAAGTTTTCCAGTAGAAGTTACGGTTCTTCCGAAGAGCCATCATTGGCGTCGACTGACGGAGCGAATAAAATATACGCATAACGAAAAAAAAAACGGGTCACATGACACACTAATGCCGAAAACGGCTGCGTGATGCATAATTCTGCGGTATCGACCCCGTTTAGAAAACAAGGTCTCGTCGTCAGCTCGATCGTTTCGGCTAGCGAAATGTGACCAGTTCGATATCACATGTGGCACGTGTATTGATTTGAAGGAAGTCGTAGGCATCATAAAGCATAAATTCCAATAGGCTCCTGCCCACAGTCGATTCGCAATGCATAGTCATGACAGGAACGATTGAAACGCCCACAGTATAATATAAAAAGCAATGAGCATATCTAATGAGCACAAAGTTAGAGTGTACTTCTCAGATGACGCGTAGGCACACAACTGCCGCTTACAGGGAGCATTGCTTAGGAAATTTGTTATTAAAATAGAAGCCTCTCATGTTTGACCAAGAGGGACAATAAAATCAAGGGTTCTAAGAGGAATTCTCAAGGAGAGCAGCACAGCCTGTTTTATAAGAATGGAGGAAGGAAGCTGCGGTAACCGAAAGCACTGGAAGCGGCAATAGCTTAAACGACATTTGATGGTTCTAGGTCCCAAAGTGCTGCTGCAAAAGAAACTACATGCATCCATTATAGTATATTTTGTTATCATGCAGCTCAAGGCGAATTTACGGATACCGCAACTGTCCTTGGAGCGTGAGTACGTACCTGTAGCTCATTGGTCACTCTGAATTCAATTCATACAGCTGTAAGGCTGACACAAAAAAGGTCGAATAAAAAGAACAGAAGTGTTCTGCTGTACAACGATCACGTCCACTGCAATTGTTTTTACACACAGTAACCACTCACGATGTATCCTCGGCAGTCAGTTTCTTGCAGGACTTTAGGTTTTTTAGAGGACATCAGCTTCGTCTAGAGCAGCTTCGTCATAATGTCAAAAGTGCCACAGTCGTCCGTGTGCATTATCGGTAGTGTTTCTCTTTACAAGAAACCCAGGTGTGAGTATTAAACGGGAGGTAAACGTAAGCCAAATATAGCATGTTATTCAGAGCATTGCAGTAAGGCTCGAGGCTACGTGTAAACCAGTCATCCTGTTGTTTCGATGGATATCTGTAGCAGACCGGTGGCTTGCAGACGACAATGTTCCTCGCCGTTGGCGATATCAAGAAAGACCACGTTGGTCTTTGCATGAAGAAAGATGCTTTAATGTTTCGCCGGCCTCCCCCAACTACGTGCATAGCATCACCGTACTTTCTAGAGCATAAGATGTATCTCAGTATAAGTCGCACTTCCCTCAAAACAGCATAGTTTAAAAAAAACATATATAAGTAGCACTCGTGCATAAGAAGCACCAGGGTACAAGACGACCTTTTAGTTTCGTGACAAAAACACATGCCTCTGGCACCCTCCGCCTCTGTCTGCATCCCAATCGCCTTTCACCACACAGACAATACTTTTAAGAACTATTTTATGAATAGTTCTTTATGAATAGCATCGACAGCGCTATGATTTTATGAATAGCCTCGACAGCGCTAATGATAGGATGCCCCACGCCATTAAGTCAAAACCATAGAAACCGTCTTCCTCGAGGTCGCTTACAAAGTAGAGCTCTGCTAGAAAAGTAGTAGCTTTCGAGTCACGCATTAAACAAAACAGCTGGCAGTTGCTTATCATTATCATGGGAATAACAAACTGCAACCGAATTTTCCCTTTTTAGCAGAACAAAAGTACGTACTGCATGCATGGTAGCATACACGGCAAGCAAGACACAAACAGATGCACGTGAGAGGCCATTTATAATTTTAATGGGTGGTGGGTGGTGACGTGTTATCTGCAAGGTGCAAACACGGCTCGCAGGCATCCATTGTGATGAACTCCACGATGTTTTGCAAGTCTTTCTGGTGCCAAAAATGTTTTAAGTATCTCTTTCAGATAGCAAAGGCATGTTTTCAGATACCAAGTCCATGCTTTTTTGTACTTTGCCAGATGACGGAGAAAGAGCAGCTATTATTTACCATGCTAATGTGCTTCTTTGTTCAAGTAAAAGGGTTGTCGCTCAATGACAGCAGATGGCTAAACAGTTTTTTTTATTTTTCATAAATTTTTGCAACTTGTGGTTAGATTTTCGGTCGATATGAGTTGCACCATTCTGTAAGACGCACTGCCAAATAAATCAGATAAAATTGCCGACTTATACGCCGGAAATTATGGTATGTTCATAAAGTGATTTTCAGAAACTGAGATAAGAATGAACATTGATTGTAATGTTGCGATTATTGCACGCCTCTGTGCATCACAATAGGTCCGCGGAGTGTTGAAGAGACTTGAAGAGTCGAAATACACCGAGTAATACATATGGAGGAGTAATACACAGATATTAAGGCAGATATGCTTAGAGAAATTGAAGCGAAATATTTTAATTTTGATCTGTGGCTGCATTGAGGAGTTCAACCCATCTATTTAAGTCTATGGCTGTTCAAGAAACGGCGAAGAGGTGGCCCGTTTACAATACCACCGACCGGAGACAAGGCAAGACAAGAACAACAAAAAATAAAACTTCCTGGGGAGGCCACGATAATGCTCAAGACACACCCTTGCCTCTTGGTTCCGAAGCGTGATATATTTGCTTAAGGGCTATGAGGAAAGCTGCAAGCAGCAAAATTCCCCCCCACCCCCATTTATGATAAAAAAAGAAACTGTCTACGGCGGAAAACAGTTTGAACTTGCCTCCAAGAAAAGAAAAGCAAAATAAAAAAAATGACGGAAACGTGAAGGGCACAGATATGAGTACGAAATATCCATCTGTTCGCAAGGCTGATTAGATTATCCCCTTTTGGAGCTTCATTTTAGACCGGAAACTGGAGTACTCAATATGCAAATGTGTTCTGTCTACTTATTACACGTTCAAAGCCGCGCTTTAGCATCACTCCCAGAGAAGCGGTGGCTGGAACCCGGCTGCACGCCACCCCATCCTTCAACATAACCAACATAGCTGCGCATACGGGGATGCCTTCTTTTGAAAATAATTTTTTACTTGCGCGGGAACGCGGCGACGATTCGGAATGTGCAATGTGGCCTGATTCAAAACAGACGCTACTGTTTTCTGAAAGGCACCTCGCCTGGCAGAAGATTTAATTTGTAAAAGGTGCGTAATGCATAAAAACTTGATCCTGAGTTTCTTCGCGAATAACGGGCGTAACAATGAAAAGCTGGGATTGATTCCTCTGTCACAGGAATCAGTAACACGTAGTGAAATGTGCTGCGAAATCTGCAGCTAAACTTGATTTGCGGGTCGGCGGCTGCCTTGTGGGTGTGCGTGCCTGGCAAGTGGCGTCATGCTGGCAGGTCGCTTCGGCAAAGGTGTACTGGCGTCATTTCCGTGATGGATATGACGTCAGTGAAATCTTGGTGTATCCCGGCCAAAAACACTTTCGTGTTAAAATATAAAACCCGAAAATGAACAACCCGAAGTATAACGTACTCTTGAGTACTAAAGATTGCTTACCCGCAAGAAGACACTCAGTGCAGGTGTGCACCCTTTACAGGCTGCTTGCTTTTTTCTACTGGCGTCACTTCCATGACGGATATGACGTCCCTGAAAGCTTCGTGCATCCGGGAATAAAACACTTTCGTCTTAAAAAGTAAACAAGAATAAATTCTCTCTATGTCACCTCACTAAGCAATGCCGAAGTTCATTTTACGGTAGTTTAGTGCAAAGATAAGTGTTTTGAAAATCCAAATTTATGCGAAATTGGCACAAACTCCTGTATTGCTTTTTGCTGGACAGAGTGGGACAGTTTCGGAAACGTTTGCTTCAAATATAGTTGACTAAATATTTTTCCCCTAGCAGAAATGGAACAGGCTACGGCAGGAGAAAGCAAAGCCTGCGTATTTCGGCGAAGTTTCAGTTTCCCACTTGCGCTCCTTCAATTTTGCAAGAGTGTTTTTCTTCGCGGAGTTAAAGGAAGGCATTTTCGTCAGGCAAACCAAATAATTAACGTTCTCATGCACCTGTGTAGCAATTATTTTTGATTATTAGAACGTAATATGCATACTAACCTGCTCATAAAAAGCGCTGTCGTTCCATAAGGCAAAAGACAGAAATTTCTAAATTGGAAAGTGGGAAAAGCGACCACCCCATCTCCTTGATTATGGTGAATACGAATTCGGCTGGCTTATATATACGACACATGGAAATATCAATCCCGCATATAATACACAGAGAGGTTGATTGTGATCCGATACCCTACCGGAAGCTAAGGGAATTGGGTGCTATCAATGCAGGGCGAAACCTGGATACCCCGTCTAAGCCGGAAGCCTAATCTAAGTAAAAAAAAGGTGAGGATCGACCCGCAAGGAAATCGCATGTCTAGCACGAAAAGCTGTTTGGCAAAGTGGGCCTTGTCGGCTCATGCCATCCGTGTCGTTCTTATGTGGCGCCGGCCAGGATCAATTTGTCAGAGTGGCAGATTCCCTCTGGCGGACATGGCGCAGTTCTCACGCAAAGCAGTTTCGTTTATCGCACAGAACGTAACCTCAGCAGTGGAAAAGTGGCGCCAGTGAGATGTCTCCCGCAGTGCGTGTTGCAGGATACAAGCGAAACAGCGGTGAGTGAGATTTAACTCGCGCCCCTTGTACGTCACACCCCGCTTGCCAAACAAGTTCGGACGAGCAATAGGCATGAACGCAGCGTAGCCTCCTTTCAGACGCAATCGGGTCATAGAGAAAGCAGGCAGTTTTCTCGCATCCAGCATGCGCCCCTTCGCTGTAGTTCATTTCTGGCTTTGACTGTGGGTGGTTTTACTTTTGTTGCACGTTACCAAGGCAAAGAACTTTGTGTGGGTTCGTGGCTGCATGGCGGCTTGACTATTTTAAGGTTAACTTTCCGCTAGCAGAAAGTAAGGGATTGGACACTCTTTAGCAAGGGTAACCCTTTCATAATAGGCGCCTGTTATATCCCATTTGTTTCAGGCAACCGAGATTCCACTAAAATTCACAAACTCTTCGTGGCGGTCAGGAACGCTTGATATTCCAGGGGTACCTGCTCCGTGTAAAAATAATCACCACCCTTCCATATAACTGTTAAATGTTGACCAGAATGCAGCGCCCCTACACGGCGCTGATACTTCTGTGTTGTACAGGCCCGGCGCAGCCGCAGGTGGCTACGGCCAGGAAAAGGAAAGTCAGTTCGTTCTGGGCAAGCGGACGGGCTCAGACAGTAGTATGCCTTTGTTCCTTTTTTCTTCGTAGGCCTAATGGTCGTCGGTACGTGGTAGCCTCCACTCAGCCATCCTGACTTCGCTCAACTATCCTGACACCACTCAACCATTCTAACCTTACCGCCACAACCACAACCACCAACCACCATTGATTTAACCTTAGCAAATAATAACTTTTGAAGTAATAACGGCTGTGGTTAAGTGCATTTAACTTGTCTCTGGTTTCACTCTTTGTAAGGCCATGTGTGGGAATTCAGGAGACGTGGCATGGGTAATTGTTGTGGTTGTCGTTTACAGCTTCTCTTTCCAACCACCTTCACAGGGTGGATTGGCGCGCATTTTTTGTATGTTTTCTTTCTTTTTTAATATAATGCGAACGGTGGGGACTTTTGCTCTTCGAGTTTCTTTTATCTGCGGCAGGGACTAAAGCAAGAGCTGTCGTAAGCAACTGTCGAGTGGAACGTGAACTTATAATTTGGCTGGTTCAACCTGCTGGTCACAGAGTCTCGTGCAAGAACAAGAACAAGGAGTTGCTTGACGTTTGGGCAACGCTGCATCAGCCTTTTGAGCCGTAGTATTATGTCACAGAAAAGACCAGTCGGAAATGGTGCGAAACCAGAGCAAGAGAGCTAAAGCTGACTTGTTTCTTTTTGAATTGAAATCTAAGGTTTGGCAAATCTCATCTGGTCAGGTAAAAGATTCATAGTTGAAGAAATTAGTGATCGCCGACCAAACGTTTATTTAAAATTGCGTTGGCATCAGCACGGACGTGCCACCAAAAAGTAACCGGTGTCATTTTGTGGACTAGAGAGGGAGAAGGCGCGAGGAGCGACGGGGAGGAGGAGAGAGGAGGTGCACTATTAGTACAGAGGGTGGTGACATTACAAGCGACAGCCAATCAGCCTAGCGCGAACAGCAGCTACGTCAAGTCGAAGCCACCGCTGCAGCTGCAGCCGTTTCGGCTTGATGTCGGCTGAGAAATTTTAACCCCAGTATTTTGAGCACGTTTGGGTGCGTCGCTTCTCCGCCTGCGCGCTGTTATTCAGTGTAATATGAAGTTTGAAGCTCGGTCAGAGGGAAGGATGCGGGAAAATAGGATTTGATGGGAACGACGACGACAAAATGCCAAAACCTAAAAAAAAATTCACTCATGAAACCTAAACAATGTGCCCGAAAAACACTATTTATGACTGCATTTCTAAGGTTTCGAACATTACAATACAACGTTGCAGGTAACCCGCAACACATAAAAATACCCGCCGCGTAATTAACGGGCGGTATTGCGCATGCAATTTGTTAGCCTGTGAAAGCACCAGCCCTATAAGGCGATACAACCACTTCGACGCATAGAGGACATTTGCCTTGCTCCTTCCTTCCTCATTACAAAACAAAACAAAAAAAAAATTGACGGAGGCGAGTGAACTACTGAAAGTTAATTTTGCGTGTCGCCGGGTTAGGAGTTTGATGCCCAAAACATCACAAAACCTTTCGCAAGCGCTAGTCTGCTGCACAATTGCAAAATAAATGCTCTTTATTGTCTCCTAAATATAAGAGTTTTTAAGGAGCGTCTAAGTTAAAACATGTTCGAGGAAGTAAAGTCTAGCTGTTCAACGTTACCAGCACGAATAGACTTCATAGCACAAGAGTAACAAACAAAATGAAGCGGACAAATATTCTCTCCTGAGCAACCCAACTCTGCCACGCTCCTGCAGGTCTGTTGCTATGGCGATTAAACCCCCTGCCAATAGAATTTCTCCAAACTCTGTCAGACCAACAGTCTCGCCGTCTCTGTTGTGAATATAAAGCCGGGAAAGCCAGTTAACGCCCCTCAGTGATAAAAATATACGAGGTTGGAGAGGCAAGACCGATGTCACAGAGCGTTTCACTAGAAATCTCCGTACACCAGTTTCCAAGCACTCGTATATAAGCATTATCGACGGGTTGGGGCGGGGTAGTCCACTATGTATGGCGCTGCGGCCCGAGCAAGAAGATGCGGCCTCGTAAAAGAAGCCCCATTTTACCACACGCACACCAATACAGCGCCTTTATTCTCGTCGAGACACGACGTCGCCGATGGGCCGACACAAAATAGGAGTTACTGGAGGCCTGTAATTTAAAACTGTGCGGATTGCGGAAGATGTGCAGTAGGCTTGTCACTGCAACTTCGTAAATCGAAGGCTTTCTCAAGAAATTGGTGGCAGACACTTTTTTTAAACATCGCGAGTTGCTTAACCCTCAGGGAGGTGTTGCTGTTTTATCGAGCTCTACGTGAGCCGAAGAATTAGACAATGAAAAAAAAAACACTAACTATACCTCTGGGTCTAACTATCTTATAACTACCGACGGATATTGCTATTTGCGAGAGCGATCATACAATAAGAGAAACAACCTTCAAAATGTTCAATAATTTTTATTCAGTCACATAGCAAGCATTTGCTTTTCCGAGGGTATCTAAAGTCTAGAAAAGCACTCTGTATGTAGTTTGCGTATGAGGAGTAAAGTAGAAAGTGCAATAACTGGCAGTGTGAAGTACACGCGTAAAAATGGCGCTTTTAGGAATTACTCCGGCCTTTTAAAAATCAAACAAGAAAATTAATGAACCTCAGTATTGCAGAATTACTGCTGTCGAAGAATAAGATTGCCGACTACTTTTTATTTTTTATTGACGTGTGTGATCCTCCCCGATGATTGATGTACGGGCCATGTTAATTTAAATTCGTAATGGTTCAGAGCCATTCATGCACGCCCTCTGCCCTCGCACGCACGTATAGAGAGACAAGGTGAGAAGGAAGGCAGGGAAAGAGGCGGGAAGAAATCAGGTGGAGTTACTGAGAAAAATTCTCATTTTAAAAATAAAATTACATTAATTATTTAACTAAGGAAGCCTAGCCAGTAATAGCCTCGTGCAGGTAAGTATACTGCGTTGAAACGAAAATAGTCAGAAGTGGAGTTGTAGGAGTTGTTCTGTTCTAGAAAAGAGAAAACGTTGTTCGGTTCTATCCCCCCTTCCCTCCCCCCCCCCCCCTCCTGTTCAGCCGGTTTTGAAGCCCTAAATTCTGAAACTCCAGACGAGAAACCTTAGGGTTGTTGCGGTTCCAAGTGCGGACTCAGAGGCACTGAGAGGGATTGATAAAGCGCTCCCTAAAATAATTTTTGAAGTACGTTGGGATTTTCGGGATTACTATGCGGGGCGACACGTCGTGACCGTAGGGACCTGTAACTACCATTTACACGTTTTTTTGCAGGTATTCGCAATGAAGACAGCGTGTTGTTTTCTGCTGCTCTGTCCGTATTCCTTGTCTCCCTGCAACATTTTTTTCGCATTGTCTTGGAAAATGTCGTCGCCCCTCAAAATGGAGACCTGGAGGAAATCGGGGAAAATAAAGATTCCGGGACAGCTCGACGGTATCCGTGTAGACATGCAGAGGCCCGATAGCCTTCAACTGCATGCCTGCCTGCGCAGCCTCCGCTTTACCAACCGAAAAGAATGCCAACAAAAAGCCAAGCCAAGCGAACTTTGGCGAAGGAAGCCTGCGAAGCAATAAAGCCATCACGGCGGACATCAGCGCATCAGCGTTTGTATAGCTAGGCCCCGCGAGTTCCTTAGATTTCCAATAAACCCCGTGATCAATTTTGGGGCCGCGATTGAAAGCAGGCGACGGTCGCTGTCCGAGCTCGCAGCAAAGCTCTGGGTACCTCGGCACCGCATGCCTTCAAATTTTATTTTTTCCTCAGGACTTCCTCGCAAGCACATCGCGCTAGTGACAGCAAGAAAGTACAATTCGATCAAGAGAGAAAAGACGTTCGGATTGCGCTGCTACCGTTCGATTGACCCCAGCGTAGCAGCTTACCATTGGCAATAACAGTTGCCCTGGCTGTCGGGCTCCTTTGTGCCGGAAGGAAGTGTACGCTTCCTGTACTGCTGTCTGGTGGTGTCAGAACCTACAGGCTGCTTGGATGGCATAGCTCGAATTGAGAGCCCGACCACGTCGTGCTTGCAGTTCCCTGGACCTTAGGAAGCGTGTGTGTGCAATTTCCTCCAATATGCAATTTCCTGTACAGTATATGCAACCTGCACTGTTTAAAGAAATGATCGTTTTAGTGCGAACAGGAAGCTTGAATTTCTCTTCCCCTGGGCATTCGCGCTATTATTGGCCGGTTTTACCTGATTAGAAATGAAGACCGTATATTTTACAAATATGAAACTCAGCTTTCTGAAAGGCAGCAAAGCTGCCGAAAAATCCAGAACGGGTTCCCAAAGTTATTCAAAAATAAATGACAAAAATTCTCCTTTCAAGCAGCCTTCTATGATAATGAGAGGGTAAGAGGGCAGATACATATAGAGAAGCCTTTAAAAAGTTTATAAAAGTCAACCGTGCAAACGGCCTGGTTTGGAAAATTTGGTGCTCCAAAAATTGCAAACGAACAATGTATATATGATGTAAATTAAAAAAGAGGAAATTTCAGAAAGGAAGACAGAGAAAACGAGAAAGAGAAAACAATTACTGACACAACCGCAGCCATATGAACACGTGATTTCAATCCCCCTGGTTTATTCATTTCCCTAGTCTTTGGTGAGATAAGCATCTTCACACAAGGGACATTTTCAAGGGAACTTTCCCCCGTTTCTTACACAAAACTACAGCTGTAAAATAAAGAGATGAAAAGCCCCTTAAATTAAGGAATAATATGGTTTAAACGTGGAGCATTTTCCCATAAAACCTGGGTCAAATCAAAGTCAAAATCCAAGATGCCTCGACCGTGTCGGAATGGCACAGTTGGGTAGAAGCCGGCTTAATAATGCGATGGACGCAGGGTTCGATACTGACCGCGGGGAGCGTTTTTTTATTGAGGCGCTTGATGTGCATTTCTGAAAACCCATTACGCGTGTTGGTTTCCCTGCGAAGCGCTTGCGCGTAATGATTTGAATTTTGAACCTTGGCTTTGGAGTTTGAAGACACTGGATTTCGACCGGATAAAGCTTTGGGTATCACCTTTCACTTCGCCCACGATAATAATCATCGCGAGAAAAAGCGTTCCTGCACTGCGATTTCGTTTGGACGATCGCCATAAGGGAGGCAAAGAAACATTTCAGAAAAAAAAGCGGGGATAAAGGAATACGCAGAACAAGGACATCAGGAGGGCGCCGACCTGCGGTAATCCTTTATCCCCGCTTTTTTCTGAGATGTTTCTTCGCCTCCCTTATGGCATGTCCTTTTTCTGCGTAGTCCTCCATTTCACGCTTTTCTAAAGATGTATCACCAACTAACCCTACTTTTATTCGTGCTGATGCAAATGAAGTTTTACTTTAAAATTCATATCCTGTCACCCCGAGCACGCTCTTGAGAGAAGTGGAAGAAGGCCTTCGAACCCACGGCAGTCACATCGAGCTCCTCCACGTGCCAAGGTAGTCTTCAGTGCAGAGAAGCAAATTTTATTAAGTACTCTTGCTGACGCTAATATTGGGAAATCTGGAAAATATCAGTAATTTCTTTCTTAAAGGTAGTGTTCGAAAGTGAGCGGTATCATGATCCTACATTTGGAATTGAAGTGCCTCTTGAAGATCCACAGCATGAATGATGAATAGTGAAGCTCAGGTAGCAAGAACGCGACAGGCGTTCTTTACACGCTAAAGACTGAACGAGGCAGCTAGAAAACCCCTGAGAGAACCAAATTTCAGCTACGCTTTGTACGGCATGACTTTCTTTGAAGCCAGGTCTAACATGACGTTACCTATAGAGTGCTGGTAACCATTTAACTCTAAGGTGCACCAAGTCGGCTTTACGCATATTCTTCCGGTATATCTGTTTTTCTTCTTATTTTACGCATGACTTCAGGCAACGGGCGAGCAAAAAGTTACCTTGAATGCGGCCGGGGCCACTAAGTCAACCATGAAACAATGCTTTCAGTGCTTACGGACTGTTTGCTCATGGTGCGGGCAACTGACGTCCTTCTGATATGGAAGCAAGCAGGAGTGAACTTAACCTGTAATCCCACTCATAAATCATATTTGTGCTAACGTATGCTAAGATGCGTAGAAAGTAGCGTCAAAACACCTTAATGGTGACAAAGAGAGTAAGTCTAGGCAGCACTGGCGCTATTTCTTGTTGGCACTTCCACGCGCCGGACCGTGCAGATGCACATGCATGCCTTAAACATTTCCACTCGACGTCCCACGGAATGGGTTTCTCATGTTAACTACAACGTGCGAGCAGCGTCCTATAAACTGCAAGGTGTCGTAGGTTTTGATAAGGCCTTATCACCTGCTGGAAGTAGTTCAAAATGAATTATTATAGAATTATTTTGTACGTGTTCGGCCGCGAGCGCTTCGAAGTATTTATTCTGCTCCTGCCATCTCTGAGTTGCGCTGACACAACCCCCTCAGCTGCACGTTGTGTATGCATATAAAAGACAAAGCTGCGTCGAAATTCTGGAATAACATCTACAACATGCTCGGCTTGGTTCTCGAATTGGAATAATATGGAGAAAAAACAGGAGCTTCACACAGTGAGTTGTACCTGAGGATTGTACCTTGTTACGCCTCAAAAGCGTAACAAGTCCTCGTTACACACGTGGATTGATGCGACCGTTACTGTGCCAAGTTTTTAATGTATTATTGCTATCAAGACTCACTGAACGAGCATTCGTGGGGACACAAAATACGTTTTTTTTGTCGGGTTTGACTCAACTGCCCCTTATTTGGTAATTCATGTACTAATGCCCCGGACTGGTTTCCCAAACCTCGTCAGGCCATGTCGCGCGTGTATACGCGCTAGGCGCCGACGCGCTGCAAGCAAAAGCTTTGTTTGTCCCGTGTACGTAGCGATTCGTGCCCACGGCGGCTGTGCTCATGACAGGCGACGTCGTGGGTCTCCGTCACAAACCCTCTGCTGCGTGTCTTCCGTGACCTGCCACCCCAGCCGCCTGTTCTCTCTCTCTCTCTTCAACGCTGTATGGGCGAATCAAGGAGCACGAAAGTGGCCGAGCCATCTGTTC
The DNA here is from genome assembly GCA_013339765.2 of Haemaphysalis longicornis. NCBI lineage: Eukaryota > Metazoa > Arthropoda > Arachnida > Ixodida > Ixodidae > Haemaphysalis > Haemaphysalis longicornis. The sequence goes on along the minus strand of CM023451.1, from coordinate 128,626,884 downwards.
GTATCTTTCAATGTCGGCAGGCAAATGAAATAAATGTCGAAACAAGTGTCGTCACAACGGAAGTAATAGTAATCCGGCAGGGTGGCTCAGAGGCTGCTCAAATCGTTGTTCTGCTGAGGACGATGTTCAAGGTTCTATTCTTGTTCAGTTACGAAGCTCTCCTGTTATCAACGCTAGTGTGTACGCCATTTCGATGTTTTTTCAAGAACCCAGTGTGCTTTAAAATATTCCTTATCCCCTACAAACAGCCGGTCTCATGGGGGAAAGTAAAGCTACAGCGGGCAAAAACAACGGTTTGAACTTTTTGAGTTTCGAATAATGCAGGCGAGAAACGCCCATGTGCAGCCGCAGAACCAGTATTAGTTTTGAAATTTTAAAATAGAAAATTCGAAAGCAGTAGTATTTTTAGGCTACCTTGAGGTAAAGAAAAACTGAGAAACACTGCACAAGTGAACTGAGACGGGCTAGTTGGTGCATGATGCCACTTAGAAAAAACAGCGCCAACAAACGATACGACAGGGAGTAAAGACAAACACTGCGCTGAACTGCCAACTGAGGTTTATTTAGAAGAACAATGAATATATACTAGAATCACAAACAAGGAGGAGAGAAGGAAATCCAAAACACAAACACACAAAAAATGTCATCTTCTCTCCTCCTTGTTTTTGATTCTAGTATATATTCATTGTTCTTCTAAATAAACCTCAGTTGGCAGTTCAGCGCAGTGTTTGTCTTTACTGCCAGTCGTAGCGTCTTTTGGCGCTGTTTTTTCTAAGTGAGAAACACTAGACAGATTTGAAATCTTCATTCCTTTTGTACTTTGCCCGTATTATGGATCTAGTAAACATAAGTGGCAATAAAGGAAATTAACATTTGGGAAACTCAACCGATTAAACCGTTTACGGATGGCGTACACCAAGGCACTTTTAAAGCGCTTTCAGTTTTGTAAAGCTCTTCAGAACTCGCTCCAAGACATTGCCCAAACTTGTTTTTTGCACTGCTCACAAATGCGGATGTTCTGGTTCTGGGATCTAACATCTGTATTCGTAGAAAATGGGCGCTTCCCATTTCTCCATGAAAAATTGCCCCATTCAAATTATACCAAAAAAGTTATCACAAGAAAGAGAACAAAATATAATTAGGTTCCAAAAAGTGAAAAAGGGAAAGAAAACTCCCTTTTCTTCCTAACATTCACGGCATGCTTCTAAAGCAGGCCTTCCAGGCTTAGCAGAAGAATGCACTGTTGCAAATTACATAAATGATGTCAGTACATTCTGAGTCCCAGAGAAATCACTGAACGGCTGGTTCGTACTGCGCCATATTGACACAAAGTATACGAATACTAGAAATACAGCCGATGACTTCCTGCAGGTTTTTTGTTCGGTCGGATGAAAATTGAAATGTCTCAAGACACCTGGGGGCATTGTGTTGCTGTACAGCCGCAACAACCTTGAGGTGACAAATGGGGAATTCTTTGGGAAGAGAATGTCCATTTTGTCTCAGGACGAATAACGGGATTCCTTCAAACAAAATAAAATCGGAAAATGGCTCAAGGTGCACGCAGAAGGTATAAAGAAGTCCTTCGAATGCAGGATGTATACAGAGGATCCTCGAAATACTTTTTTTCTGAGAGTTTCGTTGAAGAAAAAAAAACTGGCAAAAGTGAAACATCTTTATAACTTTTTTTTTTGTTTTGAAACAGTTAGTTATAGTTAGTGCCTTTAAGAACGGGCTTTGGTATGAGGTACCAACAAAGGCATGACACCCGCGAATAATACCTGAACCGATGGGTTTCCAGAAAATCACTGAGTGTGCTATACGAATCCGTGAAGGTGAGATAAAGAAGCGAAGCAAGGTTGCAATATTGCAGGAGACAACGCCCCAGGCTGCGAACGTATTTCACGACCGAAGCTTAGCGGACCTTCTAAGAGAAAAGGTTACTGTGGTCATTTGTTAGTAGTGTCTGCGTGCTTCTACATAAACGTGCACAGTACAGCAGCTTATTCAAGTGTGTCATTTCCGGAGTCGCAAAGCGGATTAGGTCTTCTTTTGTTCGGGCATCAATTTCGTTCCGAAGGCTTGATGAGTGCATTAAAAAGGTTAGCATGAACCATGTGCCGAGGGACATGCCAGGATGCAATTTCCTCGATGATCACCCTTAGCCGTTTACCTAATCGCAGCCCCTTTGAACTCCACCAAGTTGGGAATCATTACCAAGGTCTGGAGGGAGTTTCAACCGTCTGCTTCAACTGCTCCTGGGGGCCATCAAAGGCGCTTCGAAGTTCACGTATTATCACTCCTTTTTGTCCGGGAGCACAAATTTCGCTGGAGAACTTTTGACAGACTAATCGGGGATCACTTCCGGCAGCAGGAAGGCTTTGTTCTTCACTTGCCACACTTTTGCCGACGCCGCTGTGCCAAGGATATATTTTTTTTGTTCTCACAGTAATTTGAAGCGCGTTAACTCCGATGCGTGGAGCGGCATAAGCTTGTGGACTTATTGAATACGGGTGATGAACGTATTGAGCAGTAGAAGCAATGCCCTTTTCTCAATATTTGTAAATTTCCTTGTTTGTTGACTGAGCTATAATTCTTGCTGCCATACAAGAGCTATGATACTTGTTGTAAACTAGATACAAGAAAGAAAAAATGGTGGAGTGTTTCTTCATTGGTACAAAAAGTGTTCGGTACGATTTATTGCCACGCCTCTGAAGCATTGCTTTCAAGAATATTTTCTTCTGTAAACAGGGAGTGCATAGGATGAGGTGGCATGCAAACCTCATGAATGTTATTTCATCGCAATTTTTCTTTACACCTAAGTTGTTCCACGCGGCGGATGGATGGCAGAGTGTATAGGTTGTATTCACTGGCGAGGCACACATGCAGCTAACCATGTGAGTGCGCCGTTACTGGCTACGTCGGGCTCCCCGGTATGGCGGTACTTGTTCGTGCTAAGCGCATGATTCGTGTTGGACGCTCCAAACTCTACCTCACCGAACGCAAAGTAATGCCTCGAGTCCAATGTGAGTGTGATTACTAACATCTCTGTTGACAGCACCGTTGAGAATCGGGTTGAAATAGAGCAGACGATGCACATCGGTGTTTTTTTTCGGCGTGCGGGCGCAGTGGCACAAGCCGCGCCATGTCCGCGGCGCATTGGCCATGTCCGTGGCCGTTTCCAGTGTCGGCAAGAGAAGAAATTAACAGCTAAACGTTTCAGTGAATACCACTTATACTAACCCACAGCATCGTGGTAGAGGCGGTTTCGCATGCAGTTATACAATGACACAAACTGTTCGTTAGGTTGATTACATGGATGCGATGGTATTGCACCGCATTGCCCAGCGCATCTGGCTAATGCGGTGCGCCGGGAGTCTGAACCTGTCCCCGTCTGAGACCGTAATTGTGAGATTTGCATTACTGCCCCGTTGGTATCTTCTACATGATGCTACGCGCTAAAAAACCATTGCGATGCGCTACTGTCGCGTTCATGTAAACCCATATTGTGATAACTGATGCTATGTACTATCTGCTCTATTTCTAATGTTTTTCTTCAGATTCGAAGTGTCAATTATTGCTTTATTCCCGTTGTAATAAGAAAAAAAGAGGTGTTACCCAAGCTGCTTAGCTTGCTCTAGGTATAGTTATATAATCTTAAGAAAACATCATTGAAGCCGTTCGCATCCAATATGCGTCACTCTCACTCTCTTCAGCAGGAAAATATTCGTGAGTATGATGTATGTGAAGTAAAAAAAAAAAGAATGTGATGGGATATTAATTACGCTGGGAAATCATTAAGTAGAAGTTGCTTCCAGTGAAACTAAATTGTAGCTAATGCCCCAAACGTTTCTTTGGGATGTCGCTTTGAATCTTCAAGAAAAGTTTCTCGTTCGGAACATAAATTATAGCCAAAAAAGAGTTTTTTGCTTGTGGCATTGTAATCAAATGTGTGTGGCGACAAAACACACTCCTTTCTTGCACGTGCCGCAACGGGGAGAATTTCAGCTGTGAAAAACAAAAACAAAAAACACTGCAAAGCCGTTTGTCAAAGCTGGCGGTAATGAAAGACCGAGCAATACAAACAATGCATCGGGAAGCCCGGAACACGTAGCAAAAAAAAAATAAAATGCTAAACAAAGTCAAGTCCATGCCGCTTAAAAATGACTTAGGGGGTTCGGGAGCAGGTTACAAGTTTCGGCTTACTTCGTCAAGTGTGATGGGAGATGACATCGAATTTGGGAAGCCCGCCAGGGCAGATAAGGCCGTTCCCTCTGAGAGGAAGAGGAAATAGGTTTTTCAAAGAACGCAGAAATGAGCTTTCAAGCTCCGCTAAATCCGGAAAGAATATCGCGGGGCGAATCCGGCATGGAAGCGAGTTTGAAGACGCTGGAAAGCGGTAGCGTAGGTCAAAAAGGCTACAAGCAACGCCCCTTGTAGACAGGTGCCATTGCTTTGAGCAAACTGTTCGTAAAAACAGAGATAAAGAAGAGGGCGACAATGGCGTTTGTCGAAAACGCTCTTTGAATGGCCCGCGTCGTTCCGAAGAGATACGGCTGAAAAACTGAAAGTAGGTATTGAGGAAAAAAGTATATCTATGACCGAGCCCTTGCTGGCAAGCACCCTCCAAGTGCAGTCGGCACCGGCCGTTTCCCTCCATGGCTTTGTCAGAGGCGTTTAAAACCTTCCGCTGTATTTTGTGTTGAATCTACCAGTCGCTTACTCGCGTCCAACGTTAGTTCTAATAACGTTACTCGCGTCATGGCTTTTCTCGAGATGGAGGAAGTCATTCGAAGATTTTATTAAGTTCAGGACTACCTGATATTTCTTATTTCATCACACTGGTGCACTCACTAACAAATAACACAGCTTTTATATTGTCCGCAGTGAAATTGGGAGCGAGAATGTATTGGTTACAAAGTTTGTTGGATGTAATGAGACAAGCCACCCGAATACAGTCAGATGTCGTTACTACAAACCCCACATTAACGAATTTCTCAGATTTACAAATATTTTAATAATCGCCGCCAGATTGCCTATATTTTCAATGCAAAATGTTTCAGAACTACGAATTTCAATATATCCGCTTTTTTTTTCAGAAATACGCACGCAGTATTTTTTCCCCATTATTATCGAGGAACACCAGTCTTGCGAATTCGGCTAAAAGTAAGAGCGCCGCAACTCTCGCGTGAAACAGAAACCGCCGTTACTCTGTGCATTCCCAGAGTGCAGTAGCTATCATCATTGCCATGTCAAACGCCAACAGTTCGCGCCACCACAAAGGTGTGGTTTAAGTGTGCAGTAGCCAAGCAGGCCTAGCCGGGTTTGCCTCTTTTCTCTCTCATTGTTTTTGGTTTAGGTGGCCGGTCGGTCATTCTTGACGCTAATCATGTGTGCGCGCAGGTATTTCTTTCTTGTTGTGGTGATTTTGCTACGATGTTCATTCGAGATCCCAAGACGACTGCAGCTAGCGACAAAGCAAAGCAGTTGCGAGAGCAGCCATCATCTTTAGTTACGACGACGACGCGAAAGAAGACGGCGGTGGTTAACTGAACGCAGATACTGAAATGATGTCTAAAATTGACGTTTTAGTACACGTGAACAAAGCCCGTACTTTCATTCCTCGGTGCAGTAACGTACCCGATGAGGTATTGCGCAAGGTGGAATATGTAGAGGTATTTCTAATCGGTCGTGCGTGCTGCACGCACCAGACGAAAATCACATTTCTTCAAATAAAGCAGCTTTGTAGTGAGCGCAACATGTTTATTTGAGAGTTTGCCTGTCTCCACACTCGTCTACTGCTAGCGTACGTCGTTTTCATTCCTAGTGACTTATGACTTAGAGGCACTGGCCTATGACCAGCCAGTTTTTAATTACAACTACATTTCAAATTAGCGGAAAGATTTTCTGCGGCCCCGCGTGATTCGTTATATCGAGATTTGAGTGTAGTTGACGGTTTTGCCTTGTTTTTGTGCTCTGCGATCTCTAATGGAATGCGATAATGCCGGTACCGGATTTTGTTCTAAAGCTTATTCACTTGCTCATTCAGTAGATGCTTTAGCGTCTACTCTAAGCTTTGAAGAACTAAGCAAAAAACTATTAACCCAACCGCAAATGAACTCTTTTCAAGAAAAGCTTGTGCCGCCTGATTCCAGGGAAAATAAGCAGCGAATAGGTTTTGTTTTCTGCATTCTTTCTGCTTTTTTAGCAATCACTTTTGTCGACACAACTCCAGCACACTACGCGCGAACACTTCATGAGATAGGCATCCATCAGATATTCAGGGTGACTCATTCAGCCCCACAGCCCTTTTGCGTACCCAACCCCCCAAAAATAGCGATGCCGGCGCTGCAGAAATCCCTCCGTGCTTCGCCTCAGTTTATTATTACTGCGCTGCTCGTATATACGCGCCAGCGTTCTTACGGGCGCCAGCAACCAAGACGCGTTGTTGACCGAAGCTTACAGACAACAGCGGTCCGCAGAGTGGTTCGGCGCTCCGCCTTCGTACACGACGCCAGGAACAGAAATGGGAACGAAGGAAGAAGTGTATTTTTTGGGAGCCTAAAAAATCGGGATATGGACTACGGATTGGAGAGTAGTGAAACACGTAACAGAGGTGCAGACTAGCGCAGATCAACACTACATGAGTGAACTTTATGTGCCAGGCATGCCACCTGCCAAGTGTGCTGCATTTCAGACACAGCAAGGAAGTTTGGCCGGTATAATTCCCATCGTAAATACATCCTCGAGACAAAAGCACCAAACGCCAGAATTTGCTGCCCACGAGCGACACGACTGGACGGGTCTAGCATGCACTTACTCTTTTTTATGCGAAGAAACTGCTACTAAGAATACCTTGTGCCCGTTGTCGACTTCGCTGACCTCCTTCCTTCCCCCCCCCCCTCCTCCCCCCCCAAAAAAAGAATTCGCGACTTTAAGTGCCGAAGCTTGCAAGCCACGTCACTCCAAAAGCCAAGGTTTTAAGCTTGGCTTTGCCCGGTCCTAGCAAAAGAGTCTATGTTTCACTTTCCCCCTCCTTCGTCTTTACCACCACCATCATCGCCGTAGTCATGGCCACCAATACAATAATTATCATCATCATTATCATCAAACCGCTTGTACCTTGCGCTATTCTAACGCATGTTTCGCCCCCACATTTTGTTACCGCCTGTCTCACCGGCCTTTCAGTCTGCCCCTCATGTCACCTCTGTCACCAGGTGAGCGTGCTGTTACTCTATAATCTGATATTTATTAATACTTCATTCAGCTGCTATAACCTTCACATGGTGTGTAGTGGTTATATTTCCTCTCCTTACGTCTAACAGAACAAGTGAGAATATACTTGGCTTTTCAACAGCAGAGCTGTTTAAGCGCGAGCTTTGTTCATTGTTCGCTGTTCGTTGGCGTTAGCAAAAACAGAATTACCAAGAACAAAACTCTTCGGGTGCGAGGCTCCGGCACGCCCTTTCTGGCCGACATTTTATTTTTGGTAAATGTATTACCAACGATGCGTAAAGACGAATTTGTTGAATACAAGCAGCGGCTCTAGCTACTGCACTATGCAACGTTGAGTTTCCGAATAGGCTGAACTTTTTCCACCGATTGAAACTGCCGCTTTAGCAATAAAGCTGCCCCTACTTTAAGGGCCAGACACATATCCGGCGAGCGACGCGTTCCCGCGTGCGTTTTCCCCTCTCCCTTACCGGCCCTGTAGCCTTCGTGCGTGCTCCAGGCCGCCGCCGAACCGGTTTCCAGAGTGCGAATACGCATGCGCATGCGCGTCCCTCTCCGCTCGTGTGTCCCCCGCTTAACGCGTATCTACGATCAGGAATGAAGTCCAAAGCGGCGACTAGAAATTGCCACCGGATGTTTCCCAGGGGCACTGAATTTATCCAATACATTAACGCAGGGATTTGGTGGCGGTGTGGAAATGTCAAAGAATTTTAACTGCGTGACCCTTTGTTTCCATTTACGTTCATAGTATCGAACATTGTCTGACGCTATGGTCCACCTCCCTCCGCCGGCAACTCTACCAATGTACGCAATAGCAACAAGATGTCCTTTCGCATGGGATTGATACAGGTATAAATGCATCGTATAAATAGACAATGATCGTGCCTAACCGTGCTTTACGGGTCTAGAAATTGGTCCCTGCTACGCTGTCACGCACACCCCTGAGGAATTTGTTGATGCTCGAAAACCCAGCGCCAGAGTAACTAGCTCCACGCCAGAACACGGCATGGAGCTAGTTTGCATCGCTCCTTGCTCTATTAAAAGATATATAAGCCAGAAATCTGACGCTGTACCGTTTCACAAAAACAATATGCCTAGCTTTGAACAAAAATCACGAAGCACTCGATGCAGAACAATGAACGATGTTCGCAGTGCTTAGCATTCAGCATGCACTGTGCGCAAAATCCCAGGAGCCAGGCAAAACGGCGTAACTGAATGTCCCGTTAAAGTCTAAGCAGCCAAAAAGTACCACCCGGTGAGCTCGTCATCGCTTACCTTTAAGCTGAAGTCACGCCCGATATTGGCCGCGTTGTCCGTGTTTTCGGTGTGTGTTCTTCTGGCTGTCCGCTGTTTTTTTTTTTTCTAAAAAAGGCGCACTGAAGTGCACGTAGGGGTAAGAGCTTAGGCACGTTTGAAGGCTACGCACGCCTGACCGTTTGCGCAACGAGTTCATCGGGCGGCGTTTCTGAAAGAAGCCGGTGTGAGGCGTGGCAGGGCTGGCTATCTTCGTTGGAGGCGCTAGCACCTGCCACAAGGCCCGCAGAAAAGAGGGTTCCGTGCGCGCGCCTGGCTGGGTCGAGAGAAGGGTTTGCTAACGGCTAACGATACGAGCCGCAGGCGTTGGCACACCCACGCTGATGCTTTCCGTGCTAGTAGGGAACAGAGAGGGGGCTTGTTGTCTGGAGGGCGCCTGCGACGTCGGCATCTATTGACCGCCCAAAAAGAGCCGGAACTGGCTTTAACTACGGAAATTCCCTGCGCAGGTCTTTTCCCCCTTCGGACATTCAGATCTGCTGGAAGTACACACTTGCATGCGACGTGGTTCATTTTAACAGACCACTACGTTTTAAGAGAGAGCTACCACAACAGCAGAAATTCAAGAAGTTGCCAAAATTACAACAACAAGCAAGTTTTGTGTCTCGCATGTGATTAGAGATATGCATTCCCACAGCGCAGATTCAATTAGATTATCGTTCCAACCATATCGTTTTCTTAGCGACAGTTATGAAACCTGCCTTCAAATGCAAATGTAATCCAGCCCCAACTTCAAGGACTCGTATATTCATAAGCAAAAAAAAAAGTTTTTTTTTACTTTACTTTAGGGTAGCTTTAGTTACCACGTGTCTGTTTTAGAAATATAAGCCCGTACCATACGGCAAACACGTGAGAGAAAAAAATGTTTAACTGAGCAAACTCGGCAAGGGCTGGAGGAGCTGGGGGGAGGGGGGTGTTGGGATGTCACGGAAAGGGATGGGATGCCTCAGTGATCCCAGTGAAGGCCTTCAGGCCTTCAAAGCATTTCTCGCACGCATAAGCAGAAAAATTCAGTTAGCGGGGTCAGGGTTGCTCGACTGAAGGGTAGGTGGTATGGACAAGGTACGGTGTGTTCGGAAGGCCCATGCCACATGGCGGGTGGTATTAGAAAAAAGGTAGCAGTGACACTTGAGGGAGGTTAGGGTAGGTGAGATCTGAAGGAGGACGGCTGCCTTGTAGTGGGCATTTGTAATGGACGCCGGATGTCTTGTCTTCGAGTTTGTGTGCGTTTCAGCGTGCTGGCCTGCTTCTCCCAGTATCACAGTTTTTATTTCCGCAACTCAGCAAGCCAAGCTTGCTACTACGCGGTCCTCTTCTTTTAATCAGAGTTTTCTGTTTTTCTCTCTACGTACACAGTAATAGGCTAAAGCGTGACACCCCTGTGTTTGGGCCGACTACATATGGCCCAAACGTTTTTGGCGCTCTTTTTCTGCTTTCCACGAACAAAGGCATGATAATGCGTGAATCTTGGCGTTCATATTTACGCATTGCCTTGATGTGTAAACACCACCGCATGTTTCCGTAGAAAACTGCAGTAGCACGAGGCTAGAACACATATGAAAACGAAACCGAAACGCATTTGAAGGACCGTCTTTTACACGGAAGCTGTTACCCTCTAGTTGATCGGAAAATTTTGTGTCATAAACAAAAAACCTAGGCAGGGTCCAACAGTTCTCGCCTAAGACGCCGAGCGCATGCATCAGGCTTACATCAGAGGGCTCAATATTAGTTAAAAAACCACAAAACAAGCACCGAAACCGCAATTATGGATGATAATGAGCCTGTGAACAATGGGAACCACCCCTCCCCCCATGCGTTCCTGGTAAAGCTTGTTTGCAGATTATGTTTAAAAGCTGGCCAGGACTAGTGTCCCTAAAAAGCACAGTTATTTCCCGTGACGTCGAGGCGCATGTATCAAGCTAGGCAGGACGCAGCATTTGCCGCCAGAGCATGCAGAGCACAAGCGACAAGCCCGCCGAGACGACGAAGGAACATTGAATTCTTTCCCCCACCAGCATTTGTCGTGGTATACAACAGCTTCGCAAGACACCCACTTTCGCCGAGCGGGACAGCGACCATTTTGTTTGCATTGAAAACGAAAAAACTAAAAAAACAATTTCCACGCCATCATAGCGAAAATACAATTGTGAGATCATCGCTCCATCCCCCTACGCCCACCGAGGAGAAATGTGTACAAACGAAGGAATTAGGTTCGGCAAACAAGCTAAAAATTCAGATCCTCTCTAAATTTGCAATTCGCTGCCCTTCGTTTCAATTTCAGACAATAACACTGATCGGGGCTCTTTTTTTTTGTCAAAAGAACCTCTGCATGTGTGAAACAAACGTTGGAAACTGCTAAACCGTATATGTTCACGAAACGAAGAAGTAGACGCACGCCCAATTCTATCGCACCTCTTTCAGGAGGTTAAAAACAGGGAAGTTCCGAGTTGAGGCATTGAACCTGAACGCGGTCTTCTGTGATTCGACGCACTAGAATACTTACGCAAACTGCAGCGGCTGCGGTTTTGCCCACCAACCTCGATTTGACTGATTGGAGCAAAAGTGAACAGTCAGGGGATGCGCAGCGATCCGTTATCAAACCGAGTCAATAACGCCCCCTCTCGTGCTTCTCTGCCGTGAGTTGAAAATCCTGTACTGCAAACATGGGTGCTTTGCGCCAGTGTACTTAGCAGACCAAGCGCCTCTATGAACCCGCGCCAGCACCGCTTGTGAGTACACATACATGCATCTTAGAGGGGGAAATGTCCGCCAGTCAAGTCGTGGTGCGCTTAGGAGATTGTAGCGCAGAAGTTTGTACGCGGGCCGATCTCACGCAAGACTCTCACGTCGGACCCGCCTGCAGTCCCCGAGCCACATAAAAGGAGCTTTCCTGGAGCCATTCATACAGTTATTCCGAGAGCGCAGGGAAATGAGTACACATGAATAACAAAAATAAAGGCAAATAAAAGCATCGAGTGGTAATCGATTGATATGTCGGCCAGTAGGGATGGCACGAGCGGAGTGGGAGAAGGGCGATAGTTTGGGAATGGAACCGGACGCTGGTGATAACCCTGCGAGATTTTTTAAAGCCGAGAGCGAAAGCGATTTTAGAAGAGAAGTGTACTAGACGCACCCCTCTTCTCAGCCGCGAAAGCTTCGGTAGCTTTTTTTCAATGCGTATGAGATATTAGCAAAATAGTTCTTGTAGTTGTATACAAGGGAAGGACTGGGGCGTTCCCAAGTAATTGTTGTGCATTGCAATCTAACTTTCTGAAGGATAAGGCTTAGGTATACAGTTTTTAGTGTAATGCTCAAGTCAATATATAGTGTGGGTTGCGTCTCCAGGAACATTGGTAATGGTCTACGTTTTTTCGGGGGGATGTGTTATTATTTATGAGTTCAAAATTTATCCCCGAAATAATTCTCTCTCCAAAGTTCAGCCATTTTACATCATGCTGAACGCGTATTGAACGCGAGTGTGCTAGATTCGATATGAGCGAAGAACTCGGCCAGTCAGTAAAGCCATCCTGAGCGAAAGAGTGCCGTCAACGAAAAAGAGGAGAGCGCGCCTCTGCATCTGAGAAATGCATGCGAATTCGAAGAGAGGCTCGCCGGCTGAGCGAAAGAACGCCACGCTTTCAAGAAAGAGGTGGGCCTAACTCACGTGTTAGTCCATGCTTCTCGCACCGTTCTCAATATGTTGAAATCAGTGAGTCGAAATTATCTAAAAACCTAACCTCCAGTGTTCCCCAATGGAGCAATATGAACCCACTTTTTTGCGTTTATTGATGACTTATAATACAAAGAGTTCAAAGTACACATATTGAATAAGTGCAAGTAGTTTTTAAGTATTGCTCTTGGAGTCAGCGGATAAAATCCTCATGACAGCAGTGAGAGGGCTTACATGAAGTGAAACACAGGTACAAGTAACGAGCCTGTACACAAAACGAGGTCCTTGATTGCGAAAGTACCACTACACGTTTTGCAAATCAAGTTTATTCAACGTCTGCAGGATGCCTACTTGGTCTCCGCATCACGCGAAAACAGAGTAAGAGCCTTATGATTGCATGAAGCTGCGACTCTGAAAGTTTAGTAGTTTTAAAAACGTGAGTCTCACTGACACTTAACCTGCAATATAAATATCAGAAAGTGGTGCTACCTTTGACGGTGGGTGCAACCTTTGACGGGACATTGACATTTGTGCTAGTGCATTTTATGAGTGTGTATTTGCTTCTACTCAGGATCTTCCTGATTAGAGAAACGCACAAACAACCAAAAAAAAAAACGTAACTCTTGCGAGGAAGAGGAAGAAACCCCCGAGGCAAAGCCTCCCCGTGGATGGGAAACTGACGCGGGCCGTTGAGTGGATAGGGGAGCAGGAGTTGCGGTCGTGGTTAGGACGAGCAGGGGGAGGGTTTCCGACTAAGCGCACGCGAGAATCGAAACGTCGTTGCTCTTACGACCGGGCACTGCATATTGGGGTTATTCCGTCCTCATTAAACGCAGTGATGCAGTTTATTGACGTCGGCGCACCCTTGCGAAGGAGAGGGATCTAGATGGACACTTCAGTCCTACCGCTTGTGTTCAATCAAGCCGGAATCGAAACACTTTCTTGCTGAAACTGGCCTATACGGCATTCTGTAGTCCATGAAGCCGCTTGCCTCCCACCACTTACGTTTTTTTTTCATTTTTTTTTCAATTTCTCTGATGCCCTGGGGCAAAATGGCGCAATAAAAAAAGCGAGCTCCGTCCATAAAATGTTCGTTGTTGACGGTGTGAGTCTTTGAATAACGTCACAAAATCAGACATTGACCAGGGCGGAACTGTAAGAACGGAGAACCAAGAGACAGGAGTAAGGCCCCGAAAATCAAGGAAATATGGGAAAACAAATTAACTCAGTAATAAGCGATAATTTGGCTTAATAACAAACGAACCCGTAATGAACCTGAGATGCCCTACAAAGTCGGTCATGTCAACACTAACATCGAATCAATGGAGAGTTCGTCAAATGTCGGACAATTTGGTTTAACTGTTCCGCTGCTGCAGGTCCGTCGTGTAGCTCCTCAAAGGGGTAGTTTAGTAAGTGGCGCTTCGCTGCTATCTTTCTATCCCTTGCATAGTTTGGCATTTCTGGAAGAATACACCCTATTTCGACGGCTGAGTAAGCATTCAAACCATGCCATTTTCCAACCATGCCATCACCTTTCTTTAAAAATTTGCAACAATTCTTTGGCAAAATATTGGTCACTGCTCATTTTTGACGCGTTCCGTATTTCCTGTGGCGTTTTCGTGCCCTGTAAGAGCAGAAGAATGATTTGATTGATTGTAGTTTTTAACGCACCGACGCCACGCAGGCGATGAGGCGCACCGTAGTGGAGGGCTCCGGATTAATTTGACCACCTGGGGATCTTTAACGTAAGAGCAGAAGAACTCTTCCCCTGTTTTATATTTTATATTTGTAATGTAATGCTATGTTTTTTAGAGTTTAAACTATCATTTTGGTGTTGCAATCCTGCAGCTTTCTATCCGCAACCCTTCTCATCAATATGTTCTTTCCTTTGCTTATCCTCCCCAAACAATAATGCCCGTAAGGGTGATGTAAATAAATAAATAAATAAATAAATAAATAAATAATAAATAAATAAATAAATAAATAAATAAATAAATAAATAAATAAATAAATAAATAAATAAATAAATAAATAAATAAAAACTCAAAACAAATGATATAATACAAACGTAAACAAATTCAACGTTCAATAATTCTTTTTCAACACTCGGAAACATTTGCGTGCTGCCATCCTAGCATCAGAATATTGTGGAAGCATGCAAGTATGTGCGGTAACTGCTTTGTTAGTTCTTTGATTTTAAGTGTGTATTGGTGATGAGCAAGCTTACGATGGCTTGCAAGAGCACGAATTGACTACGAAGGCGTGGTGATTTCTGCTGAAAAATGCTACCACTGTATTTATAACCAATGTTGATTTATAGAATTTTTGCTTGTGTCTGTCTTTGTTTTTCAATTCGTCTTTTTTTGCTCGCCTTTTTTCTGTATTTTTCTTTCCCTTTTTTTCCTTCTGTGTTCGGTTATCGGCATTGTTGAGTACTTTTTACAGCAGTGATGGCCGCTGCTGCTGGGCAACGCCGCACAAGCCCACCTGTAGGCTTTGGGGGGGGCCTATTTTACCTATGGATGTAATTCATGATAATAAAAATAATAATATTATTATTCTTATAGTTGTAGTTAGTTGACTCATTTTCCGATTTCGGGGCGTTTTTTTACTGTTTCAGCACCAATATACAGACGTCTTCGAATCTCTTTCTGCCCTGACGGCCATGGGCAGTGGTTTTCTATATCCACCACCATTATTTCGCTCTTCTCCACTAATTTCTCTACATGCGAATGTACCTGCTCAAATAGATGCTTTTTAACGTTTACAACAACCCCACAGCTCTCCCGTTTACATTTTGCTACATGCGAACACATCTGCTTGAACAGCGGTTATTTTCTAAGCCTTGTTAATTTATGCAGCGGAAATTCTTAATTCAAGGTCTACCTCCTTTCCACATCATGCAATCACACAATTTTGAGCCCGGTTGCGCGTAGTGTTGTTGAGGCAAAGTAAATGATATTATCAGAAGATCGCGATGAGGACAAAAATATGACATAAAGAACAACCGACCGCTGCAAAATACAAAGAATCGAAAAGTAAAGAGGAGAACAAATATATTCTCTTGTCGGTTCGGTTGGAAGTTTTGTTCTTTCTTTTATTTTCTTAGTCCATACCTCTTATGGCCGCGTGGCCGGAGTGCTTAGTAGTAGTAGTAATAGTAGTAGTAGTAGTTAGTAGTAGTAGTAGTAGTAGTAGTAGTAGTAGTAGTAGTAGGTAGTAGTAGTAGTAGTAGTAGTAGTAGTAGTAAAAGACGTTTTATTGACCCGAGGTAGTGGGAATGGTTCCCTATTCCAGGAAGCCATGTAGTAAGCGGGCAGCCTTTCGCACTGGAGGCCAAAACGTCTTCCGCTCGGCTGTGGGAGAAGTCCGCATTTCGTGGCTCGCACACCCGCCATCCTCTTCCCTCATCAACACGTGAGGTCCAGCCTGCGGGCAGACGCTCAAGCCCCATGATTATCGCACCACGCGGCGTCGATCGATGGCTCAATCAAGTCGCTGCCTGCTGCGGTGAAATTCACAAATTACGGCCGCCGGCGAAGGCAATGAATGGCCGTGGCTGCACCCGTTTTTCCCAGTGCTTTTTATTATGGACAGGCCACGTGCCCACCGCTCAAGGCAGCACGAGTGTATCCCGGGGCCTCGGCGGCAGCAGCAGGTTACCCCACTGGTCCCCAATTACCCTCGCTACGCCTGGAGCCTGAAGGGAGCATCAGCAGCTTTTTGTTGTGGCGTCAATCATCCGAGGTGGGCTTTCTCCGAGGGATATACCAACTTCCGCGAACGGCCATCGAGTGCTCTGCGAGCGCTTCCCCCTATCTTTTAGGGGCGAAGCAATTTAGGGCTCAGGCTGTCGGCGTTTCCTGTCTGTCGTCATCGTCTCATTTCGTCACGGTTGATCAAGTTTGCAAACGATGTTCAAAAAACAATTGTATAATGGATAAAACCGGTTTAAACCTGTAACATTATTTAACCTGATTTATAATACAGAATAATCACAATTTATTGCACCAATGAGAAAGATTTCTTAAATTCCGTCTCGAAATTGGCTTCAAACTGGTTTCAAGTGCTAGGTTTTTCCCTGTATAGTGTCTTCTTAGCATGGTGCGCTGCATGGCACGAAGACAGCTTACGGCCAGTCTGTCTCTCATTGAATTGCTTAAACGCCTCAGCCAGCGCATGATTGCTCCTCCTGCCAGCGCTTTTCCGACGCCCAATCAGCGCGTGCCGTGTGGCAAGAGAAAGAGTTACGATCTTTGAATAGAATTATACACTGCATGCTTCACCCCTCCCCAGGTTTCACGTTAGTGGAGATGGCCCTGGCTTTCTTGTTCATTGTGCCTCATTTACTAACTTATCGTTGCAATCATTCTCAGTGTGGTAAAAGCAGGGAGGTGCCTAACCCCTTTTCTTGATGACGCTTTCATCATGCTTGTTGTAGAGCTGAACAAGAAATACTCGAGGAATGACTTCACAGCGGAGCTGCGATTTATAGTATCGCCCGAAATTATTATTTATTGAAACTTTTGATTAAATGCAATGTTTACAGGAATGTAAAATTGAAACAACCGAGCACTGCTGAGCTGTGCTGACACTTGTCTGTTCTCTCAGTCGTTGGGGTCGAGCCCCATGTGCGCGCCGAAATCTCACGATAAAGACATGACATCACGGCCTCCACTAGAATGGGAGGAGGGCTCGTCACGGCGATGAAAAGTGGAGCTCAGTTGGCCGAACTGTAATCGTGGCAAAAAATAAGGTTACGTTCTTTCCTTTTTCACGAAGCATGTGTGCATGGATCTAAGTGAAACATTTTTTGTTTCAAATACACAAGCACGTAGTGATGTGTACTTGTTACATAAATTGCTTGAGCCTCAACTTGAGACAACGCGGTGGCCAGGATTGAGTGGTGTCATGACATTTCTCAAAATGCAGTGGGGCGGAATGGGTAGTAAGTGGTGGAGTAAAATGACATGTCCGTGGCCGGCACCTCCCTCGGTGAGCCCTGTAGTAAGTTATCCTTTTCAAGATAGCTTGTCATCTGCTCCTGCCGTGGGTGGAGCACAGTTTGTCGAGTTTGTGTAGTTTGGTTGTGTACGTACACTAATAAGTTCTCAGTAAATTATGTGTTCCCACAAATTATTCCAACAAAAGATTAGCACTGACTATATATCTTCTTGGACGATTCTTCAGGCCGATAGAGGCAAATATGACGACCGTGGAGATGATAATGGGGAACAGCCTTATATATAGAAGGAAGGCTTCGAGGCCATGCGAGGAAAAGAAAAGGTGGGCACGGGGAAGAAAGGATTCTTTGGAGAGATCAGCTTTGGTGAGCCGAAGACATGCACTGCTCCTTGAGGGCGCACATACAACAGTCGAGCAGAAGAGGCCAGCCCCGCCTCACACAACTCGTACCTTGTAATAGATTAAGTGAATAATCACGCAAAAAGTTCAGGATCGCAGCAACATTGGTTTTCCGGAAAAGGATCAGGAGGCAGTGCACAACCCGTGTTTTCGCGGCCATCCTGGAAAGCCTGACAATACCACATTAAGTGGGCAAGGTTAGGAAAAACATGATAGTGAAAAACGGCCAAAATAGGGAGCTGGTTAAGGGTGGTGGTTGGTGGTTGAGCGGTGCCATCTTTGAGTGATCGTGGCAGGGAAGGGAGGTTTTGCCATGGCTTTGTTTTTAAAAATGTTTGCAGAATTGCTCGTCTAGATTTACTTCCTGGCTTAACTTGCTGCGGCGGTAAAATTACGGTTAGGAATTCAGTGTCAATAGAAGGCGTGTTGGCGTTTCGAAGCTACAAGATGAAGTTCTGAATACCTGCCTGCACAACAGCTCTATTCGCCCACACACTTGACAGTGTTTTCCTGACCATTACGCCTTTACGGTCAGCCTGGATAAATAGCGGTGCTCGGGGCGAGAACGTAACGTGCACACGCTCGAAGCCGACATTCGAAGGCTTCTCGAAATGAACTATCACCAGAAGTTCGCTGTATTATTTAAGGCGAAATGTATACGCATAAAAAAAACAGCTGCGTGCAGCCGTTTTAAAGATTATGCTAAGCGTGCGCAGGTAACGAAACTAATTTCTCCAAGCACTTAAGCTAATACGAATTAAAATTTTTAATTCCTGCTTGCTGTTTCTTGTGCTACGAGTGGAAATCTGATTGCCCAAAGAGCATTTAAACAAATTGAACGAACTGATGTCTCACGTTTAGGCTTAGGCTTAGAAGAGAAGCGTGGATAGTGGCTCTCCAGATTAGAAAAACTGTAAGCTAATGTGTCTCATCATATCGTTCTAAAAAATGCAGCAACAGAATGACAACCATATATCTGAGGGAATGTCTTCAATTAAGACTTCGGGAGGACAAATCCTGTGTAGAAAGTGACGATAAACAAAGCCTTCCGCTACTCCAGACGAAGTTAGACTGCTAGAAGCACAAACAAAGCCTTTCCTTCTGGGCAATGAGCTATTAGGTCGAGCGGACTATATCCGAGTTCCTCTCTTCCGCCTTACATGCACAGGGAATACTCAAACGGAAAGAACGCAAGGATGGGGCATCGAAGACCCCCATTAAGGCCAGGACGGATTCGCGTTCGGCACGGGGGTATCTTTGTGTTTGAGCAGTGCGTCTGCAGGGAAAATCCTCAATGATGGTGGGTGGCGCCAATCAACCGCCCTACATGCAATCAGGGCGCTAATGCCTCGGCAGTAACTGGATACGCTATGAGCACGCACCACTACTGCTGCGTAATTTCAGCAAATTAGTGCGCTGTCGTTCCTGTAGCTGGCATTAGTACTTTAGGTAAGCCCATTGGAAAAACAAAAAAAAAGAAGAAAGCTCATACTAAAACGTAAGACTTGAAGGGAGCGCAGCTTGTGCGCAACCTTCACGACCATAACCAAATACCAAGCGCTTGATTGCAACCGATTTGCTTCCTCGCTACCGCAACTAACTTTGCTTCATTATTGTTGATATAAGTGCGAGCTTCTTTGCTTTTTCTGGAAGTGGTAATCTTTCGACATCATCTTGAAGTGGCATACGCTATGACGTCTCTTTCTTGTTCCGAGCAAGAGTCGCCATGATTACGGTGAATGCTGTTGGTTTTTATTTTGGCCAATCTTGGCCAAACTCCGTAAGTGGGTATAAGTTGGCTTCACAAAAGTTGCAGAGGACGCTAGGCGGTCGCCACGAGACACGCACACGCAAGCGCTCGGCATTTTCTTGGTCTTTGGCACTGCCCAGCAGTCCCCGGGAGGCCCGCGCTCACGCGCGCGCACTCGGGAATTTCTTGGTATTTTTAACTGCGGACACACAAAAAAAATACGATTTGCTTAGCAGCTTCCCTGTTAGAACAAGAACATGTCACGTCGTACTGAACGGGTAAAAAATATTTGTGCCGAAAGCAGCTTACCTTCATTTGTGCCGAAAGCTGCTTACCTGCATACCTTCAAGGCAGCGGCTGTAGCATACCGGCAGGGGCTGAGGTTAAGCGTTTACGACGCTGGCATGAAGGGCAGGACGCAACATATTTAGCGACGCTTGAGGAAAGGCCTGGCCAAAAGAATCTGCTTTTGATGCGGTCGTAGGTCCTTGTAGTAAGCAAGATGGTCAGTTGTGGCGTCATCGTGGAAAGCTTCCAGATGTGGGCTCGAAGACAGCGAGGGACGACTGAACCCATCTCAAAGTCAAATCAAAATCAAATCAACTCTGTTTATTTTCCACAAGTGGATGGTTCCTCGGGTAAAGCCACTTTTGCCGCTTGACAAAGCCCGAGATCTGTCTCCGATAGGGTGTTAACTGTGGCGGCAAAGGGCTCCACCATAGAAAAGGCGAAATTTACTTATTTGGCGGCGCGTTCGGCTGTTAGGGTTGGGATTTCAACCGTAGAGTAAGGTACAGTA
The DNA here is from genome assembly GCA_013339765.2 of Haemaphysalis longicornis. Lineage (NCBI taxonomy): Eukaryota > Metazoa > Arthropoda > Arachnida > Ixodida > Ixodidae > Haemaphysalis > Haemaphysalis longicornis. The sequence continues at coordinate 128,606,757 of CM023451.1, read as the reverse complement.
GTCGTCGGCAGTACGGGTTCGGTTCGTTGGAGAGAAACAAGGTTTGGTAAGATATCTTGACCGGCGTTTGCAAGGGGCCATGGCAACGCGAGCGCAGTCATAGAAGGCGAGAGTTACTTTGGGACGATGCTGTGGGCTGTGGGCGGTCGGCTGTGGGCAACGGGAAAGAGCGTCGGCATCGTTGTGCTTTCTCCCCGACTTGTAAGTCACACTGAAGTCATATTCCTGTAGACGGAGTACCCAGCGCCAAGGCACCCCGAGAGGTTTTTGAGGGAGAATAACCAACACAAGGCGGAATGGGTGATGGTCTGTTACCACTGAGAAATGGCGGCCGTACAAATAAGGACGAAATTTTTGCACGGCCCAAACAACGGCGAGGCACTCTTTCTCAGTTATGGTGTAGTTCTTCTTAGCGGGAGACAAAGTGCGGCTTCCATAGGCAACTACTCGCTCCGACGAGGAATCCGTACGCTGAAAAAGGACAGCACCAAGACCATGTCCACTGGCATCGGTGTGAAGAATAGTGGGTGCCGACTCATCGAAGTGGCAGAGCACTGGTCCAGAAGTTAAGGCTTGTTTCAGGGTTTGGAAAGCTATTTCACAGTCTTGGGTCCAGACGAAGCGAGTTCCGGAAGGGAGTAATTTGTGAAAGGGTGAGGCTATTGCTGCAAAATTTCGGAAGAAGCGGCGAAAATAGGAAGCCAAGCGCAGGAAACTTCGTGGCTCTTTCTGACGAAGAGGGCGGGAAAATTTGAGGACCGCATTGATCTTGTCTGGATCCGGGCGTATACCTTCCTTGCTTACAACGTGGGCCGAAGACTTTGATTGAGGTACTGGCAAAGCGACATTTCTTGGTGTTCAGCTGTAAACCAGCATTGCCAAGACAGGTGAGGATTTTATCCACACGTTGAAGGTGTTCAGCGAAAGTGAACGAAAAAATGACGATATCATCTAGGTAGCATAGGCAAGTCTTCCACTTCAAGCAACGAAGTACAGCATCGATCATGCGCTCAAAGGTGGCCGGAGCGTTGCAAGTCCAAACGGCATCACGTTAAACTCGTAGAGGTCGTCTGGTGTGGCGAAGGCTGTTTTTTCTTTAATCGGCTTCGGCCATGGGGATCTGCCAATATACTTACCGAAGATCGAGACTCGAGGAAGTATTCTGCGTCAGTGTAACGTGTCGAGAGCGTCGTCAATTCGGGGCATAGGATAGACGTCTTTCTGGGTTATTTTGTTAAGCGCTCGGTAGTCCACGCAAAAGCGCACTGAGCCATCTTTCTTCCGGACCAGAACAACCGGCGAAGACAAGGAACTGCCCGAAGGGCGAACAATGTCCCGATGAAGCATGTCGTCAATATTTTCTTGAATGATTTGCGTTCTGCGGATGAAACGCGATAGGGACGACGGCGGACGATACAAGGACTATCGGTTTCTATGCGATGAGTCACTGCTGATGTTCGTCCAAGAGTGAGGGAATGGCTGTCAAACAACGCCTTGTGCTTGTTAAGAAGGGCGAGTAGTGATTTTTGATTTTCCTCGCTTAGCTCAGTGCTGATGCTGGATGTAAGGCTCGAAGACGTAATCGCTTGCCCTCAGGCATGCTGGGGTGATGCTATAGGGCAAAGCGCAAGACGGCAACTTCCTCGTTTAGATAGAAGCAAACGTCGTGCCTTTAAGAAGCAGAATCGGCGCGAAGGCAATGTTTAGTGCGGACGATCAAAGCTGATCCCTGTGAAAAGCGAACTGACGCAGGGCGGTATTATAACTCCTTTGCAAGCGAAGTTCCCAGCTGGTATGGCAAACAAATCTCCATCGGTGATACTGTGACACGTACGGAAAAATCACGTTTCTTTGCCGGACAAAAGGACACAATCTTCGGCAGAGACCACCCGTGGTACGGGAGCATCTGATGCACAGGCCATTCCTGTCTCGGTGAGGTGAATCGCAGGCTGGCGGCAGCAATTACCGCAGACGACGCTGATAAAAAGTCCCAGCCCAAAATAATTTCATGAGAACACAGAGTTAGCACCGCACACTGAATGTAATGTAGGAGCCCGTCTATGCTAACCCGTACTGTACAATATCCAGAAGGCCGAATCGCATCACCATTAGCCCCACACAAGGATGGCCCGGCGTAAGGAGTTCTCACCTTCCTCAGAAGTAAACATAACTGGGCACTAATAACTGACACACTCGCCCAGTATCAAGAAGCGCCTCAACACGCAAACCTTGCACTTCCATCCAATAATAAGTTCCACGGACGTTCAGGAGGAGATCTGGTGTCTTCGAGCAATGCAGTTTCCCCTCCAAAACCTGCAGGCGCTAGTTTTCCGAAGGGTGGTTATTGGGGAAGTGAGGCAGGACGAAGAGGGGACACCGAGCGGCGGTAGGGCGAAGGCGATCTGCGTCGTGTTGGAAATATTGATTGATTGATTGTAAGGTTTAACGCGCCGACGCAACGCAGGCGATGAGGCGTGCTGTAGTGGAGGGCTCCGGATAATTTTGACCATCTGGGGATCTTTAACGTGCGCCGAAATCTCGTACACACGGGCGTTTTTTGCTTTTCGCCTCCATCAGAAAAGCGGCCGCCGCGGCCGGGAATCGAAGTGTTGGAATATCCCGCTGAGAAAACTCAGGAGAATCGCGAGGGGGAAGAAAGAACGGCGAATAGGAGGTACGTATGTGCTTCTACGAGTACCGTAAGCAAAGCGGCGTTATCCCCGCTCATCAGGAGCATACCCTCGGCGTTCATCCTGCTTGCGTCTTCGGCAAAAGCGGGAAATGTCGCCCCGAATTCACAGTAGTAGCAAACCGGGCGGTTCCCGAGGGAAAAGCTGGCGGTCGGGGCGCACGTGCGCGTAGTACGCCTGGGTACCCCGAGAGGGGGCAATGGCCGTCAAATGTCCGGGAGCAGTCGAAAACGGAGGCGATTTCACAAACAAGAGGTGTTTTGAAGCGGCCTCTGCTTATGTCGTCACGTAAGAGGCAGGAGGAGTCGAATTTGCCGGCGGATACGCCGTCATGGATGCTAATTCTTCCTTGATTAGATCCCGTAGCGAAGATGGGCTATGGTGGCAGTGATCTCGTGGGAAACACGATGAGTTACGGTTGCCTAGCTCATCACGAATGATTGCGGGTATCAGAGTACGCAGATCTGTGTTCCCATCCAGACGAGCTGGCTCTGGCTGACGGCGAAGAGACTGCAACTGATCGAGGCGTTGGCAGGTCGCCCGCACATCGCTGACTGTCAGGGGATTCTGTATAACGATGGGTGTTAAATTCAAATGAAGGAATGCCCTTCAAGATGTGCCGCACCTTATCGGCCTCTGGCATGCTTTATCCACTTCTCGGCCTCTGGTACGAGGGCGAGGACGTCCTCGGATGGTTGCCGCGTTGTTGAAGTACCATGTCCTTTGCGACCGAGGTCTAGGTGGAAATGGAACATCGCACAGTTTTTTAAAAGCATCAATCCCACCGGTTTAAATTGGCTGACGCGATTAAACGTGCCCTGCCAATCTTCGGCGTCTTCACCCTGAAGACCAGCGGAAGGAGGGAGGGTCGCACTGGTGGCCTGTGATCACCCACGCCGATGGTGGTCGAGCGCTGCGTGCGACACGCTTTCTCGTTGCATCGTTGGCTCGCGTAGAGGGAGACGTCGACCAGGAATGGAGCTCCAGGGGTGTAGCTGGGAGCGGCAGAGGACGGGGCCGACCCGCACCTCCAACATTTGAGAGAGGAAAGCAGGGCAGCAGTCCTGAGGCAGGGCGGCAGTTTATGACCGGCGGTGTTTCCCAAGCAGGCAGCAGAACCAACGTACTCCGATGATGATTAGGATTGCGCTGAGGCCAGGGATACGATTGATGACATCAAACTGTGCATGGGTGAGACGATGCTGATGATAGTGTGTTCGGACTACAATAGAGAGAATGACCACCCAAGCTAATCAGTGCAAAGACAAGTGCTTCACAATATATATATCTTGAAAGGCAAAGACACGGGGAAGCACAGACCGTTTATTCCAGCTTTTGCGAAAGGAGAAACCCGCAGAGACTCCGAAGAAGATGACGGTTCGCTCGTAGGCACGGGATGTCAGGGTGACCACCGGTGGTGCGTGAATGAAGATGATGCTGATGATGGCAGTATTTATGGATGCTATGAATGGGGGAGAAAGGCCACGTGTAGCGATCGGTATGAAAACATCGCTCAGAATATATATATAATATATATATATATATATATATATATTTATATATATATATATATATATATATCTATATATATATATATATATATTAAAAACAGAAAACTTGCATAGAGCACGTAGAAAGAAACAGGATGACAGACAGACGGACAGCCAGACAAAGAACTTTATTAAAGGTACTGGGGGACTGTACTAGATGACCGCTAAGGGTCCTCATCAGGTAGTCGCTGGGTACACCCGCGTAGGAGGTGAGAGGCCTTGGTCTTCCTCCCTCTCGCAGGCTCTCTGTACAGGCAGGATTTGCTTGTGAGGATCGTTGCTCGAGGGAGCGTTCGTCCATTCGGCTCTGTGTCGTAGTCCATGACCGCAAGCAACACCGGACATTGCCAGAGCATATGCTTAAGATTGTAGTAAGCCTCTGTAGTAGTTAAGACAATGAGGTTCGATGGAAGGCAGGATAAGGCTGAACCTTTTCCTAGTGGGAAACGTATTATAAATACATGAACACACGGTAATAGCAATAACAAGGATGTTTACGCACGTTCGGCAACGGATTTGCGTTCATCAGAGTAAGGTTTACAGAACATTGTGATGTATACCTTGCTCCCCACTCGTCCCCACACTGGACACATTTTTTTTTCCGCTTTCTTCCTACATAAAATTAAACGGTGAACTTCAATCATAATAAAAAGGCCAAACTATTCCCCTATGCTCCTATTGGCATTCTAGACTGCCGGCCCGCTTTACATTCTGGCTTTCTATAAATACATACATACATACATACATAAGTACGTACGTTACGCATGTGTACGTACGCGTACGTACATATGTACATACATACATACACACATACATACACACATACATACATACATACACATACATACATAGATACATACATACATACGGACATACATTACATACATGATGATGATGGTGGGTTTTTATAGCCGCAAAGCCAAATAAGGGCAAAGAGCGCCAAGGAAAACTTGTTTTATGAGGACGACCTGATAGTAAAGTGTAAAACATTTAACTAAAACTATACGTTAAATGACATAAAAGGCAATGAAGATGACTGATGTAAAGGGCCAGGGTTTTAACACGCATGTGAGATATGAGGTCTAAAAACATGACATCGCTAATAAACTTAAAAGTGCACGTGTGGGGTGGTTATAAGGCCGTCCTCCTGATGGGTGTAGTGGAATGTGTTGTTTGTATAGTTGTGCAAGGCGTTTGTGTCGTGTTGTTTCTAGTGTCTTGCATTGTAGAGCATATGAATTACGGATAAGCCCTCTCCACATCCGCTGCACATGTCCTTGGAGATCCAGTGAGCAGGTGCGAGTGTGTTGCATATGTGGGGCCTATCCGCAACCTTCCTAAGTTCACTTCGGTGTGTCTGTTGTGTGAGTCAATTGGTATTGTCCCAAGTGTGGAATTGTATATGTGATGTTGTCGGGCCGGGAGCTGAGGGTTTTACAGGTACTCAGAGCACCCCTTAGCTCAGGAAGCGAAAACTCGGAGTTATAGGACGTGGTGATCTGTCGTTTGTCATGCTAAAAGGCTCTTTTCGGCCGAGAGTTTGAGTTCATGAAAGTGTTTGTGTAGTGTGCTGAACTGGACACGTGTTGGAAGTGTTGTGCAAGTGTATCAGCCTGGTCTTCGAGTGTGTTTCCCTGTTAGTGCTGACCAGAGGCAGGCTGTGTGTTGGCTTGTCCTTTGAGTTTGCGTATTCGTGACCAATACATTTGCGTGTGTCTGTGTATGAGTTATTGATGTATGAATAAGCGCCCACTATCTCGTTTTGCCTCACGGCGCACCCGTTTTCCAAACACTTTTTGCACGTTTGAAACCAAGGAGGTTACCCGACATTGGGTAACCGACGAAGGATACCCCACGCCTTGTTTCTGGGCCTCTCAGCGACCGCCTACAGTCCTCATTCCACCACTGGCTACTATGATTGCGCGGGGCACCAGAGGCGTGGGGAGTGGGGAGTGGACTTTTCGGTGGTGTCGAGGATGTGCGCCATGAGGAGGTCAGCGGCTTCATCTCCGTGCGCGTGTCTTATAGTGTGTAGTGTAGTTGGATGTCTCTGTAAATGTATTCCAGTTAGCCCTTGCTTCATTGAACCTGTTCTGCGAAGGCTGACTGCATGGTCCTTTACTTGTATATGTTAGTGAGGTGGGAAGTGGGCACTGCCGTATGGGTGAGTGCCCACACCCCACTCGAGACAAGGAAGAGAACTGCGGAGCCAATAGCAAGTCAAGAAATGAGTGTGTGTTGTGTCCTATGTTGTGGTATTGTAGGCTGTTTTTGTGAAGAGGCATGCTCCAGAGGAATTTTAAAAACATCTCTATCAGGTGACCTCGGGCAACCATGCAAGAAGGGCCCCAAAGAGAATATTGTGCATTAAGGTCGCCTGTGAGGATGTATGGTTCGGGCAGCCCCTCAACCCAGCGCCTCGAAGACAGAGTGGAAAGTGCAAGATAAGGAGGAAGAAGGTTGTGTTGGGGCATACCACAAACAACCAAACAAACAAAAAACAGAAAGGCGAAGAATATGAGCCATACAACACATCAAACCATACATACATACATACATACTACACATATCATACATACATACATACATACATACATACCTAAAACATACATACATACATAATACATACATACATACATACATACATGCACAGAAATCAGCCGTCAGAACGCAAATCAAGTATAGGACAGTAGGTAAGGATTGCTTCGTGCAAAAAATTTTTAGATGTCTAAAGAAAAAGCAAAAGAACGTGCTATTTGGGGGGACCCGAACCGCGACTTTCAGAATACCGGTCTGATGCCATATCAACTAAGCTACCATGGAGACTCCCAAGCAGTCTCGAGGAACACAGAGAAATGCGAACGGAGCACAGGGTCATGTTATCTGGCTGATGGACCTACTGCTAAAAAGTTGCATGCTGAAAAAAGTGTTCGTTTATGTTAATTTAATTGCGCCTTTTACACCGCGGTGCCACCAAGCGAGTTCCGGTCTGCCGTAAGTATGATGCTATTTAACTAGTTTCGTTTGTATTTGAGGGAGGAAAAAGAACCAAGCATAGACTTGGCTCAACTTAACATTCCGGTTTGGAATAAGCGTGCCTCAGTTTGCAGCATGCATGTGCAGTTCTCATCGGTAACGACAAGAGACATACCGAACTTGCACGGCAAGCAAAATGCTACGCCAAATGCGAAATGTGGGGCCTGCAACTTACTTTTTGTTTAGCTGCAAATTGGGATTAGAACGCGCTTTAAATAAATGTACCGGGTCGCTTCGCTGCTCTAGCATTCGATCAGATGGGCGGCCGTATTGTCACATGTGTGAAAACTGAAAGCATACTGGCAGATTTCAAACCTGACAGCTAGATGATGCTGCATGTATCGAAGCTGTGCTCTCTGTTCTTCGTATTTCTTTGTATCCAGCTGTACATCTATCATTCCAGCTAACTCATGTTTCCTCCAGCCAAGACAGTTCTCAGAATTTCTAATGACACTCTTGCATTTGATAGTTGGTCTCCCGTGCTTCTTTTAGGAAGGCGTATATCAATGTCACATGCCTACGCCTCGCTAATCAACTTTCGCTTAAAATGAAGCACCCAAAAACGTGAAAAAAAAATTGGCCAACAAGAAGAAAACGTTTCTAGAAGTATCGACCGGCCGACCCGAGCCATTCTATGGACAAGTATCGTCATCTTGGAAAATAGATACCGGACTCAGCAAACAAGCCGTGGTGGAAGAGGTGTAATCTTACCCTCTACAACTAGTCCTGAGGAGCAGCAAATATATGCAGGAAGTGCTCCCACATCTATACGCGCTGCGTTTCGTTTCCTTCTCTCTTTATCAAGACAGGCGTTCATCCTCTCGTTGAAGGCAGGGCGTAGAAGCTTGATCGGGTGTACGACAAAGGCCTGAAACGTTGCTGGACACGTGACACTTAACCTCCGTAGGAAGCGGCACATTCGGCTGAAAGTGCACCAAAGCGGCCAGGGATACGAGGAGTGATCAGTTACACCACCGGAATCCGAAAAACAGCACAGGAAGAAGAAGCCAGCCAGACAAGATGAGTAAATCCCTTCAATCAAGAACTCACGGATTGGCAGGCCCCCTTACGTGCGTCTGCGTGGGCGAGTGTGCAAGCACTCGAATATTCGTGTAAATGTGCGTGTGACATAAAAAGAAAAGCTGAGGCACAACTCATCTCGCAGTACATTGAGGTGACTGGCTTGCTACAAGATAAAAAAATGCATGAAAGCTCGCAGTAACTCGTAATACTTGAAGGTAGCGAAGCTGTAGGCAACCTTCCCGACAATAAAATGTGTTGTTGGGCTAGTTTGTGCATTATGGATTACGAAATTTGCGCTAACTGGACATACAGAGGAAGGAAGACAAACACTGCGCATTGTTTTTCTTGCTTCCTCTGTATGTCCAGTTAGTGCAAATTTCGTAATCCATAACCTTCACGACAATCACCACGATTTAATTCTACGATTACAACCGATTTGCTTATTCTTCGCTGCCGCAACGACCTCCACTCCATCACTGGTCCTATAAGTGTGAGCTTCCTTTACTTTTTGGAAGCGATAATCATTGGACATCCCCTTGCAGGGGCGTACGCTGTGACGCGTCTTTCTCGTTCCGAGCAAGTGTTGCCACGATCACGGCGAACGCTAGCCCTTTCGGCCCTGATTTTTTTATTTCATAGACCTGAAATTTAAAGTATTAGCAGATTTATTAATGAGGCAATTAATTAGGACATCTGGCAATTAAAATGTTCTGTAGAGCAATGACATCACTTTTGCAAATTTTCCTAAACGTTATGACTACATGAACCTACAAACAAAAATTCAGATTCGTTGTGCACGTATTTATAGATTTAGAAGTTCGAAAATAAAACTGAGACCGCCATTTTTTCACCCTCAGTGCCGTAATTTCGACTTCACCGGAGCTTTTTTTTTTTTTTTTTGCAGCGAGCAGCTCCACCAAAATGAAACAACAGTGATATCAATCGCAATAGGAATCATTGAAGGACGATTCCCCCCAAAACTAACAGTTTTGGTTTCCTTCTCTATGCGCTAGAGCAACTACAATGTGATGGCGTCAATTGACGCCACCAGGGCCGAAAGGGCTACAGTTTTCTCGTTCCGAGCAATGGTTGCCACGATTCGGCGAACGCTGGAGTTTTTAGGTCAATTTAAGCCAGTCTCACTAAGTGGGTTTGCTGGGCAAACGAGAGCCGGGGACACTGGGCGGTCGTCGTGAGGCAAGCACACTCGAACGATCGGCATTTTGTTGATTTTTTAACTGCCGCGCGGTCGCTGCGAGGCACACCCTCACGTGCGGGCGCTCAGCATTTTCTTGGTATTTTTAACGGTGAACAGAAGAAATTACGATTTGCTAAACAACTTCGCTGTTAAAACATTTAGAAAGAAAATCAGCAGTGTATGATGCAATTTAGATAAACATTTCTTTACACTTACATGTCCTAGATGTAAGGTGGTACTTCAAAGGTCCGCTCGGCAGGATAGAATCCCCGGAGGCATCTTGGAACAATCTCTAACTAATCCTGTGATACTTGTAGGGTCAAGCGCCGTTTTTTGCACTTTTTTTCTCTACAAAGTCCTCCTGTCTGTGTTCTTCAGTTTTATGGCGTTATTTATCTCCACATATTTCTATACGTTTTTCAGCTAGTGCATTCATGGAAAAATAAAGCTAACCTGAAGGAACGGGCATACAGAGGATACCGCCTCTTAATAAATGCTATATCAGGAAAATGTTTCGTATCATGACACTGCTGACAAAGCTCCTTAACATGTTTCGGTTTCACATATAGGCCTTCAGTGGTGGTTATGTGAAAACAGGCTGCCACTTCTAATCTGCAGTAGCAACTACACCAAAGGCAACGCCGCAGTAAAAAATGATGCGGCAGCTGCTGCAATAATGTCCTAAACCCTTCCTTTCCAATAAGTTTTGTGGACAACATACATATTATTTGTGACCCTGACGGCTGAAGAAATAAAAGCTTATATCTGAAAAAGGTGAAGCCAGTTGCCATGCAGTCCCCCCATCCTCCTCCTTGAGTCAGCTCTGAGTGTTAAGCACCCAGGGCTCTTTGCCCGGTCGCTAATAAAAGACAGCCCACCCTTCGCTTCCCGAAGATAAACACACCACCAAGATGTTTGGTCATGCAACCAACCGGTATGTGGATGCAAAGAAATCACGTTCCGCTCAAACATAACACATGAGGGGGAGGTTGGTGAGCGCTACCCATTGCTGTGATATAATATACTCGCAAGCACCCTTGCTTCTTCTTGACTTGCATATAATGACCCCGAAGAGAGTTAATGCCGTTTGCGATTGTGAGTGACTGATGGCGTAGCCGTGCGTGAAAACTGAGGTCGGGGTACGCCTTCATCTTGCTGTTGTATTGCAAGAAGCTTTTAAACGCGCTGACGCATTCCGGAGTGAGACGAAAAGGGTTTTCTTCACACCGTGCAACTACATCCCGAAAATGTTTTGCGAGCAAATCCGCACTGATGTGTGCCTGAATAAAAGACAGCCAAACGCCAGGTTTTTGAATTCTGGCGCTTTTACCGTTTTGAGCTTAGGTAAATAAGCCCATGATGTTATATTTCTTGGCGAAGATAGTGATTTGGTTTAAGATCATAAATGCACATCGTTCTTGACGCCAGACTTGCTATTCACGACATGCTGGTCACAATCACGACACGTCCGTGTAGTCACTGATAAATTTGAGACGTTTAAATAAATGCTGCAGTACTTCTGATAAAGGGTTTCACTTCTTGCTTCGTGCCTGGAAGCAATGGGAAAGGTGCAGTCATCGCAGCACAGAGCGGTTAATTATGCAGTATATCGACTAGAGTTGTGAGCTGTGACAGATACAGCAGCAAAATTGCACCCTGTTCGTCCAAGCGTTCGTCTTATCAAGCATAACCTACGCAGCCCCATACGTCATCCTGAGCAAAACTGAACAGGACACGAACGATGTGCTCATACGCAAGTCTCTAAAACAAGTCGTTGGATTACCCATAAGCGCAGTCACAGACAAGTTGCTACGTATTGGGCTGAACGCTACTGTAGCGAAGCTGATTGAGGGCCACTTGCAACATTTAAGGGCATGGCTCAATCGTACAGAACGGGGTTTCGCAGTGTACTGACTAAAATCTAAGTGGCTCCTCCGAGACCAGTTCCCAGTCGCAGGTGATGCCAGAATCATGTCATAGTTATAGTAGTCCACCCGATACCTAGAAATATGCACCCTAACTACCATGAGGAATCACGCGCGAAAAACGCTGAATAAGATTTACTCCCAAGGCCCGACGACGACCTGCACCGACGCAGCCGACTACAACGGTTAAAAGAGGCATGGTGACCTTGGGGACGAAATGGTGTAAGCACTTGAAACAGTGCCCCCATTCAAAGAGCCACGGCCAAAGGAACAGAAGAACTTGCCATCACTCTCGCCCTCACACAAACCATTACCACGACCGCTTTCACAGACTCATAAGTTGCATGCCGTAGCTTCACATCGGATGGGTGCCACCCATGACGCTACGCATTCAAGAAAGCAAGACGCCGGACACAAAGGCAGCAGTTGTTTGGACACTGGTCCGCTCCTTCACGAGAGGCAACAAGGACGCCATCTCACGGCCCGACATCTCGCACACCAGGCCATGGAAAGGCACCATGAACCACCCCACTCACAACCTTCAACGAAATTACACAACAGTGGCAAGCTCAGTAGAAGAATATTCTCGGCACCACAGCCACAGCTCACAAAGAACCATAAAACCACACTCATACTAACACAGACAAACACGTTTCCCCATCCAGTCAGGATGCACGTGTTATTCCCCGCTACAATTCTACGCACAATGTAAATTTTGTACTCAACCAGGCACACTACTGGCATATAATGTGGGAGTGCGACAAAAATCCAGACCTCCCACCCCCTTTTTTCTTCCCTCACCCCTGAGCAGCGGGAGATACTGCTGTCCAGCTCCCTCCCTCAAGAGCAACTTCTGATGTCGAGAGGGCCAAGTCGACCGGGACGGCACATGTTGCCTGAAATGAGGAATACCACCCCACCAAAACCTAGCTCAATAAAAACGTTTCGTCTCTCTCTCTCGGACGAACTTAGCCCCAGAGGGCCGAGTACAGTAAACCCCCCTGACAAGAATAACATCACCAGCAAAAAGAGCGGCAAAAAAGCCCCCCAGAGACTTCGTTGTGGAAGCGTTATTCTTCAGGTATCCGCGTAAGCAAAGGATCCGCACTTCGTTCTCTCTCATCCGTCATTCAGATCTTTCCGACCTCACCGCGCCTGCTGGTATGGTGCGAGGAAAACGAGCCAGAACTGGTCACCTGCCAGGGCCTAAGGCTGTCAGTTCGTACAGGATACTCCCACGCACAGAATATTCAAGCAAACAAGGACCTAAAAATGGAAGCTGAGATGAACATCACCACCGGCGTGTAAAAAACGCACGATAAAGTGGAGTCATGTAGCTGTCATGCGTACTGCCATGGTACCCTCCTTTCGAGTCCACGGACGGAGGATATCTAGAGGGATAATGATTCCGTCTTTATATACTCTGAGAGAGGCCGGTGGTTTTTCTCGGTAACTGTACTTTAGGCTTCGGTTCTGCCATAATATTCGTGGTAGAAAATTACGGCGCCGAGGGTTATCTTATTGGTTTTAATTTCAACCTCGGCTGTTTAAAACACAATTAGGAATCTACATGACAAGAAATAGAAAAATCAAGGCTACGCTCGATTACTATAATACCTACGCATTCACGAGAAGTGCATAAGAACGAATATCAGAGCATTACCGGGAATTCCCTCAGAACTCACCGCTCCCAAGACAACGCTCCCCAAAGCGCACATCTACGGCATACACCTGCATATGTACCCACGCGCGGACTAATACGCACACCAACCACCAGCTCACACATACAATCATGGACACGCACCAACGCATTGACACACAGACGCAGACTTGCCCGACTGTTCTGATTCAGCTGCTTCGATGGACATTGCGGCATTCACAATAAAGTCGACTTTTCCGCCTATTGTCGGTGGGCGTTACAGCTTTCGGGAATCACAACCACATGACGTTCATAGCAGCAGCTACACTGCAAGATCTGTCTCCCCACAGTTTGTGCAAAAGGAATAAGTTATGGCGTGTATGATATTTCAATCAAAAACGTTTTTAGCGAAATGCCGGCTTCACCTTAAAACCACTCGTGATGCGACGGAGTACCCTTTGAAGGGGGAGCATTCCACTTGAACTGCTAACTTACGTTCGCCTCTTGCCTCTAAATAACTAATAGCTCTTCGTTACTTAAATCTAATACACGGACAATTCCTTAGATGAGTAATAAGCTACAAAATGCTGCCAAATATGACGTTCTATGACCTCTTTATATTATATCAGAACGCTTTTTTATGCACATCCAGGAAATGTTTTTTAGAGCGCAGCTCTAAGCGCCTGCTCCTCTGGTTTCACGTCGTCCCGCGCCGTTGTCCGCCGATGCAACCGGCACAACGAGGGGGAAACCGAAAAGAGAGCGTAAAAGAAAAGCAGCGGAGGTGGAGAGCATGGGGGGTCCGGAAACCCCAGCACAGAATTCCCAAAAAGACTATTTGGCTGGAAAAAACATCAAGGGAACGCACCATATTTTGAGCTTAGCTTCAAAAAAAAACAAAACCCTTCAAAAGAAACGGGGACGAAGGTTTTCTAGAAAAAATCGCCCCAAAAAACCTAAAAGCGGGGTTCTCGTCGTTTTTTGGTTCTCGGCATAAAACCCCGTTGGAATTTTAGGGGTTCTTGTTAATTTTTTGCTTTAACAAAAGGGAAATTTTTTTGGGGAAATTTTTTAAAAAGGGGACCTGATATTTTTTACCCAAAAAGGAAGGCTAGGGATAATTTTTTCGGTTTTTTAATTCCCCCTTCAAGAGGGTTTTCCAAGCGATTTTGGGGCATCCCATCAGGGGCTAAAAACGCCCCCCCGTCAATTCAATAGGAAGCCCGGGGCTTAAAAGGGGGGGGACCAGTTTTGAAAAAAAGGGGGAACCTTTTTTTTGAATTCAAATAAAATTAAGTCCAAAACTTTTCCCAAAAAAATTTTTTTTTCTTAAAACCTTGGTTTCACACCCAAAAAAACGTAAAATAGAGAGTTTCCTTTAAAGGTTTGGTCGGGGGGTTTGAAAATGGGAGCTGAAAATATTTTTTTTTTGTTTTGGAAAGGCAATTTTTAAAAAATGGAAAAATTTTTTAAGGGAAAAACCCCTTTTATGCACTAGGTTGGGGGAAAACATATTCCGTATAAAAGGGGAAACTAGATGGGAAAGGGGAAAAGCGATTAGAGGGGCTTTGCTCTTATTACGGTTTTGATTTTGGGGTTTGTTTTGGGGGGGGGGGTTTTTTCCCTGGTTTGGGTTTTGGCCTTTGGGGTTTTTTTTCCCGGGGGGGGGGGCGGGGGGCTTTAGGCGGGGGGGGGCATGGGTTTTTGGGGGGGGGTTGTGGGTGGGGGGTGTCGGGGGGGCCCGTGTGTCCCCGGGGGTTTGGGGGGTTTTGGGGTTTTGGGGGCGGCGTCTCTGGGGGGGTTTTGCGGCGGTGGGGGCCGGCTGGGCTTTTGGGGGGGGTTTTGGGTGGGGGGGGTTTTGGGGTGCGCGGGGGCGGGCCGGGCTTGCGGGGGTTGCGTTGCGTGGGGGAAACCCCTAATTGAACTCCCCCTTTTCACCCCTTTTTGTAAGCTACCCTCACACCCCTTCATTGTAAAAACGTGGGACAATTTCCAGGCCCCCAAAATTTTTTGCGGGAGACCTTTTCCAACAGAGGCGTGCCAGCGTTTGGGTCCGGATATTTTCGTTCGGAGCATGTGGGGCGTGGTTGCTTCCAATAGTTTAAATTGGAAAGGAATTTTGGGTGTGCCCAAAATTTGGGAAAGGGCCCTTTTTTTTTTTCCCCCCAAGAGTAAAAACCGGGGGAATGGTTTAACCTCCCCGATCAACGTGCCCCACCCACCCCCAAAGGGCACCCACGTGAGGCAACGCTCCGCTTCGCCGGCAAATGTCCCCTTGGAAGGCCGCGGCCCAAACGCTCAGGATAAAAGGGACGCTAGACCCATAATTTTGGGGGCACATATTTCAAATTTAAAATTTTCATTAAAACATGCCTTGGCATCAACAATTCTCAAAACTTGTTACCTAGGAAACGTTTGAACTTAGGCCTTTTAAAAAGGGGGTTTTTTTTTTTTTGTGTTTTTTTTAGTTTTTTTTTTTTGGTTTTTGGGGGGGGAAAAAAATTTTAAAGGGGGGGAAAAAGGGGGGGAAAAAACCCCCCAAAAAAACCTTAAAAATTTTTGTTGATTAGTTTGTTGGGGCCTTGGGGTTTGGGCCTGGGGGGGGTTTGCCTTTTTTTTTTTTTTTTTCCGGGTTGGGGTTTTTTGGGGGGGGGGGTTTTCCTTTGGGGGCGGGGGGGGTTTGGCCCTTCCCCTCTTTTTTTTTCCCGGGGTTGGGTGGGGTTTTTTGGGGGGGGGGGGGGTTTTTTTTTTCGGGTCCCCCCCCGCGGGGGGGACTTTCCCCCTTTTTCACCCTTTTTTAAAAATTTTTTTTCCCGAAAAAGGGGGCCCCCCCGGGGGGGTTTTTCCGGAACTTTTTTAGCGGGGTTTTCAAATCCATAAAATTTTTTTCCCCCCCCGGGTGCGTTACCCCTAGGGTTAAAAAACCCTTTCCCCGGGGTTTGTATTTTTTTTTTTGGGGGGGGTTTGGCGTGAACCGGTTTTTTTTTGGGGGCCCTTTCCCGCACCGGGCCCCTTTTCCGGGAAAACTTTTCCCGGGAGCCCCGAAAACCAAAAAAAAAAATTTGATTAAAACCCTCCCATCCTGGCAATTTAAATAAAAGTTTTTTTGAGGGAAAATTTTAAAAAATTTTCCCCTTTTTAAAATTTTGTTTTTAAAAAAGGGGTTTTGGGCCCGTTTGAAAAAGGGTTTTTTTTTTTTTAAAAAATTTTTTTTTGGCCTTTTTTAAACTTTTTTTTAATTAAGGGTTCGACTTTTCCCCCCAAAAATTTTAAATTTTACTTGCCATCGCCAATTTTTAAAAAAGGGGGTTTATTTTTAAAAAATTTTTCCTTTCCCCCCCTTTTTTTGGGGAGTTTGGGGATTAAAACCCGGAAAAGGTTTTTTGGGGGAAAGCCGGCCCCCAAGAAAAACCCTTTCCCGGGCCAATTTTTGGAAAAGGGAAAAAAGGGGGTTTTGGGGCCCTGGGGGGGGGCCCTTTTTTAAAATTTTTAAAGAAGGGTATTTTTTTTCCTGAAATTTTCCTTTAACCCTTTTTTTTTGCAAAATCGTTTTTTGGGTTTGAAACTTTTTCCCCTTTTTTCCCCCCTTTTTTTTTTGGAAAAAAGTTTTTTTCCCCTTTTAGGTTAAAAAGGGGGTTTTAAAGCCTTTACCCAAAGGGTTTTTTAAAAGCCCCCCCGGGACGCGGTGGGGGGGGGTTTTTTGGCCCTTAGGGAAAAAAAAAATTTTTTAGGGTCCCCCCTTTGCCCCAAATTTACCCATCCCATGGGAGGGGCTCAAAAAGAAACCCCCTTTTTTAAAAAACCCCGGGTGTCCCCGGGGCTTTTTAAAAAATTTAAAAAACCCCTTTTATTAAAAAAATTTTTGTAAAAAATTTTTAGGCTTAAAACCCCCCCGGGGTTTTTTGTTTTAAAAAGAAAATTTTCCTTTCCCCCTTAAAAAAAATTTCCCCTTTTTTTTTTTCCCCTTTTTTTTTTGGGGATTTTGGGTTTTTTTTAAAAGGGGTTTTTCCCAAAAAGGGGAAAACCCCGCCCCTTTTGGGGAAAAAAGGAAATGAAAATTTTTAAATTAAATTTTACCCCACCCCCCCCCCCCTTTTTTTAAACCCCCCTTTTTTCCCCCCCCCTTTTTACTTTTTTTTTCCCCCCGGGGAAAAAGGTTATTTTTTTTTTTAAATTTCCCTAAAGGTTTGAACCCCTTTGGGGTTTTAGGGGCCCAAAAAAACCAAGCAAAAAAAACCCTTTTCCCCCAAGGAACCAAAAAAAAAGGGGTTTCCAAAACAAATAAAAAATAGGGGAAACCAAAAAAACCCCTTTAAAAAAAAAAATTTTTAAAAAAGGGCCCCCAAAACCGGGTTTTAACCCTTTGTTTGAAAACCCATTTGTTTTGGCCCCGTTTAAGGTATTGCAAAAAATTTTTTTAAAATAGTTTTCTAGGAAAACTCGAATTTAAAAGGGGGGAAAACAGGTCCACCGCCCCAAAAAACACTTAATTTTTTTTTGGCCGCTCAAAAAACCCCCCCGGCACTCCCCAAAATTTTAGAGTCCGACCCGCCAAAATTTGGACTTTGTAATGTTGTTTGTTTGCCCCCACAACCCTTGTCTCCCCCCTTTTTTTTGCAGTCTTTTCGTCCAGCCTCCCTTATGTAGACCCGCAAAAAATTTTTTTTTATTTTTTCCTAGGGGGTAATCAATTCGAACTGTTTTCGGATACACGGGGCCAAAAAAAAAAAAAAAAAAAGGGGCCCCTTAAATTTTTTTTTTCCCCCTTTTCAAATAGTTTTTCGCGAAATTTCCTTTCCATTCGGTTTTTTGATTTTCGCAAATGGTCGAAAGGCTTGCTTTTGTTTTGGCTTTTAAAAAAAAAATTTTGTCTGGGTTCTTTTTCAGTCGGGTATCGGAACCTGGGGGAAAAAAACCCCCCGGGCAGTTTGGGACGTTGGATGGAGTCTTTTTGGGGGAAAGGGGTTTTTGTGCATTCCATTTGTGGCCCCAAACCCCACCCCCCGGGAAAAGTTAACAAAAATTCCTTAAAGGGGGCATCCAAACACATTCTACTTGCTTTTAAAAACCCGGAAATGTCCGCAAACCCCCCTTCCCTTTGTGCTGTTTAAAAGGGAAAGGGATTGCAGATAGGTTTCCCCCCAGTACGAACTGGGGGTTTAACCAGGCAGGGTTTCGGGAACCCTGAGGAAAGGGATTTGGAAAAACCGGGTTTGGGGGGGTGTGGGCTGAAACCCTTTCAAATTCCCCGCCAGGGGGGAACCGTGGGCGGCCCCCCAAGAACACCACCGTCCCTGACAGTGGATTGGCGAACGGAACCCTGCCGGGATCGGGGAAATTTCCATGTGGGCTGGTTAACCAAAGACTTTGAGATCAGTCCTGCCAGTCCCCGGGTTTGAAATGTTAGCCCCAAGAAAAAAGAGGCCGGAAAAAAGGGCACAAACTGTTTTTGCGCCTTTCCATTTCGGATTCGAGTGTGAATAAAAAAACCCTTTTTCCTCTTTGGAACCCCCTTCGCGGGCAAATTGCCCAAAAAAAAATTAGTTGGGTGGACCCCGGGGAAAGCGCGGGCGGCGTTGGTAGCGACACCGCGAATTCGTGGATGAGTGACACAGCAAGCATCCACTACGACCCATCGCACCCTGTTTCCCTGACGGCAGACGGCAGACGGCAGACGGCATAGCGGCAGACGGCAGGACCACTGCCAAGCAAGCGAGCAGGGCGAACTTGGCGAAGCTCGCCGCCGCAATGACCGACGACCCACGACGCAAGACCACTGCCGGGAGGACTTCCCCAGGGAGGGAGGGCAGGTGGGGGCAGGTCCAAAGGGCGGCTCCCATGGAAGACGAGCTCGCAAAGCGGCGGGCATACATTCCCCGCTGCTGAAGACACCGGCGGAAAGGCCCCCGAGGACCACACGGGGACCACACCATTGTGATTTGCTGCTTATGTCCCTCACCAAAAAAGCGCACAAGTAGAGAATGCTGTGAGAGTGCTCGGGCCTCACGGCGGAGAGAAGAGCTCATATTCCGCAGAACATCAAGACCCTCCAGCAGTGGCCATCGCCTTCTATGGGATGGGGTTTCCCAAAGGGACTGCCTTGTCTGTGTGAAGATTTCGAGTACTATTTGGACAGACAAGAGTATGTAGACGCCCTCACCCCCTTTGAGTCGCCTCCAGACTAAATAACGAATAATACCATATTTTCAACTGCACAGCTGCTTACACCGATACAAATCCGTCTGGCGTAGACAGAAAACCCTGAGAGCCCGTGATGCGCGTGCCTCGCAGCGGCCGCTCGGAATAGTCCAGGCTTTCGCGTAGGCTCATGATTGAATGAAAAATAGAGCTGCGACTTTGACAACGACGGCAAATGAAGAACGACAGGTCAAGCGTTCCCTTGCAGCTAACATTTATTGAAACATCGTCTCGTATTTTATGTGTCTCACATGCTGCCTGGGACACATGTATAAATACGAGACGATGTTTCAATAAATGTTAGTTGCAAGTGAACGCTTGTCCCGTGGTTCTTCATTTGTGTCGTTGCCCAAGTAGCGCTTTATTTTTCAATCATAATGCACAACTTGCCCAACAGCTGTGTTTAGCGTAGGCTCACGCCCCATAAGGAGCTCCTGCCTCCGTCGTCATCGTCGTGTAGCGACCGGCGCTCCACTGATCCGCCGCACCGAAGGCGATGACGACGAATCTGTCAAGCCATTCTTTCACAATCCTCACGTGGAGTAGGCCACCGGATCAGCTCACAAAGTGGAGGTCTCCCGAGGAGAGTAGGCGTTGCCAGAGGATTTGCCAAACGCGGCTGTGTCGTCGCAAGACGACGACGAAAGGAATGACGAGAATATTGCTGAATAAAACATTGTGCATACTTTAATTGTATTTGCTTTACTGTGCCGCCCAAAACAGCTTAGCGCTGCTGGGGTCCGGCTGCTCTCTGTCGCCTGGGATCCGCTGTGAGTGTGCGAAGAAGCTAGGTCGACCTCCCAGCTCTGCCGTTTCTCGAGCCTTGCACCACGAGTGCAAGCTGCGGCAATAATATTTTTCATTGTACAGCTAAATTTTGCTGTCTGGACGAAAGAAAAACGTAGAAAGTAGTTGAGTGTATTTTATTGTTTTCATGTAAAGTGTCGAAGCCAGCTCACATTACGTATTAAAAGGGGAACTGACACAATCTCAGTCTAAGAAATCAAAGCTTTGGTGCCAGCCGAGTATTATGAAAGATTCTTGTAAAAAAAGTCACTGTAAGTTTTAGTCGTAAAATGTGCCCCTTGACTACGATGCGTACCTTAGTTGCGTCCCACGGGCATTTTTCGTACATTCAAATGAATATGGGAAAAAAAGGCACCGCTCCATTTTTGGATAAACGAAAAGGTTCTGAGTTGCACAAAAATAAAAAAGAATGGCTCCTTTCTATGCGCATTTTGTTTTCTGTCTCTAGGAGCTGGGAAGAGAACTCGCGACCTCTTTCGTATGTGAGCAGACGATTGAATTGCTACGTGCACCCTATTTTTTTTCACAGTAAGCGCGGGTTTGCAACTATTCCTTCACTTTGTTTTGTTCATGAAACCGCTTTAATATAGGAAAAAAATATAGGGTGGAATCCATTTTCGATAGCGCCTTTTCTACCGCAAGCCTTTTTTATCATGTGAAAACAAAAAATCTTTTGTAGTTCAGCATGTTGGTCGCTGATGGATCGTGTCATAAACACGGTTAGCCGGGATTATCTGGAGGCGTGAAAGGAGTAAAGGAAGAAAAACACCTAGGAGCGAAAGTGCAAAGTGCAGCAAACAACAAAACATAGAAAGATGTGGAGAGGGGTAGCGGAACGCCCTATGAGTTGTTTTCCTGAGATGAATACGCGACGTGGTAACGGGGATCCCGATAAGTGTCCAAAGGTATACACCGTACGCCCACGTGTGGAATCCTCAAAGCCTACGGCTGTGAATTTATGTTTACTCTCGGTGCTGGTATTTGTACAAGAATTTCGAAGATTGAAAGTTTTCGTCGGTGGCAATGGCGCGTGCGGCTGGGGGAAGGCTGTTTCCCGGGCTCAGTTCCTCTCTTCACGAAGGCGCATCCGTCCTCTTTCACCGCAAAAGCACGATTGTTTTGGCCCTCGCTGTTCTGCAAGGAATTCGGCACGCCGCCACCCAACTTTCGAATAAGCGTAGGAGGATATTCACCCACGCTAGGATGATCGCGGCCTTATGTACACACCGCAAGTTGGTGAGCTGGGCTTTCCGTCCCACGAGCTGTTAGGTGGCGGTGAAATCTTTCAGGTTGCAATTTTTTTTTTCAGTGTAAATTGTTTCCACGTTGTTGTCGATCCAGGTGGGTCGGCCCGTGGAGGTTGGAATGCGTTTCCCAGCATTCCTCTTCCCACCTTTACGCAAGGTGGTAAGTGTAATCCATCACGTAAGGCACGTCCCATAAATATTAGGCTGAGAAACGTTCAATCTCAGTTTGAAAATACATTGGCGCGGATCTTCTTGCTTCGCTGCTAATTTTGCCGAAAGATTCTGACGTTCCGGCCGCCCTGGCCATGGAATTTCCCATCCTCTCTCCTCTACCTGTCCTCGCTTCGATCTCTCAACTTCCTCCTCCCACTTAGCTGCCTTTTGTTCTCTTAGTAGAAAAATTGCCCGGAGCCGATCGTACAAGCAACAGCTGGTGCCAGGAAGTACAGTGCAACAAAGAGCACAAGTGCGGTGACGCGCCAGCCATTCGCCCTCCAGGGAGAACCTCGCGCCCACTGCTGGTGCTTCCGGAATAGTGTGGCAAGGAAGGTCGGCCCCATTTGAGTCTGGCGGCTCGATATGGTGGCGAGATGAATGAAGGATTTTCATACGACGCAAGGCAAATGGTATTTAAGGAAGAGCGCAGCACTTTAGAATCAGTCTCAGGGTCTCCTTTGTTGAACGATGGGAACCAGTTGAGCTTGTAAGGAGCTTGCAAACAATGATCCCGGCTTTTGAAATTTTAAAGGTCACCGGGATCAACGTGGCCACAGTGTTTAAGGCCCCTTTTCTTGAATGCCCCAAATTGCGGGATTTGCGGCCACGAGTGGCATACCATTAACACGTGCCTTCTTCTGTCGTAGGTAGGAAACTTTTGTTCATACTCACCGTAATTGCAGCTACCACAATTTTATGAGGCCGTAAATCCCACCACGTGTATTGTTACAAGTGTGCCATGGGTGTCGACGTGTGTAAGTACCGTGCACGCATCGGTACCTTCTTTCCCGGCCGCGCACTCGGGTGCCGTCGTGTTGATCGTTTCTTTGCAGCGTTTGGTCTAACCCGGGTACTTTGCCCTAAACCTTCTTCACTGCTACTGTCTATGTGCCTTGCGCCCCTGCTGTTATCAGCTGCAGATGTTGAAGCAAATCCAGGGCCCAAAATCAATGATGTGCTCGCTCTTGTCAAGGAGTGTCATGAAGAAACTAAAATGGCTCTGGCAGAAATCAGACAGCATGCCACAGGCATCGACACTCGTGTTAGCGCTATCGAACAAAGCATGAAAAATGTGTCTGATTGTAATGTGACCATCGATGCCGCCGCTGATTCCGTTAAAGAAGTGAAGTTCACATTAACAAGGCCAATGAAGAGCTCGTAGATCTTGTTGATGGTATGAATAACCGCATGCACAGAAACAATCTTATCATTAAGGGTCTTGATGAAGTCGAACATGAGGACTACGTCGAATCGGAACGCATTGTTAAGGAATTTTTTTCTAAGCATCTCCAGCATGAAGTTGGCGACATTGAACGGGCTCATCGCGTAGGTCGTAGTTGACCTAACTTTCATAGGCCACTAATTGTAAAATTTCTGAACTTTAAATCAAAAACAGAGGCTCTGAGTCTTGGACCGAAACTAAAAAACCTCGAATCATACAAAGTATGGCTTGAGGAAGATTTTTCCCAGAAGGTTCAATTCGTTAGAATATAACTGCGTGAATTTGGAAAGGCAAATAGAACTGAAGGAGAAAAATACTATGTGCGCTTTAACAAGCTTCACACGGAACACGCCATTTACCGCTATGATTTATCCACAAGCCAAGTCGTTCAAGTTTCTGCAAAAAATCAGCCCTCCTCTAGGTGACACACTGCTAGCCACTCATGTAGTTCCCAAACAATAGCCCCAGTTTCCTTACTCGTAGCAAACCTCCGCAATATATTTCCAAAGCTTGATGCCCTTAAACCTATTATGCACACATGTTCAGCCGATATCATCATCGGCACAGAAACATGGCTTTCCGACGAAATATCAAATAAACATCCTACCCTTCCTTCAAACTTTGAAATTTTTCGCAAGGACAGGTGCGGCTCTCACGGAGGCGGCGTAATTATAGCAGTTAAAGAAGAGTATCACCCATCACAAATAGGCGTCGATTCACCATTAGAAATCATCTGGGTCAATGTTCACATTGGCCATACAACCCGTGTCTTAGGCGCCTGTTACCGTCCCTCTGATGGTCGCGCCGATTTTGTCGACAGTTTAAACGATACAATAGGCACCATCTTGCACGAATTTCCATGTAGCTTGTTAGTCATAGGTGGTGATTTTAACTACCCGGGTATCGACTGGCCAACAAACTCCGTCACTTCACAAAATAATCGCCTGGAATGCCTTAGCTTTATTCAATGTATTGATTACCACCAACTTACGCAAATAGTACGCGAACCAACGCGGAGCGATCACTTGCTTGACCTCATTCTAACAAATCAACCTGAAATTACTAACACACATGTCATAGACGAAATAAGTGATCATAAGTCTATACATTGAACGCTATCAGTGGCACGTGCTGTCAAAACTCAAACAGAAAAACAAATCTTCAACTACGCATGCGCGGACTTACAAAAAATGAACCATATGCTGGAAACTTTAACTGTTAATCTTGAAACTGGGTTGAGGATCGTAAAATGAATGAAAACTGGTGTATATTTCGCGAGAAGCTAAAAGAAATACAAGCATCTTGTGTTCCAATAACAGTAATAAGCTCTACGACGAACGACCCATGGTTTACCCGTGATGTCAAACGGCTTCTAAACAGGAAAAAAGGGCCTACAGAAAGTCAACCCGAACCAACGATCCTGATAACTGGCAGAATTACAAACAGATTTCTACTTTAACTGAACAAACAATACGTGAGGCAAAACATAAGTATTTTAATGTTACGCTCCCAAGTATTATGAAAACCGACCCAAGCAAATTCTGGAGTATTATAAACCCGAAGAACAAAAACACGGTACCCGTCCTAGCCAATGCAAACGGGGATAAGTTATCCTTGCAAGAATGGGCCGAAGAATTTAACAGAGCCTTTGCCCAAGTTTTCACTACCGAGCTGGCTTTAAATGTCCTCTTTGGAGCCGTCGCAAGCAAGCATAGCTTCTAGTTTTATGCCCATTGTAATCACAGCCCATGGCGTGGCATTCGCTATCGACCACCTAGCTTCTAAGACTAGCCCCGAGCCTGCCGGTATAACAGCGAAGCTCTTGAAAATAACTTCTCCTTACTCAGCTTACCTGCTTTCGTTGTTATTTCAGCAATCCCTAGATTCAGGTTGCTTGCCAGACGATTGGAAATTTGCCCATACCCTACCATTTTTCAAATCTCGCATTCGGTCTGATCCCCTTAACTATAGGCCTATTTCACTTACTTCAATCAGCTGCAAGTTACTAGAACATACTCTTTTCACGCATGCTGTAACCCACCTTAACCAGAATAACTTCTTCATTAGCAATCAACACGAATTTAGGAAACATTTCTCATGTCATACACAACTTTTTGAGCTGGTCACTCATCTCCACGTTTCGCAGCACAGGTTGCTTTGTACCGATGCCATTTTTGTCGATTTGTCTAAGGCTTTCAATCGGGTTCAACATCAGCGTCTAATGCTTAAAATTTGTAACCTTAATCTGGTTGACAAAACAACCCACTGAATTCGCAGTTTTTTAGAAACCGTTGGAAATCTGTAAGATTAAACGACCATGTTTCTAACCCTGTGGGTTGTCTCATCAGGAGTCCCCAAGGGTCCGTACTAGGCTTTTTACTATTTCTAATTATATTAAACGACCCTCGCATGTAACATTTCCTCGTCAATCTGTCTCTTTGCTGACTTCTGTGTAATTTATAGAGAAATAATAACTTCCGATGACGTTATACACTCCAGCATGATTTATTTACTCTAACTGAATGGTGCGAAAGTGGGCTGATGAAAATAAACGTAGAAAAAACTAAGCATGTGCAATTTTCTTCTATGACAAGATCAGAAACTTTTAATTACTTAATCGATAATGCCAAAATTGAATCAGTTTCATCCTTCAAATATTCTTGGAGTTACATTCACCTCCGATTTTTAAACTGGGCACACCATATAGAAAAATCACATCAAAGGCGTGTAAAAAATCGCGCCAATCCACCCCGTGAATGTGGTTGGAAAGCAAGCTGGTAAACGGCACCCCATAACGATTACCCATGCGACGTCACTTAAATTCACTTCACATCGCTCTACAAATAGCAAAACCAGAGAAAAGTGAAATGCACTTAACCACACCATTTATTACTTCAAAGAGATATTCTTGTTAAGGTTAAATCAATGCATGAAGCATGAACGGCGTTTGGTGAGTTGTATTGGTGTAGCACAGAGTGGAAACTTTTTTTATAAAATTAAAGTAAGCTCCAACCCGGTGTTAGACGATCTGTCTTCTCCGTCTCTGCGCCGCGGAAGGAGGCGACGAGATTTGCGGAAGAGAAGGAGGAGGAGGAAGAAATACTTCTGTTCAGATTTCTGAACGGCCCAGAGTGCAGTCCTGGGGCGTGATTCCTTCTTCTATGGGGCCCATATGCAGTCCGCGCGGCCTGTGTTCTGTCCACCCGCTGAAGCTGGGTAGGTAGAGAGGGCCTCGACAGCCGCATCTCCCATTGCTCTTGTTGGGTAGTTGACGGAAAGAGAGGAGGGTGCTCAGAGCTAAAGTCGCACACCCCGATTACGGGGCGGAGTGTTCCTACTTCTGAGCAAAATTTACATTCAGCGTCGTAGAATTCGGATTCATTAAGTCAAGACGCGTAGGCTGTGGGAAGGGGCCTGG
Organism: Haemaphysalis longicornis; assembly: GCA_013339765.2. Classification (NCBI taxonomy): domain Eukaryota; kingdom Metazoa; phylum Arthropoda; class Arachnida; order Ixodida; family Ixodidae; genus Haemaphysalis; species Haemaphysalis longicornis. The sequence continues at coordinate 128,580,588 of CM023451.1, read as the reverse complement.
ATTGTATGAGCCGTCGGGTAGTTTGTTGTTCTCTGGAAAGGTCAGGGTAAGGCGAAGGTACGGTCTGTCCCAGAAGGCGATAATGCTGGGTTATCCCTGAACGTGACAAGCGGGTGACTGTCCTCGTGCAGCTCTATAGCACGGCAGGTAAAAGCGCAGGCTTGTTTGGGTGGGCGTATTGTTGACCGCCATTGAAGCGTGAGGGGTGTCCAGATGAGCTGGAATGGAACCGTTTGGGGAGTGAGTTTTTTTAGCACGCGCAGTGCAGGTCAGGACACCCAACCCTACTGGTAATTCCAGTAGGCTTGCTGGGAATCGATTGACTACCCACCGAACCCCTGGTTGAGCGAGAGCCAAGGTGACGGCTGCCTCTTCTGCTGCCGTCATTTCTTGGGTCCTAAGCGAGGTACACGCAAGGAGGTTGGTTCTGGAGGTAGCCACGATGATGGCGTATTGCTGCCCCTCGATGTTTGGAGGCGTCTGTGTAGATAACTGCATGATCCCCACCGAGGGTGGTGTTTAGCGCTTGAGCCCGTGCTTTTCGGTTGACCTCGTCATGTGAGGGGTTCATATTTCTAAGCAAAGGGAGCATATTTAGTTTTAGTCGCCAAGAGTCTGGGAGTACGTCAAGCGGAGAGAGTGACATTCTGGGCTACCCAGCCAATCTGGTGAAAGCATGCTGGTTACCCATCGCAGTTCTGAGTCGGACCTTCTGGTTAGAAAGATGGCCTTCTATCAGCTCTTCCACCGTGTTGTGGAGCCCGTGCTAAGCAGCCTCTGTGTGGACGCACTCATGAGAAGACCAATGGCCCTGCTCGGACCGCCTTTCTAATCGTTTATATAAAGCATCTCTATGTCTTCCTTGTCGAGAAGAAGACAGGGGGTTGACGTAAGTAACTCTCGAGAGGACAAAAGCTTCAATTAATCGAAAGGTACCGGATTCCTTTAGGCCTCGCTTCTTGGTGGCAACTGGCCTGATCATGTGTATGATTTGATTAATGCTGTTTTTGAGGCGCTGCAAGGAGAAGTAACTCTTGGTGTAGCCTCGAGATGTAGGCCCAGGATCTTGATGCTGGGGCTGAGTGATGGCCTGGCCATCAAGGAGTAATTGAATGTATTCCTTGGTTTGGCGTTAGGGTGGACGACAAGGAGCTGTGATTGTTTATGTGAACACTGGAGGCCACAGGCTTAGCACATTGGTGTACTAGAAGTGAGATGCCATGCATTGGTTGTGAGCTTACTTTAATTTTTGTAACTCTTAGCACATGAGCAAGGTGCGCACAGGGCCTGTAGACGGGCGTGAGTGGTCGCGTGACGCTTTCACGTGGCATTCAGCGAGAAACGCAGGGGTAAACCCGTAGATGTGTTTTGGGGAGTACACCATGTCTTTCCCCAAACTTCGCTTGGGGTCGTAGCTAAATCGGTAAGACAACGGGCTCTCAGCTTTGTAGTCTATTAGTTCTAGGTTCGATTCCCGGCGGTGCACTAAATTATGTTATTTGTTCGCTAGAGTTTTCTGGTGACACCAACGGTCGCGAAAGAACCCTTGGGGGGTAGAGGCAAAAAGCTTTGCTTTAAAAGCTCGGCGTGCTCAAGCGTCGCCTTTATTAGGATTATTCCGAGACACGGCTTCACGCGTATAATACTCTTATCCGCTCTTCACTAGAATACACGCAAATCATCTGGCATTCACATCAAATGTGTCTGACTAACATGCTTGAATCGTACAGAACAAGGCCGCGGGCTTCATTGTATCATCGTACTCAAGATACCAGAGTGTATCTGCCTTGAAGGACGAACTTAATCTCCCCCCTCTCACCCAACGCAGGCAGTTTTCAAGATTAACTTTCTTCCACACCCTGTACCATCGTCCAACACGATTCGCTCGCAAATTTATTTTCCCGGCACCCTACAGGTCCGCACGCACCGAACAAGCTCATAAAGTTAGCCCAATTTTTGCCCGAACAAACAAATATCAGAACTCACCCCTTGTACTGGCAGTCAGTGAATGGAATACTTTACCTAGTAGCCTAGTGAACCAAGCAGACGCCTTTTCCTTTCAAACCGTTCTCCTCGCTTTTTTAGCGATTCAAAATACCCTGTAACGTGTCTTCATCATGCTCACCTTTTCCAGGCTGTAAATGTGTGTTCCTACTTTTCAAATACCAGATTTTCTGTCACGTTTACACTTTTTGTTTTTTTGGATATAATGTTACACGCTTTATTTTGCAATTGTATACTATTTGTGCATTTATTATATTTAATGTCACTTTTTCTGTGTTGGTTCTTTTCTTCTTACAATATTGTACTATCGGCGTCAAGTGAAGCGCGAACACGATGTGAACGGGAACGTGCAAACTTGAAAAATACTGTTCGTAAGGTTCATATAATGGATCACAATTGGTGTATTTGGGAATCCACTTTTCCCAACTTTGTTTTTGTAATTACGCCACGCGTAATTTTGGCTTGCATGGAACAAAATAGCGCTATTTGTGTGTTCAGGTTCATCTTTTCGTGTTCGCGTTTCATTTGACGCCGATGGCACGTTGTGTCGGCTTTTAACTCATTCGCCCCCATGAAATGCCCACTTGGGCCCTTAGGGTAAATAAATAAATAAATAAATAAATAAATAAATAAATAAATAAATAAATAAATAAATAAATAAATAAATAAATAAATAAATAAATAAAATAGACGCCTCAAGGTTCCAGACCGTCATCAACCTCGCGGTACCGGTGACTTACAATCTTTCGCAGTTTTGTCCTAGAGGCTCGTGGCAAAAACTTGCATTCTGTTTTGCTAAGTTTGTGTGGTAGTTTTTATATGTTTGACATTCATACTTGTAGGTAGCTTTGGTGATGCCTTTTAGTATCTTTTTGTCGAAATGCACGCGTAGTGTTTCCTGTGTTCGCCATGAGTATAATTGAATCCCCCTCGTGCTTTCGCCAGCCACGTTTAAAGCCTATTCTTGCGCGTTCAGTTAGGAGCCTTCATTGTACTCGCTGTTGCCAGGGAAAAGTGGGTTTTACAGGGAAATCCATTTTTTATAAGTCAGCATCGCTCCAGCCTTTCTTGGTTTATTTGGCGCGATCCGCGTAACGAAAAAGTGACGACTGAGTTTTTCGTCAAAATGTCCTCTGGCTGAGAATGTGGGTATGCGCCGGACTAACACCTGGGTTGGCTCTGACGTCTCATGGAGCTGCGAATGCAAGTGCCAGCCGCCCTGATGTCCTTAGTTATTGCGAACGCGGTTACGAGACGTCCCAGTCAGCTTCGAGGATTCACGTGGCTGAAGGAAAACAGGTCAAAATACAGCCAGCTGAATTGATGGCACCAGCAGATGAAGAACGTGTGTGTGTGTGTGTGGGGGGGGGGGAGGGGTGGGGTGAATAAGCACCAGCGCGACGCTAGGCTTGACGTCAATGGGGCGAACTGGGCAAGTTGGTGAATGTTCATGGTGAAAACAGCGCATCCAAGACGAAGACAGAGAAGGGAAAACACAAAGACGGCGCTGACTCGCAACTGAAGGTTTTAATGAAGAAAAACAGCCATACTTATAGTGTACATCACCAAAAACACCAACAAGAAAGAAAGAGATAAAATCTGGTAAGCAGTGACACACTGCGTAAATGATAGACACAGCAGTTATGCGCGAAAAAGATATGCAACTTCTCTTTTAGGAAGGGTGACAAACGCACAAATGATACATTTTTCATGCTGCTTGGCCATTGCATGCGACTCAATAATCTCTCGCGTGAGTCTGTCTCAGTGCTTGGCTAGAATATTTGTCGTTTTCTACGGATCGTTCATGCTCTTTTGATTGAACGTTCACACACCTCCCTGTCTGGCCAACGTACGTCTTATCACAGGGCAAAAGCAAATTATTTACCCCATTTTTTGTGCACGGTACAAACTTCAACCCATGGTGGACACCGCAGCCATTTTGCGGTCTCTTAATTGTAGATGTCTCAGCTGCCATCTGTACATCGGGGAAAATGCTCCTAAGCTGTACAGGAGCACTGAACACAACCCTGACACCATACCGAGAGGCTACATTTCTTATCCCGTGTGACAATTTGTGGACGTACGGCACAACCACAGGCCTGTCTCGTTTTGAGACTTCCCGATCGCCGGGATGATAACCTTCTTTGACACCCCGCAGCACTTTTTCGCGGCTTCGTGACAGCACATGTTCCGGATACCCAACATTTTTTGATCTGCACACCTTCTCCCAAATACTGGACGATAAAGTGTGGTGGCAAGATTTTGTTACGGCTGCCTTAATGCAGCCTTAATGTTACGGCTGCCTTAGCGGTGGTTACGTTAACTAATGCTGCTTGTGGTTACTGTTATTGTTAAACCAGTCCTTACCATGACATTATATTTCCTGTTTGGTTACAAGCGCTGGAACCCAGTACTGACAAGTTTGCAATTTTTTTTACGAACGTGGACTGAATCAGTGCTGTACGGAACGGCGTTTCAAAGAACGGCGTTCCTGGAACTAGGTAGTTCCTTTTTTACGAAACGGAGGAACTGTAACGGTAACAAGTTAGGTTTACCGAAGAACGGCAGGGGAAACAGCGTTACTTCTGTAGAAGATCCATCGCTGGGATTTTGCTTTTTCTGATTCCGAAGCTTTAAGGCGCGGGGGGCTAGTACAAAGAGCCACAGGTTGCTACGGTATTTCTTTTCCTACTAAGCTGTCCCAATTTGGTCGCCCATCCGCGGAACGTACTTCTTCGAAGATCTAAGTCAGAACAGCAACCACTCAGCGGGCCGCAGCCTGTTGGGCAGGCTGCACCGGGAGCCTTGTCGCTTGCGACGGCCTTGTTCTTTTCGATGCGGTTTCTTGTGCAAGAAATTTAATTATATTTGTGCATGGGAGTAACTTTCTATTTGCACATCTGCAGCGCAGTATTGGGACTGCGCGTTTGAAGACCAAAGTGGAAAGTGCCGTATGTGCTGCATTTGTAATAGACGAACACTGAAGTTGAAGTTAGACTTGTCTGAATTATGTCCGGTGCTCCCTTGAAAAAATGTTTAGGAGTGTTTCCTTGGATTTTTTTATCTATAGATATTGTCCTGCCGGCGGTGTTCGTATTCGTCTAATATACATAGTTCGATGTGTTTTAAATTACTCGCTTCATTTCGCCACCGGATTCTCCGACACAATTTGAAGTCAATTTTAACGTGAATGTAACAAGCCGTTCCTATGTTCGAAGTGTAACAGAAACGGGTACCTTTCTCACTAAAGAAACTTGAAATGGGAGCTCGTCTTAAAATGAAAGGAACGAGGAACAAGCTTTCGTTCCTGTTTAGAGGAACGTGCAGAGCACCGGACCGCATGTATCCACAGGTGTATGCACAGACACGTGGATTCACACACAAAAAATATAAAAGATACATGGTGCCCTGTTAAGTGTATTTTATGTCTAAGAATAGTAAACACCACGGGAGGAAGCATACTCCGGCAATTTCTTACATTTAACTTCGCTCACCTAAATGAACTCAGAGTGGGCAATACCCATAAAGACGAAAAGAGCGTGCTGCGAAGACCTTGGTTCCATCGGGAATGAAAGCTTCATGCAGGGTAAGCACCTCGAGGCGAATGCGAAGGCTTTCGTAATTGCGCGTAAACCAGTGCCACGCCGTGCATTGGATGGTCTCCCGCGAAGCGTGGAATAATTGCACTCGGTCGCAGTTCTGGGCCCCCAAATGCTCGTTAACCACCTTTAGCTTCGTCTGAGAACAAACGAAGGTGGTGACCAGGTGGAAGAGAAAGCAGGAAGCTGAGTCCGATTGCTCAGTCGCATGGTCTCTTTAGAACCACCAGGAATCACCACGCGTGGGCCTAAACGAAGTATACTATCTTTCCTCTTCCAGATATCTAAGAATTGCGTAAAAATGGCTACTTGCGCTTTCTTCTGGTGCTCGTGGTGCGCGTCACGTTTGTTGTCCGGTCTAGCAAGCACATAAGACAAGAGTCGCTCTCGTGAGCGTATTTTCTCGGGAAGTCTTAGCTGCCTCTGTTAATATTGAAACGGGGTTTGAACGTTGCTTTAGGGTAAAAATTGGTTAAGTGTTCGAGAAGTTTGTTTACGGCTGAAGGACCCTCGAGTTCGGCAGAAAATACATGAACAAACCGCTCTCAGATATGCAACGCAAGTTATCCTGTTTAATGCATGTTCATCCCAGAAACATGTTTCTAAATGGCCGTAGAGGAAATCAATGAGAGCGGAATATTTTTAAATATTTTTTTCTTTCTTGAACGACAGAAACAAAATTGAAGATGACTATTAAGGCTGCGGAAAGTTGCAAGAGTGAGAGAGAAAGTGTTTATCAACCTGAAAATATTTAGGTGCCGCAAGATTGGCCGCAATTTACTTGGAAATTTAGCTAACGAACCCAGATTGTACACTCATGGCAATATTTACCAATTTGGGTGAGAGACACAAACCGCCGCGGTGGCTCAGTGGCTAAGGCGTTGCGCTGCTGAGCACGAGGTCGTTGGTTCGATTCCCGGGCGCTGCGGCCCGCTTTTCTCATGGAAGCGAAAAGCAAAAGCGCCCGTGTGTACGAAATTTCGGCGCACGTTAAAGATCCCGAGGTGGTTCGAAACTAATCCGGAGACCTCCCCTACGGCGCGCCTCATCGCCTGCGTTGCGTCGGCGCGTTAAACTATACAATCAAATCAATGGGTGAGAGATACGGAAGAAAACATTCTAGAAATAGAAATATTTTGTGGTACTCAAAAATTGTAATTACGGCGGAAAAGGCAATTTAGGAACTTGAAAAATATATTTTCGATTATTGCTGAAAATTGTAAAAAAATTGAGCAAAATCGCTAAAAGTGCTTGCCGTAAAGAAGCTTTAGATTGATATAAAGCACGTATGTATGATATAACTGAATAGTTATATTCTGATAGAGGAGAAAAGCGGAAACGCCCGTGTGTTCGACATTTCGGCGCACGTGAAAGATCCCCAGGTGGTTAAAATTAATCCAGAGCCCCCACTACGGCCGGCCTCAATAGCCTGTGTAGCATTGCGTGTGAAATATCACATTTAACTGTACTAGTTGACACCCCGAAGCTGTCAACTTTACCCCAAGCATTTACAGACCAAGTAATAAAGGGCGCACGGGCAAGTACGGGAAACTGGAAATTGGGGGAAGGGTGGGGTGGGGAGGCTTGGTCAGAGCAAAAAGACCGAAAACCACGTATGCAGCGCTGAGGTGGCCGACAGAAAATAGTAATTCGTTCTATGTTCCCATTCTGAAGCGGGTATTTTTTTATTTAATTCAATAGCTTGAGAGAATTGCAGCTGGGCACAACAAATACAATGCATTTATATGGCACAGTAGTTGCAAACAGCGAACAAAGAATAGGTTTACGTAAAACAAGCATTCATATTTCATGAGAATGCGTTACAATAAACTTTTCAGTTTACATCAAACTACCGGCACAAATTCTCTAATTTTAACCTTTTCAAGACAGCAGCATATCAAAAGAAACATCCAAGATTGGACACATCAGGGGATGAAACATTGAAAAGAAGAAAAAAAAACATGTCCACTTTATCAGTCAATACTGTGGTATTTCCTAGAAATATAGAAAACTAAGGCGAAACACACGGCAATAACAGTATTCAAGCACAGTAGCAGACAGTACCGCGTGTTTAAGGGTCGCATCAGCGCGCAACGGCAATTCACAGGAACACAGTTTAGTGCTAGCTTTCGCTTACCGCTTAAATTCTTTTTTTTTTTTGCGAATTAATTTGGTGAACCGATTTGTGTGATATCAGAATCTTGTTGAACCCATTCATGTAACCCAAACGGAAAGAATAAACAGTTAAATGTGTCATTATGGCAAAAATATTCAGTTAAAGAACAATAGTGGTGATGTCGTGTTCGTCTAGACCGTAAAAATTTGATATGCTTGATGATGTAGATTCGATAAGTTAGGAAGCAATTTGAATAAAATATTAAGGCGAGTGTGCCTTGCTGTAAGTGCCAGTGTATGCAGGCCAGAGCCCGATAGTGGGTTGGTTGCTACGCGTACGAACGATGTGCTCTTTCTTAGCCAGCCTTGTCCCAGGGCTGTTCTTTATTCCCATGCATGCTTCGAAGGGCGTCGTACTGGGCTGACCCCTCCTATTCCACAAACACCAAACATGGCGGGCATTCTTTCTATGGGCATACCTGGTAGCAACCGTTCCATTACCCCGGTGACAGGTAGTTTGTGCAATCCTCTTCTCTACCACGGCTTTAGCTTGTGGTCGTGCTACTATCGTGGCACAAGTTTTATATGGAAAGCATTAAATACCACATTCAGAGAAACAACGTCACCATCTAGTTCTAAGGAAAGTTGAGAGAAGCGCGAAAAAGCTTTCTAACATCAAATCTGCTTCAAAAGAAGCGCCAAAACCTTCGCTAAAGTTGCGTCCAACCCTCGCTGAAAGTGCGTCCAATCAATCGTCAAACCTTCCTTTTGTGACTCCTGAGCTGCCGCTGCAAACATCCGATTACCGGCCAAAAAGCGAGGATTTGCCAAATATTTTCCTGGGATTCTTGCGGGACTGAAGAACATGGCTGTGTTGCACTGCACAAGCACTTAGCTACGTACCCTGTTAGGCGGAGTGTGACACCACTAATATGTGTCTTCTTTAAGCGCTTTGATCTCAGAGTTCTTCTTTTCAACTAATGTTAATTCGCGCTAACGAATACCGTAAGTTTACGGAGAAGTTTTATTCCGACACACTTTCTCACCTTCGTACAGCTTAGTCCATACAGCCTACCAATTGAATATGTGCTTACATTTTCTTGGGTGCTGGGTCATCGCGAATGCCTTGCAAGGAAGGTAATAATACCAGCAAGACCCCCAGGTAAGAATTGCTTTTTTCTGTATTATGACAACGTGTCAGTTGAAAGGACACACCACGCGGCCAACCAACCAACCGTGGGCTCCATGGGCATGACATACTGCATGGCCTCAACACTAACAGCAAAGGCAACCCTGTTGCGGCTCTTTTGCTGAGGCGTGGCAGCGGGGGCACTAGATGACAACCCGGTGACATGTGGACGGGCAGCTGATGGCCAGCCCCCCGAAGCTTTCAGAGCCAACAAAATCACCCGAAAGGTAGCCACGCATCGACGTACGATTCAATTAAGGGACTCTGGGATCCCACCGGCGGCGAGAGCGGGAAACCTGATGGATGCAGTGCGCAGCCAGCGGTCGAGTTGGCCGGAGGCTTTCCAGCTGACTCACGACTCAGGAGCCCCTGCCCTTTCACAAAGCGCGCTTGATGGCGGCAGTGAAGACGACGCCGGGCTTTCTACTGACGTCTCGTGTTGCCCAGGAAACGACACGTGTACCCTGCTCACGTGCGTGCAATCTATGTTCTGTTGTTATTCAAACCAATTTCCCTCCCGCCCCGGGCATTCCCGGTTTCGGGAGGAGAAAGATGACATTTACCATAGCGACTGTTTTCGGTCACCGAATAGGCGGTCACCTTCCCCTTTCGGCCTCGCCGCCGTAAGGCTGGTCAGCACACGCATGGGCGTCTTATTAGTCGCCAAGCTAAGAGGGAGTCAACTCTGGCCAAGCTGCGGCATTGCCAGCAGATATCCAAGCTTTCAACTTTCTGTTAGTCCGTTCTAGTTAGTTCCGTTCTAGTCCGTTCTAGGTCTAGGTACTGACCTATATCTTCTTCGAGCAGGAAAACTTCACTGAATAAAAAAGCTTGAAACATGGTTCGAATAAGAAACGTTATCTGAATTGTGAGTTTCCCTAGTACAAATTGCATACTTGCATTGTGTAATTTCCCACCGCGACCACCACATTCTTCAGGTCAAAATTTCGTTGGTCGAAAGCAAAATGCACACAATGTAGCACGACTGTACGTCACCCTTTTCCGAGAAATTTGCCCAGCATCTCTAGAATCAAAACAGATTAGCATGCTTTCGCCAGCCAAGGAGATACTGAAGAGTAACCGCCATTTCAAACCCTTTTTTGTTCAATGTAACCGTGGAGCGATGTTTGAGCATAAGCACTGTATACTGTATGAACGCACGAGCACTATCTATGGCGGCAAACTACAGCGGATAGGCGAAGGGAATTTCGGGAAGAGACTGGGAGTATAGGGTCGAGGGGGGATGAGCCTTGGCGGTTTGAGTGTGGAAGCAATGCGCTCAGAATGCGATGTGCCAGCCTTAAGAACTGTTGGGGCTGGGCGGCGCCTTTCCATTAAGGGTGCGTGCGTGATTGATTCGTGCGCGTCACGGGAGCCGTCTACTCCGCCCCAAGTAGCCCGGTTATCACTCGTGGGCCATGGCCAAAGGTCGTGCCAGCCAGCACCGAGATTCATCAACCACTGGAGGGCCATTCTCCATCGAAGCTTCTCACAGAGGCACTGGGAGGAACAAAACACACGATTGCCTTAGCGTGTACGCGCTGACGTGTCGAATGCGTTGTATCCAGCGCTATTTGTCACGTATATACCACCGTCGGCAGCTTGTGTAAATGGCTACTGTTTTGCTCCCATGGCCGGCTCTAGCAATTCCTTAGTTGGTTGCCGTTCGTTCCGGTTCGGGTCGCCACTCCGGTCGATTGTGATGGCACAATTATAGGTGACGGGCTATGGTAAGCGGTGGTAAACAGTGATTTGCCCGGCAGCGATGATATCATTTGGTTGCAATTATGTTTTTTTTTGTTGGAAAACACCTATCTAGGCGCTTCCCAGAACGTGACAGAATAGGAAGAAAGGGTCAAAGCTGATGGCAGGAATGTTAACCTGGCTTCAGCCTAGTTTGTCGTCTGCAGTCAGGAGAGGAAAAGGGGGCAAAAAGGAAGCAGAAAAACCAAAAAGGCTGGAGCCCAACATAGACAGGTATACGTTCATGATTGACAAACCAGCGCGGAAAAAACACGGCACAAAAAAGGAACGAGAAGTAGACAGGACAGCACTGCACTCACAACTGATTTATTTTGAAGAAAACATTGGTAATAAGTTACAACATGGAAAAGAGCCCAGGTATGCTCAGCAGGTATGCCTAGCGTTAGTGTAGTAAACAGTACAGTTAACAGTTAAGTGCTTGTTACTGGAGGTTTCGTTTAACAGTTGCGTGCTCTAATTCGCCGTTTGCAGGAACCGTAGAGAGAGAGAGAGAGAGAGAGAGAGAGAGAGAGAGAGAGAGAGAGAAGAGAGAGGAGAGAGAGGAGGAGGGAGAGAGAGAGAGGAGTAGAGGAGAGATAGAGAGTTCATATTTAAGAAGAAAATGGAGAGGTTTAGCAATATGCGTTCGTCGACACGCTACTCTACAGGAGGGGGACTTGGGGAAAGATGATAGTACAATAATAAAAAGAAGTGTAGTAGAGGGAAGGGAGGAAAATGGCCAAGCTTTGCACTAGTGGTGCAAAGAAGGAGAAACGGCAGAGCTGGCAGCCCCTTTCCCCCTGCCGGAGTCACGGCTGTTGCACCTTACATTTATTTCCGGACTTGCGACTGAAAGTTTTCCATGACTGGCAGGCCAGTATAGTTTTGCCTGCAGGCTTCCACATCCCTAGGACTTTCTGTTGAGAGGAAAGAGAACGCCATGTTATAAGTATTATGCCTAGCAGAAGTGGTCTAGGGTGGAGACATTCCATCTTCAGCTGTAAACGGCTCCTTGCTTCGGCGTAGGCGGAACACTCAAGTAGTACATGTTCCATGGTTTCGGGGAGCCAGAGCTGTCGCAGTATGGGCTTTGCACTCTGGCTCTTGCGCCGTAAGTAGGACAGAAAGCGTATGAGAATCCTAGTCGCCTTGTGGCATAATTGCGGTGAAGGACGCCTGTACTGGCCCTCTCCGTAATCAGAACACAGGGCTTTGTCAATTTACTGTACAAAATATATTTGACTTGAACAAAGCCAAGAAAAAAACAGGCAATAAAAGCACCTGTTTTGTTAAGTAACGGAATAATACGGGCAGGTGGTAGCCCATAATCTGAACGAAATATAACCTAGTCGAAGTTTTGCAATTCGGCGCATGGGATGTACAGCCCCCGCAATCAAGTGTCAGTCAGTTAGGGAGGAATATATTTTCTGTTGTATTATCCTTGACAGTCGAGACAAAGTTACACTTGTACAGTGCCATATTCTCGCGTCCCTTGTACAATTTAATCTCCAGTTTAAAAAAGAAGTAAAAAGGTCATGCATTCAAAAAGAGCAGCACGACCATTTTTCATAAAACTCTTAAATTTTCACTCAAGGATGCAAAGATTTCACAAACTTGTAAAAAACTCCCACCTCCCCTCGCGGGAACCCCTGTGTAGATGCGACGCATAGGGGGTTCACGTTGCAGCGTTGGACAGCGGAGGAACGGCGCTGGAAGGATGGAGCGGAGCGGCGCAGGCACCGCGTTTTTATAGCGCGCATAACGGTGAGGGGACGCGCCGCGCCAGTGCGTCTGCCGCGGCTATGACGCAACACAATCCACTTTAATCAATCCAATCCAATCCAATCCAACATGCCAAGCCAAGCCAAGCCAAGCCAATCCATTCGAATCCAATCCAATGCCCCTCGCGAGAGAGTGTTCGCTATCGGAGAGGAGAGGGGGTGAGCGGCAGAGAGCGCAGCTCCCGCGGCGAGGACAATGGGGGAGGGTCGGACGCCGACAACAACGCCGACGCCGGATGCAGGGACAAGGCGAGTGAATGAGATGCAGTCGCATCTAAAATTATTAAACAGTAAGGTGCTTACATTAATGAAGCAGTGATTAGAACGTCACACACCCTTATATGCGCGGTTTTATTCAGCAGCCTGGCGGGTAAGTGAACCACAAGGCATCTCAACTGTGTAAATTGCCACAAATCAGCAGATCTGCGCTTGTATCTTGCTCGGGGCGTCCCTTTCTACAATCACGCCACTCTTCCATTCATTTAGTGTTAATTCGGTTATTATAAAGGAAAGCGTAGCCTTAGTTGGTCTATTCCACAACGTGTACAGGCCAGCAGAAAAAAAAGTAAAAGCGAAAGACAAGAAATGATGACCATGTAAAGAAGTACAGACAAAAAAAGAAAGAAAGCGAGAAAAAAACGCTGAAGTATAAACTGCGATGGATCGCAGCATCCATAAGGAAGCTTTCGTTCAGGCAAGACTTAGCGGGCACAATGTACGGTGCAGCGTCCAGAGCTTCCGGCCGCTACGTGGGAGACGCCGTATCGACCTGTGCGGGAAATGTTGGCGCTGAAAGTGAGGCCCGCACCTCTTTCGTACCACGTGTCTAGTTGAGCACGATGAGTGTGCTGATCACAGTGTCAAGCCTTTCTGGCCCGTGAAAGAGTGAGTGGATAACTGAAAAACAGAGATCTGACTGCAGGAAATAGTTGGGCCATTCCTTCATTCCAGTGAATTGGCAATTGTCAAGCCATTTTTCCATCTGATGACCTGCAGATTTTCCAAAAATCGATTTGAGTTTAAAGCTTTTTTTGTTGCATTCCGGCCTTCCTTCGAATTGGCCAAGATTATGCCAATTTCCAATCTGATGCCATGGCGATGTGCGGAAAACTATCCATGATTTCAGTTCAAAGCTCTCTCTCTCTCTCTCTGTCCATCCATCCGTCCGTCCGTCCGTCCGTCCGTCCCCATCCATCCATCCATCCATCCATCCATCCATCCATCCATCCATCCATCCATCCATCCGTCCGTCCATCCGTCCATCCATCCATCCGTCCATCCGTCCATCCATCCATCCGTCCATCCTCCATCCATCCATCCATCCATCCATCCATCCATCCATCCATCCATCCATCCATCCATCCCTCCATCCATCCAACTCTCCATCCATCCGTCCTCCGTCCATCCATCCATCCGCCCTCCATCCATCCATCCCGCCCGCCGTCCGTCCCCCTCCATCCATCCATCCATCCATCCATCCATCCATCCATCCATCCATCCATCCATCCATCCATCCATCCATCCATCCATCCATCCATCCATCTCTTTCTCTCTCTCTCTGTCTCCCTCTATGATTTGGGTAGCTTTAATATGTATGCCTAGATTTATTTTGATGCGAGATTTAAGTGCAATGCACTTCTTAAGCGACCCTGAACCTGCGTCCACCGGCGATGTCCGCGCACGTGGAGATGGGCGCGCGCAGCCTGGCCGCTGACATGGCACATACCCACGTCGGGGATTGGCCAGGAATCTCCTCGTCTTCCTTGGAAACGGGGGGAGATGGGCACGCGCTGCCTGGCCGCTGACATGGCACATACCCACGTGGGGGATTGGCCAAGAATTGGGCGTGAGAAGGGCTAATGCACCTGCTTAAAGGAGTACTGACACGAAATTTCAAAGCTGAGATCCGCTCTAGCAATCAAGTACAACGACAACACAAATAGGTGTCTGTGAATAAATGCATCTTTCTTTCTTTGTAGTTGTGTGTGTGTGTGTGATCTCTCTTTCGCGAACATTACCGAACCGCGCAAATTCAACTCGTGCATTCGCACTTTCACATTCTTCCCCTCGGGGAAATGCGGGGAATTTTTTGACCTTGGCAACCTACCCCTTGGTGATCGGAACAGAGCAATGAAATGGTCTCTTCGGAGGCGTTTCATTCCAAGTGGCGCTGTACAGCACGATGCTTTCCACGTCGCGAACTTGCGCCAATAAGTCGGTGACCAGCATCGGCATCCGAGCAGAAAAACGGCCCCTTCACCAGGTGTTCCTCAGCGCGAGCCTAAACTCTGCAGTAGCGAGAGGTGGTCGCGTCCAGGCCAGTATACCGGAGACGCAGTGAGCGGAAGAAAAAGCAGCAAAATGAATCATAGTCGTCAACTTCTCCATTTCACGATGGCATGAACCAGAAGTGGCGAAATACGTAGAAGACATATCGAAGCCATTCTAAAGCGTTACGGAGGATCGCAAAGCAAAGCTTCTCAAGCGGCAAGATTGCAAAGCCTATCGGGAACGCGAGACGGAAGCAAAATGGGTCAGTCATTCAAAACAAAAAAAAGTGAGAAGGACTTCCGCCACCCATCTAATGCAAACACATTGCATAAAAGGCTTTGAATTGGAATTCCATCTGGCGTTGAGATTTTCTCTTTTTCTTCCCTAACGCCTCAACATTATTATTTGTGAACAAAAAAAAACAAGCCATTTTTGTTGAGTCTTCCGCCTTGTCTTGACAGTGGGATTTCTTTTACACGTTCTTTTAACAAGGCCTTTACTGCCATTTACGGTGAGCTATATGCAGAAGAGCGTTCGTGAGTGTGTAGTTAGGTATGTGGATGAGTTGGCAGGGAAATGTGTAGATGAGTCCAGAAGCCGCTCCTTCTATAAGGCACCCTAAATTCTCTAGGAAACTCACCTCGCAATGCTTTCTCCATTTATTTACAATGCCCGGAAGTACGCCACAGCCCGTCTTTTAAACGCAGAATATTCGATGTGGCCCGGACAAACATAGGCCATTCCAACTTTTCTTTACACATTGGGTTAAATCTTCCCCCAGAGAGCATTTTCGCTAGCATCATTCTCCTTTGAAAACCGAGCGAAGGCTTGAAAGTTTAGAAGAGGTTTCAGAAGTACTCCTTTATCACATTTTGTGCACGTGCTTTAGAAAAAAGGCGTAAAAAGTGAAAACAAAAACAATAAATGCTGGCAGGATAGCTCATGCATGAGGAGGGGCGATGTAGTAAAGCCAAGAAAGTTACTCGCGCACACTGCTCTCCTCCCCCATCTCTCTTCCTGGGCAGTACTGCAGGTGGAATGTGCAAGTGCTTGCGCAGAAATGGTCATTCAGGGCACCAACATTGAGAAAGCCCGCTGCAAGTTCCCCTTGCTTCTACTGACAATGCAAGCTGCAGAAAAGTGGTAAAAAGGAGTAACCCTAAAATAGTATTCTCTGAATGGCAAGAACTTCAGAGAAAGCACGAGAGGACCATAAATCACGACTTGGTTAGGTTCACGCCGTGCATTCAACTTTTCGAGCGACTGAAGGAAAGTAAAATAAACAACAATGGAATAAAACCCTTGGCAGTCGCATTGCTCTGCAGTAAGTGAAATTTCAAGGAAAAGTGAACACCGGAGGAAGGCGTCGTGCCGATTTGACTGCGCCGGTGCGCTGCAGGCGAATCTCGTTGATGGAAACGAGTGGTGTAATAACGCAAAACACAGGACGCCAGAATCGTGGGATCTTCCGAGTTCATGAAAGTTTACATTCGGTTAGTACATGGCATCATATCATCACATCATCATCATAAGGCAACTTTTTTTTAATGAATTAGGGAATTATTACAAGTTTTTAGACCGATAGCCAAAGGCCATCGATTAAAATACTTGATCTACTGAAGCAATCTAAAGAAATGTCTGGTCCACTATAGAAATGCTTCTTTCGATTGCAAAACAAGGCAGATTGTAGAAAAACTAAATATAAGAACTACGTAATTACAGAAAACTATATGGCTACATAAGGCAAAAATAAAGCATTTGACATGTCAATTGAAGATTTCTGGGGAATTTATTTTACTTGATGGTAAATTTCATACTTGTGCACCAAAGATTTCAATCAACTTTTTCCAGAGACATTTTTACGAACAGGAACGTTGAAAATTTTGTTTCTGGCGTGTCTCGTCATACCTGCCGGTAAAAAAACAGCAAAGTTAAGGGCAGGGCAGAGTTAGAACTTACACGACTATTGTCTGAAGGCAATTTTTTAGTAACGGAGATATGTGAACGAGAGAACACGAAGTTTGTCAAATAATGTGCTACTTGGGAGGTCAAACGAAGAATATGTTATTATCCCTAACGCTCGAGGTGCTTGCAAGGCTTTTAAACCTGAAGAATCCGTAAGGTATTCTTGGGTGGTAAATAAACACCAGTGAGTGAGTGAGTGCGTGAGCGAGTGAGTAGGTGAGTGAGTGAGTGAGTGAAAACGTTAAGATGAGCTTAAGATTCACCTTCAACGCTCTATTTTGGCTAAATTAAAATTCTGTCTGCACTTATTCTAAGCTGCATTTAAGTTTTGCGGATTGTGCTAATTTTCTTTCTCTTACAAGAAATTTCCAGATACCTAACAATCATTAATGCCCGGGTTGCACATTTGGGCTGGAAGAAATGACGCAGGTGGCACCAGACTTCTATGATACAATTTGACACTGTGCAAGCCTTAGCAGTGGTAGGGCTGTCTCATATCTGTGATATACCGCAGCTTTCATATGAGAGTTGAAAGCTTACTTATGAGAGCGGCTAACGGATAGTCGATATTCCAGTCGATAAAAATTCTTCGGAGGACCTTCAGAATGCCTTTTAAACGGCCGTGTTGCATAAGTATTAGAGGATAAGTGGCTAGCCCGTATACTGACATAAAAGCCTATCTCTGGTTTGAGCATTTGAATCATTTATTTTCGATGAATTTGGCCGGCATGCGCTATAAGGCGGTTCCTATAAAGGAGTCTGAGGCGAGAATGACACTCCTAAAATGACATTCACAACTGACAGCAGAACGGAGTGTTACGCAACTATCCACTTCCTACAACCCCACTTCACCCTGGGCTGCAAGCATCTTTTTTCGAAAAGCGACAAACAATTAAAATTAAATTATTCGAAAAAGGCATGAAGTTAGGACAACAGTTTTTGGTCTTGTACGTCATATTTTAGACTAGTCTGGAAGCTCATTGTTGTAGGGCTGCCACATGCATGACATAAGGAAAGTCGTCTTTTGCTACCATCCTTACCATGTTGCAGCCGCTGTAGATTGTCAATTCAGCTTATTGCCAAGGAGGAAACCGATGGCCATAAAGAAAATAAATAATTCGGGAAGTTCGCATTCGACGCTCCTAGTTAACGCTTCATGTCACAACTGTGGAGAGGACGTCATGTCAAGAGCTATTGTCCCTTCATTAGAAGGATTTGATTCCCATCCAGAAATTTGGATAAAAAGTGCTACGTTCAGCACAGCTCCTTCAGAGGATTTTTATAGGCTTGGCATGAAGAGTAAAAATGCCCTTTGTTATGTTCGCCTACATTCGTAAATAATGTCTCTATTGTCTAAACCGCATCTTTATCCGAATTGTTCGCCATGGTTCGTGTGCGCTAGCTTCCGCGCTCTCAACAGACCGGAATTTGTCTGAAAAGCGTGAAGGTTTTCGCAATGTTCTTGTCTGCAAGGTGACCCCCCAGTGCAGCTGCCTGTTTTCCACGTGACAACCCTTTCGGAAAGCGCTACATCCATTGTGTTACCGACATAATAAAAGGTTTGGCGCTCAAGACCTTGAGGTGACGCTGTGTACTTATGGAACCTGATGGCAAGACCCTGACGTCGGCATGTGAAGAAAATTGCGGGGCAACTGTTGCACCAGCAACGCTGTTCCAGGATTCCGTAGGGCGTAGCAGAACTGCACTCTGCAGCTCAAGAGACGGGAGGATTATTATTTTATCATCGCCCTGTTATTTCCACACATGCAGGCGATGGGAAGGAAAAGAACAAGACTTCCGTATCTCTCGAAGTCTTTCTTGGGCTGCCTCAATACGAAGGTTTTCCACTTACTCTCCGCCTGTCAGTCAGTCCGTCCGCCAGGCCATGTGTCTGTCTGTCTGTCTGTCTGTCTGTCTGTCTGTCTGGTCTGTTCTGTCTGTCTGTGTTGGAAATAGAGGAGTGGGCGAGGTAAAATTGCCCCCCAGTGACAAGAATCGTTTCAAAAAGACTGATTATGATGGCATGCCACACCTCGCAGCAACGTATCCTATCTGTTGTATTCAGTGGTTTTGGTACGCAAGCGGGCAACACTGCGTGTGCGCTGCCATGTAAGCGCCGCAGTTTCGGCCGTACGGGTCCACGAGATGCGGTACTAGGCAATGCTGGCGGCCAATGGAGCGCAGCACAACCACCCCAGGAGTTTGATGTTCTAAACTGCGCCCCACCGAACGCAAAGTAATGGCTCGACGCAAAATACTGTTCCGCACAGCACCCTACGACATACCTATTGGCAAACACGGTTGAAATATTCGCGCGACTATGTAGAGCGGTAAAATCTCCGCAGCCTTGCAACTGCTTCGTGATGAACCACGTCGCGTGCATATGCTACTGAAAGCCCAACACTCCTTTAAGTTACGTCACCGGTTCAAGGACAACAACAGTAATATTGTTGCCGACCTGATTTCCGTGCAGAAGCCAAACTTAAGTAATATGTTCGAAGGGCGCTTGCGATTCACCAGCGTTTGTGCCGACTAGAGAGTGAGAGTAGTGCGATCACGGCACGGCTGGGGAGACGGCCTCACATGCACTAGCTGCTACGCTACCATCGCATCGTAAGTAATTCTTTGAAAGCAATTTTTAGTTTTTTTCCTGAACCACGCACATACCCAGCTTTCTTGCTCAAAATTACAACCTCTCGGGAACCTAGAAAAACCACTTTAGGAAAATGATATTTGGCGTAAAGCTAGAAGTCAACGTGACGATAAAACGCTAAAAGAACATTTCAGTTTCTGAAAATTGTTGTGTAATTCGCTGTCAAATCTAACTCCCATGCATTTCTATGGATAGTTCCATGGCTCAGGAACCCAGTCGCGCAACGTGCGCGACTTGAAACTGTGCACAAAGCAAGTATTCACCTCAAATATTAGCTGTGCAAAATATTTTCATTTCGCTAAATGCAGAGTAATCACTGTTGAAAGGACTGCCATGAGCGGGAAAGCTGCACATGTGAGGGGGCATTTGTGTCGCCATTCGTGGCCGCAGGCGACTGCAGCGTCGGCCTCTTGAGCGCCGTGTCGCTTCCGTTTGCAGCCGCGGTTTCATTCTCCGGTGATGCGAAGTTCTCTAAGGCAAGGAGAGCGCCGCCCCATAATGTGAGTAGTATTATCAATAAATCTGTTAACACCCCGGCCGAGAATCGGATTGAAGACGCACCCCGGTGTTTCGTTTTTCTTCTAAAGGTGCGGGTGCAGTGCGCATGCTCAGAAAGAGTGGCACAGATATGGCGGTCTCCCGTGTTGCCAAGTAAAGAAATCGCCCGCTTAACGGTTCAGTGATTACACTTTATACGCTCCTGCTAGCTTCGTCGTCTTCTCTTTACTAGCCTCGTCGTCTTCCCTTCGTTGTCTTTCCGGAGTTTGCTACGAACTCCGGATTGACCAGATATGAAGGGTCAGTTTGTCTGGGTGGTGCAGATGTTACAGTGTGCACGAAATTGTCACAGACAAGATCTACAGCTTACGCATACGAACTGCTACTTTTTGGCTTGGGAAACGTTCTATCACAATAGCCGTCCCCATATTTCTCTCGGTATGCTGTAGGTTAATAACTATAGCTTCGACAATGCTTATAGACGCGAAGGAAATAGTGAAAGCGTTTATCGGGAGTGTTTCAGAGTGCCTTAAACTCGTATAATCCGACGGGGTAACGAAAGCTGTTTTTTCGCGATCTCGCTCTTCCACCTCAATTTGCCAGTAGTTACTGCGCAAATCTATAGATGAGAAAAACCGGGCATGGCGCCCCCGATCCAACGAGTCATCAATACAGGGAAAAGGGTAGACGTTTTTCTTTGTAACTGTGTCGACCTACTTGTATTTGACGCAAAAACTAAGAGCACCGTCCTTCTCAACGAGTACGACCGGTGAGGCCCGCGCACTCGTGGACGGCGGTATGACATCGTCTTGGACCATTTGGACAGGTCTGGACAGGTAACTCAGGTCTGGAGCGCAGGTCTATGATGATGATGATGGTTGGTGTTTAATGGCGCAAGGCCGACGAGGGCAAAGAGCGCCAGAGAAGTCATTTAATGAAAAGAAGTGATTACCACAAAAGGTAGGTATAAAACGTGTAAACTATACATAGTAAGATCAATAAAGATAATGGTAATGGCTGGTGTATAGGGCCAGATTTGATTATGCGTGATAGGAAATGAGGTTTAAAAACTTAACATCTGACAAATACTTAAAAAGGCGTTTCACAGAAACCATGGCATCGTCACCCAGAAACAACGATGGGTGTAGGGGAATATGTTGTCTGTAGAGTTCTCTGAAGTGTTTGTGTCGTGTTGTGTCAAGTGCCTTGCATTGTATGAGTATGTGGACTACGGATAGGCCCTCCCCACACCTGCTACACAGGGGTCTTGGAGATCCCGTGAGCAGGTGCGAGTGCGTTACATGCGTATGGCCTATCCGTAACCTAGCTAAGGTAACTTCAATGTGCCTGTTGTGTGAGTCAGTAGTGTATTGTCCCAAGTGTGGTTTTATGATGTGTAGTTTGTTGTCTGTCTGTTCGCTCCAGTCTGCTTGCCAAGTTTTACGGAGTTGCTGTCTTATGTGTGGCTTGAGGTCTGTGTAAGGTAGTGTTGTTATGTTTACTGTGTTTCGGAGTGCAGCATGGGCGGCCATTTCATCCGCCAGTTCATTTCCGCCGATGCCAGAGTGGCCTGGCACCCAACACACAGTCACCTCAAGGTTTGAAGAATACGCCAGCATAATTGATTTGAAGACAAGGTTGACTACATGGTTTTTCGATGACTTTCCGGATGTTAATGCACGGACGACGCTCAGCGAATCTGTATAGATGATGGATTTAGGAATATTATGTTCAACTATGTGATTTACAGCCAGAAATATGCCATATGCTTCTGCCGAAAAAATACTTGTCTTTGCATTCATGGTTCTACCTCCTTCAAAATTGGGTCCATGAGCAGCACAAGACACTGCAGTGAACGTTTTGGAAGCATCACTGAAAAACTCTGCAGCCCTGTATTTATCCTGCAG
Source organism: Haemaphysalis longicornis (assembly GCA_013339765.2). Classification (NCBI taxonomy): domain Eukaryota; kingdom Metazoa; phylum Arthropoda; class Arachnida; order Ixodida; family Ixodidae; genus Haemaphysalis; species Haemaphysalis longicornis. The sequence continues at coordinate 128,558,863 of CM023451.1, read as the reverse complement.
ATACATGAAATGCTGCTGATCGCAATTCTTGGTGCCCTGCTCTTATCAAGATGCGTAAAAGACAGGTCACAGAGCACAGGGCGCAGATTCCATGGTGGTATAAAATCAGTGATGGGTGTCTTGTGAATGTCTAAAAAGGGTACCTCATGCTCAGAGGCTTCCTCTCTTACCCTAAGTGAAAAAGGCAGAGAGATGGATGGACGATTTAAGAACAGTTGTTGTGAGGATATGTTATTAATGGTGGAATTAAAAGGGTGGTTAGTCAGGGCCATGATTTTCGAGGCATACAACAAATCCATGTAAATCCTCTGGTGATATAGGGACCATTTATCACACTCGGCGTAGAGGCTCTCGACTGGGCTAGTGCGAAAAGCACCACATGCAAGGCGAAGACCCAGATGCAGCACTGGGTCGAGCATTTTCAGTGCCGTTTTTGTGGCAGACCCATAAATGACGCTGCCATAGTCCAATCGGGACCCCACTAGGCTGGTAAAAATGCGTAAGAGGAGTTGCTTGTCCGTTCCATAGGACTGGTGTGACAAGATTTTAAGAATGTTGAGAGCCTTTAGACATTTATGTTTCAATTGCTTAATGTGAGGGATGAATGTAAGTTTTTCATCCAACACCACTCCTAAAAACTTGTGTTCCTTCCTCACAGGAAGCGAAACGCTATTAAGTGTAATGTCTGGGTCCGGATGGATCCCACGCTTCCTGGAGAAGACAACACAGGTGCTTTTTTCTGGATTAAGTTTAAACCCATTCTTGTCTGCCCAGCTGGCAAGTTTTTTGACGGCCAGCTGGACTTGACGCTCACAGATGGACATATTGCTTGATTTAAAAGATACCTGGACGTCATCTACATACATGGAATAAGAAATTGTACGTGGCAATGCCTTCCCAAGGGAGTTCATTTTAACTATGAAAAGAGTGCAGCTTAAAACTCCACCTTGTGGAACGCCGTTTTCTTGTACATGAACCCTTGAGAGTGCGCTACCAACTCTCACACGAAAAGTTCTTTGGGACAGATAACTAACAAGAATGTTCATCATGTTCCCTGAGACACCAAATGACTTCAGGTCACTGAGGATCCCGTAGCGCCAGGCGGTGTCATATGCCTTCTCAAGGTCAAAAAACACCGTTGTGCAAAACTGTTTGTGAATGAAAGCGTCCTTTATGTATGATTCAAGGGCGACAAGTTGGTCATTTGTAGATCGCCCCGCCCTGAAGCCTGCCTGGCAGCCCTCGAGAAGACCGTTGTACTCAAGAAAGTACACAAGTCTCCTGTTTATCATCTTCTCGAGGAGCTTGCACAGGCAGCTTGTAAGGGCGATGGGCCGATAGCTAGCGGGAGAGGAAGGGTCCTTCCCTTCCTTCAGGAAAGCCACTACTATGGCCTCCCTCCAAGAGCGAGGAATGTGCCCCGAAAGCCATATGTTATTGTATAGATGTAGAAGTGTTTCAAGGGTGTCTGAGTGTAGGTGTTGTATCATGGTGTATGTGATTTTGTCTGCACCTGGAGCTGAAGGCTTACATGTTGCCAGGGCTGACTTCAGCTCATGAATTGAAAAAGAGAATTGTAAGAAGTGTGCGACTTGTTGCTATCATGCAGTGATTTCTTCTCCGCAGACGTTTTGTGCTTCATGAAAGTGTTTGTGTAGTGTGCTGAGCTGGACACGTGTTCAAAGTGTTGTGCAAGTGTGTTGGCCTGGTCTTCGAGTGTGTCCCCTGTTGTGCTAACCAGGGGCAGGCTGTGTGTCTGTTGTCCTTTCAGCTTGCGTATATGTGTCCAGACTTTGTGTGTGTCCGTGTATGAATTTATGGATGTCAAGAAGGTGCGCCAACTCTCTCGTTTTGCCTCACGGCGCACACGTTTTCCCATCGCCTTTGCCCTTTTGAACAAGAGGAGGTTTCCCGACGTGGGGTACCGACGAAGGATACCCCACGCCTTGTTCTGGGCCTCCCGCGCCCGCCTACAGTCATCATTCCACCACGGCCTCCGCTGGTTGCGCGGGACACCACAGGCGTGGGGAATGGACTTATCGGCGGCGTCGAGGATGTGCGCCGTGAGTAGTTGGGAAGCTTCTTCAACGTGTAGGTGTCCAATGGTTGTGTGGTGTAGTTTGGATGTCTCTGTAAATGTACTCCAGTTTGCTCGTGCTTCATTGAACCTATTATGGGAAGATGGACTGCATGGGCCTTTACCTATGTATGTGAGTGAGGTGGGGAAGTGGTCACTACCGTATGGGTCAGTGCCCACACCCCACTCGAGGAGAGGAAAGAGAACTGCGGAGCCAATCGCCAAGTCAAGACATGAGTATGTGTTGTGTCCTATGTTATGGTATGTAGGCTGTTTATTGTTGAAAAGGCATGCTCCTGAAGATGTAAGGAATTTCTCTATAAGGCGACCTCGGGCATCCGTGCGAGAAGAGCCCCAAAGAGTGTTGTGAGCATTAAGGTCGCCTGTCAGGATGTATGGTTCGGGCAGCTGGTCAACCAGCGCCTCGAAGTCAGAGCTTAAAAGTGAAACATCAGGAGGAATGTATATGGAGCATACCGTTATCAACCTATTAAATATTATTGTTCGAATTGCCACAGCCTCAAGGATAGTGTTCAAGGTGACAGGGTGGCATGCTAAGGATTTGCGGGCGATTATGGCCACACCGCCAGAAGAGTGTGTGCAGCCAACCCTGTCCTTTCTGTATACCAGGTAACTATTCAAGAAATTTGTGTTCTTGGAATTCAGGTGTGTTTCCTGAACACACATTACACTTGGCTGATTAGCATGCAGAATCTCATAGACGTCGTCAAGATTATTTAGAAGGCCTCTGCAGTTCCATTGAACGATATTTTCTCTTCCCATTATTATGTATTAGAGCTACTGGAGTGTGACTATTTATGTAGGGTCTTTCGGGGCTTGGACTCTTGGACGGGGTTTCTTTACCTCCTCTGGAGGTTTAGATGGAGGGACCCGTTCCTTCCGCTGCGAAGCAGACAGGAAGGGTCCCACATCCAAGTCATCATCTGATTTGGAAGGGGTACCCGGCGTACCGGACCCCCCGGACCTGGCACCCTTTGCGGTGCCCTTCGTTTTGGCCGCGAACGCCGAGGGCGTCAGGAGCGCCCCCGGGTGGCACAGGCGGTGCAGCGGAGGTGGGAACTGCTGCGGTTTCCTCCAGCTCCATCTCCTCCGGGCCCTCGCATGTGCTTCGGGCCGGTGGGAGAGGAGGAAACAGAGGGTGCAGCAGCATCCCAACGGACGTGGATGCCACCACAGCCGCTGCTGACTTAGCAGGCGGTGCGGTGGCGGGTTGGGCCGCCAGAGGCAACCCAGGGGGGGGGCGGAGGCGGGACCAAGTCCGACTCGTGGTACTGGGTCCCCGCCGAAACAAGACGCCGCTCCGCCCCCCGGCGAGCTGCGTCGGCGTACCTCCCCAAGGGGAAAGAGGCGAACCTCTTTCGCGCCTCGGGGAAGGAGATGTTCTCAGTTACTTTCACTTGGATGATCTTTTTTTCTTGGTGAAACTTCTCACAGCTACGGGAGTATGCCGCGTGCGGCCCCTGACAGTTTGCGCAGGTGAAGGTGGTGGAATCACACTTTTCAGTGGGGTGGTCGTGTGCGGCGCATTTTGCGCAGGTCTGTTTGCCGCGGCAAGAAGTGGTAGCGTGCCCGAACCGCTGGCACTTGTAGCAGCGGCGCGGGTTAGGTATGTACGGACGTACACCACACCTAATGAAACCAGCATTGATGTGATCAGGAAGTTTTGAACTGCTGAATGTTAAGATAATGTGCTTTGTGGGTATTTCTACATTGTCGCGACGGATGGTGATTCTCCTGACAGCTGTTACGCCCTGATCCTTGAGGCCTTCTAGAAGGTCGGCCTCTGTTTCACTTAGCAGATCTGGTTGAGATATCACCCCCTGCGAGCTGTTGAGGCTGCGGTGGGGTTGTGACAGTGATGTCCAGATCTGCCATGCGGGTTTGGGTCAGGAGATTTGTGGCTTGTTGCTGCGTCTTGACTTCAACCAACACTTCGCCTGTTCGTAGTTTTTTTGCCTCGAAAGATTTGCCAATGATTCCTTCAAGGAACTTGGAGACGAGGAATACAGATTGGGAGGAGACGGGTTTGGATTTGTCTATTGATTCAAGGACCAAAAAACGGGGATAGTTGTCATGTTTCGGAACGTTGATAGTTGGTAGGGGTGGAAAGGAAACTTCATTGCGGCCCCTTTTCGGGGGCCGATCACGTCTGGGGGGGGGGGGTTTGAAAATTCCATATGATACATTGGAAAGCAGGGAGACGGGGGTACTTTCTCCTTTGGCCTTACCCTGGTAGTCAAAGAGGTCCCGGAGTTCCCTGCCTGGTAGACAGGCAGGAAGCCCATCGGCCGGAGCTTGACCAAGGCTCCGACGGCCACCGTTTACGGCTTCTACCCTTCACCTTAAAAACACCTCGCCACGGTTGGACACGGCTTATGTTGGGAGCTCGGGGTCCGCGGTGTCGCTGCTCACCGTCACAATGAATACTCAAGGTGCCCCGTGCGGGGGGAGCGCAGGGCTAGACAGGTCACTCTCGTCGTAGAATGGACGAACGTTCGAAAATGCAAAAAAGAGATATTTCAAGTTGATCACCGCATTATATTCCCACAGGAAGTCCAAACCGAGGATTAGTTGCTTGGAGCATTCTCGCAGAACAAGAAAACAGCCGGGGAAAGTCGAATCTCGGTTTTGAATCCGGGCGGTACACACGCCAGTCGGCACCACAAGGTGCCCACGAACTGTGCGGCTTTGCAGCCCACCCCACAGCGTCTTGACTTTACGCAGCTTGGACTAGAGTGACCAACTTATGACAGAATAATCAGCGCCGATGTCAGCGAGAGCGGTTATCGAGTGATTGTCGACGAGGACAGGTATGTCGGCAGAAATGAATTCATTATCTCTAAAAAAAAAGCCACCCGCATCTTTCCACGGGGGGAACTCGAGTAAATGCGTCGCATCTACTCGAGTCAAGCAAAGCGTCACGTCAAGCGAAAGCCAAGCAAAGACGCCCTTGACTGAATTCCGAACGCGCGCTCCGCCGCTTATATACGTTGAGGGGACTGCGTAAGCCGGTCCCAGTCGACGACGTTGGCGTACTTGTAAAGTGGCGTGGACTGTAGGTGTTTGAGCCAAGCGCGGATGTTGCTTCGCCGGAGAACGGCACACCGGTTATATGCGCAGCGCGCCCGAAGGAGAGGAAACCGCGGAAGAGAGAGTACTGCACATGTGCCGGCCCCAGCGCGTCTGCCGCGGCTATGACGCAACGTGCCGCGGCTATGACGCAACACAATCCAACACAATCGACTTTAATCCAATCTAATCCAATCCAAATCCAATCCAATCCAAGCCAAGTCAAGCCAATCCAATCCAAGCCAATCCAATCGAATCCAATCCAATGCCCCTCGCGAGACAGTGTTCGAATCCAATCCAATGCCCCTCGCGAGAGAGTGTTCGCTATCGCCTTGACTCGACGCGCATGCGCAGTGAGCGTGCGGACTACGACTACGGACGTCAAAGCGGGTGACATCGTGAGTTACTGAAATGCTCTGCATTTAAAAACGCCCTGTTTCGGTGGTCGTGCGGCTGTCGTAAAGTCGTCGGTGGAGGCTCTTGTGCTTTATCCGCAGCGGCCTCACCCCCGAAGTCGCTGGTTTCAGATTCCCCGGCGTCGGCTTGGGGACCGGTTCCCGGTGGATTGAGGAGACCCGGGACGGATAGGCGACGAGTACCTCCGTGGTGAAGACGATCAGGATGATGAGTTGCGGGCGAAAATGAAGACAGCTGGTAGGCGGCAAGGTACTACTCGACTTCATGAGGTCGTTTCCCGTAGCGCGGTCGAGGCGCGTCCTGCGAGTACCCACTAAGTCACAATCGACGATACGGGCAGTGACGCAGTATGTGAGCTTCTTCGCCGCAACGATAGCAGAGAGGACGACTGTCAGCTGTGAGTCTCAACTGCTTACCTTTGAACCTCTCCGGGTTCATACCGAGTGGCCGTACTCAAAATGCGCTCTGTAACAGCGGTTGGAAGCTGGAGTGGTGCCGAAACCGGCGGGCGCCGCAGATCCCGCTAAGTCGCATCGGGCCTTTCACTCAGGTGGCGCTATGCAAGGCACATCAGTGTACGCTGGAACAGGGCGCTGAACTTCGCATAGAGTGGCGGGTGCCATTGTTCGTCGGACTTCGTCTTCTTGAGTGGCGTGTGCCACTGCTCGTCGGAATTCGTCACGGATAACGTCGGTGAAGGTCACCTTCACCCCTAGTAGTCCGAGTGGCGCTGACTACCACCCCCAAGCGCAGGAAACAAAATACCCTAACATAAGTACCTGAGAAAGTGGAGAGGAAACAGCCGCCCCGGTAGCGTAGTGGTCACCGCACCAGACACGTATTCTGGAGGTCGTGGGTTCGGATCCCATCCGGCGGGCATATTTTCTCCACTTTCTTTCTTACTTTCCAAATTCTTCGTCTGTTTCAATGATCTACCACATTCTCCCCTTTGCTTTGAGAGGCATTCTTGACTGCCAATCCTTATTCCTCTCTCTCTCTCTCTCTCTCTCTCTCTCTCTCTATATATATATATATATATATATATATATATATATATATATATATATATATATATATATATATATATATCAAGGTTGCAGTCGTCATTGCCAGTGCTATTCGGCTTTTTTCGAAATATTTAATAGGGCCGAATGCCGTGTGCTTGTCACGTTTCTTTGATTCATTGATAAATAAGCGAAAATATAAGTCGAGAAAAAATCCGCCGTTTTTCCGGGAGCGGGACTCGAACCCACATCTCCGCATAACCGGTGCGGTGCGTTCGCCATTACGCTATCCCACAGCGGCTTCTCTCTCGACTTTAAAGCGGGGGTTTATATTTACAAGAGCTCTGAGGCCGGTCAACTAGCGCCGCCCCTCGACTACCGCGGGAGACGTAGAACGTGGTCGGAGGTCGGGGTTAGCAATTGGCATATCCGAACTGCTGGAGCCAGTGCCTCGTAATGCATGTAGCAGAACAGAGAGATACGGGACGAGGGACTCGGTAAAGATACATATCAAGGTTGCAGTCGTCATTGCCAGTGCTATTCGGCTTTTTTCGAAATATTTAATAGGGCCGAATGACGTGTGCTTGTCACGTTTCTTTGATTCATTGATAAATAAGCGAAAATATAAGTCGAGAAAAAATCCGCCGTTTTTCCGGGAGCGCGACTCGAACCCACATCTCCGCATAACCGGTGCGGTGCGTTCGCCACTAATATATATAATATATATATATATATATATATATATATTATATATATATATATATATATTAGTACGTGAACTTTCACATTTTTTCCTCCCTTGAAAACTTGCGGTGTGGTCGAACAATGGCCTCTCGCAAAACCTACTGCTTGGGCACTCTGCATAGTTTAGTCTTGTGTTTTAGGGTATCTTTGCTGTACGGCGGAAGAAGATAAAGCGCAGGGCTAGCGAGAGAGTGACAAGCGGCGGACCATAAAAGGAGCATGCCCTTTTTCCAGCACTCTTACTCGTCGTCAGCTTCCAGTGCTGTGTTTATACAGCGTTCAGCAGGCGTACACGCTGCCTTGACGGTACGGCCGTCGCCGCTGCCGTGTGCGGTGCAATATGGAGTAATTAAGCCTATAGCCGAGCGACCGCCGTCCCAGAACCACATTCATTATCAGCGCGGTACGACAGAGTCAATCCATTACCGGCGCTGTCGTGGTAGGGAAGGAAAATATCGCATTCATAAAGCACATATACGCACCACCGCGGCGTGCGTGGGATATCACCGTAAGTGCGCAGTGGGACGAAAGCGATGTCATGGAGCCCTCGTTCTCAAACAGGCAGCCTGAAAGAGATGCACTACGGTGGAATGTTGGGAGTGAGAGTGGGGTTCATGCTATAGCAGTGGTCATATTTGGAGTGCCGTTCAAGGTAAATCAGGGTGAACTTCAACCTGTTACGAGTTCGAGCAAGAAGTTAGAAGAGGATAAAAAAAAGTTGCGGTTGGTGGAGCCACACCCATTTTAGCGATATGAATATTTAAATATTTCTTCTCAGTCGATATAAGTAGGTTACGGGACGTGCAGTAGAACATGTGTTTTGGCAAAATGGCCGAAAGCGAATAAATTGTATTTTCCGCACAATCCAGCGCAGAACGTATCATTATGGGCTGTAGGCGCTGTCGCGTGTGTAAATATTGAATACCTCTGGCCACCCATACATGGAGCCCAGACACTTGAGGCACTGGGGATCACTAATAGATGAACTGTAATCCGAGCCCCAATTACCCCCCAAACATCGACGACGACTATTAAGCTATCCGCACTTCGCTCTGCTTTTATTAACGTTACAAGCAGCAAGAAAATTAATAGGCCCATTTTTGTACATTATCGGGGCGCGCACGTGTTCCTAGCATCCTATCAAAAGAACAACTCGCCCTGAAAATGCCCTTCGCACACCAGAAGTGCTGAAGTGCTCACTACTCTTCTTTGAGTAACTATTTGGTATTATGTCCTTTGGTAAATATATAGTGATAATTGGTATGGTACTGATGTAGCCATAAAATGTATTGCTATCAGTTTTGTCTCGCTCGTTACTGTAATATTTCCCTTGTTACGTAGTACCCTTTGTATAAATCTTGTCATTTCACAATGTATGTGCCCTCCCTGCAATAATCCCTAATTTGGATTGCAGTATATGTTAATAAAATAAATAAATAATACAGATGTAGCCCAGAAGGAAATTGCAGTGCCTTGCTGCAGATTATCGTTAAGACGGAGAGGTCGCAACAAACAACAAGCGCACCTCCGCCCGCAGATTTCTTATCCTCAGGGCTAGTTGCATTCGCAGTAAAGAATACGGCTTTCTTGACATCCTTGATATCCTGAAAATGGCCAGCTGTAGTTACGACTGATGGAACAATTGAAAATGTTCTATGGACTCGGTAGCACAGGTACACTACCAGACGGAGCACCTACTGCATTGGAATGGGTCCTTTACAGGGCGTTTTTTTCTCCAAAATTCTGCAGATCTTGTGGCTACTTAGCTCTACACGATATAGACGTGAAGACATCAACTTGTCAAAGACATCACCCAGGCCGTTCTGCGGAGCGCACGAGACAGCGCTCACAATGATCCGCTTATCATTTTAGTTAACCATGTCAAATTTTTTTTCTTGAATAAATCTTCCCTGCCCGTGTGAGGGCTATTTCTGCTGACAGCATCAATTGGCTTAATTGCAAAAATCTGTTATCACGTGGGTGAATATTCAGCGATAACCAAAGTGGCCTTAAGAAAATGGCAAAGAGCGAATGGATGCCTGGACGTGCCTTACATTTTTAGCAGGTGCCACAAGGAACAAGACACTTATGGACGCACAGCGAAAGTCGGTCAGAGAACACTTACAGGTTGTGGTCGGCAGGATGAGCTCTCGCTGAAAGATGGTCAGGCCTGTGTTGTGTCATTGTCAACAAAAATGACCCATGAAAAAAACCGGCTAAATAAACTAGAAGAGACAAACGAGCTCTTTACAAAGCAACCCAAAGAAGAACGGGAAAACATGACAGCAATAGAACGCTTGGCAGAGCATATCTCTGCTGAGTAATACAGTGTGCTGCTGACAATCAAGGGCCGTAATGATGACCTAAAGGGCTTACAGGAAAAAAAATTAGGGCCCTTCCACTCTGTGAAAAGGGATGACCTGCGAAGCTGGACGCAGTCAACGGAGTTCACCAAACAAACACGTGTGTTTCCTAATTTGAGAATGAGCATGCTTCCTAGCCAATTCTCTAAAGGAAACTGGAAGAACGCGAACTTTATTCTAGCGGACAAACATGAAGCTTTCACTCTCCCTAATGCGTCGTAAGCATCTTACTGTCTATGTGACACACCTCTCCTCTCCGCTTGACCACGGAAGACGCCGGACAGGTCACATTGGGCCGTTTGACATCCACGTTTGAACCTCCCGCCACCCGAACGAATGTCATCAGAAAGAGCATAAAATCTATAGAGCGCAGACACGCCCCTCCCCTCACCCCCCCCCCCCCCCCCCCCCCCCCCCCCGACACGCACCACCACAACACACCGGCACACTCAGCTCCGAACCCATGGACGCATAATCCGGCAGCTGTTTATGTGCACGTGCTTAGAAGTGAAATACACCGTCGAAAATGTCTCTCTGAGAGCCCTTTAAGCCCACCGACTACACAGGCGTCCGTCAGCGTTCTAAAGCGGGCAAGGTGCTGTTAATCCGAAAAGGAATTCACAGCTGCTCGTCGAGCAGCTGTGTGAGGCGGAAACGGGTGTGGCAGCGGCTTTCTGTTGTTTTCCCGCTGATTTGCGCTTCTGCTCTGGCCGACGCTTCTTCAATTCCAGCTCTGCTTCCTCTACTCAAATGACATGAGTCGGTCTGATGCCGAGTTAAAACCTGGGAGGCCTTGATCTTTATTCGAGTGGACAAACATGTGGCAGCCCGTTTCCCTTTCCCATCGCAGCATCCTACTGTTCGTGTAACACACCAACCCAGAACCAAACCGTTCCATTGCAGGAGGACAGCCGGCCGATCACATTGAGCCACAGGACTCTCACGCTTAAATCTCCCACCAGCACAACGGTCTTGTCATCTGTAGCGGCATGAAACTTAGCTGTGCGTGCACGGCCCCTCCTTCTACCCCCAGCCCGTGCACACATAAAGCGGAAACAGATGATGGGCGCATGCTTAAGCGTGAAATACAGCAGCGGAAATGTCTCTTAGATAGCCTTTCAAGCTGAAGAACTGTCGGCTCACGCCGGCATTCCAACCGGGCAAGTTGGAATGGGCAAGTGAGGCGGCAACGGCGGCGGCTACATTTTCGACAGCGGCGGCTTTCTGGTCGTTTACGCCCATTCGCGTCTTAGACAATTCTCCTCAATCATCTGATAACGGCGCTACCGCCATTGCCAGCCGATTGCGTAACTTGTGAAAGACAAATTGGTGTGGCGAGGAGAATGACAGTTATGACAGAGGTGTAGGCGGCGGCGAGGAGGACAGCCGAAGGGGCGCCGAGAAAAATGGCTTCACCGGAATGACAACTTGGGGGGTGAGACATGAACTGCTTCGAAGTAAAACCATTTCCTTGACGACAGCTCTTCTAAAGCAGCAATCAGAGCTTGAAGACGTGAAGCATGCCGTACTAGATTTGGAGAGTATTTGCGAAGAAGGAACGTTGAAATCCACGGTGTGCCGGAAATTCCTAAAAGAAAACTTAAGAAATACACTATGGTTGTTGGCGAAACGAAGTTGAGCTGACTGAAACCTCTAGATGTGCAGGTCGAAGCTATTCACCACATTAATGCTAAAGAAGGGATGGTCCCTCCAATAGTTGTAAGATTCGTGCGTACGACGATTAGGAACACGTGCCTTGAAAAACGACGTCCGCTGAAGGATGAAAGCATTTATAATAATTAAAACTTGACCGCTCTGGGCAAAACAACAAAACAATCCCAAGAGAAATTTTGCGCATTTGCTTAGGTGAGGAACGGTAACGTATTAGTAAGGAAACAAGAACGTGCACCTCCTATCAGAATGGCAAGGGCGGGGCATCCGAAATATATAAAGTAATATGTTCCAAGATATAAAATCGTTTGCCAAAGGTAGCCGTACTACGAAAATAATCTAACAGGTGAAAAAAAATTCAAGCTTTAGGCTTTATTAATGTGAACATCAGATGTTTACCAAATATTTGGATCGTCTAAAACTTTACCTAAGAAAATGTATCCCCAACTTAGATGTGATTGTTCTTGCGGAGTTTAATGTGGATACTGAAGCTGAAAGCTATATCAAATGCACGGATTAGAACAATTTTTATTGTGCCGGGATGACAGAGAACGGGGAGGCGTACTGGTACATGTTAAAAGTTCTTGGCTCTGTGAAATGAAGGAACTTTCATTCTCTGAAGCGGAGGCAACGATGATTACTGTTCAAGCAAAGGACCTATTGTTTGTCATTTTGGATGTCTATAGGGCTCCTGCTAATAATATTCAAGTTTTCATTGACCAACTTGAGTATGCGTTACAGAAGCTTGATAAACATGATAATGAAATACTTGTTGGGCGCTTTAACACTGATATAATTTCACCAAACCAAAATTTGCGTTCGTGACTATTTCACACTCACATCTGGATATGGCTTCGAGCACAAAATTTCGGGAGTTATTAGATCATAACGATATGGCACCAGGTTGCCGCGCTCCTGTATTGATCATATAAATGTACGTATTCCAGACATAAATGGGATTTCTAGTATTATAACCCAAAAGGTTGCGGAGCATTCCTTTGTAAAATTTCAATTCTTCGCCAATGGCATTACAGTACAGGTGGAATACAAGCGGAAAATAATGACGTACTTGATAACTAAACGTACGTTAGTTAATTACTTTGATTGGAATTTTTTTCATTCAGAACGACTATTCAATTACCTATGATCAATGTATATGTCAAATTCAGAAAATTCACCGGCTAACAGTAAAAAACTACCACGAGACAACGGAAGGTTAGAAAGCCCACGATAAACAATGAAATAATGGAACTAAGCTTCCTGAAAGAACGATTGTGGCAACCTGGCTTTAAAGGAAGAATTAAGGCACATGAGAAATAAGCTCACCGCTAAGTAAAGAACGAAACCATACTGTGACCATACTGTGTTAATAAATGAGTTATCTTGTCTGGGATTTTGCGGAGTACACGCACAGCTATTTTCAGTCTACTTCGAGATACGATATCAGGTTGTAGCTATTAATTACACTAATAGTGACTTGTTACCAGTGAAGTATCAGGTTCCACAAGGGTCAATTTTAGGACCTTTTTTGTGTACTTTTACATAAACTATTTGTCGCAGTTATCTTTATGTTCTACAATATTCCACTGCGCAGAGGAAACAGCACTTTTATTGGTTTGTGAGAGTTCATGAATAGAATCAAACTAATGAAAGAGGACACTAATAAGTAACTACATGGTTTCAAGACACTATATTTTTATAAATCGTGAGAAAACGCACTAACTTGTTTCACAGTCCATGCAGAAGATTTGATTCCTCGCTTGAACTTTTTCTTTGGGTAACACAGGGTTGATTACCTTCAGCCCTGAGTTAATCAAGTAACACCGGGCTGATGGAAGTCATTCACGAAAGACTTGCACGAGACTCTGTGCTCACGGTTCGGATTGTGATAGGAATTCCGTCTCTTTATTTTTGCTTTTTTTGTTTTTTTGTTTTCATCGGGCGGAGGAAGGGGGGAACAGTGCTTCTAACATGGCTTTCTCTATTAAGCCTGTTTTCTCCGAATGTTTAAATACAGCATTTTACTACCACTCTTACTACCGCGGTATCGAATGCAATCAAAGCAGGCCACGCTTTCTCAGCCTAGCGTAACTTTTATCTACAGTGGGTATCAGCGTTTTTGACATTTTTTTTTTGCGGTGATCTAAAATGAGCCATGTCGGTAATAGCTATCTGGTTGTGCGGCATTGCTGAAAGTTGCATTTTACTCCCTCCTGCACACGTGGAAGCCTCATTTATTCCATAGTGGGCACCAAAGTACGCCAGTTCCGACCGTCCGCAGGGTGTTCCAGGAAGCCGGCCGGTGGCCAGGTGGTACTCGGTACTACCGGCACGATCGCACGTCACGATAAGGCGAGCACGCTGGAGCTGTTGGGCTGTTTGCGAAACGCGGTCGATGTCGGATTGCGATGGCACCGACGCGAGTGAGTCGCATCGGACAGTGCCAGCTGTCCACGTCGGACGGTATCAACGCCTGGGACTTTCGCTGCGCCTAGTTGCTGAAAACTAAAATTACGAAAGTAGAGATTGGTGGCCATAGGAGCAATATTCTTGAGTGAGTTTCATCCGCGTGCGTGTTCGGAGGGCCGAATGGCGCACCAGATAAATTGTACATCTGTTCAATTGGCTCAACGAACGGGACGAGTTCCTAAATGAGACAGCGTTTCATTGTGGCCTGTTTGGCTGTTTTTATTTTTTTTTGTGCTCATTCCCTTGAAAGGAACAAGATCGAAGTAGGAAACACACAAACCTCCGCTTTTTAATTCCGGTGTGATGGAGGTTTGTTGACACGAGGCAAACAGCCCAAGAGAGCTTTAGCACTGCGTTTAAGTTGGCAACGTGTGTTCTTTAGCATAGACACGATGGAGTAAGGAATGTACTTGGAAGATACACGGAGCACTTGTTGTAGTGGATGTCTATTCCACTTAAGCTCGACTGTTTGTTGGTAACAATGCTTCACACTAGTAGCCACCAGGGACATGCAAAACATGCAGCGTGTAGAAAACGTTTAGGGTTATTTCATTATAAAACATGATGCATGCCTCGCTACAACCAAAAATAGAGATTTGGTTCCTACCACTGTTAAGGTCCCTGTAAGTTCTCTTCTAAGATGTCAATGGCTCACCAGTGCCTTTTATACGAGTTCCTTATGGTTCAGCGTTAGGGTGGCTCATTCATTAGTCACCCCCATAAAACTTAGAGGGATCGAGCGGCACTCAAACGTGCAAAAGCATGCAGAGCTTTTGGAATTGCGGCTACTATGTGCCCACCCGTGTAGTTTTTTTTTATTCAAAAATACACTTAATGGCCATAACTAGGAGGGTATATTACATAGGGGGCGGTATACATTGAGAACGCATAAAAAAGAGCACTAACAGCACGTTAATAGGCTGAAAAAATAAAACGAATGGCACGATTTTGAAGGGATTCAATTTTGTCAACTAAGTATGCTTTGTCAGGGTCCCAAGTGACAGATGCGTATTCAATTTGAGGTCTGATGACAGTTGTGTATGCAAGTTTGTGGAGGTTAGATGAAGCATGTTTTAGTCTGTGTTATAAAAAACCCAATGAGCGGTTGGCGGATACAAGAATGATGTCGATATGATGATTCCATGTCAGGTCACAGTGCAGGTTAAGTCCCAGGTACTTGTAAGTGTCTGCTGGCTTCCAGTTGTGTTATTTGGGAATAGGTAGTTTGAATGCGAGATGCACGGTTTGTAAAGGACAAAAGTTTTGTTTTAGAATTATTCAGCGACATTGACCAAGTGGAACACGAAGTAGATATTGAGTCATGGTCAGTTTGGAGGGCCAGTTCGTCAGTAAAGCAGGTTATTGTACGGTAAAAAACACAGTCATCGGCAAACAGCCCGATCCTCGAAGAAACAGAATTTGGTAAGTCATTGATAAAAATTAGAAAAAGTAAAGGGCCCAGTACACTGCCTTGTTGAACACCAGAGTGAATTTGACCAAAAGAAGAATTAACGTTATTAGCAGATTTGAATTCAACCCTTCATGACAGAAAATCTTTAACCCATGCAATTACAAGAGGGTGGATATTAAGTGGTGTAAGTTTGATTAGCAATCTGTGGTGAAATACACGGTCAAAAGCTTTGGAAAATTCCAGAAATATTGAGTCGATTTGAAGCCCAGCGTCAACGAATGAGTGAATGTCGTAATGAAACCAGCAAGCTGAGTGTCATACGAGTACCCTTTCCTAAACCCGTGTTGGTATTTAAGGATGATATTATGTTCTTCTAAGTAGCTAATCACCTGTGAGTGCATGATATGCTCGAGAATTTTACAAATAGTGCTTGTTATTGATATAGGTCTGTAGTTAAGTGGTGATAAGGAATTGCACCAGATGACAGGGACCGCGAAAAAAGAGTGGACAAGATGCGATAGATACCATCAGAAGCATTCTTTAGTATTTTGTTATTGAAACTGCGGTGGTCCGGAGCCGCAGTTTTTTTTTGTTTGTTTAGTACAGATAGAATACCGACTTCGCTAATCGAAATCCCTGGCATGTTAGTCTCAGCAACGTGGCTTATGTTAGGACAACTGATAGTGTTTTCACGGGTAAATTCGGAACAAAAGCTATCGTTAAAGACCTGCGCGCAACCACTCTCTGGAATCCCGTCACCATTGACTGTCGAAAGCTTGATAACGTGATGTGATCGGGGGTTAATTAAGCGCCAAAACCGTTGTGGACTGTTAGTTAACATCGAGGGTAAATCATGAGTGAAAAAATGACGGCGTGTGGTTTTAAAAAGCGCTTGATATTGCTGGTCCCACATTCTGTATCGGTGCTACGAAGTCGGTCCTTTATTCTCGCCTGCATGCCTGTGAAGACATTTTTTTTATTAAGGCGACGAAGTTGATCGTTAAACCGAGGAGCAGCGTTAGTGCATGATATCGTTATCCGTAGGTACTCACCTACGGGACAGAAACTTGGAGGCTCACTAAGAGGGTTCAACTTAAATTGAGAACGACTCAGCGGGCAATGGAGCGGAAAATGATAGGTGTAACATTAAGGGACAAGAAGAGAGCGGAGTGGGTCAGGGAGCAAACTGGTGTTAAAGACATATTAGTAGAAATTAAGAACAAGAAATGGACGTGGGCAGGGCATGTAATGCGAACGCAAGATAACCGCTGGTCATTGAGGGTAACAGAGTGGATCCCTAGAGAAGGCAAGCGTTGCAGGGGGCGGCAGAAAGTTAGATGGGCAGATGAGATCAAGAAGTTTGCGGGGATAAATTGGTCACAGTTGGCACAGGACCGAGATAATTGGAGAATAATGGGAGAGGCTTTTGCCCTGCAGTGGGCGTAGATAGGCTGGTGATGATGATGATGATGATGATAGTTATACCGGATGTACACGGTCACAGCGAAAAAAAGTTAAATTTAGAGTTAAACACAAAAATCATATCACCAGGAATAACGTCACTGAGCCAAGTTTCAGTTTAGGCGATCACGGATGATGAACATGAATCGATCAGTGATGAAAGCGCCACGTTTTTTGACATGACACTCCTAATATTAGTAAACAAAAAACTATAGGGCAGGTTAGTGGCTGGGTGTGAAACGTCACTGGTTTGGGCTTGCCGAAGAGCTTGCACCTTGTTGAGTTCCAGAGGTCTGTTGCGAAACATGCACTGCGAAATCGCCATTTGAGTCCCAAGTGTACGCATCAGTGTTCATAAGTAGCTTATCGAAGATAGACGGACACAATCAGCGACTTTGTTTATAGCCTGAGAAAAATGAAGAAGTTTTCGGCGTTTATTGGGAACAGCATGAGAATAGTCGCGAGAAATACTGAATGTAGTGTTTTTTAATTTGAGTCCGCGGCTAAATCATTGTTTTTAACTTCTTTCTCGTTGTACAATTTAGCTATAATTGGCCGGGGCTTGTCAGAGGAAAAGCGGCCTATCTGGTGAGCTCTCACTCCAGTCGATACAGTTAGTTCTAGCTTGTTAGTGCGAAATTCCTTAACGAGGCGATTAGATTCGTCTAATGCCTCAGATTGGTTAGGATCGTCAACGCCATAGAAAAGGACGTTCGACCTGCGGGAGCAGTTTTCTAAATCATCAGCTCTGTTTTGAACTTTAGAAAAGACTTCGATTCTAGTCACGGCAACGTCCAAAAGCGCCGCCGATTTTATTTTAGACTCCAATCCTTCAACACGCTTTGTTAGAGACTAATTTATTCTGCAGTGTTATCTGAATCTGTAGGAGTTTGTTAATTCCTTCAGGAAGGCTAGTGTTACTGGCCTCCAGTCTCTGCACAGAGGAATATACAGATTCTAGCTTTTCTTCTTGAGCGTTGGTCATGGAACTTGGGTCTGATTCGATGTCCCGGTTTAAATATACACTGCATTTGCACGAAAACGCTTCAAGGTATGGGGCGGCCACGACACCGCTAAGAGATGTACATCATCATCTTGGTACCAACAGCAGTCATAGTAACTGACCTAAAAAAGCATGCCCGGTGAGTGGCGAGACATTTCCCGAGTGGTGTCGTGCACGAAAGCTGCGTCGTAGGCTGTGAACTTTATGGTCTCAGGGTTATCAGCAGCCAGCGTCGCGTGTTGGCAGATGAGACCGTGGCGTGTCCAGAATTGGCGGTGATACGAGTGTTGGCGCCGAAACTTTGCCGTTGAGGACCGGGGAACTGCAAGCGCCGTCCCTGGGGACGAGTAGCAGCGTCAGGCACCAACTGCCAGGGCGTAGACAGCAGCAGCATCTGGACAAGCATGCCCGGTGAGTGGCGAGACATTTCCCGAAAGGCGTCGTGGCCACTCAGTTATGAGGATGCACATTATGAGGATAAACTTTATGCAAGTTATGAGGATGCACATACCAGAAATAGAATCAATGTGCTTATGAGCGCGGATTTCTGCTCCAGTTTATACGTGGTGCTTTTTGCGCGTGTTTTCTATGGGCTGTGTATATTTGAGACATCAACTCCCATCGAACAAGTTCCTTTCGTGCATCTGTGTGCTCCAGGAATGTCCCGCACTGCGGCCATAGTGGCAGGCATGATTAAGCATCCACCGAACTGTAATCCCCCACCCAATCCTTCTTGTGCGCGTGTTGTATAACGAGCGTGGTGAAAGATTGCGTTGAAGCACGTACTGACGCTGGGAACTCCGGTGAGGAGCATTTGAATCTAACACAAATAATTGGAAATTTTCTGGCCGTACAAAACCTTAATAAAATTTGCTGCACGAAGCAGCAACGATATACATTTTATTAATTATTTCGTACAATGCATAAAACACCTACTGCACGCGTCCATTGAACATAAATATACATAGTGAATTTCACTAAGTTAGAAAGCCCAAATATTATATTTTACCACGTTGTCGGAGCTATTGCATTGTAGACCAAGCTGACTTTGGAGAGTACGATACTGCACCGAAGTTGTAATAAAACATACAAATACACAAACGACATAGCTAAAACATGTTCCCTTCGAATTCTTTCTTGCTATGGTATATGTCAGCCAACCTTTCGCGATAACGAGATTTTTACCAAAATATATTAGCAATTTGAATTAGATTTTATTACAGCCAAAAGTTTTGACTACCACACCAAGAAACATTTACTCAGCTTGAAGCTGTTATAAGGTGATGTTTCTTGTACACAAATATTTTTGGTTTTTTTTTCAGCGTAAAATGATGCTTTCTGTGTTTGGGAATCAATAGGTAAAACAAGCATTTCTCCCCATTCATTTTTCATGTTTTTTTGGCGCCAAAGAGCGTGTCACACAGCGTGGAAAGGACCTGCCTACAAAATCAATCCAGCGAGGCCAACGCTGCTACCTAGGGGGAGGCGCAGAAAATACCCGAACGATTTGCCAGCATGGCTGCTAATATATACGGCACGGCAGATCCCGTAGGCAATGATTCAAGTAATATCGCACTTTTTCCTTGGACGACGAATAAATAATGACCTATGGAATTAGCTGCGGCCTTTGACTTTGTAAAATGCGTTATATACATGGAATGAGTCCTGCATGAGTAGTATGAGCGCGTTGGTTTAAGGAGTGGCAAATAGGCTAGTGGCCAAGTACGTTCCCGCTAAGTGTACTAGTGCCAAGTCATAGAAAGCAAGTGCAATCATAGTATCGAAGGGTAGTAACAAAGAGCATTCATAGTGTGCCAAGTCATAGTAACGAAGAGAATAAAACCGTGCAAGGTAAAAAGGGGGGTGACGATCCTGGGAGGACAGGTGCGGCGGTTGGGTACTAATGCTTTGCAAACACTACACGATAAAGAGAGCTTATCTGTCCTTGTTATTTTTATTCATCAGAACGTTTGACCTCACCAAAAAAGCCAGGATAACTGAATCCCCTTCGCCGGCCTTACGCGTCGAATAAAACGTGTGGTTTAGTTCATTTATGACCTTACCGTTTTTGACACATTCACGAAGGGCATTTCTGATTGATCTACGTACAGGGGAAATATAAGAAATATGAACAACGGAGCTCACAGCCTCCGACGCATGCTGCACCGTCTGGCTGCAAAGTCAGTAGACTGCACGCATGCACACTTTGAAAGCAAAGCGTTACTACTTTCGGCCAGGGATTTTACGGCACATGCGCAAGGTGACTTTTTGACCGGAGACTCATCCCCCGTGACACACCTCTCGAAGCGCACCGCGTGATTCGCCGGGACCGCTGTCGGCGTTGCTGCGGGCTCCGACAGTGGTCGCCACCGCCGCTGCGGCCGAGGCAGCCGACCACGACCACGACCACGACCACGGCTTTCTAACTTAGTGAAATTCACTATGTTATATGAAGGGCATCATGCTAGCCCACCACCTCCGCAGCCTCGCGTGCATGCGGCGGCGCTGGGTGGTTTCGGGCTACGTGACTCGCCTCGCTTCCAGCCTGCTTTTGTGAGCGTTGCACGGAATTGAACGGCTTTTCGACGTGGTCGGCAATATAGTTAAATCAAAGGTTAACAAATCGAAACCAAGATTCAACCAGTCTACGACAAGCTTTTGCTTTGCATATCCAAGGTTAGCTGTGCTAAGCCGCAGCCATTTTTTCGATAACGTCTGATAGTGTAGCTTACATTTATGGAAAATGCTTGATCAAGAAGCCACGCCGGTAGTTTATTTTGAGGCGCCTTTTCGCATGCGTCGCCACTGAGCAGGATGGTTAGTGAAGGGCATCATGCTAGCTGGAATTTAGCCTGCTGCGCGCTTGGCCCCCGAATCTAGTAGACAACAGAATGCTCAGTGGCGACAGAGCATCAGAAGAAGCCTCAAAATAAATGACCGGCGTCGCTTCTTAATCACGCATTTTCCCTAACACTATCCCACGCTCTCAAACGCTCTTAAAGAACTACGCATGCGCGCAGTTCACTGATAGCGCAGCCAGATGCTGGGGCATACGTCGGAGGATCTGTGCTGCCTTGTTCGTATTTGTCTTAATGCCCCCTGTACGTGGGTTGCTCGAACTGACGACGCGTAACCCTGCAAATGAGAGGAGAGAGATTTGCTATTGCAGTCATCCAGCCAAAGAGCGGGAGTTCCAGCTCAATGGACCTTTTCCAGGCCCAGAAAAGCGCTCGTAGCGGCGAATACGAAAAGCACAGTTTGTGGCTCTTTCAGCCATGGTGGCCAGTGACGCTGTTGTCCAATATTGCTTATCACGGGGCGCACCCATAATGATAGCTAAGAGGCTTTCCTTGAACACACACCACGCTCTGCTTCGTTAACTTCATGCGCAGAGGCCGCTTTTTGAGTGAGCTGTTGACGAAGTTTAGCAGGCATTCTTATGTCGGTGAATGGCCATCTGATAACATGTGGCTTTTTCAGTTATCCCCGAATGCCAACCAGTACGAAGTTGGCATTGGGCCCGGTGTTCGTTCCTACGGCATCCGTGAGAAGCGGTATCTACGATAAGAGCGAGCCACCAAAAGTAATGGCGGGGCCTGCGAGCGCGTGCGCAGATAGACGTAGTGGAAAAGATCCATTAGAAACGCACCAACGCGCCCGGCAGAAAAAAAGAGGAAATTAGGGCACGGGGAGCGGGCGGTGGTAAGCCAAAAATAATGCTTTCGCGTTCTCGAATGTGACGCTGATCATCTTATAGGCACGAAAACTCTAGCTCCGAGAAAATAGCAGAACGTGTTGGACACAATTACACCTTAGTTCAAATCCCCGCGTAATCGGTTAAGTGTCCAAATTTTGATTCCGGTAACACTATTGAGCTCCGTTCGAATTTAGGAAAATACGGCGTTGAGGGCAGTTCGAGAATACAACGTTGAAAGACAGCGTTACAATGTGCAGGGCAGCAAAGTTCGATAACGTGAAATCGCCTTCATAACTTGGCGGTGTGTGGGTCTGACCTTGCTCAGAAGCGATGATGAGGGCGTGAAGGCTTTAGGTTACGTCAGCTTGATGCTGCGGTGAAGTGAATCGAAGGAACCTAAACAAAAGGCATAAAGAAAAAAGCTAAGCAACTATGTTCTCTGCCGAAAATAACTGCTTACAACGGGCGCGTGTAAATGCCTGGAACGATATAGCAATTGTGACGCTACACTAGATTCTTGTGATATATTAATAAGAAATTGTCACCTAGGGAACTGATGCCTGACGCTGGCATTATTGCTGCACAGCAGTATTTGACACCCGCAGTTTTTTGTTATCATTGAATCTTCTGTTCATCGCAAATTTCCTTTTTGCCATTTATGTCTAAAGAATCGACCTATTCCTCAAATCAAGGAAATTGCAGAGTAAAAATAAGGACCTCGTATGCATTTCCAACATTCAAGGCAACCATGTTTACATTAAACCATAGGGAAAGTCATCACGAAATAGAAATAGTTTTCGCTGTCTACTCTGGTCGATCCACTCCAGCTCGACGCCACAACACTCACCTCCATGGCATCGCTCGTCCGCAAGAGGTGCCATAGCAGGGACATGGTTGTCGGCCATCTACGTGACTCTCCGAGTTTGTGCTTATGCCCGTCGAAGCTACCGCTCGTTTTATGCCCTTGTTTATATCTCGCTTTCATTTTGTTTTTCTCGCGTGAGAGCGCCGGACATGGTCCACCGGATTTGTCAGCGCTTCTCTAATTGCTACTACATCTACCTCGCGCTCGCTTTTCGGTCACCATTTTTATCTGCAAGGATTCTATTGAAAGACGCCTGCTCTCTATTTTATCTACTTTTTAATGTTTGGCGTTTTATTTTTGGGCCGAATATTTAGATGTATAAAGGGTAATGATCCTCGACAATGACGGCTGAAGTCATTTCTCCCCAAGCTCTTCTCTCCCCCTGCCCAATGTTCGTTTAATTCATGTCGTCGACACGTTCTTGTTGAGGAGATTTCGTTTCCGCTTTCTGAATTGTTTCCTTCAGCATAAATTTTTGTCGACAAATCTGGGTATTATCTCAGGGCAGCGAGATGAAGGATTATTTTTTTGTTTTTAAAGAGCGAATATTCAACTTCTAGCTTAGTCGAACTATAGATGCCGATGCTTGCAAGAACCAGGCTTCCTTTAAGGAAGTCTAGAATGAGGACGTCTGAAAATACTGGTATCGTTCTTCAGCACTTGAGAACCGCAATTACTTGTAATTGTAAAAGCCGGAGCTTATATATAGTTGAAGACACCCCTGGAATTTGTATAATTATTTGCAGTACAGTTTTTTTATGAAAAATGCAACAATGGATGATTCATAAAAACATTGTAATTACGAAACACCAAGATAAATAGAAAAATTGTGGTGTACTGGGCTTCAATGTAATTGTAGTCAAACCCGAGTCAAATAATGCGCGCTGTTGTGTTGAACTCAGAATGAAGTTACCGTTCCGAGTGTAATTCAGCGCTTTCTTCATTTTCAGGGTTAATATGCACCAGATTTGTTATACACATGTTCACATCGGCGCCTCATTCTTAATGCCACCAATCTGCGAAATTTGATTTTTGTGTCCTGTGAACAGATGAATGTCAAATGACGGTTTGGCGAAATTACATTGCTTACACAAAACTTACTCAGAAGAAAAAAAATACAAATAGAAAACGCACACCAGACTACGCGGCCTTCATTAATCGAAATATATTCGAAACAAAGGGGTCATTGGGACTAGGCTCTTGCTTTCCTTGAAACGTGCCCCTGCAACACCCATAACGCTACGCTTTCATCACCCCAAAATTCGAACTTTGCGCCAAATGGAGCTCGACGACACCGGGCAAGCAATCCTTGTGTACCGTTAAACATGCGCCTAACACATCTGGCTTAGTGTACAAGTAATATTTTTTTATCAGGCCGTAAACACAACGTACATTCAACCTCG
Organism: Haemaphysalis longicornis; assembly: GCA_013339765.2. NCBI lineage: Eukaryota > Metazoa > Arthropoda > Arachnida > Ixodida > Ixodidae > Haemaphysalis > Haemaphysalis longicornis. The sequence continues at coordinate 128,535,188 of CM023451.1, read as the reverse complement.
CCTCCACACGAGGTAGAACATATACCCCAGATTCCTGAGGGGTTTTAACTGCTCTTCGCAATAAGATCTTTGAAGCAATCTCGGACAGTTTTCTGCAGGTTTCGCACGACGCTTCTAATTAGCGTCAATAGGCGAGTCTTATGATTTTCCTCAGAAAGTTTATTGCCTTAAGGGTCAGAAGCTATGAGCGACATCACGCTTGTTCTCTTTAAATTAGAACCTAGTGAACAAATTCATTCCTCCCGGTAAACGAAAAGAAAGCGTAGAACGGTTTCGGCCACTTCTAGTTGCATGCAGGTTCCCTGTGATAAACATATTGAGACACCAGCTATGAGATAAGGAGAAAAAATTATTTTACCCCAAACTAGTTGTTTGGAGTAGTGACACATCTTTCGGAATCGGTTGTTTTCATAAAATGCTGTTTTCATGAAAATAATGCATAATTTTTCACGTAAACAGGAAAAAAGACTAAAAGAAATTAGCAACACAGTGAGAAACGAATTCCAGGAAAAACCTAGGAAAAATGTTTACTATGTGAAAATATTTCGAACGAGCGTTTCCATGTGTGATATTTTAATGCGTAGCATTCTTTCCCGAGTACCGCCACAGCCAGGACCGTGTAACGTCCTTCTTTTCCACAAATATGCAGATATCGCGAAAGTTTCACATAATTTCTGTGATGGCCTATATAGAGATAACTTGTCGCATGAACTTTTGACAAACTAAAAAATAAGAAAGATATACAGAAATTACGGAAATGGGGAATCGTGTAATGCCCTGCCTTTCCGCAATAATGTAGATTTCGGGAAAGTTCCACCTGTAGTCGTTATATTAGCGCAAATGAGATAAATGGCAGAAGGAAATTTTAAAGAACTAAAAATAAGAACATATAGAAGAAATTACGGAAAACAGCGAACCGTGTAACGCCCTGCATTTCCACAATAATGCAGATTTTGCGAAAGTTACAAGTGTAATCGTTATAATAGCGTAATTGGAGATAATTGGTCGGACATGATTTAGAAAAACCAAAAATTTGGCTGAAAAAACTCACAGTCAAGACAAACGGCATTAGAATGTTACGCATTACTAGATAATTTTCTGAATTTCTCCAGCATTTTTTATTGGTATTTCTTATAGAAAGAACCATGGTTAGCTGAACAAAGCTACCAGACGTATTCGATTTTGTTTTGAACCTTGGTGTAATACTTTGTCACTTAGCTGTATATTTTTTTCCCTGAATGCTCACCTAAAAGAAACATTTCGTATACAGCGCACGTGCCGATTTCCTATTCTTTCTGCCTTTGTGTTTGGCGCTGAACCACATGAACCACGCAACATGAACCACGCAACCATGCAACATGAACCACGCAGCCAGCAAGTTAAGTCCAGATGTAATTTTTAACCCTTTTTTTGCCACGCGTTTACCGGATTTGCAAGGAAAAGGCACGCGTCGACAAACAATGATATAAATAAAATACTCTAGGCATGGATCCCTACCACGTGTTCCATCGATTTACGCCACTATATATACCGCTAAGGGTCTTCAGCATCGTACCGTCTTTTCTATTTCATGGTTGTTGGTGAACCCAATGAAATAAAACGTAAGGGTTTCTTTAGACATTGTCACGTCAATTAACCAAGGTGGCAGGGCACACAGAAAAAACCATTTAATCGACGAGGACGATATTTCGTAGCACAATTCAAGTACCGGTAAAGAGTCAAACAAGTGTTCTCACGGTTTTCGTTTGCGTAAAAGACTAAGTATTGTGTCGCCTCACGTTACGGGGGATATCTTCCTGTTTGATGTGTGCGTGAAGGCGATCGTCGTGTCTCGTAGTGCTTGCACGAAATGGGCCCAGCCGTCGCCGCCAACAGCCAAGGGAGCGTAGCCCTAGTTGCGATGTGTCTCAGAGTAGCCCGAGTGTCCCCGCCTGTAGCACAGCAGGTTCTAGTGCTTGTAGTCGCCGACGGTGCGTTGCCGCGGGGTCTCCTTTTAGGATCACAGCCTGGAACATGTTGGTAGGCCTGAGGCGTCGTCAGACCCCGATGACGCTGGTATCGGTTCCAGGACCGTCGCCTGGTCTTCTCTTCTTCCTCACAATGCTTGCCTCGTTCCTCTATTTCTTCTGGTCTCGATGTTCATTTCCCTGTTTGCGCACTTCCTACCTTCTTGACTGACAGATACTCTTTGGGAGGTTTCGGCGCATACACATTCGGGGGGTTTTGGCCCATACCCGTTCGGGGGGTTACTCATTACAGACATCCGGGTTCACCGACGACGCATGATAAGGGTACCAAGGGCGGTTACCCGCCCGACATTGTGCGTCCCAATAAATTACAAGCCCGAACAAAGACCCCACCAACTTAAAATATTAAAGCTCGATAATAACGAAAACGAATAGAAGACTGGCCACTGTGAGTGGCCGTGCCCCTTATGATGTCGCAGGGATAAGTTTCAGTAATTGATGGATATAATCAACATCTACCGGCAATAAGCATGACTGTGCATTTGTATTGGTGCGTGTCGTTTCGTTTGACCTCACCATTTGCTATCACAACATACACACGCTCGATGCTCTATTCATTATTTGTCACTGCCGATGTTGCGCAGAGAGATTTATCAGTTTTTTCACAAGAAAGATCCTTTTTTTTAAAAAAACATCATCATTCTGGAACAAAATAAAGTTAACCTAGTTGGCAAAGGCTAGTTATTGAAGATAAAGCAATGAGGTACATTCGCGTCGTGATCCTGTTCAAAGACGTAAGGATGTCATCGCGAAAGGGCATTGAATGGAACTGAGTGTGCAATTTAGGCTGCTAGCAGAGCGAGTACATCGTGTGTACAAACAGCCACGATTAAATTCGTGCGCGATATTTCAATTTTCCCCAACCAGTTCTGCATTCCTTTCGACGTAGAAAATGTTCACACGGCTCAGATATACGTCTATGATTTGCAATGCGGTGTGATGCGCTTGCAGCAGATGATGAAGAGGCTCCACGTGAGAGGTCGGTTTGTCATATGCAAAAGCTAGCCCTAAATATTCAAAACGATTTGTTCGCCTTGTTCAACAAGGCGTCGAACTTTACGATAAATCTTATGGTCGAAGATCCTGCTTCGTGATCTGTACTAGAAAGAAAAGGCGGTGTTTTTGCAGAAAAAGATCTGACAAAACCACTTTGTTCATATGTTAATGCTGGTTCATTGTAGTTTTCATCAGTACGCGGCTATACCACTATCTCATCCGGAATTTGCACATTTGCCCTTTAGTGTAATGCAAACAGCAGCCAGGCGTTTGCGTAGTTTAATCTCCGTGAGAAAAATGGCGACGAAAAGTGGGCTCCTTGGATTCGGACTTTACAGCTATTAGTGCATCTTAATGTAACGGCTACGGATTGATGAACTTTTGTCTTCAACAAACATGCTGAATTCTATCATTACTGTAATAACGGAATTATCAAAGTTGTAACTCTACAAGGATACTAGCAGTGGCGCTGCTGGCACTTTGCTTTCACTTCAGGCAATAAATCTGGAGCCAAGGCTATCAGGTCACGTCACCTATTGAGTGGAAAGAGTTGCGTAGGAACGATATTGGTGAGACGGAAACAAATTGCGAATGACTGTGCAAGCTTTACCAAAAAGTAAACTGGTGGGGTGGACTGTTCTCAAGTATAATGCTTTGCTAAACAAAATTTCAGCTGAGCTTCGCCAGCATGTGTAAATAATTTTATGACCAATGTGTAGTCACATGGACCCAAAGGCCTATATGTTTGCAAAGACAGAAACTAACGTTGCCAGAACGTACCCACATATAATTAATTAGCCTGCGGTGAAACCTGCTTATTTAAATAAATAAAGTAGAAGTTTGCGATTTTGTGGCATTAGACATATTGTATGACCCAATACAAAAATAGTTTTGAAGTATTTAGCTAGCTTCACGCAAACTAGTTTGAAAAAACTTCAAAAGACGTCGTAAAAGGGACCTTAGTATCAGTGTAATTTGCGACGATCTCCTCTGGTCCTCTTAAGCATTCGCATCTCTCTATAGTCTATGTAAGCCCTTAACCCGGAACTAGCGTATCGATTGACAGTTTCATGCGGCGGCAGGCGGACTGCGGCTTGGGTTCCTCAAAACAGGCTCCGCAAACTATCCGTCGAATTTCGTTGCCTCGTTAAAACTTTGACCACGAACATGCGGAGTTTTCAGTGTATGGTTTTCCTTCACCAGTGTGGCGGAGTCCGCTCTCAGCTCACAGCAACCCGGCCAGCTTCCTGTAATATCCTCCCCTCCCCACCTACACGCGGTAGATCAGTGCGCAAGCAGGACGCTTGCTGAAACTGTGTAGCGGGAGGGTGAAGCCCAAAATAAACTTACTAGAGCCGACACAAGCTAAAAGTTAGTAGACCCCGATGAAAGTCAGACAGCAGACCCGAAGGCTTACTAATAGAACCACAGAGGAAAACGGTGGCAACCACGATGGCGAGAGAGTGGAATATGGAATAGACGGATTAGTTGACGCTGAGCTCCTATTGCACGCACAGGCCGCAAGCTCGCCGACGCAATATGGAAAGCCTCACTAATTGGGAACCGAAGATGAAGCTTCGCCAGGGGACCATTCTAAGGTGACTGCCCTCAGAAATATAGCCACCCGCCCGCTCATCCGACAGTGTCCGCATCAATTAAAACGACGCACTTCCGAGGCACTTTTGTTCCCTAGGGCCTAGGACCTCCAAAGCAAACATACGTAGAGGTGCAGGTGAGGAGTTCAGCCCACGGAAAGGAGCTATGCATGCTCTCTAACCATTGCCACTCTGGAGCTTCCGCAAATGTTTTACGCGTGAACCTAAATCTACAGTTTGGAAGATTCACGCCAGGGTGTATAAAGGCTGGCAATCAAGAGTGCGTGTAGAAAATAAATATACGGGTGCCTAAAGCCTACCCCTGCGCTATCCGCAGAGCACTACGTATCGAATGATGGGCATTAAATGACGCTTTAGAGGATGTCTAATCAATTAATTAATAGCCTTCTACCAGCAAGTTGAATGGATAAGCCAATCGAGTAATAATATTGAAGGGCATGTGCAATTAAAAATGAATACCCGGTGTTTCATGCCATCGGCTGATTTCGGCGTAACAAAAAAAGAGCGTTTCTTGCACACGTGGTCCTGAAGGAGAGCGAAGCCTGTCAATTAACGTCAAGGGTTAAAAGAAATATCGTGTGAGCAAGGAAATGTTTTGCTGGGTGGCTCCCAGGATAGTCAGTGTGTGCCGCTGCATGCGGGAACGTTGGAAGCGCGTCATCCGCTAGCGGGCTTAACCAAGCGACGCTCGCCGCACTCATGCGCTCCTACTCGCTCTTGGCTTAGTAAAATGGCGTTCAATTTTTCGCATGAGCGGATATTCCATATCTTTGAAACTTGGCGTCGCGGCAGTATGAATCTGGTCAATGAAGTTGGTACGTAGCAAAAATGAGATTAGTTGCACAGCTTACAGTGGCGGAATGTTGTAACCTAAAAGCGTGAGGGTTCCGGCTAGTTGGTAATCCATTAGCAACACAGCGCGAAAAAAGACCAAGGACGAGCCGAAGACGACAAACAAGCAAAAGTTCCACGTGTAATCGTAATCGTTATGTTTGTCGTCTTCGTCTCGTCCTTGGTCTTTTTTCGCGCTGTGTTGCTAATGGAATGTTGTAACTTGTTTCATCATTTTTAGGTGATCTGTAAAAGAAATATTTAGAGAAACAATCATGCAAAGAAGTAGCGAAAGTCTAGGAGGATAATAAATACGCAATGACGGCAGAAAATATGGAAAGCACACTGATATAAAGTACCTGTTGATTTTGTTAGCGGGCCGCTCTTTTATTCTTGGGATGTTGAACCGATAGTTGAACCTTGCCAGGACGTCTTTCGTCCTTGTGGTCAAAGTGAATGCGAAGCAAACATGCTTCCACGCGATATATTTAGTGTGATAATACCTGACTCGGGAAACTAACTACGGGGAATACAAATACGTTGTCATTCCAACCCCTTCGTTTGAAACATACTTGTTTGCAGGAAAGTGAAATAACACATTTCTGCATACTCCAACAGAGTAAAAGAAGATTTGCTCAAATTTGTTGCAACGTTTATGAAAGAATGCGGGGAAAATATTTAACAGGGGACACGATTTTTTTTACTTTCTGTTACCTCTTCTGGCACAGAATTTGAATGCTTTTTAACGCGCTGTTTTTTTGGGAGAATTGTCAGAAACCACTTGATTGAAGCTGATCAAAACAATTCGTTGAATAATACCTTCATCCATGTCAGGGAAAATCTCGCGAATCGCTGTTTACAGCTGTACCGCTGGGCATGGAAAGAGCGTATTTTATATACGGGGGCCACTACTGAGGGATAGGCGCGAATATAAAGCCCCCGATCCCGGGTTTGTACGTGCCGGACGCGATGTTCGTCATCGGTACCGCGAGGGGGAAGACATTGTTTCGTCGAGGTGCTGTCTAGAAATCGGGGAAGATAGTTTTCATCATCATTAGAGACATCGAGAACCACGGTGCAGACGTCCATGACTACGCGATTGTGCCATATGCAGGTTTATATCACTTCAAAAAGCCAGTACCCTCTGAGTATTTACCTTCACCGCAGTAACGCTATATGTGTAAGAGGTGCACCTTTTACAAGGCTACTGTAACGTGAACAACATTGCTGGTTAAAACAAGCAATAAGCATAAACCAAAGACGGTCTCAAATGCAGGAAATGTTAGCTGAAACTTAAGCCACAACTTGTCACAGCAAGGATTAGGAGAGAGAAAATAAACGTTTACATGAGCAAACAATCGTGGCTGACCCGTCACTCGGTGGGCTCACTTGTCCTCAGTCCAGGTATCATGGACCTGGGCTACAGCACGAGGGACCAGAGAACCTGTTTAGCCCGGTGAGAGCTGGTCAACAGGCCCTTTTACTTCTCGGGAGAAGAGTTGGGGTTCGGCATGAGAGTTGGCGTCAGTCGGCAAGCCCACGCCATGATGTACGCGGTATTAGGAAAGTTCACAGGTGACAGTTGAGTACGTATAAGGTAGGACAGATAAAGTAGAGGAGGGGCGCGTTGTTGAGCCTGTATCTTTGTAAACTACGTTAGACTGTTGCTTCCTTCCTGAGTAGTTGATGGTCGAGTTTAGGCAGCGAAAGGCTAATCTTGCAGTGTGTTGAATCATTAGCGGGCGAGATCTTTGATTAATAGAAAAGGTACTTCAAGACGTAACGACAAGCGTGGGTAGGCGGAAAATGATATACAGTCAAACCTGGTTATAGCGAACTGTAATATGCAGCCCGAGTAGTTCGATATATCCAATAGTTCGATATAGCCGAACCCATCTATAACGACATTTTTTGTTGCGAGTTCGCAATACGCCAGACACCCCCTCTGCCATTCCCACGTCGTAGAGAAACGAACGCATAAATTATGCCATTACCTTACACAAAACAATACATTTATTGCATGCTCTAAAGCTATAAAGCTACTTTCCGCCTTAACTGCCTATTTCACAAAAGAGCGTTGATTTTTGTTTTCACTTTCGTTTTGGAGGAGACGTCGCTTTTGCCAGTTGAAGTCCGTCTCCTTCAATGTCGAAGTAATATTGTCAGAGCACATGGACTGGAGTTAGCACTTCATTAACCTTCATTAAAGCACCGAAAGAGACTGAGGATGTCCCTTTTGACATTTTCAGTCTCTTCAGTGCTTTCAGCAGCACCAGCTGCCACATCAGTGATGCTGTGCGTGCCTGAGGGGCTCACAGCGACGGCCACGGCAAAGCCGTCGTTGACACTCAGGAAATACTCAAGTACACAGCATTTGGAACGTTGGCGAGCTCTCCGCGCAGTTCGCCGATGATGCCATCTTGGTCCGGACTCGCTGACTGGATGTGCTCCGTCGGAAATACAGTTTGTCGGAAACAGTTACGGAAGGTGTCAGGCGTCACGTCGCTCCATGCGACCTGACACCTCAACTCAACATCTCAATTGTGGCCAACCAGCATCTCAATCGCCGCTCCGAGACCATGCATTTCGGTGGCAATTGTAGGCGTGCCGAGTTCGATATATCTGATGTGGACTTCAGTATACGGAATATGCTTCGCATGCATTTTCGTAAACGGATTTACTTTTGTTCGATGTATAGCATAATTAGCTCGATCCAGGTTCGTTATAACTGGGTTTGATTTTAAAGGGACGGCATTGAAATAATCTGTGGCCTTATAATCAAATGGGTTGAAGTGCGCAACATCTACATCACTGCGGGAAATCAGCCCGTGGTGTGGTGTCTTCATTATACCGCTGTCATCTCCACACTAGGTTGTTCATAAAAAAATTATCGACTGTAACGGGGAGTACAATACTGATTTCAGAAGATGGCTGCACAAGACTTTTTACAATAAAGTGGCAAATTCATCATTATTAGCGGTTATGTTTTGGCGGATAAAATATCAAGCTGGAGCATGTTTTTTTTTTTTTTTGCTGGTAAAGTGAGAAACCGTAAAAGAAAATCGCGGGACATCTCCACTAATATGAAACCTGGGGAGGGGCGAAGCATGCAGTGTATAAGTGTATTCTTGGTGCCTTGGCGTTTTTTCCAACGGAGATGAAACCATTGAGAGGTAGAGGTATACATCTTTGCTGTAAAAGTCTCTTGTCTTTGAAGCACGAATCTCTCTAGCGAGAGGCACAAACGAGTGCCCCGGTGTTTTTTTTAGTACGCACTACGAAGCACTTTATCGCGAGGCGTAAGCGAGTGTCCCGGTGTTTTTATTACGCATTACAAAGCGCTCTAGCGCGAGGCGTAAACAAGTGTCCCGGTGTTTTTTTAGTACACGGTACATTCTAGCGCGAGGCCTACACGAGTTTCCCGGTGCTTTAGTACCGTGACTACATGAGACGACGAATACGACGACGACTACTTCCACGACGACGACAGTAGACGCTAGCAGCCCCAGCCCCTAAGGTGCCTCGCCACGATAAGAATACCTAACCACCAAGAACCATTTCTTGCCACGTTTGCGCCCAGCCCGAAAAGACGATGCAGCGTACCCGACATGCGCTGATGATCAGTAGCACGATTTGCCTCCGTTTTGTTTTTGTTCTTACGGGAAATGAATGACTAGAAATTTATCATTAGAGACGGGCAAACACAGCCATGCCACTCATTAATACGGTTCCATTACTTTCCGGTTATTAAATATGAACCCTGTCGTTCGGGATAACTCGGGGATGATCCAAATAGTTTTATAGCAGATAATAACGCTATAGCGAGCATGTTGTGACGCCATACGAATGACTAAAATTCCAAAAAGTGAAGGGCATCAGTGGTTGAGCGAAGAGTAAAAAGTGCATCCACGTTAGTCTGGCTAAGTGTAGTTGCATATTACGAAAGGCTGGCCAGCGAGTTCGTCGACCTCATTGAGAGTCAATTTTTCTTCGTCCGCACATTCGTTTCCACGTTCATTGGATTTAGCTATTAGTGCCTTAGGATCATTAGGAGTCTGTTGGAGCAGGCTTACTCTATTAACGTTTTTTTCCTGTTCTGTGTAATGGGATAATTGTTCAGGATGGACACAAGAGCTGCTTTTCACTCAGTGATGATGGTGGTTGGATTTTTGTAGTGCAAGGCCAACTTGAGCAAAGAGCGCCAAAAACGCTTGCTAAAAGACTGAGATGAGGAGTTATATGATAAATTGGGTAATCAAGATAAAAATTGAAATCAACTAAAGACAATGAACATGACTGGTGTAGGAAGCATGTTGTTGGAATGCACTCAGAAGAAAGCGTGCTCTGAAGGTTGTCGTTAAGAGCAGCGGAAAAGTTGGTAGGTGTTTCATTTTGGAGAACTATCCATGGCTCTTCATGTCGTCACCTGGGAGCGACATACTGACGGAAGCATCTTCACGCGATACGCCTCTAAGCTATCATCATTTAAGAAACTTCGAAATGTCCGTAAGTGTACCGTCAATTATTTTGGGTGATTGGTGGGCCGCTACCACCCACTTTCCCTATCTGTACAACAGATAACATCGGATATGTGCACTTGTTTTCAATGATGAAGGTTCGCTGCGAAACCCCTTCCAGCATAACGGCACGTTAAACTGATGTCACGGTAACCTCAGTGTTCGATCCGGAACACGTGACATGGCTTCTACTTACAACATGTGCCGCACCGTGAATCAGTCAATTAAGAACACTTCGACTCCTCGGCCTCCAAATTTCACTGTGTCCACAGTTCTCGTTTTGTTACGACAAACTACTAGTGTACCTCGCCAAACACAGTGACTGTACCCAGTGTAATAATTTCATATTACTCATATTACAGCTATGCCCAACGAAATCGCCAGACAAATGAGAAGTTTATTCTAGAAATGAGCCAAATCCATCTAAAGCGAATTGGAGAAAAAACGAAAGTTTTTACGGGACCTAATTGAAACTTTTTATTAAAGCTAAGTGAAAGCTATTATATGATATGTTTGAGAAGTCAGCTAAAGAAAGTTTACGGCATCAAGTAATTAAAAAGTATGAGCTGAATTTGAGCAATATTAGGATGATAAGTTTGTATTTGGTTCGTATTGGATTGAAACACTTAAGTTGATGCGGCATTCTTATGAAAACTCTATTTACATTGACATTCAAGAATGATACGATAGAGTTTTTGAAGGAAAGGCATTAAAAATAAGCAACAGGGCTTCGGCAACAGTAGAACTATACATGAAGAGCAGATCAGTCCTCTCGGCAGCACTAGCAGCTCTTTTCGAATTCTTCGTGGGCTAATTTTCTTGGCCACGTGTAAAGCCTTGCCCTGGATTTCTAAAACGCCTTACGAGAACGTTGCTCGTATCTTCTTCTCAACTTTAACAAAGTGGTTCGTACCTACAGAGCGGGGTCGGGGAACGGAGATTTTGGAATGGCTTGTAAGCGGCGACTGTATAGTTAGGGTAAAAAAATGGTAAATATGGGAGTAAAAAAATAATAACAACCAGATTTATTCCGTATAGACAGGCGAAACGAGGTGAATTAATTGTTTCACATGTCTCTGCTATATTTCCTTAAGTTCTTCTCACTACTTTGTGGTCCAGGTCGGAAGACAGATCTTTGTCCGATCTCTTAATTGTTGTCTGAATTTAAGATAGGCCAGCGACGAAAAGCAAAACAAAAAATGCTGAAAACACCCACGAAACAGTTCGAACAGTCACAACAGAAGCAAACTCCCATTGGGCAAATAAATTTGACTCATTTTTATCCGGGCCATAGCAGGATCTGGTTCATTTTTGATACGAAATATGATCTGCGCACACGTTTGCAGGGCGTTAACTCACCCATTTTCTTGTGATCTCTATCTTTTAGGACACAGTTGCCGAGTTTTTTTATTGTCGCTGCAGTTTTATGCGACTTAGTTTTTATATTTTATATTTGGCTCATTTTGAGAAAAAAAAGAAAGCTCCTCAAATACAAATAAAATATTCCCGCTTTCATCCTCGAAAACAAGGCAACTTAAAGCGCTTCTTCACGGCCGTTTTTATTAGAGAGTTTTAGTACAGCGTTTGTTGCCTTTGCGTACGCTAAACGCTAAATTTTTGCGTCCCGCTACGTAAACACCGCGAGCGGAGTTTCTGTAGAGCGTATCAATCAGTTTTGCGTAGCGGCACGCTAATGCATACGGCGCCATCTGTCTAATGTTTTGCGAAATGACTCTCCGGCTGATCTGCGAGCGGAGTGCCGGAGTGCTTGGAGATTTTACGATTATCCAAACGATTTCCCGTTAGTATTGGATGAAGCATGGCCACAGCACGGCATGAATATTCTCTTACCTGAGTACGTTTCATAAAGGCACCGTTGAAGTCCCGCGGAACATCTTTCGTGCAATCGCAGAGAACGCCCTAAACCTAATGCCCGAGTTTGACGCATATATTTTATTCAACTTCAAAACAATCCAGAGAGACATTTCGAACGAACACAACGTCACGACATGCGTTGCAAGTCTGAAGTGCGATCGACCGGCGATCGGTTGCCTCCTCCTGCCCGTCGTAAATTCGGCACTCACCTCGCGCGCGCTTTGCAGGGTGGAGCAGCAATTAAGTCACTTAACTCTGGCGCTCAAGCCGAGAGGGCTTTTACCCACGCACACTGTACATACCCGATGCGAAGTTGAGTCGTACGTCGCTCGAGAAAGATAACCCAGAGCACGGGAAGCACTGTCCACCCGCAAGAAACACAACGTCGCATTTCATCGCGAACGCGCCTACAACACACACACACACCGTTTCGGTCGCTGGCCTGGCTAGAAAGCTTCGTGCGGGCAGTCAGCGGTGTCACGACGATACGGAGCTGCGCGAGGGGCGATGTGCTAAGCACTCGACGTATTTAAAAACACAGGGGCAAAGAACTTGGTTCATCGGTAGCAAATTACTGTCGACAGAAAAGCGGAATCGTGGATGCTTGCCGGGCTACTTGCCGCCATGTTGGAAACGCAAGCGGCCTCACGTACGCACGCTCGACTTCCGTCCGCTAAACGCAGAAGCGGCTTCACGTACCGGCGCATGCGCAGTGAGAACGACGCAAAGAAATAGCGTTCGCTAACTGTTTGCGCATGGTTGCGTACGTTATTCTAAACTCTCTATTATTACTTCTAGTACATTACACGGTTGGTGGATTTGGCTCATTTTGAAAAAAAAGAAACCTCCTCAAATACAAATAAATAATTGCCACTTTATCCTCAAAAACAAGGCAACCTAAAGCGCTTCTTCAAAAACGTTTTATTATTACTTCGAGTACTATACACGCAAAAGTTGAGGCGTGCAGCAGGGGAGGGCCATGAATATTTCTAAACCACGTGCGAATTTTTAGGATGCGAGTAAATGTGGATAAAGGAGCTTTTCTTTTTTTTTCACTTCCACGAGAAAAGTGGCCCCCATGGCCGGGATCAACACCCGCCTATTGGTGCTAAGCAGCACAACGGCTGGGCCCATAAGAGATGCCGACTGGTGTGAAGAAGTGATTACTTTTATTATTTGCTTTCTTGTGCTACAAATGTGTGTGTGGATATAAATTCAGGCAATATAATTCTTACTGATATCAAATTTAGCGCCTTAAAAAGTTTGTAGATGCGAAAACCGCTCTCTTCCAGGCCTGGGTAGGGGTTTAGTAGGCTAGACCGGCAGATGGTTTACTCCAGAAAGCCTTAGTCTGTCCCAGATGGGCAAAGGTAAAGAGGCAGAGAGAATTACGCGTGTAGCAACTTGACACAAAGCTCAGACCCTTAGACCACAGAACGCTCAATAAAGTGTTTATCTCTGTCTCTCTCTCTGTGTCTCTCTCTCTCTCTCTCACCGAAACGTGTGCGTTCATCTGTGCGCATCCGCGCTTCCGTGTGCAGCGACAGCGGCAGGGATTGCTTGTGGGGGCCAACGTGCGGAACTAAAGAGCTGCTACGCTCAGCTTGAAGTCGTCATTCGGCAGCAAGAAGCTAAAGTGCCGTTTTCCCAAGGAAGTCCCGTTCCTTAACCGCGTCACGTTCAAGTTTCCGAGCAATTTGTCACGCGTCGTAGCACGCAGTAACCCCACAAAAATAAAGCAACTGAATATTGCGTGTCCGAGCACGCGAGGCTGAAACTACTTGGCTTCCCTCTTTTACTTCTTTCTATTTCTCTATTATGTCCGGACTTGCAACGTGTCTGGTTGGCCCGCAACGACCGCCTCAAGACGCCTGTAGCAGCCGGAGTGACCTTATTTCTGCAAGAAAAAGACACGCCTTATGTAGAGGCAGTCTCGCCTTAAAAAATCCCGCAGTTGCTTGGGAACGAGACCCTCTTCAATAACAGGCGAACCACTGCCTCAAGACGGCTCCGTTGTAGAAGCATTGCGAAGGCGGTGCTCATAGGAAGGAAACTGTTCAGTCGAGGTGGTAGGTGAGCGCTACGCCCATGAATTAGTTGCGGCTTTATTGCCATGGAATAATTAGCTGCATTAATTGCCTGCAGCCCTCTTGCTCCACAAATGGTTCCGTCGTATTGGCTTGCGCGTTTTACGGTTGCCTGCACAGAGGCTGACAAAAAGACATTGCATTTTTGTGACTACTTCGTTGCAGAGTGCGGTCACGCTCATTGTTCTCATTTTTTGCTTGCGTTTTTCCTCCAATTACATTTAGTATTCGTTTAAGGTTTTATCTTCTAGTTTTTTGGAAAGCTATGAAATGTTTTTCCAAAGGACGATGGGTTCTAAGACAACAGCGTTAGATCTTTATGTTTTATCGAACACGTTGTGAGGTACAAAAAATCGCCGTCAAGCAAGAAAATAGTTGCTTGAGCTGGGGAGTGCGCGCCGGGATCGGAAAGTACTAACGCCAGAGGAGGGCTAAAGAAGGTCTCTGATAAAGGGCGACGGAGCGGCCACCGAAAAAAAAAAAACAACAGCACTGAAGGAAAATAGGCTGCAACTGCACGAGGAGTACGGGCGGCGTAGAGAGGCAAAGGTACCGACTGGGGAAAACGGGAGGCTCCTGGAGATGGCGAGTGATCAGAACGAGCTTCGGAGGGTGTGTCCTGGGGGCTTGTCAAGTAAGGACACGCGGCCGCAAAGTGCAACACAAACTTCAACAACAGCTCAGCAGAAGGTGAAGGCAGGCTTTCGCCTTTGCATTGTTAGACAGTTTTAGCATCACCCGTATTTTTTTAAAAATTTATTTACGCCTTTTTAACAAATAGCATACTTTTAAGGGTTGATGTTTGCAGACGTTTAACTCGAAATGAGAGTTTTACATGAGATACAGGTCGGTGTAAATCGGAAGTTATAAATCATGATGGCTGTTTGGCTAGTTAAAAGTTAGGACGTTCGTGACAATTTGAATTGATTCGATCGACATTGTTTATTAAAGCGAAAACATACTTGCTTAGGTTGCATAAATTGTGCCACCAGCTGGCGTACGCGAAAAGCATTTACAGAACATCTAACCCTCGGAACGCAATCGATTCCTATTGGCTGAGACCGTTTGTAGCCCTATATATAACGTCACATCAGAAAAAATGAAAGACCACAAAATTGCTTTAATGAGAAATCTCGTTCGCAGTTTGAGTTGGCTTCAGCTTCTGTGGAGTCACTATCGCAGTGTGTATGAAGTCTAATCCGGCAACAATTTGCTGCTTTGAATCCAACGTCGTGCTTGTGTGGTTAGTGTCGACATCCACAAAGGACTCGCAACGACACAACAATTCAAATTACAAAGCTCTTGAAAATATTACATTGAGAACGCGAGCAAATAATTTTCCTCTGGTTGGATTGTACTAACCTTTCGTATAACACAGCTGGTACTTATTTGTACCCAAGTATAGGCGCCTTTTTACACCCGGTCAATACTACCTATGTCCGGAGGCCTAACTCGTGAATGAACTTTATGCAGCTGCATCTTCGATCATTCCATGCAATTCATCGCAATGCACGTGAGTGAAACTTTCTTACGGACGTACACTATCGCTTCTTCTACTTTCAACTTCAAGGTGCCCCGGCTCCCGTCAACTCTACCTTACATGGCAGCGTCCGAACAGGCGTCTCGGGGTAGTGGTCGTAAATGACAGGAGCAGACGCCAGTTTACGTCGCTACAAGATAAATATCTATGAGCGCAGATAAAGCGCCCAAACAGCTCCAGAAGCAGCGGCCGAAATGCGGGCCTTTGCTTCCCGAAAGCTCGCATAAAAAGACGTCGCTGTGTGGCCATTTTAGCCAGGGATTTCTTTTCTCTCGCAGCAGCGTGTAAAAGCTCGGCTCATAAAACAAGTCCCGCTGGACAGCGACGTCTTCATCTTCGAAGAGGCGTGGTGACGACGACGGGTCGGATCAGATGGTAGGCGGCTCCGCACGATAGGACCGACTGGCAGCTTATGGTCGCAGACATCGTTTTCTCTGAGAGACATCATCGAAACATGAACTGCTGGCGTCTTGAAAAGAGGAAGGAGGCGTCACTGGAAATTGAGTGCTACAGGGTGTAGGGTGCTATCACAAAACTCATAAATCAAAGTTTCCAGTAAAGTTTGAATGGCGATTGTAAAGCCTTATGCATTGGACGCGTTCTCTTTAGGTATTGATTGCTTTTATTGATTCTTTCGAAATAAATGACTACGCTTACAATAGAAACACTAGTAGCACGGGGCTCCATTGTTGAGAGTTCACCGAGACCATCGCGTAAATGTTTCATTAAAGTAAAACACTCTGAATAGTCGTTATTCTCATTCATACGCGTAGTTATACTTATTATGGGTAAATTAGGCAAAGTAACCAACGACAAATTTTAGCAGCAATACAAATATGCAAAGCAATTCTAGTAAAACTATATTAATGCCGACTCAATAAAATTACAGAAAAAGACACCGGAAGACGTTATTTTGGTAAACCGCGTGGTACGCAGATTTGGGCTATCTTAAAAAAGCATTTGTCAAAGTGTTATCACCAGCTACTTGGTTACCAGAGAAGTTAGAGTGCGCATTAAAGTAAAAGGAGGTAAAAGACAGTAGAAAACTTTCAGCACGGCAAGTTCACTAAACAGGACTACTAATTTAAATCTGTAAAGTCAAAGTAATTGTTATCACAACTCTTTCATTCCATGAACAATTCCACCTCAAACTCTGAACCGGCTTTCCGCCACCCGATAAACAATTTCAGGAGCCATGTGCATCAACAATTGCTTTATCTATTTTGTCCCCTCCTTCTTAAGGGAGGGGGGGGGGACGCAGTCCTCATGCTACTTCTTGATGATGGTTTGTGATTAATGGTGCAAGGCCAACTAGGGCAAAGGGCCCCAAAGCCAAAGTTATGGACACAGATGTAAATATAAATACTTAATTATCTCAGTAAAAACCAAAGGGAAGGGAAATAAAATCCAATAAAGATGGCTGGTGTATAGAGCCAGGATGATTATGCATAATATGAAATGAGGTGTAAAAATTTCACGTCTGCTAAAAACTAAAAAAACACGCTTTATAGAAAAAATTGCGTTGTCGACCAAGAATTACGATGGGTGTAGCGGGATGCGTTGTCTGCACAATTCAGGAAAATGTTTGTGTCGTCTGGTGTCGAGTGCCTCGCATGTAATTAGGATGTGAACTACGGATAGGACCTCTCCGCAGCTGCTACGCAGGGATCTTGAAGATGCCGTGAGCAGATACGAGTGCGTTGCATGTGCGCCCCATGCGTAGCCTAAAAAAGGTAACTTCCGTGTATTTGTTGCGTGTGTCAGGGGGGTATGGTGTCAAGTGTGGTTTCAGTACGTCAAATTTGTTGTCTGTCTGATCATTCAACTTGATTTTATGCAGGTGTTGTCTGATATGTGGCTTGAGGCCAGTGTAGGGTACTGTTGTTATGTGTACTGTATTCGTGAGTGTAGCAGCAACAGCCATTTGATCAGCGGTCTCATTCCCGGCAATTTCAGAGTTACCTGGGACGGAGCAGAAAGTTATTTGAAGGTTTATGCATATGAAGATATGATACCATTAAAACATGATTGATAACGATGTTTCTTAGACACTTTCCAATTCCAAGTGCGGTACAAAACGCCAAGAGAGTCTGTGTATACGATTGACTTTAAAGATTCGCCGTTGACAGTGTGATTTAAGACATTAAAATACCATTACGCTTCCCCTCTGAATATACTCTTACGAAAATTCATTATTTCCCTGACATGGCAGGTTTGGCCCATGCGCAGCACAAGGACATCAGTAGCAGCACTGGAGGAGTCGCTGGGAAACTCAGCAAAATGGTACTTATTTTGAAGAAAAAACAAATGCTGCCGGATCGCAATTCTTGGTGACCTGTCTTTGTCAAGTAGTGTAACAGACAGGTTACACTACGCAGAGCGGAGACGCCAGAGTGGAATAAAATCAATGATTGGTGCTTTGGGGATGTGTGAAAACGGGACTGCCAGCTCAGACACTTGTTCTCTCACTCTGAGAGGAGGAACCGGCATGGAAATAGCTTGACGATTTATAAAGAGGTGCTTTGAGGATGTATCATTCATGGTCGAATTAAAGGGATGATTTATCCTAGACATGATTTTTGAGGCATACAGAGCGTCCATGTACACCCTCTGGTGATGTAGGGACCATTAATTGCACTATACATACGGATTTTAGGCAGCGCTAGTGCGAAAAGCGCCACACGCAAGGCGAAGCCCCAAATAGAGCACTGGGTCGAACATTTTTCGGGCCGTTTTTGTTGCAGTCCCATACACCACACTTCCATAGTCCAATCGAGACCCCACCAGGGTAGTAAAAATACGTAACAGGAGTTGCATGTCCGTTCCTAGGACTGGTTGTGACTAGGACTTTAATAATGTTGATTGCTTTTCGGGCGTTTGTGTTTGAGTTTTTTTTTATTTGAGTGATGATGCAAGTTTTTCATCAAACACTACACCTCAAAACCTGTGTTCTTTTATGACAGAAATCGAAACAACACCATTAGAGAGTAATGATCCTTGGTCCGGATGGATCCCAGGGCTTCTTGGTGAGCACAACAACAGGTACTTTTTCCTTTCTGGATTTGAGTTTAAAAACCTTCTCGTCGGCCCTGTTGGCCAATTTTTTTAGCACCGAGCTGATATTTGACGTTCAAAGATGGATATATTACATGATTTAAAGATATCACTGGACGTCGTCCTACATACATTGAACAAGAAATTGTTGGTGGCAATGCCTTTCCCAAGAGAGTGTCACATCTTACTATGAAGGGAGTGCAGCTTAAAACTCTACCTTGGCGTGCACGCCATTTCTTTGTCACAGTGGAACCCTTGAAAGTGGCACTACCCCCCCCTCTCACACGAAGGAAGGTACTCCTGACAAAGGTAATAGCAAGGGCGTTTAAGGATATGTCCCGAAACACGGAATGCTTTCAGGTCACTAAGGTGCCCGCATTACCAAGCGGCGTCATAAGCCTTCTCAAGATAAAAAACACCATGGCACAAAACTGTTTGTGAACGAAGGCATCTTTATGTACGATGCTAATTCCACAGGTTAATCGTTTGCAGATCGCTTTGTCGTGAAGAAAGCCTCGCAGCTCTCGAGAAGGCCATTGTACTCTAAGGAAGTACATCAGTCTCCTATTGATCATCTACTCGAGAAGCTTGCACAGGCAGCTTGTCAGGGCGATGGGACAATAACTTGAAGGGAAGCAAGGTCCTTCATTTCTTTTAGGAACACTACTTCTTGTGAACCCTCCAGGCTATATAAATAAAAAACAACGAGAATAGAAATACGTAAAATAAATGATTAAATAAATAGCTTGGAGGCGAAACATTCGAAAAGTGGTAGCCTCTATCTGGTGCCAGTGTCTCCACAAGACCAGTTGTATTCGACACGGCGAAGCCGAAGGCAAAACTGTTAGCGACGCAGCGTCGACAAAATGTTGCGCGGACTTGCGGCAAGTTCTCGAGAGTCAGCTCTTCAAGAAAAAACCCGCGCAAGCTGAAGTTGTTTCAAGAGGTGCTGTGTAAAACACGGGGCGTTCTTCGCGGCGTCAAAACTTGTAATAGAGAGGACCACTGTCCTCTAATGTGATTTCATAAGTTCCAGGGGAACAGGTGCATCTTGCACTCCTGTGCGGTCTGCAGCAATGCTTTTTAAGGTGATGATGGTGAAAACATTTATGACGGAGAGCGTAAGGTGTTATGGTTTCCTCGAAGGGAGGGTGGAGTTCGACGAAAAATGGAACTGAATGACATTTCGGATAAGTAAGATTAGAGCTTTTATGCCAGAAACCAGCCTCCGGGCCAGAGCGCCTGTTTCTTCTTTGTATACGTTACTTTTATTAATGAGTTTTGCTCCGTACTGTGCTTCGTTGCGCTCTGCATTTGTGTCTGTTGACATATTTACAGGACCATGGATGTGAAGTGGGACACAGTGCGCTTTCAAAATGTCCCGCAGGGTAGCAGTACCGAAATACGTTACAAAGCTGAAGTGTGAATTTGACTTAGAGTTTTGCTGCCCGTCCTCACATGCTAGAGGGGCCAAGGAAGATGACTCCTTGAGCGCTTGAGAAGCGGGGTTTCCTGTCCAAAGCCACACCAGTAATTGTTGCAGCAACTGATTCGGCCTGTGCATTGTGGGGCTCATAAAAATTAAAACAAAATCCTTCCTGACCATAAAAAAATGTAACTTGGCTGTCCGTGCTACCCATTAGTTTACAATTATAATCTACCGAGCATTAATTGTAGTCGCTACGAGATTCTGACAAAATAATTTGCAGCGTACTGCTAAAATGTTTTGTGTACGCTTACTTTACAGCTGCGTAATAGCTCGAACTCTCGGAACCGCAGGCACACACCTTGCTCAGTTACATGGAGGGCAGACATATTTTTATTTATAGTGTTGCTAGTGTTGAGATGATTCCGGTAGCCCAGAATACCCGAACCGAAGCAAGGACAGCAGCTATCGAAAGTGTGAGGTAGTGTCTTTAGTGTTTGAAGCAGATGACGCCACTGGAAAAGTTTAAGTAAACATTCCCTGACAAATTTACTATGGTAAACACATTGGAATAATGTATTGAAGTTAGCGGCCAGTTAGTGCCTCATCCTTAGGTAGACAACAGGGAGTCACTGTTCTTGCTCAACTTCAGAAAGTTTAAGCCATGGCCAGTGGCATACAATTATTCATTTATTCTGCCAGGCATTCACGCGGAGATAGCTTTCCATCTAGATTAATTGAGAAGCTCGTTGTAATGGACTGACTGTCCGGTCATCGTTCAATTGAGATTAATGTGCGTGGCGGCATTTCTTCGCAGCGCATCGTTAGGAGGCGAAGGCTTAGAGCATGTACTCACCATTTGAGAACTAAGGACGCCCACACTTTGCGCCTCATTTATTTATCCGTTAATGAACTGTGCTTAAGGTGGCGCAAGATTAATAGCAGAACACCCCGGCGGCATTCGAAGTGTCCTTTTTATTTGGAATTAGCGGCACCCAGTCTAAAATTACAACAAGAATACCACAAAACCTAACAAGAATTCCTGTCCTACGACAAGAAACTATTGCGACAACAGAAGTCCCGTTATTACGAAAAACCCATCTGTTGTTACGGCACACATTTCTGTCGTAACGACAAAGTCAATTTTCTCAACGGCAAACATTTGCGTCGTCACATCCACAACTGCCGGTTATGCTACCCTTCACAATGGGCAATAACATTAAACTTTCGTGCAACTACTGATGGAGCATCAGGATCACGACAAGACAGGAATTCGGCACGACAGCACATCAAAATCAGGGCAGGTATACAACACACGACAGAACATCAGAATCACGACACGACGAGAATACGACAGGACGACAGTACGACACGCGAAAATACGGCAAACTACAGAAATCTTTCTTGACTTTTTCGACGGGGCATGCATTGACCGTGTGCATGTTACGAATTCGATGGGGCCGTATTCAACTTTAAACTAAACGTTTTGCGCTTGATACAAGATATACTACAAAAGAGAACGTTAACCGTGTGGTAGTTTTCTGCCGGGGTTTAAATTTTTGTCCATGCAGGTGTTTAACAGTTTGGAATTTGTGCGCCATGACCACGAGCGTAGTTTAATTACAGTGAAGTCAATACAGAACGGCCATCAACAGTAGAATGTGTTGGCTTCTCTATTGCCGCATCTTGGGACTTTTGTTAAGAGATGTGCACCCTGGTCCCTAAAGTATTGTGTTTATGTAATAGAAGACAGCGGATAACACAAAATGTTTCGGTACCAGTATATGTAGCCAAAACAATCACGAAAAAAAAAACCTCTTAAAATTTTTCTTTCGCTTAGCGCTACACTTAGCGGCACATTGCACTCACTTAGCGCTACATTGCACCCTATATGACACAGGTTGGATAGTTTCATTTTTTAAGCACAATTAAAAATGCTTTTTATGGCTTTAAACTAAGACTAGATTAATTTAACTAGTCATGAGGTTGTCCTACGTGGAGATAATACTTTAATATCACTTGCTACTGGCGGCATTGCTGTTTTTGCAGGGTTTACGAATACGAAGAAGATGAGAGAGTGTAGAGGGCATCCCTTATGAACTATAGATTGAGGGTCTTTCTTAAGTGGTCTTCTTTCTCCGATTTCACACGACGCCATCACAACTATTCGTACCTTCAGAACTGGCACTTTCGCTTTATAGAGGTACATATTAGAACCCTGCGTTATCGGGCCGCTTTCCTTTTTTTTACTCCAATGAAATTTTTTGTTAACTCTTAGAGGCTACATAGTCCCGCAAAAGCAAGTAATAAAAGCAAACACGAGTCGCAAATTCTCCTGCGCAGAGATCCCAACTGTCAATATTTATGGGCTCTCGACCTGGTCGTTGTGATCTATTAGTTTATGGTATCGCAGGACACAAAAGGTATTTCGATGAAGAAGTTGTAGATGAAAGCACCTCAGGCTGTAACGGCAAAAAAAGTTGTGAGCGCTCACGAGCTTAACACAGAGAGCGCCAATAACTTTCTAGTAACGCTAATTTCTGCTTTTAATGGTCCGCTTTTACCTAAAAACCTATATCTTGAAAATTTCTCTTTAATTTTGATAACAAGCAACTTGTTTTGCTCGCTCACTGATTCAAGGGGTTGGGATTTTCTTCTATCCGTCCTGAGTTAATGTGTCAGTATTAAGTACTATTATTTTGTGGGAGCTTAACGCGCCCATGCAACACCTTGCCTATTTAACGTGTCGTAGTGTAAGTACACGGAATGAATTTGACCTCCTAAAGATCTTTAAAATTTGCCGAAATTTCGACACACCCGCGTATTTGTTTTTATCCACCAGAAAAACGGTCACCATGGCTGGGATCGAAGGCACGGCCTTGTGCACACCAGCACAAAGCCTTAGCAACTGAGCCACATTGGAGGCGTAATATTAACGCGAAGGCGCAGCTTCAAGGCTTTAGTGTCTTCAGGATCGGTAGCTTAATCCATATTTTTCCCGGAATGTCTGGCGCGCTTTATCCTGGGTATCGGGGGAGACCAATGCGAAGGTCCCTGATCCCTGTTTTAAGTGCAAAACACTTTAGGGCCCCGGCTTGTCGTAGTACCTCGTCCGCGGTCACGCTATCTAACCACCACATTCACACGGCTTCCTGTACCCAAACAGAGCCCCACGGCGTTACACGGCTGAACAGAGGCTTCGAAAAGAAACCCGCTTCTCCCCAGATTGAGCCTTCCGGCCAAAAGTGAACAGGATATTTGACCAAGAGGTTTTTATAGCCAGAACTGTTCGAAACTCCTACAACCACTGGCACTTGTCATACATGTCCCCATTATTTAGCGCAAAGAAAACTGCAGGTATATTTGAGGCGAAACATGTAATTAACCGGACGTACTCGCGTCCATTTAGTTAGGAAAGCTCATTGGGTTGGCGTCTACGATAGTAAGCGAGAAAAAGTGGCCGCCGAAGACAAAAGTCCCGGGCCATCTTCACTAACGGGAAATCTGGAGGGGGGCTTAGTATGCAATGTATAATTGTATTCTTGGCGCCTTGGCGTTTTCTCCCATGGAGACTAAACCGTTTGGGGGTAGACCTATACAGCTGTGCTGTAAATGTCTCGTGTCTTTGAAGCACGAAGCGTTATAGCGCGAGGCGTTGGAAAACGGGTGTCCCGGTGTTTGAGTACCGTGACTACATGAAACGACGACGACAACAGCCCGAGCCCCTAAGGGGCTTCGCCCCTAAAACGACGCATTCCTAATGGACCAGAAATGCTCCAGCACGTGCGAGACTAAAGCAAGCACAAAAAATAAAGCCGTTCCACTCAATTTGAAAGCTGTCGGAAGTTCAGAGCAGTGATTCACCATAATGGGCTGTAGCGCCGATATCCGCTCACTGCTACCACCCAATGCAATTCAAATTTCCCGCCTTAACAGTGCTCGCGGGCCCCCTGCCTGAAACTGCGCCAGCAGGAGTCCTGTTCTTTTAGGGCGCAGCCCTTTGGTGGCCGTCTCTGGGATGAGCCGCGTTGTCGGCGTAACCGAGACAACGATGGCAAGTGAAATAAAAAGCGAACGATGAAAGAAACCGAAGGAGGAAAGTCGTGAAATTTGGAGGGGAGGGCGGTTCGCCGTGGCGGCGCAAGCCAGCGCTTTCTGAAGTGTGCGGTGAAGGTGGGGAGGGGGCCGGATGCTGTGCCCTCACGAGGCGCTCGAGGGCGCGACGCTTGGCGAAAACGTGAGGGAGGCGTGCGCGTGACTATGATGTGCGTTCGCTAAAGACGCAGTTCGCGGTTCCTTCCTGAGACGCACTTCGCACCACCGACGCATCGCTGCCGTCGAGAAAACGCACGAGTGAGTGCTCCCTCAGCGCACTTCTGCTGCGTCCAAATATCGCATACTGGAGTATCATAATCGCCAGCCAACTTTTTGGGCTTGCTTTTCCTCCCGCACGTGCCGGCGTTGCACTGTCACTTTTTTTCGCTTACTGTCGTAAAACCCAACTCAACGAGCGTTCCTAACTAAAGGAACTCGGGCGCGGCCGGTTAATTGCGTATACTTTGCCTCAAATGTACCTACAGTTTTGTTTGCGCTAAACAACGGGGAGATGTATGACAATCGTCAGCGGTTCACGAGTTTCGAACGCTTATGACTACATATACCGCTTTGCTTTCGAAGCCTCTGGCTTACGTCGTGACGATGTCCAGCGAGCGAGGTACGACGACGGGTTAGCCCCTAAAGAGCTCTGCACTTAAAAGAACAGAACTCCGGCTCGTGCTGTTCCAGGCAGAACTAGAAACAAAAGATAAAGAGAAGGATGCGTGCTGTACAACGAGAAGGCGCGCGAGCGCTGCGAAGGCGGGAAAATGACATTGCATTGAAAAAACCTCTTTTCAATTCATCCAGAGAGGAGTGAAACAGAGAGAGAAAGAGAATAAGGGGGATGGTAGCAAGGAGCGGAGAACGGTGCACAGCCCCACTGGTGAATCACCGCTCTGCACTTCCAACAGCTTTCATGTTGAGTGGAAAAGCTTTATTTTTAATTTCCCCTATCGCGTACTTTATGGCTCCACTTATGAGTGACGTGTCAGGTGACCAGTGCAAGATCTCCCAGAGCACTCGCCCCATCCGTTTGCGCCATGCGTGTCTTTCCGCTTGCACAGAACGGGTCTTCACAGTGCGAATCGTTTAAAAAGCAAGCAAACACCGTCCATTTATTTGGCGTAACACAGCGATCGCCTGCTCCTGTGCTATGAAGGCTTGATGGGCACCAGACCCAGAAATTTTAAGTATTTAATCTCTGAACATGGAAGCACTAGACTCAAGAAACTCCACTATAGTACCCGTAGTCGGCGACAGTGCTCCCGGGTGGTTAATAACGGTATTCCTCTACGCCTTCACCTTAGCAAACAGCGCGAAAAACTTGGACAGAGAGAGGGCCAACAGACACGAGCGCTGTTACACTGTTACACTGTTTGCCCTCTGTCTGTCCACGTTTTTCGCGCTGTTTGCTAAGGTGTCATGTGTACCAAACTAGCTCAAAGTAAAGCTTTAGTACTTACTCTACGCCTTTAATTTAAGCTGTTTACTTTGTGATATAACAAGAACCTTCTGATCTCCACAGTAGTACGAATGCCTTTAAAAGTAGTTGTTATGTTACCTTTATAGAAGGGGAGAGGGTTCACTTATGAACTAAGGTAAAATATTATGCGGAATACAGTTTATTGGTAAGCAATACCCAAAAGGGGATATAATTTCATTTCATTTTGTTTGGTGTTAAAGTGAAAGCTCGAAAGGATCATATATAAAAGGGGGAGGATCATATTAAGTGTTGTATAAATTGGATCATGGAAAGACAAACAAAAATGTTTACGCAACAAGAATTCTTAAAAAAGACAAAAAACTGAGTGCGTAGATTACAAATAGAAAAACTGGAACAAAAGAAAGACATGAGCAGCAACAGAGGCAATAAAAAAATGCAGAGAAAAATGAACACACTTCTTGTCGTCCGTTGCATATCAAACGCACCTACAAAAATAACACATGCCATGCAAAAATTATTGTGGGTAAAAGAAAGCATTATTGAGGAGCGGCAGAATATAGCTGCACGTAAAAAGTTGCATTCCGATTCATAAAGGTCAGTTTTTCACGGCGCGTTCAGCAGTTTTAGCATTTAGGGCATCACTAGATCAACTGTGCCGAAAATTACACTTCTACGGCAAGCGCGGGAGTAAACCTTCCTGTAATTTATGGGCTCTTTCTCACGGTCAAAATTTTAAATCGTTGTACAGAGAAGTAAGAAGAAATTAACAACTTCAGTCGCACTAAAACCCCTAAGAAGAGGTTACTGGAAACAAGATTATGCGGGATCCTTTTTCTATCAAGGCAAATGGCAAAGAGTGCCGAGAAAATGAACAAATATGAGACAACGTCGCAAACACTTTAGGCGCGTAAAGATAAAATCACTTAAACAGAAAAACGTCCCACGTGCTCACGTGGAATCCTAGCTTCTAAGTAAGCCGAGTGCAGCTCACTAGTTCTGTAAAGGTCGTGGCGTGGGGATTCGCTAAGCGGATTAAGCCTCAGATTTTGTTGTCGCCTGATTTATTACTTCCCCTTCTTTAAGTCAGACACGCGAAGACTTCTGGGGGTGATTTAGGAAGCTTAGCGGCTGCCCCACGTGTCAAGAGCGGTGACTTCGGGAAGAGGCTCAAGCTAACACAGTTATTAACGCCGGTTGCTTAATACCACATGTTCAACTCTTACTGCCCCTGGGACAAATATTGAAATCGAAAGAATTTAAAACTAGCGCTTCATCACTGCTGCGTTGCGCTTCTAGGCTCCAGTAATTAAAGCCAGTGGAATGTTTTTGCCTGTAGTGTTCTTTCTAGCAGCTCCACCACCAAAACGTTTTAATAATATTGCGAGGTGGTGCTAATGAAAACGTACTCACACTTGGGTAATTATGTACTAATAGACTAAGTGTCTGATGTCCTTGCTCGTTGCTTTGCTTCTTTTACTGCGTTAAAGAAAGAATAAAATGTCGCTGCTTTTAAGCAACCGCAAGGTTTGTATTCTGTCCAAGAATATATTCAGATGCTCTCAACTATAACTGGCGAAATTCATTCTCACGTTTTAAATAATGGTGTCGAGGCTATAATTCCTGTTTTTGACTCCGGCGAGGAGGTTGGCGCCCTCACTGAAGTGAAGAGGAAGAAAGCTCCAATCGCGCTTTCCTGCTCCACGCGCATGCGCTCTTCCTGTGTTTACCAGAGCAGCGGGAGGTAGGATTGCGAGGTGGGTCGCGTGCTGAGGCAAGACGCCAAAACCAAGTGCAATACTCCTCATACCTGGATACGATAAAATGGGGCGCACAATATCAGCAGACACACGACGACATCGGGCACAAGCAACGTGGAGGCGTTGGACTGTTGGAACACCTACTGAGCGTGTTAGTTCTTTAAAAAATGTTCCCGTAGTCACGCATCGTTGCCTCCGGAAGAGCACCGAAAATTTGATTCTGCGTTACAATTGGTATCGTTGTTTGTATTTGCGTTGCTCTTACCGGTTGGTCTAAAAGTAACTTCGTACATTCGCCTGCCTATTCATTGCTATTTTGGGCTTACAGCCCCAGCGTGGTTTCCCGGCGGTTTTGTTGTTTAAGGGGTCCCGTATCTTTCAAGGGAAGACTTACCTCTTCCAGGAGGTGAAATAAAGAGAAGTAACTTCTTCAATTTTTAAAAACCTGACAACAACTAAAGTTACTCTGGTCATGGCCGCTTAAAAAACAAGAGGCGCTTGGGCGTAAGTTCTCATTGTTGTCATTTGTGTTCCCGAGCAGACGGGGTGCCGCCCGCTTTTTATTTCAAACATACGGTGTTCGCACTATGTAGACCTTTCTCCAAGTATACCTTTCGTAATCTCATTAAGAGCAACAGCGCAGTATTGGCAGGATTTCAAACTCACGAAGGCAATGCTTATAGTTATCAAGCACAGACCAAGCGAGGCCGTGATGATAAGGCAGGCTTCACTCACGTTTTTTTTTGTGTGTGTGAATACCGCATTCTCTATTCAGTCACTGTAATCTTACAACCTTATAAGTGGGCACCGAACGCACCTGCTTACTGCGGAATGAACCAGGTCATACATAGAGGTTAATACCCTGCAACATCCTATTGTAAGTAATCGAATACAATTGCTGAACCGCTGATCATATAAGCCTGGGCGTTAATACTGAGCGACGCGGACTCAAAATCACCACAGAATGCTTTGTAGCAGCTAGGACAAAAAGAAACCAGATAGTGCAAAGGAAGGAGCACTCTTTCCTCCCCTTAGTTTCCGACAATGAAAGTGGACGCCTTCATTACACCACTTTTACTTAAACAATTAACCTCTGTTGCGAGAGCGTTATGTATTACCGATAAAAGCTGTACCAATACTAAAGCGCCGGAAAGAGGCACTGACCAGACAAACTAGACGAGCACCACAGCATCTCGGGGAATACCTTGATCTTCGGGGAATACCCAGCTGATTTGAACTAGTTGTGTTGAACTTCATTGTATAGACGTTTGGGCTTTGCCTGAATTGTGTTTTGGGATTTTTAGTAAGGGGTTGAATGGTTAGCGGTTTTTGTGCAATCTTCTGGAGTGGTTTGTGTCAGGGTTTTCCAAGTGTGCAATAAATGGGTGTTATGTTAAACTCGCCGGGGGACCTAGCTTTTCTTCACACTGACAGCCGGTCCCAGGATAACGGATCCACATCACGAGCGCGGTACTTGGGATCTTCCGCTCTTCGCTGCCGTTTAGGCGCGGCGGCCTCGGCACGATACTCGGGGTTGGATCGCAGCCGTCTCCTATGTTGTCGAGCAGCGACATGACTGCGTTCGCTCTGCGCTTCTTCTTCCTCGGGAGTTACATACTTCGTCGGCCGACCCATGTCTTGCGGGAGTGTGAACGATGAGCTCGGCGCGGAGTCACGTGGCACTGTGTGTCGCCGGCGCTGTGACGTCCGCGCAGTCGGCGGAGTGAGAGTTTCGCAAGGGAGGAGTAATTTATCCTGGCATTTTTTTTTTGTCAAAGACACTGCGCGGTTTCGGAGCCGACGAGACAGACGACCAAGGTTTGGCAGAAAAGAACGGATACGGGGCAGCGACGTTGGCACAGGAGGTCTCGAATTCTGAAGGGTGGGAGAATAGGCGGCGTGGTCGCGCTGGAGGAAAACGTAAGTTGGGGAGAGCCCTCCCCCCCCCCCTCCCCCTCTTCTGCCCATCCTGCGAGATTTTCCACTTAGCCCGAGAGCAAAAGCAATCCTGAGAAGTGGGGATGCTCTGGGGCACGTTCGTGATTGATTGCCCGATTCCGAGCCGAGAGGGCGCCATCCAGGAGAGTTTGTTCTCAAACGGCCGCTCCGGAACAGAGCGAAAAGGCGCGTGAAGCTTTTGAGGACATCAGAGACGGGACCGGGCGGTGCGAAAAAAACGGGAGGACGGTTATACTGCGCGATGATCTCGCTCTATCTCTCTCACCTTGTCTTCACGAATAAAACTAGGAAACGGGAATAAGATGGCGTTATAGAGAGTGTATGGATTTTTCAGTTTTTTATTATTCTTCTAACTTCTGCTCACTCAGACAGGTGAAAATGATTGAGTTCGTGCAAACAACAAAATGTACCTACGTTTCCGTGCAGATTGCGCCGTCTTAAATATGTCAACACGTTTTGGGGCACTGAAAGCTTGAAGAATACAGAATTGCGATTTTACGGTCCCAGATTTCTTGTTATGCCAGTAGAAGCGGCAGCTCTCCTCACGATTGAAGGCAAAGGGCGGTATCCCTAAAGTGGTCTGCCGCTTTAAGTTACTTTACAACTTGTGTTTAAGCTTGTAAAGTCGCTCACAATCGGATATTCTCGGTTCTCATTGGGCAAAGAAGAAATTTGCTGATAATTTCAAATTGTGTAACCTAGCAATTCTAATCAATGCCAACTAGTACTATTTATGTCTGCGTCTATAAGGGAAAAACCTCTTGAACAACAGAAATATTGAAACAAAGCAACACTTTTGGCCCAGAAAAAACATTAGCGTTTTATGATAAAAAATTGCCTATCAAGATTACTCGACGCTGAGGTTTCGGCTACCAAAAATTCGGCTGCCAATGCGACCCGGCTGAGCGGGAAAGAAAACAGACATGCGTAGCGAACGCTCCCGCTTCTGAGTTTTCTTGCCTTACGACCGGGCTCAGTGACATCGCTGTTATTCTTCCTCTATCATGCTCCATAACCCGGTTTACGGAGAACCGCGATATCGCTCTAGGCATCTACGTCGGCATGCGAGCAACACTGAACCAAGGAGACTGTTCCGCTCTTGACTCTGTCAGACGAAGTAGAAAATGTTGAGCGCGTACTCTCTCTGTACAAGCCCTCTGTAACGTTCTGGGAGGCAGCGGCCTGCCAGGGTGGTGCATGCGAGTCATTCGCCCTGCTTGTCTTCCCTTCTCTTGTTGCAACGACGCAATGTCGTAAAGCAACATAAAGAAAAATACGACGATGAAAAAATAAATGACGGCTTGAGGACAAATATGGGGAATTAAAGGTAGTATAACTTGGAGAACACGAAACAATAGATAACACAGATACTCTCAAACGATAGAGGGCCGGTGATTTGTATGCCGTACCTAAAGTGCGCCAATCTTCTTTCTGTGCGTGCTTACATGCCGAGTTCAGGTGAAGTGGAGCACGTATGTCCGCTCCCATGGCTATAGGTAGAAAAAGGGGCGTGACGAGCACGTGGACGACCGTACGTTTTGCTTATGAGTAATAGCCACGTAGAAACCGTTCTAGGAGACTGAGCGCAGTGGGTACGGAAAGCCCCCACCGCGGAGCAAAGACGCGGGATACCCAGCCATTTAGAAGACGTGGAGGACCTCTTTCTGCAGCGTTGGTTCCAAGCTCACGCCTTCTTCCTGCCGAAGTCTTTGCGGTAAAGCACGGGACGCCGTTAAGGATAAGCGTCTCGCCTTCTACGATATACAGAGCTTAATGAATGAGAGCGAGGCTTGAACCTAGACAGTGGAAGGGAGGAGTTATACTGGGTTTCCTTCTTTTCGTTTGCTTATCGAGGTGTTTCAATTGAGGATTCTTTTTTACCAAATCTGAATATTCTAGGAGGTTTTATTGATTTCATGGTTGCATTTTACCGCACAAGAATACCTTCATTACCAGGATAACGAAGGGAATGTGCGGGCGCAAACTGTAAATATTTTAAATATTATTTACACAAGCCGTCGGAGGTAGTTGGTTGTCTTATGATGAGAGAAAGAATGTTTCCTTGAAGAAATTTCCTAGACGAAACACTCCGCTTATCTTGCAATTTACATTGGAATAAGCAATACGTACATTGCAATGTTTTCTGGTACTGATGTCAAAACATATTTAATTGTCAGGTAGACAAAAATCACCGGGGGAGAAGTGGAAACAGCCTATACACCATATGACGTTTACCTCGAGAGAAAGCAGCAGCTGACCGTTGAAATGGATTTAAAGCTGCAGGGACTCCCTTTTCTTCTGTCCATTAAAGCAATATAACACTTGCCTCCCGTAGTTATTGGCAGCCTTGTGTCTCATCACTCGTTTATCAAAGATACACGCGAGAAAAGGTTGGTTTACTATATGCTCATTTCGCTACCAATGACGTCGAATCGCGATAGCGTTTCCTCTCCGCCTCCATTAATTTCCTTCCCCCTTCTGCTCCTCTTCTCTCTCTCATAATATTCCTCCTCTCCCCAGTTTCACTTTTCTTTAATCTCCCAGCTCTTCCTATTTCTGCCGGTCTTAACCCCCTCCTTCTCATGACGTTCCCTTCTCATCTCCACCTGCCCTTTACTCCCCACTTTACTGACGCTCACACAACGTTTCTCAATTTAACTCCTTTCCTCCCGACCTCTCCCTTGTCTTTCCTCAATCTCCCCTTTTTTCTTCCCTCTTGCGTTCATATACTCCCGTCTTCCTCGCCCCTTCCGTCCTATCCTCAACTCCGCCCTTACTTCTCACATTTTTCCCGTACGGCACAGCTTACCTAGCTCCGATAAAAAAGAAAAACTCAATACCTTCATCCGCCAAGCCTACAAACTCGCCCTAGGCCTACCCCCTTTAACGTCAACGCGCAAGTTGTTCCAACGAGGAGTACACAATATTGCAGAAGATTTGCATGAAAGTTATCGTCACTCCTAAACCCGACGGGTCAAGCTCACACCCTTCTAAGTGGCATCCTCATATGCCTTAGATATCAAGTACAACCCCAAGAAGAGCAACGAGAACGTTCCGACCTCCACATTCGCCAACACATTCGAGTAGCATAAATCCCGGGAAATATGTACACGCTTCGCAACAAAAAACGCAGCAAAGCTGCGGTCTGTGTGGTTACTAGCAAGCTCGCAGCGAACTCCACAACGCGGTACGCAGACGCTGCATGCTGCAACCACAAATCCGCCCCACGCAGTATAGTGGACAGACCACCAGGGCACTCACATCACCAGCCCCCACGCATTCACCACGTCACACACACCACTGACTAAATCGCCATCGCCCTAGCAGCCGAAACAAAAAATAATACGTCACAATCATCACGGACTCTCAAGTCGCATGCCGCAACTACCAGCTCGGCCACGTATCACCTTTCAGATTCAAGATCCCTCAGAACACCCCCCAGCTTGCCGTCATCTAAGTAGCTTTGACCATGGACACGAGTCCAGGCCTCGACAGAAATGAGGCGGCACATGCCGCTTACCGAGTGCATGCACTCGGGGCCGTTTTTGAAGATAGTCAAGACTAGAAGAAAACACCCCGCACATTCAAAACCTTGTGGAACATCATAGCCCATTACAGACACGAGCGTCCACGATTGCCGCCACCTCACTGCCACCCTTCCTGAGTCGAGACGACCACACTCCGCCTGCTCCAGACCAACTCCTACCCCACCTTAACCCTCCTCCGCCATTCACACCCCTTGCAAATATAGCAACAGCTGCAAATTTTGCCCCTGCCCGGCACCCTGTACCATCTGGTATGGGAATGCCAACAGTTCTGTCGCTCACACTATTTCTCCGTCCCGCGCATGAGAAGTGGTTGACCGGTTGTCTAGCTCAAACATTTCGACCAAGCGCATGCTCATAAAGACGGCACGAGCAGCCAGCAAGGACCAGGGCGTTCCTGACTAGAGGGCAGCCCCCACAGGACCGCTGCTCTCACCATCATGCACCAGTGGGCCATGGAGTCAAAATCCTCTTCTGTTCTCTTCCCTCTTATTCCCACCATTTTATTCTTTTCCTCGCCCATCTCCCTCCACTGCTTTTCACTACCCCCCCCCCCCCCCCAGTTTCACATGGGGAACTACTGGCTAAGCTGACCCACGCCTGACCCATGCGTACGTCACTAACGGATCCCCGTCCCGTCACTAGTAATTTATGGGTGCCGCTTACTCATTAGGGAACCATGCGTTAGTCACGTGATCCAACTGTGACCCACAGGTGTGTCACTGATTGGTCCCCACTGAACGGTATCCACTGACGCACCACCGATTGGCAGAAAGTCAGCGACCCACTATAGAGCAGACGCATGAGAACCGTTTCTGTGTGATTCAGGTTATACAGGCAGACAGACAGACATCTTTGCGCTTATCTAGCCGAAAAACGACAATCGTCGTCCATATTTTTCCGCCGATGAGGTTCGGCTGAATGAAAAACTGACCTGTTTTGAATAAAAAGTTGCTATCGTTGATTGACTACCACCAAAACAGCCCTGAATTGGCCAACCTGAAGGTGGGTTGGCTCCGGACTAGTTAATCGTAATTTTTCTTTATTATAACCCTGGAAATTCATACATCAAGGCATGGTAGTCTACTCTAAAAATTTGCTTCTGAACGAATCCGTGGTTTGAGATGAACACGTCAGCATGGCGGTGCCACAGTATGCTTTAGCCGCTGCGCCATACTACATGGTACCGTCTGCAAAGAGATCATCTACTGAATGTAATAAAAAAATCATGTCTTCAAACTCTTTCGATTTTTACACCTCACAATAGCATCAGTGCATCGTTCATGTGAAAGCAAAAATATACTTCATCTTGCTTTCATATCAAGCCACTGAAGCCGGAACGAATGCCACCCTTTGAAGATTCATTGTCTTGTGAGTATTGCGTGATCGTAGACGACGCATGGTCTGTTTCTTGAACGCGAGTCCCCGCGCATAATTCATACGACGTTTCTTCTGCGCGTCCACAAGTTGGACGCGTTCGATGCATTAGCGCCGACGTTCACTGCTAAGGTCTGGAGTCCCTTCTCCATCTCACAATCTTTCCAATGAGCAGGTAGACGCTCAGAATAGGGCGGTGGACGTCACGCACAAAAAACTCCTTGGGAGGAATTAAGAAAGCAGTGGCGCCTTCTGGAAGAGTGCAAGTCTAAGATTCTTTAGAGGGAGAATAATAGGTATGTGAAACAGAAAACACAAATCCTGTTGTAGGATCTGCTTATCTGGGCGCGACCCCAAGGAACGTCATTGCAAACTTTGGGGAGAACTCATGATTTCCGTTTCCCGAAAGTGTCGGGATTCGCCAATGCGTTAATACAAACTGTTCTTAGAATTTTGCAAAAGCCTTTCGTTTGCAATAAGATCGAAGGGAAGGTTTAGAGGTGCTCAATTTTCAGTTTTGGGAAGTCATTTTTTATTGGTACGTCCGGAAAGGACCGAGTTGGGCATGTCTTCTACGCCGGTGGTCTTTTGGAGATAACATTCTCAAATCAGAAGCAAATGCGTCTGCCAATGCTTCCTCGCGAATCTCTTCTTCAGTCGAAGTTATCAAAAACTAAAATAGAAAAGTTCTAAAGAAGGAGCAGGGAAGCAGAGGCGGACGAAACTGACAATGACAGCAAAACTGAGGAGCTGACAGAGCTACTCAAAAAACGAACCAGAGAGTAAGATCAGACGACGCTGCGCAGCAGGATAGGATTGTTGAAGCAAAAGAGGAAGGAAAAAAGACTGGAATGACTTCCTTTCGCCATGGACATCGATCACAAGTGCCGTTGATGTGCCACCAGAAGATAACTTTGCTACTGACAGGAGAGCCGTGCTACGGCTGAGGACCAAAAACTACAAATAGTCTATTACCAGAGATATGGCGAAAGGCTGTTCCGTCTTCCCATTTCTGGGCCTGGACATCTACTGAAAATGTAGTTATTAAGAAAATCCTGGTCCTGCTTCTCAGCAGGTCGCCGTAGGCCCTGGAAAATGGATAATTTTACGCCCAGTTTTATGCGACCTCCAGTAAAGAAACAACGAGAAAAATTTATTTGTAGCGGAGCAGATGCGCTTCATGTGTTACAGAAAATGCAAATTGATTTTAAGGCACCGGAGACAGAACACCTGAGAAATGAAAAAATGTGGAGAAATTCCAAAAATAGTCTACTAATCCCTAGCATTGTTATGTCGCTTGTCTAAGGTGCGAGTTTTTTACACCTAAATGAGGCTACCAGTAGCGAAAGACGTCGCTCAGTTCTACTCTTTTGAAGTTCTGTTTTGTTTCTTTTTGCATAGATGTAAATTTATACCATTATAGCG
This sequence comes from Haemaphysalis longicornis, assembly GCA_013339765.2. NCBI lineage: Eukaryota > Metazoa > Arthropoda > Arachnida > Ixodida > Ixodidae > Haemaphysalis > Haemaphysalis longicornis. The sequence goes on along the minus strand of CM023451.1, from coordinate 128,499,614 downwards.
ATAAAGTGCCTTTACTTCACTAATTATGTTGTTTTTTCAAAGATGCAAGGCGTACTGAAGACTTCTTCTATTTACGCCATGTTGTATTCGTATTTATAACGTTGTTTCGCGTACCTTTTTGATGTATTCTATGTTTTTTGAGGGAGATGTGTAAGATGCATGTTTTAATTTTATCATCATTTCGGTAGAATGTTATTTTTTTATTTTTCTTATTTTTGGTTTGTCAAAATTCTGTCCTACCAATTATCTTCATTTACGCTATTATAAAAAAATTATACGTGGAACTTCCGCTAAATCGTATATTTTTGGAAAATAACGGCATTAAACAGTGTTGCGCCTTTTCGAAATTTTAATTTTGCATTTTGAACATTCTTTTGGAGGCTTCTTACTTTTATCCTTCGGTTTTTGCGGAACATGCATAAGGTATATATTTTGAATTTATCATCAGAGCTGTTATCCGAACACAAATCGGTCCGGCGTAGACAGAAAACCCCGAGCACACGTGAGCGCATGCCTCGCGGCGACCACCCGGCTTCACCCTGGCATGCGCATGGGCTTACGCCACATGAAGAGCTTCCGCCTTTGTCGTATCGCTCACCGGCACGTAACGCGTGCGCCGCGCCGAAGACGATGACGGCGAATCTGTCAAGCCATCCGTTCACAAGCCACACGTGAAGGAGTTTACATTTCGAAACTGTGCTACAAACGCGGATGCGAAGCAAAAAGGATATTTGCCCTCATTACCCGTAAGCTTGTAGCCGACGGACTTGAACGCGTACAGCGCTGCCATGCCTGAAAAAGACGGCTTAGGCCATGCACGCACTGGGGTATACCATCTTTAGAGAATGGCGTGCTTACAACTAAATGGGCTTTAAAAAGCAACTATATCACGTTTGCTAGTACCTTTAAACCACAAAGGAACATTTGAAATGCACAATTGTTCAAATACATCGACAGGAAAAACTTTCTTATTCCACTTGTCTTGAGCGTGAGTTTTTTCCACTGAACGTTTTTAGTTGTTGCAAATCCTGTCCGACCAATTATCGCCATTTACGTTATTATAAGGACCAGAAGTGAAACTTTCGCGAAATCTGCATTATTGTGGAAATGCAGGGTGTTACACGGTTCGCCATTTTCCGTAATTTTTTAATTATTTTTCTAATTTTTAGTGTTTCAAAATTTCTTTCTACCAATTATCTCGTTTACGCTAATAACTCCGCAAGTACCTGAAATTTTGATGAAATGGCCCATGCGTGCTACCTTTTGCCCTGTTTCCGTAATTCTTTACATTCTTCTTATTGTTTTATTTTTTCAAAATTTCGTCCGACCAATTATCCCCATTTACGTTATATTAAGGATTACAATTCATTTGAAGCTTTCACGAAATCTGCATTATTGTGGAAATGTAGGGCGTTACACGGTTCGCCATTTACCGCAATTAATTTATATTTTTGTTATTTGTTTATTTTCAAAATTTTGTTTGACGAATTATCTCCACCTACGCTATTATAACGATCACAGGTGAAACTTTTGCGAATTATTGTTATTCTGGAAATGCCATGCGTTATACGATTTGACATTTTGATTGATTGTAGGGTTTTTAACGCGCCGACGCAGCGCAGGCGATGAGGTGCGCCGTAGTGGAGGGCTCCGGATTAATTTCGACCACCGGGGATCTTTAATGTGCGCCGAAATCTCGTAACACGGGCGTTTTTGCTTTTCGCTCCTCATGAAAAGCGGCCGCCACGGCCGGAGCCTCGTGCTCAGCAGCGCAACGCCTTAGCCACTGAGCCACCGCGGTGTCGATTTGACATTTCTCATATTTTTAAATATTTTTCTATTTTTTTAGTTTTTTAAAATTTCATCCGCCCAATGATCTTCATTCCCGTCCTTTTAAAGATTAAATTTGGAACTTTCGCGAAACCTGCACTATTGTGGAAAGGCAGGGCCTTACACGGTTCGCTGATGATGATGATGATGGTGTGGTGGTGGTGGTGGTTGGTGCTTAATGGCGCAAGGCCAACATAGGGGAAAGAGTGCCAGATAAGAAGTTACTGAATTTTGATGAGATCGTAAATACTAAAAATGTGACTAAAGTAAAAGTGATTGCAAAACAAAAGACAATGGAGATGGCTCGGTGTATAGGCACAGATGATTACACGTGATATGACCAGAGCTGCAGAAATTTTACGTCATCTAAAAATTAAAAACACGTTGACTAGGAAAACATTGGTTCGTAAAAAAAAAGCATGATGGGTGAGTGGAATGTGTCGTCTGTATAATTAGGGAAATGTTTGTGTTCATATTGCAGTGCATTGCATGTGATTAGTCTGTTAACTACGGATAGGTCCCTTCCACACCTCCTACACATGGGTCGCTAAGATCCAGTGAGCAGGTGGGAGTGCGTTACATGTGTGTGGCCTATCCGCAGCCTAGCCAGGGCGACTTCAGGTGTATCTGTTGTGTAGTCAGTTATGTAGCGTCCCCAGTTGTGGTTTTATTACGTGAAGTTTGTTGTCTGTTTTTGACTCCAGTGTAGTTGCCATGTGTTACGAAGCTGTCGTCTGATGTGTGTCTTTAGGTCGGTGTAAGGTACTGTTGTTAGTCACTGTGGTCATGAGAGCAGCAGCACCAGCCATTCGATCAGCGGTCTCATTGCCAGGGATCCACAGTGACTGGTACCCAGCATATAGTTATTTGAAGATTTGAGGCATATGCAGTCATTAGTACCTTGAAAGAGCATTGATCACATAGTTTTTAGGACGACTTTCCTGATGACAGTGCCTGCACAACGCTTAGAGATCTGTGTAGACGATGGACTTTTGCAATTTTATGTTCGAGGATGTTATTTGAAACTGAGTAAGATGCCATACGCTTCTGCCGTGTATATACTGCTATGAAAATTTCATTGTTTTATTAACGCCAAAATTTCGTTCCGTGCGCTGCACAAGAGGACAATAGAACAGTTTTCGACGCGTCGCTGTAAGAATTCGGCGCACCGTACTTGTCCTGCAGGAACAGGAAGGCTGCAGAATCGTACTCCTGGGTAGCTTTAATTTTTTTCTGCTAGTGTGAATGAAAGGTCTCATGATACAGACGAAAGATGCCTGGTGGAATTAAATTATGGATGGGTTGTCTTGTGCGTTTCTGACGGAGAGACCGTGAGTGCAGAAGCCTCCTCCTCACTCTGAGAGAAAAAGTACGGAAATGAGATGGCCTCCTATTAAAAGAGTTGCAAGTTGATGGTATCGTTCATGATGGGATCTAAAAGGAGGTTTGGTAAGAGACACGATCTTAGATACATTACAAGCAGGTCAACATACTCCCGCTGATGCCCCTAGGCACCATTTGTCGCACTCGACATAAAGTCTTTCGACAGGGCTAGTGCGGAAAGCGCCGCATGAGAGGGAAGGCCAAGATGCAGCACTGGGTCGAGCATTTTCAGTGCGGTCCTTTGTGTCGACCCATACAGGACACTGCCGTAGTCGAGCCGCGATCCCGCCAAGGCTGTGTAAAGGCACAGCAGGAGTTATTTGTCAGCCCCATAAGATTGATGTGAGAGGACCTTAAGAATATTCATTGTTTTTAAGCATTTGCGTTTGAGCTGTTTGATATGACGAATGAATGTAAGTTTTTCATCGAATAAAATACCTAAAAACTTGTGCTCCTTGTTCATAGGAATCGGCACATTCAACAGAGTGATGTCTGGGTCCGGGTAAACCCCGCACTTCCTGGAGAACACAACACAGGAGCTCTTTCCATAATTAATTTTGAAACCATTCTTGTCTGCCCAGCCGGCAAGTTTATTGACGCCGAGCTGGACTTGACGTTCGCAGATGGACATATTACATGATTTAAAGGATATCTGGACGTCGTCTACATACATGGAATACGAGATTGTAGGTGGCAATGCCTTTCCAAGAGAGTTCATCTTAACTATGAAGAGCGTGCAGCTCAACACTCCACCTTGCGGCACGCCATTTTCTTGCACATGTACCCTTGACAGTGCAGAACCAACTCTGACGCGAAAGGTTCACTCCGACAAACAACTAGCAAGGGTGTTAAACATATTACCAGAAACAACGAATGACTTGAGGTCACTAAGGATCCCATAACGCCAAGCGATGTCATAGGCCTTTTCGAATTCGAAATTAAACAGAACTGTTTGTGAATGAAGGCATCCTTGATGTATGACTCTAGTGCCACAAGTTGATCGTTTGTGGATCTCCCCGCCCTGAAGCCTGCCTGGCAGCTCTCGAGAAGGCCGTTGTACTCCAAAAAGTACACGAGCCTCCGGTTTATCATCTTCTCGAGAAGCTTGCACAGGCAGCTGGTCAGGGAAATGGGTCGATAGCTAGCGGGAGAAGAAGGGTCCTTACCTTCTTTCAAGAATGCTACAACTATGGCATCCCTCCAAGAGTTTGGAATGTGCCCCGAAAGCCATATCTTGTTGAAAAGGCGGTATTGTTACAAGAGTGTCTGTGTGTAAGTTCTGTATCATTGTATATGTGATGCGGTCTGGGCTGGAGTGAGGGCTTACACGTGTCGGAGCACCCTCCTCAGCTCATGAAGTGTGAACTCAGAGTTATAAGAAGGGCTGATCTGTCATTGTCATGTAAAGGTTCTTTTAGGCCACGAGTTTGTGTTTCATGAAAGTGTTTGTTAGTGTGCTGAACTAGATACGTGTTGGAAGTGTTGTGCAAGAGTGTCAGCTGGTCCCCTGTTGTGGTGACCAGAGGCAGGCTGTGTGTTTGTTGTCCTTTTGAGTTTGAGTATTCGTGTCCATACTTTTCGTGTGTCTGTGTAGGAGTAAATCGAGCTATGAATGAATGGCAACTATTGCGTTTTGCATCACGGCGACACGGTTTTCCAAAACGCCTTTGCCCATTTGAACAAAAGGAGTTCTCTGACGTGTGGTACCGACGAAGGATACCCACGCTTTGTTCTGGGCCTCTCGTGCCGCCCCTCCTCATTCCACCACGGCCTCCGATGTTTTGCGCGGAGCACCAGAGGCGTGGGGAATGGACTTTTTCAGCGGATGTCGAGGATGTGCGCCGTGACGTAGTTGGGTTGCCTGCTCAACGTGCAGGGTGTGTTAAGGACGTGTAGTGTAGTTTAGATGAATCTGTAACTGTATTCCAGTTTGATTCTTGCTTCATTAAACCTGTTCTGGGAAGATGGGGACTGCTCGGGCCTCTTACCTATGTATGTAGTGAGGTGGGAAGTGGTCACTACCATAGGGTCAGTGCCCACACCCCACTCAAGACATGGAAAGTGAACTGCAGATCCAATAGCCAAGTCAAGGTGTGAATAAGTGTTGTGTCCTAATTACTAATATGTTGGCTGTTTCTGGGTTGAAAAGAAATGCTCCCGACGTATGTTAAGAATTTCTCAATTAGGCGACCTCGGGCATCCGTGCGAAGCAGAGCCCCAAAGAGAGTTATGTGCATTCAGGTCGCCTATCTTCTAGAATGGAAAGGTTCGGGGAAACTGATCTACCAGACCCTCGAAATTGAGCTCGAGAGCTGGAAGTCAGGAGGGATGTTAAAGAGAAACCTAGTGTTATAAACCTATTGAAAATTATCGTTCGAATGGCAACAGCCTCTAGGATGGTCTTCGTAGTTGGGCAGTGTGGCCACGCACAGGAATTTCCAGGCAATGATGGCCACACGACCTGAGGATGTGCCCTACCATTTTCTGCCCCCTTCCTCGAATTACCATGTAACTATTCAAGAAATTGCTTGTGCGTGCCAGTTTAATGGGTTTTCTTGGAGACACATTACACTTAGCTTGATTGAATGCAGGCAGCTCATAGACATCAAGATTTTTAAAGAAGCCCTCTGCGGGTTCCCACTTCCATTGATGATATTTTCTGTCCCCATTATTGAAGTTAGAGGTCCTGGAGTTATGTTTTGCGTTGTTTATGTTGGTCGGCTTTCAGGTTGGCTTGAACTTCTTGGAAGGGTTTTTTAAATTTTTTCTACTTGACCTGTACGCCCCGAGCCGTTCGTTCCGCTGTGGTGCATGCCGGAACGGCTCGACGTCCATGTCGTCATCTGAAGGCAAGGGGTGCCCAGCGGACTGGGCCCTCTAGACTTTGGCTTGGCACCCTTCCCGGTGCCCCTTTGTTGGAGCCGCGACCCGCCCCCAGCGCGTCAGGAGCACCCCAGGTGGCAGAGGTGGTACGGCGGGGTGGGCAACTGCGCGGGTGCCTCAGTCTCCATCTCCCTCCGTGCCCTCGCGTGTGCTTCGGGCCGGTAGGTAGAAGGAAACAGTTTATGAAGCAGCATCCCCCAACGGACGCTGGTTGCCACCCACAGCCACTGCTCTGAGCAGGCGGTGTGGTGGCGGGTTGGGCCGCCGGACGGCAACCCTGGGGGGGGGGCAACCCCCAGCGAGCTGCGTCGGCGTGCTTCCCAGGGGAAAGACGGGACAGCGCAAACCTCTTTCGCGCTCTGGGAAGGTGATGTTCTCTTTTACTTTCAATGCAACGATCTGTTTTTCTAATTTGAACTCTCACAACTCTTAGAATAAGCGCCGTGTGGTCCCTGGCAGTTCGCATAGCTGAAGCTCTCGGATGCACAATAGTCGGTTATGTGGTCAGTGCTGCACATTTTGCGCAAGTCAGTTTACCACAGCAAGAGGTTGTGCCGTGCCCAAACCGCTGACATTTGAAGCAAGCGCGGCGTGGGTTCGGCACGTAAGCTCGGATTGGACATCTTAAAAACCTGCGTTGACCGACTCAGGAAGTATTGAGTGGTCAAACGTCAAGATTATGTGCTGGGTAGGAATTATTTGATCATTTCGGCGTATGGTAATTCTCCTCACTGCTGTCAGCTCCTGATCTGGAAGGCCCTCGAGCAGATCTGCTTCAGTTTCATTCATTAGATCCCGATCGAGATCGAGCCCTGGCAGCTATTGAGGCTGTGAAGAGCGTGACCTTGATGTCTACATCGACCATGCGCGTTTTGTTGAGGTGGATACAGGATTGTTGTTTGTTTCCAACTTCAATTAGGACTTGTCTTGTTTGTGAGCTTCTTAGCCTTGTACGAATTTGCCTATAAGGCTTGCAACAAACTGGAAATAACAAAGAAGACTGGGAATTGATGGGTTTGGACTTATCCAGGTATTCCATTATCAAAAAGCGCGAGCAGTTATCGGGCTTTGGAAAGAGAGATGGCAGGCGAAGAAGGAAAGATACTTCGGTGCGGCCCCTTTTCAGGGACCGATCACGTTGCGGGGGGATTAGAAAATGCCATATGATACAGAAAAAGTAGGGAACGGGGGGGGGGTACTTTTTCGTCAGCCTTACCCTGATAACTGAAGAGGTCCCGGAGCTCCCTGCCTGGTAACAGACAGGGGGCCCATCCGCCGAGCTTTACCTGGGCTCCGACGGCCACACGTTTGTGGTTCTACCCTTCACCATACAACACACTCGCCATGGTTGGATCCAGCCTACGTTTGGGTGCTCGGGGTCCGCGGTGTCGCCAACACCGTAACCAAGATTTCTCAAGGTGCCCCGTGCGTTACATGGGTTCCGCCATTTTCCGTATTATTTGACATTTTCTTATTTATTATTTTTTCAAAATTTCATCACACAATTATCTCCATTATACGGTATTGGTAAGGATTGCATTTGAAACTTTGGTGAAATCTGCATTATTGTTTAAATGTGGGGGGTTACACGGTTCGCTATTTTCCGTTATTATTTTATATTTTTGTTATATGTTAGTTTTTCAAAAATTTTGTTTGACCAATCATCTCCACCTACGCTATTATAAAGAATACAGGTGAAACTTTTGCGAATTCTGCATTATTGTAGAAATTTCATACTTTATACGTTTGACATTTCTCATAATTTTTTAATATCTTTGTTATTTTTTATTTTCAAAATTTCATCCGCCCATTTATCTCCATTCACGCATTTTAACGAATAAATTAGGGCTACGATGGCTCACATCCTGTGGGACTGCTCGGCAAGACCTACAGAAGCGTCAATGGAGACAAAGATCCTCGCCGTGGTAACTGACGCGGCGCGGAGCTGACAAGGACGTACAACTACAGGCCGTCCAGCAGATCCTGGCGGCACTTGAACAGCATCGCCCGAGCGAAAGCCGAGAGGGCCCGGCCGCCAGCGCGGGCAGGCCGGAGGACCTCGACACTAGTAGCGAGGGAGCTGCCTAGTAAAGAGCCCAGCCGGAAAGACGTAGGGCCGCGTCACGGCACTTCGGTAACGGAGGTCACTGCAGGCGATTTTAATAAAGTCTTCACTCACTCGCGAAACCTGCTTTATTGTGGAAATGCAGGGCGTTACACGGTTCGCCATTTTCTGCGATGGCGACGATGATGAAGATAGCGAACACCGTTACCACAGGAATATGCCCTAAGATTGTTCCCCCTAGTGTGGATCCCCCATCTAAAAGAAAGTAGCGTAAAAATTCTTGCATATGTTTTGCAACCCATATAGCAAGTAAAAGTAACCAGATCCTGCGAAGATGGGGTTGAAACTGTAGCTAGCGGGTTGTGACTGAAATTACGAAAACACACTTTAAGATGCAGTGAAGCCGGGAGCATTAAAGTCTTTTACCAGAAGCATTAAAGTGATTTATTATCATTTTCATCATCGTCAAAATCATCATCATAATCATTGCCTTCTTCATTTGCGTCTCTTTCTTCTCTCCTTTATTATAATCGGGAAGTGAGTTCACAAACCGTATCCCGTAGGCGTCGATGACACGTGGCGTCGTCTATATAGGCTCGTTTTAGCCTATATCTACGTACTTATACTCTGTTTAAACGAACTCGAGCTGTCTAATCCCGTGGCATAGAGGTAGAATTTATCTACGTGGTTCTTATACGCAGTTTAAACTAACTCTGGCTGTCTGGTCCCGTGGCATAGAGGTAGCATTTATCGACGGTGTTCTTATACGCTGTTTAAACTAACTCGGACTATCTTGGTCCCGTGGCATAGAGGTAGCATTTATCTATGTGGTTCTTCATACGCTGTTTAAACTAACTCGGGCTGTCTGGTCCCGTGGCATAGAGGTAGCATTTATCTACATGATTCTTATACGCTGTGTAAACTAGCTCGGGCTGTCTGGTCTCATGTATAGGTTTTGTTTCTGGCTATCAATCGCCTGAACCTGGTCCGAAACCCCCAGGAGCCGGTTAATGGGCTCGTTTCGGCACATATCAAAGTGCTTCTTATAATCTGTTAAACACAGTCAGCTGTTTGATGACGTGGTAAACAGAGGTTGCGTTTCTAGCTAGCAATCGCATGAACCAGGTTCAAGTCCCGCAGGAGCCGTTTCGTTTTTTTAATTGGTTGTTATACTTGAAAGGCATTTATTTTTATTACGCTTATTACGCATGGTATCTGTTTATCGCAGATTTGTGCTTTCTAAGCAAAATGTTGGTTGTTTTTTTTTTCTGTTACGCCAGTTTCATCTCTCGTTTTGTATGGTGTTTTGTACTTTTCATGTTTTTTTTTTTGTCTGATTGGGCTATTTACCTCGATTATGTTCGTAGATTAGCGTCGTGTTATCCCTGGGTAGGCCAGTTTTTAACCAGAATACTGCTTGGTTGGGCAGTTTTTCCCGTTCAGGTTGGTTTCAAGTGTCCTGTAGCTAGCTCAGCGAAGATTACTTGCTGAAACTGTACGAACAAATTGTTTTGTTTTAAGTTGGAGTTATCTTCCCCGGAGTCGGCCTGTCGACGTATTGCGCTTCAATGGAAAGAGAAACAACGGCTAAGAAAGAGGCGCAAACACCATATAGGAGTAAAGAAGTCTTTGATAAGTATTACCATAGAAGCCATATTGTTTTCTCGTTCAAATCACATAAAATATTTTACGACATATTTTGGTTTAACTGCATTCTTTCATTATTTTTGCGCGATCAGTCATTTTGCCTACCATTCTTCGGTTCAGCCGGAATATCGACTTGCGGAAACCAAACATGCTGTCGCAGTAGTAGTCATTCTTGCCTACGCTTAGGTACCTATAGAATTCTTGCAATGTTTTCCGCTATCTTACATAAAATACTAGCTACGAAGGAAATAAACTGGAGTGCCTTACCTAAAACCCTAGTCCTCGACATCGTAGGTTTTAGTATTACGCACTTCCGTGCCGTGTACGTTTCAATACCACTCTAATTAGTTTTTGTGCGGACGGTGAAGCCGACAAGGCTCGATAATAGTAGAAATCAAAATATCACATAAGATTGTTGAAAGATTTAGCTCTAGCACAGTGGCACGTGATCAGCGCAGTGGAGGCCTCGAAATTAGATATCGTGCCTAGACATTGAGCCGCGTCGGGACGCGCCAAAGTGGACACCCTCAAACGTGTCTCGAGCCGCTGCAAATATTGACAGTGGAGGGGATCTCCCGCAACTTTGCTGGGGCATAGCTTCACCCGCCGTCTTCCCCCGCGGAGACGGAGCGTTCATCCACTCGACGGCGACAGGCCGAGAGAGCTTGGCGGAGCGTGGCATAACCCGGGGGCCCATCGGGCGCAAGATACTTGCTGAGGGGTCGCAAATGGCGCTTTTGTTTGAAGGACAGCGAACCGTCCTCAGCGCCCTAAGGAGCCACGAGACGCAAAAGCAGAAAAAGTGCTAGCTGAAGAAACAGTATCACGCAAACACCGCCTAAAGCCCCACGTGCTTCTTGGGTTTTATGTTTACTTAGTGCTAGTGCATACTCGGAGCATCGAATGGAGACTGATCACCTCTTGTTCCCGAGAGGACGATGACGACATCATGCACCGTGATGGCAGTTTGTGAGGTGATCTACATAAAATACTGTGTTTTAAGCATGCCGACGAAACAATGACTAGCAAAAATAGTGCTACTGAAGTTTACAGTCGGCTACTTTTATGATAATCGCAGAACGCGTGCACGTACGCCTTTTATTATTTCTTCTATCCCAAAATGCTGCGCAAGCGAAGATATGGGGGGGGGGGTGGGGGGGGGGGGAGTTTGGAAACCGGCGATCCTCCGTTGTTGTTTTCGAGAAATAGCTTGCGTGCACTGGGCCCTGCCTACATATAAAAAAGGAGTAGTTTGTGGTTCAAGATTCAGAATGTTTATTCGATATCTTATTCCTTTTAAAATGCCGGATGTTTCTAAGATATGCGGGTCCAAACAATACTTTTGGACGTGCGGATAATGTTCGGCTCTGAAATGTGACGAAAAATGTGATAAGTTAGCTCTGAAACTTCTGCTACTTGGCGGAGGACGCATGCCTCACCAAGGGTTTGAGAAGGGAACGAACGAGAGAGACAGACGGAACTTAATAACGAGAGGTTGTAATATAGAAAAAACCGAATTCAACAACAATGTCAGCTGTCAGACACTAAGATCTACGAACGCCTTCTCGGCAGATGAATGTCAACAGGTGAACCGACATCCTGTATATTGAAGGAAGATTTTCAGCCCTGAGAGGTTTGTGTTTGGACTGAGCGCAAATACTTCGGGGAGAGGAGCACCGCTTAGACAGAGCACGGTAATCTGAAAGACAATACAGCTCTTTGTCAGGCGGCTCTGGCCACTACATGATGTGAACAAAGCACGATGCAAACAAAGACGGAAAGGGGGGTCGAGTGTCTTATGACCAGATTAAAAACCAGCGGTAAACACAGGGCACAGTAGAACAAAACGGCGGGACAAGCTGGCACTAACAACTGAACGAACAAGGCACTTGAGCGCCTAATCCATCCAAACATGTACCAACTAGCCCAGTCCAACGCGTTGGTGTCTTTTGACCCTTCTGCAGGCAGAGTGAATGCGCTTGATGAAGAAACCCGTAGGGGGTATAACCTTCACCCCAACTGATGGCATCCGGTCCTCAAACTCCGGAGTAAAGCGAGCTAGGAACAAGTCAGAAAACGTTTGGGTAGTGGGCGTGGCATACGGCCAGATGGAAACCGTTGTTCGTGTTTATAGCGGTAAAGTCTCTGGCCGCCATTGCCGTTAAGTGCCAAGGGGAGTTATCTATCGAGAGAGTGGCATGAGATCGCCAAGGGCATCATTGGCTTAGGAGTCAGCTATCTCATTCTCATTGGAGCTGTCTCCGAAGCGCAAATGTTTGTTTGACAAAAGCGTAGCTGAAAGAAAAAGGTGTGTGGAAACTGAACACAAGAGGCGCTCACAAGAAACACTTGAGTCGGAGAAAGCGATCTGAAGGGAATTAATATGGAAGACTAGAAAGGGCCATAATGATTTATAAATACTTTCACTTGCGACACGTTGTATCTATAGGTACGATCTAGTTATGGTGGATAACAAGTGAAAACAAAGTAGCTGAAAGAATACTGTGAAAAAAAATCTGAGATTGCATAGGAAGCACATCATATGCGATGTACCCCGTCTTTCTCCAACTTTCTTACTTTCATCTCTTTTCCCTTTTATAAACCTTCTTTCATTTTCCGCGCGGCAAAAATACGGAGCGAGGAAAAGTAAATGATTAATCACAAATTAGACCACGGTTCATTTTGTCTCCGTGACGCGCCCTACATAGGCACGCTGTGTCGCAATAACGATCGCGTCTAAAAGCTGTTGGGTGCTCACGGGGAAATTGAAATGTGTCGAAAAATATTCTTGATTATCAGATCTGTATACTCAAGGAGTAAGTTTGCGTCAACTTCGTCAAAATGTTTGAGGGCAGTTTTGTACTGCTACAGTGGCTGTAGTACTGCGGACGTCTTCGCTCTGTCAATTTCCAGCGTATTTGCCTTTTCAAAGACACAAATCGCAACTTCACTTTTAAAGCGAAGCTTTTCTTTGCCTCAGTGATGACGAGCGTCTACTCAAAGATGCACTGCAGGAAAGCTACATGTCTCGACGACGATGATGATCGTGGGTGAAGTGAAAGATGGTTCAACCGAAACAATGAAAGTTCGAACCGCCAACGATTAAAGTCCGAACTAAGATGAAATCGAACGAATCCTTCACAAGATTTTCAACCATTTTTCTCGTTACACGAATGGGCGTTTGCACTTTTTGCCTAAATGGTCCTCCGCAATCAAGTCATGCGATTTATGTTGTATTTATGCTTAGGAACACCCAGAAAAAATAAGGTTCTACAAAATTTATGTAGGAATGACACAGTTACATGGCGTCAAACCTTGGACTTTTCAGCTGCTGGGTTTTTTATCTGAACAGAGTAGGGCGATGATGCCGGTCACCAGACAGCAACGGTGCACAAGGGCAATTGTAAAGCAGCTACGAGAAACAACCGGCCACCGCAAATGCGCAAGCAACCACTACAGAGACATGTCTCGTTGACGCCATGATGTGTGCTTTTTGGGATTGCAGGTCCGAAAGGCACGTTATTCGGCTTATGGGCATCCTTGCACTGAACTAGGCAGCGCACTCCGCAATACAAAACGAACTTCACGCCGTATAATTATTATCCTGGTTCGAGCGAAAGAAGCTCCTTCGCTCAACCATTCATGAATACAAGCCTGATTTGTCATGCTCCTCCTGGCGCATTAATCAGCTCGAGCAACGCGCTGGCAATCAATCACAAAACTGCGAATCAGTGAATTTAAAGGCGTTTTCCTCTCATGTTTGTAATAGAAATGCGCTCTGGAAAATACGTTTCCCAAAACCGCCTTTAAGGCGCTATTCCGGTGATGTGCGCCTCATAGATGAAACAACTGATGGAGCTGAAGCTTAGTGAAAGCACTGACACGGCGCTATTCTCGTGGTGCATACCTAATGAATCGTGCGTTTGCTTGAAAATCAAGGAAATCAGTAGAGGCGTTTACAACCAGGTTATTACCAGAAGACCGAGAGCGAAATTTATTTCTTCATATGTCTTGGCAAATATTTAGCGTGCGTTCATCGTAAACGCATGTTAGGCTGCTAACGAAGATTGAGTGCGCGAGAGCACTTCTGCACCCGCAAATGATAGCAGGTTCTTGCTGCTGAACTTCAAATGGCAGTCTTACTTCCTTCCTGTATCAGCGGCCATCTCTTTTAATTGTCAGCCCACGAGTTTGAGAACATTGACGGTAAAGTGCGGCGTTTTAGCACCACTGTCGAAGAAAACCGAGCATCTAATCGTCTGTTTTCCATCGAACATCGAGGTTTCTTCACATTACTATTCGCTCCCGTTTTAAACCAATACTACGCTGTAATAATTGCGTCTGAAAAAAAAACGGGAACTTCACGCTGAACAAAACCAAAGCCTGGGTTTCTATCCTACCCTTTCTTTACACTGCCGTAATCCATCGTCGTCGCCGCGTAGGGGGAAAGGTGCGCACGTCACTACATTATTTGTATTTTTTTTACTTTGTGCTGAAAGCCCGACCAAAAACAGAAGAAACCTACCCAGAAACTTTCACCAGTTTGCCTCCGCAAGCGAGGCTGTTAGGTTGTTGTCCGGCAGAGTTAAATAATGGCACTGTAAACGGGCTCCAGATGCTGCGGTGCCCTAAATCAAAATGCTCCAACTCCGAACTATGGCAATTCAATACCAAGGTTAGAAGCCAGCTTTCATGACTTTTTAATACTTCGTTTATGCAGCCCATCCCAAGGATGCGCAGAATGTACTGAAAGCCATGCGCTCCGTTCGTATTCTAACTTATCTGGATAGTTCCTTGAAACAAATCTTAGGTCGGCACAACAAGCCACGGCATGGTAAATAATAGGGACAACATGCTTAATATTGCGTTGGGGATCAAGGGACGAATTTCAGCTAGAGCTGAAATTAATTGTAAGAAGGAGGATTGGACTGGTCATGTAATGCAAACGACGGACTACTTGTAGACCATTCAGTTGACGCAGTTGGTGCTAAAGGACGTCAAACGAATCTCTTTTTTTTTCTATCTATTCGGTCAAGTATTTCTTACACGACAGTGGTTGGCACGCCGATACACCAAATATGGTCCTCAGCTTTCCAGAACGGTTTACTGGCATAAGGTGCTAGTTGTTACCAAGTTATGTATTGTTACCTGAGGGAGAAGATATCGAATCAAGTGGCCAATATTACTGTCAAAAAAGAAACCTCCAAATATGGGCACGCTGTGGCAAATAAGTACGGTGTTGTTGGTCTATCTTGGTAAAAACTGTCTATTTCCATTTTTTTTTCGGGGGAGGGGGGGGGGGGATCGAATGCTGGGTTTAGCTGGAATTTACCAACAAAGCTAAACACAGCATTCAGTGTGAACAACAACAACGGAAAGAAGGACTATCGCTACAGTGAACTAGAATACTATCGCGTCCGAAGTCACCGTTCCCGTCATTTGTCCTCATGCAGCTTTTACATAGCCTTTCGTTCTCCTGCGCAATTTCCTGTTCAGCTGCACTTCTGGTCCATTAGAAACAAACAAGAAAAGACGTCGCCACTTTTTTTTGTTCCGGGCAACAGCGTCGCTTCGGCGGCCGTCGCATTAAGCGGTGTCGTCTCCGCGTCATCTGGCCTGCGCTTTGTTGGCCGGGATTGATTAACCATCGATTGCAGCCGGTGCAGCACTTGTGCCGGTTGGGGCTCCCTGACAAAGCCTTCTTGATATTCTCGCGTTCCCATGTTTCCCCGGTGCTACCCTTGCCCCCCTCCTCGCCACTCCTTTACACGGCACGGCATGGCCCGCCCTGCCAGGCGCCAGTGAAGAGCATGACCTTTGTAACTCGATGTTTGATAGCTCAGTGATGGAGTTAGGTGTCGTGTAGCCACAGTCTTCAATCCTGTTGAAGCGAGCCCTTGTGTAGTTCTTCGTGTACGTCTTGGGAGTAAGCTTCGAACGACTTCTCAGAGTACGAAGTGAAAAGAAAAGGGCAGAACAACACTGCGGAATTACTTTGGACATGTTCTCTTCCACCCGTAAATATTAGCGTCTAAAAACGTTTTTATGCTCTCTGAGATCCCAGGAGCAATAGAGCCAGAACAATGGCTGTTCCGGAGGTAAGCAACTACGCGGATGGCACTTCGAGGGACTCCCGGTCTCACACATCATCATGAAAACTGTCCTTTCAGCTTGTTTCTGCACAGCCTGAAAAACAGGAGAACAGCAGTATTTTTTCAAAAAGACCCATTGTTGTTATCCAGAAAGCGACTAACCTGCTCGTATTTGTAATTCTACTCCGCGAGTTTGTTGGGCAAGGCAACCTAGTCGTATTGGTTAACTCCAGCATGAGCGGGAACACAGGCAACACACACTGTTCGTCTCGTGTTGCATCTACTTAGCATGACAAACGGTACAGGGGTACAGGCAAGTAAATTTCATGTATAAGTTTATGTATGTTGCGAGCCCCAATTCGTTTGAATTATTGAATTAATCTTTAGTTGCCAAAGAGTGTGCGTTCTGGAATGAACAGAATGCATGGTAGCAAACATAACAGCAAGAAATAATTCTCTTTGGTCGACTATAAGTGCGGACAGTTCCTTGCCCAGGGAGAATTACTCTCTGTAACGTTATAGGCAACCCCTGGTACGAATGCCTGAATTTTAGAGGAAAGAAGTCCTGTCGTGTAGGCAGCTGAGGCAGTGAGAGAACCATTCGTATTGACACTTAAAGAGGCACTGAAATATGCAAGACAGGGTATACGTGAGAGTAGAATACCAGACCCCTGGCCTCACGAGGAAACTATCGCGAAAATAGAAGGGTCCTTTCTGCGTCGTTGAGAGGCTGTCAGCTATAACATGTAGAGTGAAGGGATCAGACGCGGGGATAAAAACTGTGGTTGACCCTTGTTTCATAGGAATCGGTAAAACACGTAAGTGAAATGGCCCTTCAAGGGAGCATGTGAATGTCTATTGTTCACAGATCTGAACTTGCACATCGCTATTTATATTTCGTCGGTATGGCACCGTTACACGCATCAACATTAGACACTGCATTACACGCGCCGGAGCATTGCGTAAATGCGATTGAAACCCCAGGTGCTGGCAAAACATGCGAAAGAAACAGAACGGGTTGTCAGCGAATCATTTCGTGAAGTCATGGTCCCCTACAGGGAAAAGAGAATGATTTGCTGGTCGGCAGCAGTCTTCTAGGCGTGCTTGGCGAGCGACGTCCTGCTGGCGGGTCGCTTCGTCAAAGGTGCGGCCACATTGGTCCTGCTCCGTGGCGTGTACGCCATACGCTTGCGTTGCTACGAGCTCAGCTTGTGAAACGCAGCGGCGGTGTTCCACAAGCTGAGCGGCGGTCCACATAGGCGGCGGACGGATACGCTGCTATACGCTGCCCTATCGAGGCGCTAACTATCGGCGCTCATTAGCGTCAACACGCACTATTTCTCTTCACCTCTCCCAGATGGAAGAATCATCTGAATGGAGAAGTTGGAGGGTAAGGGCATAATGCTGCGTTCGTACAGTTATCCAGGGCATGACTTCATTGCTTCAGTTGGCAGAGCCTTTCACACCTCCCGTTGCGGTCAGACTGATCGTGTGCTCGAATCCTAGCGCGGTCACGCCAATAGAACTTTTTCTGGTGATGTCATTTCCGTGACGGATATGACGTCGGTGAGGTTTCTGTACCGCGGCATAAAACACTTTGGGGTTAAAAAAATTCCAAGAATGCCCCACCAGTGGTCCGCCCTCGCCGCACTCAGAAAAGGTTGGGAATGAACGATGAACAACATCCCGCCTCACGAGAGGTGTAGTGCAGCGGCAAGCCCATTTGCAGATACGCTTCCCGGAGCCCACATGGAGGAAATCATACACTATTCTTCCCCGGCTACCCAGGAGATACTAGGCGGCTCTGCTTAGCCGACGCATGGCTACGCGCTCCGTAGCAGGGGTAATGCGCTTACCCATCGGTTGTGAGCATCTGTCCACGAGCTAGTTGAGGATCCGCACGAACTGGGTCCACGCCTGCCTAAGAGATAATGATTTCCAGGCGGAGGTTAAGTGATAACATTCGCTTGGGCCATGTATATACGAGTTCATAGGGAATTTATGCCTAAACTTTACTGGTGCCGGTGCGTCTCGCCGAGTGATATAACTTTACTCGGTGTGGTGTTGTGGCGTCGTGGGGCGGTTTCCTTATGTGTGGTACCCAGCTATAAATTCCGGGTCTGCAGTTGTGAACGAGACTTTTGCAGGAATAAAAGTCTTTGTAGGTAAGCTGGTTTGACGTTCGGATGTATACACCGGCCGCTGACTGCGTGTAACCGATTCACGGAAGAGCCGACGTGCGTACCATCCCGTGGGAGACGTCCGTTTGCTGACCCCGGCGCCCGGTGGAGGCGTCGCCAATTCGAACGGAGCGCGCAACAACCAGCCACTGCCAGTTTCCCGAACCAGCACCCAGCTATGCCTTCTTTTCATGCATGGGCGAAGGTGATAAGGCGGCCCACACGCCACTAGATCGCGCTCTCACCACCCGCCGTTCCCGGAAACGCCGTAGGAGACATCCGGAAGCGCGCTCCCTCATCTCGGCCGAGGTCGAGCTGACTGTCATCCCTCGTACCCACCTAGCAGACCAGCGAGCCCGTAGCAGAACTTTGAGTTCTCCCACATGGCCTTGCAGCGTGCGTCGACACCACCGTGCCCCGGAACGAGAGTCTTGACCTTTCCTGGCCAACAGTGCAAGCGCACCTCATGAACCCCGGCCACAGAGCGAGAGGCCCCTTCTCTAAGGTCCAGCGCCAGCCGCCTTTCTGACCAGCTCCTACGAGTCACATCATGTCGCCGGGTGAGCGCGTCGGCACCAGCCCAACTTTCATTGCCAATTCAAATTGTTTCTATAGCCAAACCTGCGTTGCCTCTTTTCCCCTCGACTCCATGCGGACCTACCCAGTGGGTGACGCTATCCCCCTTGTCGGGGGCGTTACAATACGAACGTGCAAACACTTGCCTGGAGTGAAGCGTACATCGTGCGGCTGGATAAAAGCACCTACATATACCAATATTTCTTCAATTGACCTACCCCAATACGCTTGCTTCCGCGCCGCTCCCAAACAAAGAAGTCGACTCACCGTCGATCTAGATGCAGAGCGTCTTGTTTTTTTCATAATGAGGAAGGGTGGGTGCGGCGCGTGAGAAGAATGGGTAAGGAGAACATACGTGCGCAAGTACAAAATGGGCAATGGTTGCCCGAGATATTTTTTCAGGACAGATTCCTCAAGACGGTAGCGCAGAGCCTCGATAAGTGGCCTCAGATCCACCACGCGTTTCTTAGGGATTCTTTTCCTGCGGCGAGCCAGGGTTGCCCAGTGCTTGCTACTTGAATACTGGCATCCATTTCCAATCTTTACGGCTTTCTTCAGGTAAAGCAAGCGCCTGTGGCGGCGGGAGCGCAGTGACTGCGACGATGGTTTTAGAGGACAAATTTTCTTTCTGCTCGCCGGCATTTCTGTTGATTTAGCTCTGGGGGATTTGTTTACCGAGCTTTCTGCCTCGCTCAACCACTGATGTTGTTACTGGCCGAACATGTACAGCTTCGCAAGATGGGGGTAGTTGATGCTGCCCGCTGTGCGTAGGTGCGTTCGACCGGCCCTCGTAAATCTTTGAAAGATTGACGCAAGCTCGCTATGAATGGTCGTCCACTGCGAGTAAAGGAGTACATTTCGATGTAGGATATCTTCGAATCACAGGAGCCTTCATGTATCGCTATCTTCGAATCACAGGACCCTTAATGTATCGCTATCACGGTTTTCTTGCAATGTTTGTCAATACTTCAACTTTGTTCGCCGCATTCTTCAGTCTGTGCAGCATTTGTGCAATATACTGTCACAAGAAGATGATGTCCTCTCACCACTTAACACTACTAACAAAATTTCCCCATTTCTTAGACGAAGTTGGTGCTGGGAGACCTGAAATATTTAGCGCCACTCTGCACGTTTGCATCGTCCTCCCACATGAGATTAGCAACACTTTTCAGGGAGGCGGCTATTACGATGACTATTCTGTTGAAATATTGTCACGTAGCCAAAGACAACGCAGGTGTCATGAAGGAAAAAACAAGTTTATTGGAGCGAACTTAGGCTCCCCTAGCAACTCACAAAGTACACAGGTGGCGAAGCAGCAGTCAACAAAGTGACGTGCGTAAGCGAGCGTCGGCAATTCGAATGCCGGGGTGTCTGCTCTGCAGGCTTTTATCTTTCGGCGCGAGTGTTTCTGAAAACGTCGATTTACATCCAGAAAATTGTAGATCAAAGAAGATTATTCTAGGCAAGTGACGTTAGAGCGAAACGCTCTCCTATCAGAATGAGATAACCAGTGCGGCATAAAAATAAAGAATCCAAACCGCGCTTCGCTTGAGACACAGATAACACAGCCTGGCGCGGCCGGGCAGTAAAAACAAAACATAAGCGAACCCAACGCATGGTTCGCGGCAATATAACGGACATGTGTACGCAACAAATATCACCCTGGAGTCACCGCACACACTTATTTTCTAAAATAAAAGCTCGTCTTTTATAAACAGTGACACCAGAAGCGTAACCGAGTATTAAAAAAAATCTTCTGTAGCAGCACGATTACTCAGAACTCTTCAATGCTCTTTGACCCGAACTGATATGCGTTTGCCGGAGTTAAGATCGAGCGCTATCGTATTGGTTTGAAGGAGGCTAGAAGCTCCTGAGTTTTCTTCACAAGACAATGGGGTATTAGCCTGCAGTAAAATCTGATTAGATAGCTTGAACTTGGTTTCAGGCCGCTGGATATTGAAAGGCACCTTACGTCTAACAAACTGCCCAGCTTGTCCCGTTCGGGGAAAAATTGTGTGAGACTTGAAACACATGCGTATTACAACTATATCTGCTGTTACAACATCTCTTGCGAAACATATCCACAGGTACACATCCACTGTCCTGACACCCCCTACACTTCCCCCACTTCGTATGACTATGCCTCAAACCCCCACCCCCAACCCCCACCTTTTTCTGTAGAGGTGGGAAGTGCTTGCTGCGCAGCAGTTGGCTTGAAGACAACATCATACGGATCAATCTAGCAAAGACCACGGTAGCAGCCCTTGGTCTACCGGAACAGGAGGACCACCCCGCCCCATTTTCCTATATTTCACTTCCGTTAACCTCCTCTTCATTTAGTAAACGTTTTACTAACTAATGGATTAAAGAACAAACCAAAAAAAATTTTCTGGTTTCTTGCGGCACAAGACACCAGAATGCCGGTGCCACAATCCTTTATGTTCTTCGTTTTGGTAATGCCCAGTTCGACACTATCCTCATTCTGAAAGTCTAGTTACTAAAATTGTAAGTCCTGACCAATGCTTTAAGTTAAAAACAGGAGTAGGCGGAGTGAGCCAGGCATAGAAAGTAAACTTAATTGTCCAGAAATCTTCTAAAAAAAGCTGTTATTAAAAATAAACGCATTTCGCGGTTCCAACTGGTTCTTGAGTGAAAAGAGTTCTTGAAAAACGTTTCCTCAATAAGAATGAATGAAACAGGAATTTAATGCGAAATCTCTCTTCGAGAAGACTTGATAATTCAAAGCATTGTTTCTTGAGTATTCAGAATTCATTTAAACAAAAGAAAACCTACGTCTGAATAGTACTCTCTAAAAATGCGAATGCCAATGTTTACTTTGGCTGCCGAGATTTTTTGCAGCTAGCTTCAATGACACTAAACGGAGACTAGTTCGGTGGTTCTTTCTCACCGCTCAAGTGAGCCGTAAAGACCCAACAGCGCTCTAAAGCCCCGTGAAGAAGGCTACAAGCAACTTTCTCGACGAAAAATGCCCAGTAGTTACAAAGCATTCGGTGGCTGAATAACTTTGTCGGAAAGGTACGCCCGCGGTGCCTTTCACATTGGCAAGCGGCAACTATATAAACGACCCACGTGCTTTGGGCCATTCTCCGTCAAGAACTCCGAAACATGAAAAGTCACCCTAAGTGGTCAATAGCAAGGTCGCTAATCGAGCGAGTAAAGAAGCGTGTAATCGTGCTTCGTCCCGCCGGGCCAAAGTGCACAATAAGTGCGTTCTCGCGCAGTTAGGCAGTATTCTCCTCTGAAGGCTCGTTAAGTTCGTCTCCATCTAGTCGCGATTCGGACGAAGCGCAGGGAAGGGGGGGGGGGGGGCGGAGCACGAGCTTCCTGTTGTCTGGGAAACGTACCTTTTGCAGCTTTATCTATGCAGGTTCAGAAGGACACTTTGTATACGTGCTCCTCTTTGTTCCTCAATAAACCACGGGAATTAGCTTCAGCACCACGCACTCAGCGTAACCAAGCGGCAGCAGTACCAACGGCGGTAGTGAGAAGAGCACAAGGCAATTGTAGGTAATGTCTATTTATAGGCCCCCAGCGTTGTTTCCTCAGTCTTGGTTGAGTTTCTCCGGTAGCGCATGCCCCGTGAGCTCATCAAACGCGATGCTGTTCTGGTGGGGGGTGGCGGAGGAGGGGGGGGGGGGGGTACTGTTGGACGCACTGCTCATTAATATGAACAAGTATAATATTGAGCAATGCCATCAATTATTCGCAAATTTCACGTCTGCATACGCCTTCCTCTTCCCTGAAACATGCGGTGTAGCATTGACTTTTTTTTTTTACTTTTTGCGTCTGGTGGCAGCTGTGTTAAATTAGAGGTTTTCAACTCGGCGTTCTTGAGCCTGTTGCTTTTATTTACTGCCTAAGCAAGCTAAGGCAAGGGTAATATGTTACGCCAGACAACGACGGATACCAGAAATACCAAAGAAGGTTAACCTGGTAACATTCTTTTTCCTCAAATGTACAAGAAAGCAGAAAGCGCAAGTGTTTCGGTGGTTTCAAACACGCCAATTTCTAGCCCATATGCAAATTTGCAGCAGTTGTTTGTCTTGACTACCACTCCATAAGTGGTCAATACAAAAAGTTTTAAAGCTTTCAAAATAAATCACATTTTTAGAGTACACTGACGTTCATTTAAAAAAAAATTATCGGCACTCGTTAGATTTAGTGAGCTGCAAAAGTAGGCACGGATCCTTAGTTCTGGCAGCCATATGGGTTAACCATGCCGTCGTAACCCGGGTTAGAATAAATGCATGGTCCTTCAGGTGACCGCTAGACAATAGTATCGCCCACAGCTCAGGGAAAAGGGCATTTGGAAGGGGTGGTAGGTCGGGGGCAAGTAGATACAGGAGCGGTGCAGCTGAGTATAGGGTGACAATCACATTCCTGATTATCACTTTAAAAACAGCCCAGAGACGAGAACAGAACAAGTGAGCAAAGTAGAGCGCTGTTTATACGCATGCAAAAACCGCTGCATTTTTGCGTCCTGGTTTTTGTGTTTTTATTGTATTGTAATAAATCGTTCTCCCGATGTTCGCCAGCGCTCTAGTTCATCACTTCTTCCGTTCTCGTCTCTGCGCTGGTATAGGAGTGTTAAATATGCGTACCCAACCAGCCCAACGTCGACACTTCGTTCCTGATTAGCACACTGCGTCATGTGGACCACCCTACATCCTAATCGGCGAAGTGTGTTGAGGGGTATTACAAACTCCTCTCTAGTTTCTCTTACATCACTTCGGTAACTTCGAATCTCAGGCGCGCCCTCCGGCAGTATTCTTCGGAGTTCGCCAGCACAGTACGCAGCATATGCTAGGACTAAAAAGAGTGCTCAACCAAACCTGTTGGACACCTGTATTCACACTCGGGGACACGCCAACAAAACGCGGTACCTTAAAGGTCAATCATTTTTCAGCTACTAATTCATGTTAGGTGAATCCGGCTACGGAATTTCTCACCACCTATAGTCAAAGCGAAGCGCATTTCTTATATATTCACCCTTTTGGCGTTCCTGATACGCGTCACCCTTATTATTCCAAAAAGGAAATTTGAGTACATTTAAGGCAGAACATGAGTGAAGAACCGATCCTAGCTCTCGACTTTATATTAAAATTAGACTTTGTATTCCTTGAATACTCCATCTGCGTTTAAACTATCTACCATCGAAAATGAGGGAGGAAGCCGCACGAGAAAAAATGGGCTGTCACGTGCCCTTGGAAAGAGTTAATAAACTAACGTTGCCCAGTGATCTAAAAGCAAAAACAATGCTATCTCGCACACGCAAATGATCAATATAAACACAAATAGCATCACTTGAACAGCGTCTAGACCCACGCTAGACGCTAGACTCAGGTCAAAGCAATGCCTGAGGTATGCTGCTGGGGCATAAACCAGGATTTTTGAGGAAACTAGAATCCTTGCCACAGAGACAGCCGATCGGCTCTAGCTGCACGGGCATATTTTTCTTTGCTAGAACTAAAAGAAACACCCCATTAGCGCACTGTGGCGGCGAACCAACGCTAGCAGCCGCAAAAAGAAAACTTCTATAGTTTGTCTTACTAGGCTAGCGCCAATATTAGCGCAAAGTATTGCTGGGAAAAGATCGGAAGGTGTGCCCGACCGTAGCGAGTTTGCGGGTGCGGCCTGCTGGTTCTTGTGTTTGTCTGAACGTGCACGTGTGTTTGCCCAGGTCGGTTCCGTTTCGTTTGGTGCCCGTCCTACCGGGGTTTATTCTCCATGTATCGGGTAAGCCTAACAAGGACGGCACACAGTTCGTCGACGATCGCAATAGGTCGACAAACACGATGTTTTGCTTCTATTCTCTGACGCGAATGAACGGGAATGCATCCAACTACGCACGATATTGCCTCTCGCCACTATTGATTCTAATAAAAACGATAGTATTTCTCGGGCGAACTCAACGAGAAAAATGACATCTACCTGCCCGCCTGTCTGCCTGCCGCATATGTCACCTCGATGGATGAACGCCGATGTAAAATTGCTGCGATATATCTTTAGCAAAATGTATCCTTTACCAATAACTATACGATAAAAGTGGTTGGCCTTTGATGCTCACCTTAAACCGGTAGCAGCAAAAGGAATGTGTGAGAGCCTGGAATGACAGCAACCGATGTTTATAATGCGGCATGCGAAAATACAATAACAATGAAACATTCCAGTAAAGGCGTAGCACAAAGAACTCAAACGTGTACATCGGCTATGTTAACAACCATATTATACAAAATAGAGTAAATTTACAAATCTGGACTATGCTTTCTATAGAACTGCGACAATGAAATAGGTATCAACACCACTCAATACATAACTAACAGGACTAAACGTAACAGGACCACCCTCGCAATCGCCCCCCCGAGTCAGATTACAGAATTCATTCACGGTCACCGGGAACTGTAGATAATGGAGATAATGGCTGTCGCGAAGCACGTGTTGTCAGCCCTGCTATTGGCGCGTTGATTTTGGTGACTCGGAGATGTCCCGTTATTTTTATCCTGATGAAGGTCGGCTGGTGGGCTCCTGAAAAGATCAACTTGAGGTCCACCATTCAACAACACTGAAGATCATACTGATGATATAGGGCCGCGCCTTTCTGAATAGCGTCACTAAACGTTACTAGATAATTCAGATCTTTCTCCTGGCCGCGTCGACCCTTCAGCAGTCTTTTGACTGTCCGTCTTCGAGACGAATCTGTACTCTACGATGGATCTGGCAACAATGCGCACGATTCTGCCGGAGGGATGCGCGCCGTTGTTTTAGGGCCGAAGCCCCTTAGGGGCTCGGGCTGTCGGCGTCTAACGCCGTCATCGTAACCATCGTCTCATGTAGTCACGGTACTAAAACAGAGGGGCATTCGTTTACGCCTCGCGCTGGAACGCTTCCTAACGCGTACTAAAAAAGCACCGGGACACTCGTTTACGCCTTTCGCTAGAGCGTTTAGTGCTTCAAAGACACGAGATTCTCAGCAAATGTGCATACCTCTACCCCCAACGGTTTCATTTCCGTTCGCAAAAACGTCAAGGCGCCAAGAAGAATACACTTAAACACTGCATGCTTCGCCCCTCTTCAGGTTTCACGTTTGTGGAGATGGCCCGGACGTTTTTCCTCATTGTTGAGCGATCATCGCATTCCGAGAAGGCAGCAGTTTCCTTTGGGTTCGAGCACGCGCACTTAAAAAAAAGGTGGTGGCAATTACTAACAGAACACTAACCAGTTACTTGTCACAGCATCCACTAGGTACTTAGTCAACTGGAGGTAGTAATTGCATGCTTTTACTAACTTACCGTAATCTAGTAAAAAGCTACGCGTGGCAATGGGGATCGGCTAAGCGCGCAGCACGACATAGAGACACATTCAACACGCAGATATCGCACTCAGACGACAAATAAACTGAGCACCTAAAACCAACGGGATGCAGGGGGAGATCGAGAACAACTTCGTTACCTTTAAAAATAGATCTGCTCTTCTTTCTTTTTTTATTATGGTTCTTTTACTCGTAGCCCCAGCTTTTAACTGAGCGCCCTGCATCGGGTGACTTTTGCCTGCTGTCCTGCTTGCTTGTTGTGAGCTCCGCTTCGCAATCTCTCGCTCTTTAGCTCAATCGCGGTATTTCGTTCTTCTGGACGGTGTCGCAAAATCTCAGCTGCCACGACGTTCGCATTCTCAGGAGCTGCGTAACAGGAGACATAGTGGAGATTAGCCAGCTGCAATGCAAGTAAATATACTAGAGCAACCCCACGGAAATACTTAATTTCTTGCTTCTATTTTCGCTGGAATATTCATCGGTACCAGCACATGCCCAAAGATTTATATACTGTAGAACACTTACATACTTCTCCAATGGTTAATACCGTGGATATTTATTCATTTCGCCGCTTGTGAAAGGCGCACTCTCATTTTTTAAAAGAAATTTCCTGTAGCCATCACACGTGCACACAATAAAGCACAAAGGAATGAACAGCGAAAATTCATCAAACACGATTGCTTTTCCGCTAAGATTGTATCTTGCTCACAAGTGACTTACAGGGGCTGCCAACATGCTGAGCAAAATAGGTGCAACTCAGATAAGCAAGAAAAACCGCTCTAACGTCATTGTGTCAGAATTTTTTCTGAAAACGAAAAGCTACCAGGGGAAATATAAATGTTAGAATGGCTGAAAGAATTCACCTGACACCGAGGGTCCTCACAATCCATTCCGTGAAGTAAAGCGATCATAATGCACAAATGTGTAAAGAGACAGCAGGCCTAGCACCGACGGCAATCCCCGTCCACACGGTTAAGCGGCTGTGATGGCTACACAACTTGGAAACAATATATTGCGCCGCTAAGTGACTTCCTCTCTGCATGGCACGCATTCGTGCCGATGAGACCATTTTACTGGCGTTCACATGAACGTATATTGAATAGAAAGCACATCGCTGCTGCTCTACCGATCATGGCGCTGCAGCAGATGGGCGGAACAAGGATAATTTCTTGCTCCAGCCAGAAAAATAGTAGGTGGCATCGACGCTTTGTCGTAGTCCTCGCGTTGCAGTGAAAGTATTGCACCCACGTCGTTTTTTGTTTCATCCGGCTTTTCGTACATCGGAACCCCCGGATGACGAAGAGGGATGACCGGAGCCCTTATGAGAGCCACTTGGTTAAAAGGTGCACTCAGGAACAAACGATGCGTCCTTGTTACCTTAATCGTATACACGGGGTTAGCTACGAAGTTATTTAAAGAGAGTGTGCTTAAGCAAAGTTGTTAAACGTTCTGTCGCAGAAACGCAGCTGCACAAAAGAAGTGCAGGTCTTTGTGGAATTGACGTAATCTTAGGACAGATACTTTTTATCTTTTCTTGTTCATAGCGACATCGAAGTTTTGCATCAACGACAACGACAAGTCAAAATATATCAAATAAATGAATAAGGCATAAACTGAACAAGGGAGGTTGGATTTGCGTATGGCTTATATTTGAAATGAAGAAAACCCAACTCTGAGGTGCATTTTTAAACACAGCTAGCCGTATTTTCATATAGGTTGATAAGTAGCTAGCGAAGGTATACCTGCGTAGGTAGCGTAGTTCAGACCAAAGCCTTTCCATATATGAAGCTCAATGATAACATTTGTAGCGCCTGCTGTTTTACCCTTGTACCCTCGTCTACAAAAAGTAAGTATTGAATCTTTCTGGCGGGGCACCTGTATTGATTTAAGTTCCGTAGTTCTCTCGACGACAGTATTTGGGCATTAACTGCAGCATCAGCTCCACTGTTCAGTGCCGTTTGTTTGCTGCACGGGGTTTAAGGGAACTAGGGAAAAATAAAGAGGACCCCAATTTCTAAACGACATAGTAGAATATAGTCGCGTGCTGCATTTGTGAAAGTGAGAAAAACTTGTGGAAAGGTTGCAGCTTTATTTGTTGGCCCTCGGTCCATTTAGTTGCCTGAAAAGACTATACAAGGAAGACCCACTCGGAGGTTGGTTCCGTAGGCTGTCACAGCTGGGTGGCGGGCTGGCTCTAGAGTGATGTGTTTCTGAGGGACGGCATCTTTACGAATAAATAAAAGCAAATATTGTGTTAGCCTAAAATAATGAACACTCCACGTCTTGTAGGTTTGGACAAAGACAAAATAACTTAGAATGGTGTCTATAAACTACCGCCTTGTGAGTGCGGCTGTGTTTAAAAATATCATCAGTGGTAAAAAAATGCAAGCAGGGGGGCAATGCCCTGGAAAACAGGAATACAGACATAAATAAATAAACATTGAATGCTGGATGGCTTTTACTCATTGCATTTTGTGAACGTTCGCGTGGTGGAAAGTGGTATTGCTTCTAGCGTGACTACTGGTAATTTGCGCATCATGGGCGTTGCAGCCTGTGCGAACAAATACAGAACAACACGAAAGACCTCTATGTTCAATCTATAAACCATTATCGACTTTGAAAGCGTTGACTCACAAACGACAAAGGTTATAGAGAACCAGAAAATTCACTGCTTTGGCGGGGCACAAGGTGCTTCCGAAAACTTATTTGAGTGCTCAGACGCCAAGGAGAAGTGTTCAATGGTGTGTGCGTAGGAGCTGAAGCATTCAACGGCAAGGAGGGTGCTACACGTCACCGGGAAACGCTGCTGCTTGGAGGCACTTTTACCCATCGCGTGGGATGATTGATTCGCGTGCACCACACGAGCAGTCTGCATTCGGGGGAGTTTCGCGGTAATTGCTAAAGCCCAACGCTCGGCTCGTTTGTCTACGCGCTCACCCAGTGCAGGCTAATAACATTTACGTCCGTCCGTCCGTCCGTCCGTCCGTCAGTCAGTCAGTCAGTCAGTCAGTCAGTCAGTCTAGTCCGTCCGTCCATCCGGCCGGCCGTCCGTCCGTCCGTCGTCTGGTCGTCGTCTGTCTGTCTGTCTGTCTGTCTGTCTGTCTGTCTGTCTGTCTGTCTGTCTTTTTCCCCCCCGTCCGTCCGTCCGTCCGTCCGGTGTGTGTATCAATGCGTCGTAATTACGACCTGTAAATGGCCTGGAGGCTATTGAGAGAATGTGTAATTTGAGCAGGCCACATTACGAACCGAGAAAATACAAAGCTGCAACAAACGGCTCTTCGAGGCACTGATATTGCTGTGTTAGCTGTTTTAGAGCTCAAGTTCTCAAGAGGAGCATTCATATTCCCATTGAGAGACTCCCGTATACCTTTAAAGTGTGTCTGGTTAAAACGGAGAATATTATCTATGAACAGTTAGCCAATATGATTATATGGCCATGTGTTATTAACAAAGTAAGAGGAGCATGATGATGGTTGCATTTTAATGGCGCAAGGCCAGCTGAGGCAAAGAGCGCCAAAAACAGATGGTTAGCTACAATAGATTAAAAGTGAATACTAAAATTGAATTGGCAACAGAGGTAAAAAGAAATAAAGACAATGGAGATGGCTGGTGTAGAGGGCCAGGTTGTGATTATGCATGATATGATATGAGTTTCAGAAATTGAACTTCTGATAGATACTTAAAAACACAAGTAAGAGGAGCAGTTTACAACAATGTCGGCTGTAGTTTTTATGGGTGTATAATGCGAGTACGTAAAGAGCTTTCCATGCGGCAAGTAATTGATGTGCCTTGAAAAAATAAAAGGCCCGAGTACCTGTCTCCAAATACAAATTCCAAATATCATCTAACAAAAAAAAAACAATATTTATGCATTCATACTTCTACCAATGCTTCGCAAGCGACGTAAGGTGCACGTGCTCAACCATCTGGGATTGGGAAAAGAAAGGAAGAAGGCGTTGCTCCTATTTACGTTACACGGGGCACAGATCCCCAGTCTGGTTGTGACAGGAAGAAACAATTCCGTTCGGCCGACTTAACTTTCCCTGTAGTGAATTCCGCCCAGCAGCCAGTGGTACGCAGTTTGAAAATCCGGCTTCAAAGCACGTATGTTCTCGACACCTTTACGCTCTCGTTTTCTATTTTCCATCCCAGTAGCTATAAATGTAGGAACACCCGGCATTATATGGGGTTCTCGGTGCGTCGCCCGCAGGAAACTCCAGCTTTCATTTTCTGAACATTTTGCAACAGCAGGTAAGGAAAAAAATCCCTGTTTGAAGTTAAAATCGGAGAACTTTACCAAAGTATCGACCGACTGGGGGGAAAACTCAGAAAATAATCCCAATGACAATTTGAACTTTTTCGCACACGTTTCTGACGTCCCTAGCGTAGATTCATGGAGAACAGGAAAGCAAAATTTAACAACTGTTTCAATCTGCTGTGTTTCCAATCTTGGTTAAATTTCAGTTATTTCAGTTATTAATGTTGCCCTGCCTAAATTGATCGAAAAAATATTTCCTGGTGGGGCGAAGCTCTACACATACCCCTTAAAACAGAACTTTTAAGACTCATTCACAACTTCGGCCCGTTGGAATCATAAGTATTAACCTTTTTTATAGTTTAAGCTTTGCTTGTCAAAATACGTGCTTTCTGAAAGTTCCAAATCAGGACAATTTTTATTGCGTTTATCGTGAACTGAGCAAAAAGAAGCCATAGGGGTTTTACATACGTCGTTGCCACATATATAAAGTGTAAGAAAATAGCTGATGTTTGTGAGGACGTACTTATTATCCACCAAACCATCACAATTTTAGGCTCCTAAAGTTGGGATTTATAATGAGCGAAGAACTTGCAGAAGCCTATATTATTCTTAAGCTATAAAGATGCAAGATTGTGTATATCTAAAATGCTGCATAATGTGACGCCCTTCTCTAAGTACATTATTGCTGCCGTGCTCAATTTTTTTTCATTGTTTCCAGAAAAGAACTGTGTACTTACTAGTTTCAGAGGTTCTAAGTGACATGGAGTAGTGTTTCGTAAGGGTAGGTGTTTAGTTCGCAGCTGTCTGAGGGTAATGGCAGTCGTGCCTGGTCATCTTGAGGTGTGATAAGGGGTAAATGCGGCGCTGCAGTCGGTAATGAGCGA
Organism: Haemaphysalis longicornis; assembly: GCA_013339765.2. Lineage (NCBI taxonomy): Eukaryota > Metazoa > Arthropoda > Arachnida > Ixodida > Ixodidae > Haemaphysalis > Haemaphysalis longicornis. The sequence continues at coordinate 128,468,486 of CM023451.1, read as the reverse complement.
TAACATCCGTGTATCTTCTTGGAATGTCGTCGCTGGAGGTCATCGATCGGTCTGGAACGAGGGGAGAGCCCGGAAGTTATGCTCGCGGGTCAGCGACGACGTGGGCCGCTTCATTCACCACTCGAGGATGCGTTGTTGCCTGGGGTCCAGACTATGTGGATTTCTGCGGCGGCGGGGGGGGGGGGGGGGGGGGGGGGGGGCATTGTAGAGTGTTGATGGTGCGAATGGGTTGACCAGAAAAAGGAGCTAGTTGGTAATTGCGACAGGCGGGTATGGAGTCTGAGATGACGGAGAGGTAGTTAGTCCATGGTGCCAGCGAGGGCGATGGCGATTTCCTTTGCAGCATCTGCGGCCGGGATCGGGATTGGGACCGATGTGAGTTCTGTGACATGGACATTGACTTGTCAACACTGCCCCACACCCAACACTTTTTACCTGAATGGTGTGAAAGTGCCGACAATCGCCATCATTAGCCCCCTACCTATCCCCTGCGGAGCAGTGGAAGGGCCAGCTGACCAGCTCACGCCCTCAAGACCAGCAACGACTGGTGGACCGGGCCCGCCGGGAAGCCAAGGACCAAGGCGTCCTGGACCAAGCCATGTAGCGCTCTTACCGTTATTAACGCAATCTAATAAAGGAAACGGCCGTATGAAACGGGATTTTAAGCAAACTAGAAGTCTTCTGTTAAGAAAACGAGCCAATACATTTTGCAATTTGTTGTTTAGGAACTAATGTTAATTTTTCTGTGTGGATATCGTGCAGAATACGCGACAAGTATTAGGAACGTCTCCTGTAGGAAAGCGTTGAGCCGCATCAATTTCGCTCCTTCCACCCTTCCCATGAACAGCAGAGAAGCGGGGAAAATACATTACATACGGAAGCTACTGCGACATTTTTTCGTTTCAGTAAGCCAAGTGTAACTTTTGCTTACGGTATTTCGTACGCGGAAACCTTGCGTGCCATTACCCATTAAATTCCCGTCGTAGGCATGAGGCAAAAACCGTTAGGAAGAGGAAGTCCTGATTCCAATAACGCGAATGAGGCCTTCGTGGTACGAAGACAGTTTTTTTTCCATCGAGCTGCTTGTAAGTTTTACTTTTTTTAAATCAGTACTCCGATTTAGTTGGAATGGCACCAAAGATATCAAAAAGTTACCAAAAATTAGCTTTTTTATTTCAGCGGCTGTCGTTGAGCGCTTGTTGTTTGTGGCCCATTGTGTTAGTTGTCTAAGCTTTTCGCTTCGTGACAAATTGCAGTCGAGCTGCGAAATTGAACACGGGTGCCTCTGAATGTGTTTAAAGGTATTTGTAGTTTCGTAGATTAATAGTCCCAGCCACGAATCAGCTGAGACAGAACTGCTTTGCGAGGCTAAACATGAACTGCTGAACCTCAGTTACGTTTAAACGAAGAAAAATGCGGAATGATGACGAGCCGAAATGCAATTGACAGCGTCAGCTGAGGTGACAATTATTTATAGCAGACTTTCAACTTGAGGGCCATTTGATATAAGGCGGCAAGTAAAACCAGCAGTACTAGGCAACGTCTATATTAGAATAATTTTTTCAATGGCCTCCAGTAGCGCCGCTGCATACTGCCACCAGAATATGAAGTACCTTGTTAGTCTTCAGGTATCAAAAAGGGTGAAAGTGCACTACGTGCAACGATAGCTCGTCTCTGCTTTTTAATAAAACGATAAGATGGAACAAAACAGCCTGAGTGGTGCCAGCTGCTGTCAAGAGACAACAGGAGGGAAAAGAAAACAAGAGCCAAATCATTTTCCATCACCATATCCGAAAGCGCCAGACACCCATGCTATATGTGTGAAAACATCGATCTGCTTCAAACTCCTTTCATTTTTATTGGCCAGCCCCGCCCAACTCACGTGGTATGAATTAAATAAATGGAATTTATAAGCAATGAGGGATATGTGGATTTTTATTTCTGGACCCAGACGTCTTCACCCCCGTTGCACAAGTGAACGGACCTTCCTGGCGCATCGTCCTTTTTTTTTACTTAGACATCTTATGAGGCAAGGGCTGCCGTTTCTAGACGCGGCCGTTCAAAGTTCCACTCAGTAACCTTGACACTATAAACAAAAATAAAATCAGCGAGTTTGCCGAACTTTTGTCGGCAGTTTCTAATAATGTGCATTTTCTTAGGAAGTTGTTCAATCAATTAGCAGACATCATACATTAAGGTGACGACACGGATAATCGTACGTGTTGCAAAAAGCCTTTTCTTCACAGCTCATTAGCTGTTGCAACATGCGATCGGTTGGTTTTCCTCTTAGGATCGATGATAAAGGAAGCTAGGTGATAGAGCACTACATAGATTTGAATGTTCCCTGCGTATGCCTTCAGCTTTGTGCGCTTTATGTTGTGTATATCGTTACGTGCACACAGGCCCCGTGCTATTGTATTGATAGGAGCCTGCAAAACCTGTCACAAAAGGCAAGGCCCAATGATAACGTTAAAATGATGGTTATTGTTCGATTAAAAATTGACATTATAGAATAAAATGAAAATCAGAGAGAGTATCTGAACTCCTGTGATGCGATCGCAGCACCCAAATCTCTATGTATACATTGGCTCCCTCCCCACATCCGGACCAATATCAAGGTGGCACCAATTCCTCGTCACACCACCTCGAGTACAAGCCGGCCGACTTCAAAGTCCCATCAGCCCACTCGCTTCCGAATGCCCTAACACCCTCACCCCGTGCTCGCCTAGAGCAGGACATCGGGGACCGCTCAAGGACCTTCTCACTCTCCACCCGCGCTGAGCACCGCCGCGCGCGGCCCCAGAACCACCACCCACCTACATAATCAGAGACTCAACGAGCCGCCGCTTCTCCGAGTACCCCCGGCATCGCTCAACCCTGAAAGCCACCGCGATCCTACATCCTCGTGCGGACCCACGGGACACGCCTCACTCCCTGAATAACAGAATGCTCGCGCCGCGAGTTACTTCCGGGACATTCCCACAGGGCCAGGGGCTGGCCTCTCGCCCGACCTACCATCCTCTTACCCTGCTCCCGGACACTCCCTACCGCCGCTCAGCACAAGGTCTCTGCCCGCACCTTACCCTTCCGTCGAAGAACAGGCAGGCGGCTCACTCGCACTCTCCTTCCATCCTTCCCATTCCCCTAGCTTCACCGCCGGCTTATCACACTACTGCCAGCTCGTCCGTGCGTCACACCCTGCTCTCTCCCCTACCCTCCGCGAGGGGAATCGCGTGGCCAGCTCGGACTGAGGAGGACATACAAAACGTCCAGCGGGCCACGTGGCCACGGCGGCGCGGGCCTCACGACTTCGAGACACTCCCGACTGTCAACGCTGGAAGACCACACTGAATGTCACGAATGCCCCATTCTCTCCCGTTCCATACCCCGAGCAGTGCGGAATTGTGACCAGCGCGCGACCCGGAGCACGCGAGACACCAGCGGCCACGCGAGCAGCGGCTGCATTTGATCGCAGCCCCTAACTGAGGAGGCATCACATTTTTTTTTTTTTTTTATATATTTTTCTCAATAAACGTTTTGCCTCCTCCTCTATTCACGTAGCCATGGCTAATTTGTAAACATTACAATGTGGCCATACTTCTTTAGGTTGTGTTATTGTCCGTTTTTGCTCCATCCAAAAGTTTTTGTGAAAATGTAACCCTCAATCTTTTGAGTGTGGAGAACGAGCCAAAATTCTCAAGAAGCTCAGTGCGAAAATTATCTTCAAAAGCTAGCATCTTCTCTCAGCTGCATATAGTTAAGGCCAGTTGTTATAAGCTCATATTTCTTCGCTTATACTGTTCAAAGGTGCGCCTTGTACCACATTTGTAGTTGCCGGTCCGCCTTTGTTTCTAATTGTCTTCTCTCATTTTCCTTTTATTCCGCTGTCCTCTCTTCATTCGTATTCCTGATGGTAGCCAACCGGCAGTATCTGGCTCACTCTTTCCGTTAGGGCCTTGCTTCGTCTTCTATGAGCTTCTTTCATTGGATTTTGCTTGAATATTCAACAAATTTTCTACTACGGGTTGTTAAGGGCGCAGTCATCGATGATTGCTTCCCATAGTCCGCGTGAAGTTGCTGAAATTATGCGTACGGCCGTTTTCGAGCATTGCTAGATTTCTTCCTAGGATGCCCGTATTGGCTCGGCTTTTCATTTGAACTGGTTTTCAAGCTGGTAGACCCGACGTATGTTGTTTCTTTTCCACACCACTGTGCTTCACCTCCCCAAGTAGCCCCCCTTCCCCCTAGTGGGTAGCCACCGAAGTATCTGTTAACCTCCTCCTTTCGCCGTTACTCTTTAGCTTCTTCTGCGGTTCATTCTTTGGCTTCTTCGAATTGGGGATTGCTTAATGATTAATGAGCACGATGTAACTTTAACTAACGTTAGGGTCACAAGTAAGGTCAGCGACATGCTCGGTAATGATCCTTATGAACTTCCCACCAAAGTCCTGTTACGTTGACTGGAAGATCGCTCTACAGTCCCGCTATATCAGGTCCGTTTTTTCAAGAATGACGATTCTCTACAATGCCTCTCCGCCTATTACGGACCTAACGTCAATGCAAATTTTATTTCGCCATTCCTCCTTTTGCACCTCTCCGGTCTTCTTGCTTGGGGAAATGGTGCGTTGGGCTAGCATTATGCATAAGCTCAGCTGGATTTCTTCCGCCTTTTGCTTTCTTATTTCCTTGTGCGTCCACTGGTCACAAAGTTTGCTCTGCATTCTGGCTTCCCACGAGCGTAAACGTTGGCGCTAGTCCCGCTGGCACGGTGCTTTTAGATAACTATCAACAGCCGGGCCTGTTAAACCTCGACAAGTACTTCGGCCAACAGGCTACGGTGATTTTAGACATCTCCACCAACTTGGTACATGCTCTGAAATCTGACAGTGTAGCGCTGCTATTTCTAGTCACCATACCTCCAATGAGCCGCTATGAAGGCCTTAACGTAACGAATCTTCGAAATTCAGACGTGACTCTCGCTTGTCGAGAAACGTTCTATTGAGCGAACTTGTGCTCAGCCTGAATCGGATATGTCTTTTTTAATTAGAGTACCAGGTCCAGTTGCGTGCATGAATTAGCGTAACATGAGTGCACACTGGCAAGGTAGTTTTATCAAGCACGTTGACCTCCGCTTTTTTGGCAAAAGGTCTATGGCTAGATAGTCACACGCTAGAATCTCTGTTTTGCTGATGGGTAGCCGCAGTAGCCGGTCCTCTCTAGCACGGCTTTTATCTAGCCGGCGGCGCAAGCTGTTAGTCCCTCTTCTGAAGCCGATGCGCCATTCGACACCTGAACTTGTCACGAGCCAAGCGACGCATTTCTGAAGGAAACGTTATTAGAATTTGTCCCAAACTCAAAGAAAACACAGGCGGCGAAGCAGCAGTCAAAAGTGACGTGCAGGCGACGTCTGAGTGAATACCGCGGCGCTGCTCTCGGCTTATCTTTCGGCGAGTGTTTCTCGAACCGTCGTTACCCAGACATTGTAGATCAAAGAAGTTTTCTAGGTTGACTTAGTTCGAAATTGTCATCAAAGAAACACGGCGGATAAAATAAAAATGGAACACGGCTTCACTTGGCACACGATAAACAGATGAACACCGGTTCACCGGCGGCCAAAGAAACACAGATGACACAGCCCGGCGCGGCAGATCATGCAAAAGCAGTTCACGGGTGCCTATACCACACCAGGTCGCGCGATATCAGCATCTCATATTACTTTCGCGGGGACCCACACCAGGTCTGGGTAAACACTCTTTTTCAGGCATTCGCGTGAATAACAAGGGCAGAGGGACCACGTTTTACAATTATCAAAAGCGGTGCGCGTTAAACGGAAGGGAAGGCCGGACCGGTAGTTAACTACCTGAAGGAAGTGCTTTCAAGGCGATAAGGTTGAACCAACCCGGCACCTTACCGATAAACGCCTTCGGGCGGAGAACCAGACCGGACAGCCTTGACCGTAAACTCCGCAGTGCAACTGGCATCGGACACCGGGTCGCTTACCCACCTGGGTACATCCTTGCGAAGCTCGGCTTTACCGTGGTAGGTTATTGCTACTAATTGCGCACCAATGGTTTTCGAACGAAACTAAAGCACATGGTTGATGCAATAGGAGAAATGAAGCATGTCTCGCAATGTGAATAATGAGGATGTGTTTTTTCCAATGAGAAACAGCAAACTTTATTTTTTCATTTATTTCGATTGATAAGGAATTTATTTTAACGAGCCGACGCGACGCAGGGCGATTAGGCGCACCGTAAGTGGGGGCTCTGGATTAAATTTGACCACCTGGGGATGTTTAACGTGCGCCGAAATCGCACACACACGGGCGTTTTTGCTTTTCGCCTCCATCAGAAAAGCGGCCGCCGCGGCCGGGAATCGAACCCGCGACCTCGTGCTCAGCAGCGCAACGCCTTAGCCACTGAGCCACCACGGCGGGTCATTCACTTTTATTTCACATGCTCAATGACTTGGGAACGGTTCATTTCAGGAAGACATTTTTATATGCTTCTCCAATGAGCTTCCGCCATTCACAACTTTTGCGACGTCAGAAATCCTGGTTTCCAATCGCGACGCGTACATGCGGCGACCCCTTTTTTCACGTTTCTGGCATTTTTTCCCTTATTAAACAACTGCTAATGGCGAGAATGGTGTATCGAGACCCTCGGCACCATAATCTATGATACAAGCCAACTACATTTCCACCCTTAAGTGTCCCGTTAACTTGAGAACTTCGTCGAAGGAGCAGCGAGGTATTTGCGAAGTGGAGGACGTAACCTTCGTTCTCACCGGGTGCCAACTACTTCAGGGGCGAATACCTTTTCCCGCGCAGAAAAATAACTGTCTGTCCAAAGGCACCTAGCCTGGCCAAATTGCAAATGCCGCCTACTGCTATCCAGTCAAACAACTCGTTTCATAACGTTGCTTCCATCGGAATTCTCGTCTCTTGAACACAAAGAAAAACAAATCATTTTCATAACGTTGCTTCCGTCAGAATGCTCGTCTCTAGAACAGAAAAAGCTATCTAAAGCAATGCATAACGGTTTTTTGGACAAAAAGCAAGGTTATGAGGAAAATGTACAGAAATTAAGATAACTGTCTACTAACTCCCAGCATTCTTTGGCCGCTTGTCTAGAGTGAGTTCTAAACAGCCAAATATGGCTAAGAGTCGCGAAAAACGTTGGGTTGTTTTATTCTCTTCAAGTTTTCTTTTGTTCTTTTCGCCAATGATGTAGATATATACGATTCTAGCGATGAAGTGCCTTTACTATGTTAATTATGTATTTTATTCGAAGATGCACCGTGTACTGCAGAGTTGATCCGTTTACGCTTTTTTATACGTAATTCCACGATAATTGAAGGTTTTTTCTTTAATTCGCCGTTTTTGGGGGGAGATGAAAAAGATGGATATTTTTTATTTTGACAGATAATTTTTGTGAAAATTGTAGCTTTTAGTTTCCTATTTTTTGGTTTTTCAAAGTACTATCTAACCAATTGTCTCAATTTACGCTGATATAACGATTAAAGGTAGAACTTTCGCCAAGTCTGCATCTTTGTGGCAATGTAGGGCGTTACATGGCCCTGGCAGTGGGGGCACTCGGCAAGGAAAGCTATGCATTGAAATTTCTTGAATGGCTGCCGGGTTGTAATGGGGCTTTTCTGTCCCTACTTGACATTCCCTGCCGCTGAGCCTGCGGCCAACAGTTCCTGTTCGTCACATCACAGCTTATAGTAGCGCAACCCACCCCAAAAAAACTTACATGTATAATGGCGCTGCAACATTCTTCGCTCCCCAGTAATCTACTTGGTCTGAAAGCTCATTGGACCTTCTAACGAAGAGCATAACGTCCCATCCGGAAGTTGAGATACGGTAAGTAGTGATGTTGCCGGTAATATCGGTACTGAAGGTTATGTCAAATTCAGTGTTAGGGTGTATTTGCGTCAGGTGACGTACACAGTCATCCTGCCAGTGGCTTGTTATTTATCACTAAAACAGCTCTCCTTGCGGTAGCAATGGTTCGAGCGGGTCAAGAGTGATTGGCAGGAACATACCCCTTCTCACTAATACTGTTCTGGTCTAATCCACGATTCACCTTAACATACCACACATTCACCCAGCATTTAGTTCTGGGTCACAACACTGTCTCCCAATTGTCTTTTTGATGCATACTGGTTGGGATGTGAAAAAAGAGGTGTTATGTAATTAAGAAAGGACTATGTGTGTTACATCATCCTTCATGAAGTCTTCTCTTCTTTTCGCGCTATGATCGTTGTAGCACTCTAAGGCTTCAGTGAGAAAGGGAACCTACTATTTATCGGGGCAGCGCTGGACCGGGATAATAACCTAGGTTTTCAGACTGGTATATAAACGAGGTTAATGATGTTTAAACCTTGTGTAAAATACAGGCAGCGCAAAGAAAGAAAAAGAAACAACTTTCTATTCTGCCTGCTTCGCTGCGATGTTATTCGTTTGCCCATCTCCTTTTGGAAACAATGTTTTCCTCGGCCGTAACCAAACAAGCGGAAATATTAGAAAAATGAAAGGAGTTTTTAGACAGTGGTGTAGGAGGAAAGTGCCCCTCGACAAGAAATGCAGCAACAAGAGAAACACGACCATTTCCAGAAGTAATCTCAAACGACCGGCTCTTGTGGTAAATTCACCTCCAGCGGTATACCTACACACATTAAGAGAGAACGTCTGTGCAGACGTACCTGGCATGGAACGAACTAAGTTTCTAAGTTTAGAGTTTGGAACTAAAGGATTGCTAGGCCGTGCTGAAAATTGCCGCTGGGTAACGAGAACGCCAGGCCAGACTTTGCCTACAAGCGGGCCTCCCTTACTCTCGTCACGTCCAAGTTTCCGAACAATTTGTCACGCGTCGTTCACTGTCCTTACTCCCCCGAAAAAAGCAATCGCGCTCGCCTGCCACTTCGCAAAGAAGCCAAAAACTACTTGGTTTCTTTCTTTCCCTCGGTTAGGCCCGCCGCAAGTGTCCCCTCGGCCGGCAGCAACACAGATGCAGAACCCCGACAGCGTCCTTGGTGTCAGAATGAGAGCGCACAGTCATTCCAGCAACCTAATAAAGAAGAGATCGACGGCTAAGAGGCTCGTTTAGCCTCTGGAAACGGGCCCACTTTCAATAAGCCAGCGACCAGCGCAGGCGGCGTCAAAATTGCCATACCAGCCTCGGTTTGCTGTTTTCGTGTAGCCAGGATGTTACCTCACAACTGCAGGCGGGGCCGCGCGTACTGGGCTGTTGGGCTGCTCGAAACAATTAGCCCAGCTTAATTACCTGCGGCCTCCTATTCCCACAAATGGATGTAGCTTTGGTTTGCCTTACGGGGCTGCCTGTGCGCGGTGAGAAATGCTCGCATCGTGATAGCGGTTTAGGGGGCCGTTTGCTGCTGCTTTACTTATTACCAGCTGGGTCTGTCTCCCTCGCAATCTTTCCCTTATCCTTCCTATCCCATTTTCTTAGTCCACCAAGAATGCGAGTATTGAGACCAAATGGGCAGGAGAATTTCCAACCCATGTAGCTGCCAAAAGGTTAATGAGTTATAGACTTCGTAATGAGCTATTTAAAAAAATAGACAAGGAGGGCTTTGCACCACGCGAGTGAGCGCTGGCTGGAGTCCGGAGTTGTGGATAACGGTCATGTCTTGTAATGGGGACAAAATGTACGGTGTACATTTATTTCGTAATTATTTGATTGTTCTGTAATAACTTTTTACTTTATAAATGCGTTAATTGTTTTGCTTGAGCCAATCACGACACGGTTTAAACCACAATAATTTTAGAACTTGGGAGCGTATGAACAAAATTTTGATGTAAAGGAATCTTCTTGAGTAATGTTTCTGTCAGTCACAGCTCCAGTTATGTTTAAGCAAACAATGATTTCGTCTTTGTGTATTTTTTGCGTAGTTGTATTCCATTGTTATTATTTACGGCGTTTCAGAACACCACTTAGAGGTAGCTCGTCTTGCCTAGCGATCCTGTTAAAGTAGAAAAATCATGAAGTAGGAAAATCCAGCAACACGGCCTTCCCAGCGCCGGCATGGAGGACCTTCTGTTCTCGTAGGGGCCTGCGGCGACCAAACGGAAAATCTTCACCCATCGGCTTCATTGCCTGGAGACGACCGGCCTCACGCAGTGGCTGTAGCGCGGACAGCCGTGTTACTGACTGATTTGCCCGGACTGGCAGTCCGATCTTTTATTCTTTCTCCTCTGTTTATTTCATTCTCTATCCCTCTAATGCTCCAATTATCCTTTCACTCCCCCTCTACATCACTTTCCCCCCGGCTGGGTTGTGTGCAGGTGAGCTCCCTGCCGAGCTAAAAAATATCCCCAGTGCACTCCTTTCGTTTTCCTTGATTACAATCCACAGACAACAACGTTAGAACATTCCCGTCTGCTCTCAATAAATTCCCGTGATATGGAGGTGGTATTGCTGCAGAAAACGACCCCAACTCTTGTTTTGTCAAGACTATGCTACATCCCCAGCTTTCTCGCTTAAAATTCCGACCTGTCAGTAACCTACCAAAACCACTTCAGGAATGTGATATTTGGCGCAAAGCAAGAAGTCAACTTGGGGATGAAAACTGTAAAATAATTTTCCAGGATTCTGAATATTATTTGTGTAATTAGCTGTCAAATCGTGCTTCCCATGCATTTGTGTGGGATAGTTTCCATGGCTCTGAAGCTTAGTCGCGCAACGTGCTAGACTTGCAACTGTGCACAAAGCAAGTTTTTCACCCCCAATACTATCTGCGCGAAAATATTTTCCATTTAGCTGAATAACTACAGCGTAATACTGTTTAAAGGTCTCACATGAGCGGGAAAGCTGCACATGAAAACAGAATATATGAGAGTTAATTTAGAATTATTTTAATACATTTATGTGCATGCGTCCTTATTTTTTCAATGTAGTATATTACTATACATAACTGAATATAGTTATCCACCAATACAGCTTTAGAGATGTTCCACCTTCACAGTAGTAAAATGACGACAAATATTTGAGTGCGCAGCCCTTAGGCGGTCACTACTACTGTTCGGTGTTACTGGCAAGGGTGTTAAACATATTACCCGAAACAGCGAATAATTTGAGGTCTCTGAGGATCCCATAACGCCAAGCGGTGTCATAGGCCTTTTCGAGGTCGAAAAACACAGTTAAACAAAAGTGTTTCTGAACGAAGGCATCCTTGATGTATGACTAGTGCCCCAAGTTGATCGCTTGGGAATCTCCACGCCCTGAAGCCTGCCTGGCAGCTCTCGAGAAGACCGTTGCACTCGAAAACGTACACGAGCCTCCGGTTTAGTATCTTCCCGAGAAGCTTCGTGCAGGGCAAGTAAAGGGTTTTTCCGCTCTTTCAAGAATGCTACAACTATGGCCTCCCTCCAAGACTTTGGAATGTTCCCCGAAAACCATATCTTGTTGTAAAGCTGAAGGAGTGTTAGAAGAGTGTCTACGTGTAAGTGCTGTATCATTGTATATGTGATGTTGTCGGGGCCTGGAGCTGAGGGTTTACAGATAATTAGAGCACCCCTCAGTTCATGAAGCGAAAACTCGGAGTTATAGGAAGTGGTTCATCTGTCATTGTCATGTAAAGGTTTCTTTTCGGCCAAGAGTTTGTGTTGCATGAAGGTGTTTGGATAGTGTACTGAACTGGACACGTGTTGGAAGTGTTGTACAAGTGTTAGTCTGGTCTTCGAGTGTGTCCCCTGTTGTGCTGACCAGAGGCAGGCTGTGTGTATGTTGTCCTTTGAGTTTTCGTACTCATGGCCATACTTTTCGTGTGTCTGTGTAGGAGTTTATTGATGTTATGAATGAGCGCAAACTACCTCGTTTTGCCTCACGGCGCATAAGTTTTTGAAACGCCTTTGCCCGCTTGAACAAATGGATTTTACCCGACGTGGGGTACCGACGAAGGATACACCACGCCTTGTTCTGGGCCTCTCTCGCCCGCCCGCAGTCCTCATTCCACCACGGCCTCCTCTGGTTGCGCAGGGCACCAGAGGCGTGGGGAATGGACTTTTCGGCGGCGTCGAGGGTGTGCCCCGTGAGGAGTTGTGTTGCCTGTTCAACGTGTAGGTGTGCTATGGATGTGTGGTGTAGTTTGGATGTCTCTGCAAATGTACTACAGTTAGCTCTTGCTTCATTGATCCTGTTCTGGGAAGATGGACTGCGTGGGCATTTACTTGTATATGTTGGTGAGGTGGGGAAGTGGTCACTACCATATGGGTCCGTGCCCACACCCCAGTCAAGACGTTGAAAGAGAACTGCAGAACCAATAGCCAAGTCAAGATGTGAGTATGTATTGTGTCCTAAGTTATGGTATGTGGGGTATTTTTCGTTGAAAAGGGATGCTCTAGAGAATATTAGAAACATTTGTATCAGGTGACCTCAGGCATCTGTGAGAGAAGAGCGCCAAAGAGAATTGTGCGCAGTAAGGTCGCCTGTGAGGATATATGGTTCGGGCAGCTGGTCAACCAGCGCCTCGAAGTCTGAGCTGTAAAGTGAAAAATCAGGAGGAATGTAAATGGAGCATACCATTATCAATTTATTAAATATTATTGTGCGTATTACTACAGCCTCAACGATAGTGTTCAAAGTGGTATGCTGGCATGCTAAGGATTTCCAGGCGATTATTGCGCACCACCGGAAGATTGTGTGCAGCTATCCCTGTCCTTCTGAATACCATATAACTATTCAAGAAATTGGTGTGATCGGAATTTAAATGTGTTTCTGGACACACATTGCTCTTGGCTGTCTAGCAAGCAGGATCTCGTACACATCGTCAAGACTATTAAGAAGGCCTCTGCAGTCCATTGAACAATATTTTCTCTTCCAATTATTAAGTGTTCAGAGCTACTGGAGTGGGACTATTTATGTAAGGTCTTTCGGGGCTCGGGCTCTTGGAAGGTTTTTCTTTACCTTTTTTGGAGGTTTGGATGAAGGGACCCGCTCCTTCCGCTGAGAAGCCAGAGGAAAGGTCCCACATCTATCATCTCGTCATCAGATTCTGGGGCGGGGCACTCGCAGCCGGAACCCCTGGACTTGTCACCCTTTCCGGTGCCCTTCGTTGGAGCCGCGACCGCCGGGGGTGTCAGATGCGCCCCGGTTGGCACTGCGGTGCGGCAAGGCTGGGAACTGCCGTGGGTGGCTTCCGTCTCCATCTCCGTCGTTCCCTCGTGTGTGCTTTGGTCCGGTGGAGAGGAAGCAGTGGATGCAGCGGCATCCCCAACAGACGTGGTTGCCACCACAGCCGCTGCTGGCTCAGCGTGTGGTGCGGGGGCGGTACGGGGGCGGCACGGGCCCCCAGAGGGAACCAAGGGGGGAGGGTGGGGGCGGGACCAGGTCTCATTTGCGGTACAGGGTCCCTGCCGAAACGAGACGCCGCTCCGCCCCCCGGCGAGCTGCGTCGACGTACTTCTCCGGAGGGAAAGACGCGAACCTTTTTCGCGCTTTTAGAAAGGTAATGTTCTCGTTTTAAGGTAATTATCTGCTTTTCTTCCGTTTGAACTTTTCACAGCTCCTGAAATAGGCAGTTTGCCCTGGAAGTTCGCACAAGGGAATCTCTGGGATTCACAATTGTCGGTTGGGTGATCTTGTGCTCCACTATGCGCACGTCAGTTTACCACGGCAAGAGGTTGTGCCGTGCCCAAACCGCTGACATTTGAAGCAGCGGCGTGGGTTGGGCACGTAGGGCCGGAGCGGACATCTCATAAAGCCTGAGTCAACAGACTCAGGAAGCGTTGAGCGGTCGAATGTCAAGATTATGTGTTTGGTTGCTATTATTTGGTCATCCCGGCGTATGGTGATTCGCCACAGTGCCTTAACACCCTGATCAGGAAGGCCCTAGAGCAGATCGGCTTCGGTCTCACTTATTAGATCCGGATCGGAGATCATGCCCTGAAAGCTATTAAGGCTGCGATGGGGCGTGATCTTGATGTCAACATCGACCATGCGCGTTTGCGCGAGGAGGTTAGAGGATTGTTGCTTGTTTTCGACTTCAATCAGGACTTCTTCCGTTGTGAGCTTTTTAGCCTTGTAGGACTTGCCGATAAGCCTTTCGAAAAATTTGGAGATCAGAAACATGGACTGGCAAGTGATGGTTTTGACTTATCAAGGGATTCCATTATCAAGAAGCGCGAAAAATTATCGGGATTTTGGGAGCGAGATCAAAGGCAAAGGAGGAAAAGAAACTTGGTGCGGCCCTTTCAGGGACCGATCACGCTTGGGGGGGGGGGGGGGGAGGGTGTTGAAAATAACATATTCTATAGCAAAATGCAGGGGACAGGGCTAATTTCTGCTCAAACCTTACTGCGATAGCTTGAGAGGTCCCGGACCTCCCTGCCTATTAAAAAGACGGGAGCCCATCCTCCGGAGCTTGACCATGGCTCCGACGGCCACGATTTGTGGTTTCTTACCCTTTACCTATAAACACATCGCCACGGTTGGTTCCACACTCTTAATAAAAAGGGTCGCAAAAGTAGTAACGGCCGTATTTACTAACTCTTACGAACCTTAGTATACCCCGCGGTTTGTACGTAGGCTCTGCCACTAACAACTGCATGGTTAGTAAATTAACTGAGTGTAGGAAGTAGTATGCACTAGATTAAGGTCGTGCTTATGACTAGGTTGTGCATGGCCAGTTAGTAAACGCATGTAGCTCAGAAGAGTGCTATCGCTGGGACTTTACTAGTGGGGGTAGTGGTGCTTACTGCCTGCTTCGGTTAGTAATTCTGACAATTGCTACATTTACTACCTCCAGTTATAATACCTAGTGTATACTGGGACAAGTAACTTGTTAGTATTCCATTAGTGAATGCCCCGACCTTTTTTTAAGAGTGCAGCTTATGTTTGGGGGCTCGGGTCTGCGGTGTCGCCAATAGCGTCACCAAGATTGCTCAAGCGGCCCCGTGCGGAGAAAAGGCTTGTTATTAACCACAGCACACAGGTTCCGTCTCAGCCGTTCAGCCGTTTCAGCCGTTCAGTGACTTCCGGTGGGTCGCTCCTTTTTCAGCGAAGTAATGCAAGCCTATTTACTCTTACATGAAATACATTGGACGTTGAGTAACCGAAACACAGCAAATCCCGCTTGTCTAGCGTTTTATGCACACACCAAGCGGGAAAATGACACGACGTGCGCACATCGCGAGCATCCATATGCAGCTCCTTAGCTTGCATCGACACTATCAGCACGACGCTGTCGCAGCGAACAAGGTCGCAGAGAGGGCTTCACTTCGAACTATAAAAATATTCGCATACACGCAAGAGAAAAATGTGTTGATAAATGAAGCACCCATTGCAATGGGTTCGGGTGTCGGAGAGACCAGTTCTGAGGAACCCGGAGCGAAAGCTACGCAATCAAGATTAATGACTCTGTAGGTTTCGGGGCAATTCTCTCATTAGTGGAACCGGCCCATTGGAATCCTAATTAAATTTGAGTTTCCTGAACTCCAAATATCAATTACTGCTTCGATTAAAGCCACAAACTGACCTCGTACTTCGGGCAGGAACTGCCGGATGTCGTGCTACAGGAAGCTAAAACAGTTCAGTGTAAGCAGGTAAATGCAGTCAGTTATCAACAAGTTTTCCTTGTACCCTCAGCGAAGACTTAAAAAGGCCGTGAAGACAAAATACAACTTTGCTCAGTTTGAAAGAACTAGCTTTTGGTAGCTCACTCATCTTCATTCAAGCCTCAAAAGTCGCTTTTTGCAAACAAAACGAAAGGAATCACAAAACACTTTCAAATTTCGCGCTACAACGAGGTGGTGGGAGCAGGAATGGAGTAATACTGGGCCAGACTAAAAGCACAGTTATCACCAGTTCACCACGTGTTATATTTAAGTGTAACGAACAAACAAAGATTGACGCTCCACGTCCAAAACCCAGTCGTGTTTCTTGGCGGTGGCTTCGGTCGATGGCCGCCAATCAGACAAACAAGATTCTGTGACGTCATACATAAACACCGCGAAGCGGCTGGGGAGTCGCCACTGCTGCATCTGTTTCCCTTAATATTTTCCTTATTCGTGTAAAGCTCGCAATAAAATTGGTACCACTGTTATCGAAAAAAGCGGCCCGTTTAATGGTACCTGAAACAAACCAATTTACTTGCAGGCGGGACCAAGGTTATATTCCGTTTCAACAGAAATACCTCTTAAATTCTTACGCCTCTAATGAATCATGATTACTGAGTAGTTTGCGCAGTTGTTCTTGCTGTTACTATGCACTTTGTGAAGGTGACGTCATTCAAATGAAGGTTTTTTAACCATCACAAATTTAACAAATGTTAGGAATATCAAGTATTTCGAATTCTGCAACACTACCTCCTCTGTGCGCTCCCAGTCTTGTAGGGCACTAGATGAACATAGCTGATCTACTAGGAATCAGGTCAGCTTAGACCACAAATGTAGGCAACGCTTATGACTTTATGCAAATGCAGACCCACAGCTATAGGCCAATAAGAACCGCTGCAATTCCCCTCTTTGTGAGACAGCATTTGGCAACCATCGACCACACAATTATCCAAAGGTACTCGTTAGTGAGAAAACGGCCGTTTCAATGAAAGGACGCTACTGCAGCTGGACAAGAGCTGCCGGACAAATGTTCCTTGGCACCTTTTTTGCGGGTCATTTATGCAGAAAAGTGTATAAATTTATCTTCAAATCGGGCGGACATATAATTTCACGCTAGCAACGAACAATATTGGTGCACTGTTCTATGTGAACTAGTTTTCTGCTCACTCTACTGTGCCCCAGCTCGGCGAGTTGGCATGCGAGATCTTGAACAATGACCTGAGCAATTCGCGCTATGTATCCTCAAGTACAGAAGCCACCAGGCAAATAGCGCCGACGATTTTCTATCCAATTTGGACTGTTGACTACTGGAAAACTCATACTTGCGTTATTGGGGCAGGAAACTGGTGTGGAATCCAGGTTGTTATAGTTTTACCTGGCAGTTAAGCGAGTAGTTATCATGCACGGAAAATATTTATGGTTTTTCCCTCGTGAATTCTGCGTGTACGACCTGATTTGCTGCAGCAGTATGATGGAACCTACAACTTATTTGACCTGATTACTTTTATCTGCAGTTTTGTCATACACTGCATTGTAACGACTGCTGTAATCCGGTAAGAATGGCCGATGATGCGCGGTGATGTTTCCGAGAAGTTTAGGCGTGAACCATGTTTACCGGCATTGATGCCTTTCGGGAGCACATCCGGGACGTTGCAAAAGTACTGGGACAGGACTGCTAATATTCCTTCTTCTGTGGCCGTGAGTAATCGAGGAATTTGGGCTCTGTAACGTCGACTGCCTGCGAGGGGTCCCGAACGCCACGGGTAATGCGTTGTTCGCTGCGCTAGCTTAGACAACCGTATGTGGGGTCAGTCGGCGAATCTACGTAGGCAAAGTTAATCCACGTCGATCCTGATGGTGAACCCTTTGATACTGAAAATCTTGCTACATAGGGGCGCGTAGCCCAGTGTGTTGTGCCTGCTGCAGCCACAATTTTGATACCGTTATGGCTTATCGTTCTGGTGCTGCATCAACTATTGCTGCCGTGTCTGACGTGTCTCCTCGAGACATCACTACAACACTACGTCTACCGGGCACTGCTCAGTACCGATCTGACAGGGTATATGAAAGTCCGCAAACTGGTGTTCTGAAGAACTCTTCCCGGGAAAGGAACAGCGGGATGAGGATAAAAAAATTAGAAGACACTTAGGACAGCTTACAGTCAGAATTGCAAAAGCATTGCATTTTATTTTAGGCTGCGCGATCCTATATACATGACGGGAGGTTATGAGTATGCTCCCTTCTGGGCCGACAACGTCTTCGTCATGACAAGGATTTCTGGCGGGCCCCTCACGTCGAAATGCTTTCGGTGGTGCCGACTGGTGGTGGTTCTACCTGCAGCCAGCGTCCAACTGTTCGCTGAGCGGAATTTTTGTGTTGCCTTGCATTTCTTCTGTGGTCCACTTCCGTGTGCGGCCACCCCGTCTCAAAAATAGCGTCCGCTGAGCTACAAGCTTCAGGGGTCAGTGATGTAGAGACAGGACAGACATACAGAAGCATGTTCAGTGGTTTTCCTCTTCTTTGGGGTATTGGCGCGTACTGATGGAGGAGATAGTATCTTTTGTTCCTTTCTTTTTCGCCCTCGCATGCTCCGCATATTGGCTACTAACGCTAACATGCTTTGATGCTTCTGAAATTCCTGAATACATGTCCCCAACACACGTTCCTAAGTTTAAGGCTACAACGTACCCAATAGAGCCACCTTTCTTTGTTGAACACAAGGCGCTCGGCGGTGGTGCCGGAGATGGGCGGTGGACTTGCAGTCTGTAGAACCCTGGTTGGGATCCCAGACCCAGAGGATTTTAACTTCTGTAATTTTATTGTTTGAGCTGTCGGAAATTTTCCCGATCATTTCAAGATCACGCCCAATCTGAACGCCGCACTTCAGCCTTATTGGGCATTTAATGCTTTTGCATTGTTAATTCTAAGCACTGTACCCTGTAAACGAGACTATTCTTCTGGCAATGCAGATATGAAGGCTTTATTTTTGCTTAATGGGCATTTATAGCTTTCGCATTATTAATTTCACACACTGTACTCTGCAAACCTCCCCCCCAAAAAACTGACCAACGTAGAGATTTTTACTATTCTCTAAGTCTCTTTTGTGTTAGCGGAATCGGCATTTAGTCGCGTAAACTTTAATCTGAACCTAATTGCTGCAATGGCTTCTGAGCCATGCTTATTTAATTGTTTCTTTCTTCCTTTCTCAGTTCTCTGTAACGGTCGCTCATTTGTGGTTTGTGTCTTACGGCTTCTTGCGCTCCTTACTGTATTTGCAGAGCACGAGCTCCGGTCGCAAGGGAACTCACTCGAGATAATTAAAGAAATTAAATTGCGTACCCGTGTCTGTTTTCTGCTTCGAAGATACGAATGTAGGCCCAAAAAAGGCCACCCCAGCGTAAACATCCAGTGCTTAAATTACCCGAAGGTGCCTCGCACTGCTTCGGGTAAGGCTGTTTTATTCCCGTGACAAACGGTTGCCTGCTTTCTCGTGGCTCGGAAAGTGAAACTGGGATGTGCAGATGCTGTGTTTTCATGCCCCGAACGCGAGCTTCCAACATTCTTTTGTGTTTGTTTTAGTGTCTCTGCATAGTTCGCCATGCCAGGCGTCTTTTATTTGTCTTATTATTAAATTCACCGTAGTGATATTCTATCCCCACAACCAACAAGTTTTAATGTTCAATGTTGCAAAATAACTCTGCTCTTGCATTGTTTTTCAACGCGGCAGCATTAATAGACTTACCGGGTACTTCAGTGAAGTTTTATTCTCACAACCATTTTTCATCTGCTTGGTCGCCAGGGCTTGCTATGTTCTTCTTATAACATTTTTTTTATTCTACAGGACAACGCTTCTAGAACAACAAAAAAGGAATAGAATTACGGGCTCGAACTGGGGTGATAGTCTGCGTTAAAAAGAGTGCCAGGTCGACAAATGTGTTTGCTTGTAAGGTATGGTAAGAGCCGCTTGTGATTACCCGGCGAGTACAATTTAAAGGATGTCAACGTGTCTGCTTTCCAACATAGCCCAAAGGAGGCGAATCATTGTGGTCGAAGCGGTAAAACAGACCAATGGCGACAGCTAGCCTAGACTTGAGTCGAAAAATATGGTCTCCGCTGTTGCCACGCGCAAAGGAAGCATGTTGATTTGCATTGCGCGATATCCCAGCGCGTACATTATTTTTTTAGTCAAATCGTGACTCGGGCCTCTTTATTTGCCAAATTTGTTCCCGAGGACGTTGCTATTCGTCCTTCCGGTCCATTGAGGCAAAGAAGATGCACGGACATTTCTAGAGTGTATGCTATCATCTTGCTTTTTTCGGGGACCCAATCACACACGGGAGCCGGAATCATGACCTGCATTGGCGACATAGTGCCCTTGCGTGATTGGCTCCCAGTATAAACGAGAGGATTGCGAAGGCGCCAGCTAATCATAGGCGAATTTAGCTATTTCTTATATTGAGCACTTTTGTTAACCTGTGCCCAGAGAAAGTTATGTGGAATTGCTTTGTTTGCTTGTCTTTGAGCTGATGCACGAAATGCTTTTTTTACCGCGGTAATAACGTGGTTGTCGGTAGGTTACCGTATGATCAGCTGCTAGCGCATAAAACAACGAGAAAGAAACTTGTAGAACCCACAGAAAAAAACAATATTTACAACTGAATAAATATTCAATGCAAGAAATCAAAACGCGATATCCAAAATCTGCAATAGTACGTAGGTAAAACACTTGTCCGTAAACGCGATTTCAGCTCGAGCTAGTCACATGTTAAAACGGCCGGAAGATACCTTTTACAAACATGTTGTAAACAAAAGATCTGGGCATATACTGCAGAACGTCGCAGTAGTTTTCTTCAAATTTCGCGCAAGCGAGTCAGGATAAGCTGAAAAGTACGAAAGCTGTGTAATACACAAGCATTTCATCGACTGTACTGAAAGCGTCCATACAGGCTTGAGAACATACCAAATATTCACAGAGAATGCATGCCCCTACGTATGTGCTTTGGCGTATATGTGCGTGTTTTGCTTCGATGTGAGGATAGAGGTCCTATTAAGATTAGGGTTACTAATTCCGCTGAAACCCGCAATAGGGAGCGGGAGCGAAGTCCTCCTCTGATCCTGGCGTTAGCGGGGATCAGACGTCCATACTCCTCACCCCAGAAAGCATTATTCCTCACTGAAACCATGTCTAATGCTTTTATCATCACGCAACCTTAACGATGAAAGAGTTGAAATAACATTATTATATTGAGAAATATTTGTTGACCTGTCAATCGATTGCGGAAGCTGTTGACGGCGTCCTAAGGTTTCATAGCAAACAGAATCAACAGCGTGTGCCTATATTGTAACTTCATTATCTTTCCCTCCCCCTTCACCTCCAAATAATTTGATACTTGCTTCTCTTGCAAAAATTGTGTGTGCTTTCTTGATTGGAATTGAGGAAACTGAAACTCACCGGAAACGTTGATATTACACTCAATTATCGGCGGTTATGTTTGCGCAAAGCGAGTTTCCTTCTACTGATCACGACAGCCAATGCGTCAAGTCGATGTCGGCACAGTGATGTGAAGGTACATAAACAGGAGTGTATGGCGTGTTGCTGTGTACCGGAAAAAGGTAATTTTATGAAGCCAGCCGAATGCTCTGTTTGTGTTGTCGCTGGATCGGGTAACCTTCATTCGGTAAAACCACGTTTGAAGAGGATGCAAGAATTTTTATATAATAAATAGAAAAAAAAATACACCATCTACACGAAGGGAACTATGTGGTGATGCAAAGCAGAATTGTTGGCGTCCATTCAGCTCATCGGACGGTGCAGCGTGTCTCAACCGAAGCAGCAACTGAGGAAGCGGCGCACGGACCGGGTTTATTATATAGAGCAGATGGAGTCGGGAGGAGGAGATGAGAGAGGAGACACGCATGCGCGCTTATCGCGCAGCTGGCGTGTTGCCGTTATGTTGAGTGATCTGGTGTTTAGTAGCGCCAGAGGGAATTCCACGTCCGGGTCCACACCGGTGGCAAAGGCACGCAAGTACTGTTGTGTTACGGTGAGTAGGCGGTGGTGCTCGAAGCGCCGAAACTCGTCCATCATGTTCTTGTCGATGTTGTCTTCTCTGTGGTAGAATCGGTAGTCTGCCTCAGCGTTGGTGAGGTAAAGGTTGTTGACGTTGGTGCACCGGCTGAGAGCAACGTACACGCCCTCGTCTTCGCAGCTTTGTCTTCTTCTCCTTCTTCTTCAGCGGTTCCTCTACGGGAAGATGACGACGGTGGTTGAACGCGAAGCTATCTCGTGATGGATTCTTTGGTTGGCCAATCCCTAGAGGCATCCTGCCAAAATCATCATCAGAAGCGCTGCGGACGGGGCGAGAGCAACGTACACGCCCTCCTCTTCGCAGCTTTGTCTTCTTCTCCTTCTTTCGTCTTCAGCGGTTCCCCTACGGGAAGATGACGACGGTGGTTGAACGCGAAGCTATCTCGTGATGGATTCTTTGGTTGGCCAGTCCCTAGGGGCATCCTGCCACAATCATCATCAGAGGCGCTGCGGACGGGGCACAGACGCGGGACATCCCCCCGAGCAAGAGACGCTAACATCCTCCTCTAAAGTTTTCAGTTCGTCGTTTCTATTGACGTTCAGCTTCGCGTGCCTTCGTTGTATCAGTAGCTTCTTGACGTACTTTGAATGAGTCAAGGACATTAGGCGCGTTCGTAGCACTTTCTCCTGTCTCGGTTTTGTAGCGCAGTGGGAAGAGCGCCGCGTACCTCCCGTTGCGGCCAGAGAGTCGTGGGATCGAAACCGGGCGCCGCTAACTATTTCCTTTTTTTATAGTGTAGGGGGAGAGGTGCGGACAACGGACGGACGCCGGACATAGCCCCAAGCAAGAGATGCTTTGCATCTAAAAAAGAAGAAAAATATAAAATAATTACGCGAAATGGCGAGCCGTGTAACGCCCTGCATTTCCACAATAATGCAGATTTCGCAAAACTTCCAAACATAATTGTTATAAAACGTAAATAGGGATAATTCGTCGGACGAAATTATGAAAAACTAAGAAATAAGAAAGATACTTAAACAATTACGGACAATCGCAAAACCTATAACGCATGGCATTTCCACAATAATGCAGATTTCGTAAAAGTTTTACCTGTAATCGTTATAATAGCCCAAATGTAGATAGTTGGTCGAACGAAATCTCGAAAAACAAGAAAATTAAGTAAAATACAAAATAATCACGGAGAATGGCGAACCGTGTAACGCCGTGCATTTCCACAATAATGCAGATTTTGGGAATGTTCCAGATGTAATCGTTGTGATAACGTAAACAAAGACGACCGTTTCTGTCAATTTTCGTTCGGCGAAATAATATTTAACCCACAGTTTTTAATGACCACTAATTTCCAATTGCGGGAGTAACAAAAAGCCTTTCAGCACGAATGACTAGTAACCTGCCGTATTTCTAGCGACGTCTTGAAGCTGTAATTAAGAAAGTTCACACGTCCCTGAAACTCCTGTCTTGCCTAATTATTCCACTATTATTCTTAACCCAGGTGGCTCTGCGGTGGCATAACGGCCGCTACATCACATGAGAAACAATCAGGCATTAATAAGGACCACAAGCCTAAGAACGAGTACCAATGTAGCAATGGTCTGTTGCTGCTGAAAGCGCGAGCGTAGTACAAGCTGCCCAAACGAAATGTGATTCTTGGCAGCTTGCAGGGGATATAAAACGACTTTGCCCATTTCCTAGCCACGACTTTATTGGAGCACTCTGGCTGCAGGAGGCCTTCAGTGCGCAAACGCGAAAGCCCACACCCGATTTGTGCAAACTTTTTGCATTTCATAATTTTTTATAAAGGTCCGACACCTGGAAATTGCCAATACTTGACAAGTGTGACCACAGGAGCTGCTCAGTGGCTAAGCCGTTTGGTGCTGACCACAGGTGGCCTCGATCTTCCTTCCCCACGACCGCTTTTCTGAAGTACATGGAAATCGAGAACGTCCGTTTATGAAGATTTTGATCAACGTTTAAAAGCACCAGCTGGTTAAAATAAGTCTGCCGACATAAGCTGCTCCTCGGAGCAGAGATATAGCACGGGGCATCAAATGCGCCAGTTTTTTTTTAATGTGTTTACACGGAAAACAACAAAAAAGAAAAGGCGAATCACGTTGTTTTAAAATATTACACAAAAAGTAAGTAAAAACGAATAAGTAAAAACACCAAAACGTGGATATTGCTCTATACTTTCCTTTGCCCTGCCTTTCAGAACCAAACGTGTCATCAATGCGAAGAAAGTGAGTTACGTGGTCAGTTTGTGAGGACAGTACAGTGGACAAGTCCCGTTTTTTTTACAGATACAAATAACAACAGATATGTCCGGGAAAACTGTTAAGGTGCGCACTTAGTCCCTGGGAAGAAACTGCAGCCCTCAACCTTGTCTTGGAAGCAGGAACAGTAATAAAGCCAGATTACACGTGCAGAAAGGCCGCCGGTACCTCACACTGTCCCATTCGCCCAGCGATCATCTTTTCTGCTTGTTCTGCAGCTTTGTCATTTCAAATCTGCTTTTTTCTAAGGTGCACTTGTACTGACTTCCCAACTCGCTACATTACTTCTACTGCTACTCGTCCGGATGGGGAGTACTGCTGTGGACTAATTAAGAGCGTTCTTACCCAAAAAAGTCCATCTCATGCTCCGCGCGTCAAATTTCCCTGTCATGTTGTAAAAGTATAATCTTTTATAAGATTCCGCAATGTCGCACACGGAACAATGGCTGGGGGTCAGGCGGTACGATGACATACTGATTGTAATGCACACACCGATATAGCTATCGCAAAAGGAATTGCAGTGGTCAGTGCAGTAATGCAGTGACTGAGCGTTAACTAAGCTACTTTTAGCAAACGTTGGCTAACACATTCGATAAGGGTGACAGCTAACAAATTATTCAGGGTAACCAAATATTCTAATTCATTGGTAGTATTTATGTGCCTGTGTAGGATTTTTCTGTTTTGTTACAAATATTAGAATGTGCGCCATTTATATTAAGCACTGGTATTTGAGTGCGCAAGTACGCAGGCCTAAATTTCAGGCTTCAGGTTAGCATGATGGGCGATTCCATAGCGACGATTGCGATTTCAACAAAAAGGAGTGCAGAAAATTTATCCCAACATCATATCTGTTGGCGGCGGCTTTATGAATAGTCGCTAGGACGACATAAAGTCTGGCCGAGAAATAGGTGGTAAATCGTCGCCACTTCATCTGTTTTTCTAATGTCTCGTAATTGTTTAGAGTTTGCTTTGCAATTGCGCCACTGCCCTAGGGGAACAGCAGTATTTTGAATTTTTGTTTGTATTTTGATTTGACTGTCGTTTTAAAACTACTAAACGTGTTTTTTTTTTCTCATTTCAGTGATAATTCAACTTATCGAATCGGTTCGCGAACCGGTTCAAGCTCCCGAACCGGTTCGCTAACCGGTTCGGTGCGTGATTTTTGTCGAACCGGAACTGAACCGGAGCGAAATGATTTCGTCTGAACAAGAACCGTAACCGAATCGGTATTTTTTTCGGTTCGACACACTGCTTAAAACAGTTATGCATGGCTAATGCACATCGAATGCAGACAGTGACGAAGGGTATTTGCCTTGGGTATCTTTTAATTTTAAAGAGAATAGCGTCATTTTGGCAATCGATTACAACAGCGCGTCTCCTTGTCCACACATGCGGCACCCCATTTTTAGCTTATAGCATTTTCGGCACCCGAGCACACATCTTAGCCAACCACTTTTCGGGAAAATAAATAAACTAACGTGACAGAAAATGATCAAAGAAATGGTGACTGAGCAAGCGTAGCTTTTTCCTCTCCCCCTTTTCTTCCCATTTCAATCATTCCATCGTCACGTTCTTTGTTTGTCTTAATGTCTGGAAACGGGAGTCCCCATGAGAAGGATAAAAAATCTCAGTCCCCGTGCTGTTATCCTAGCAGCATAGTTGTTTTGGTGTTTGTCCACCGGAACTGACATGTCCTCGCACCATCTGGCGTTCGTCTTTGCTGGCCAGGATTGATTTGCCATCGATCCAGGTTGAAGGAGCGTGAGGGATTGCGTCCTGTTTACGGGATCAAATCGTCTTCCACTTTGGTGTTGTTGGATCTTGTTTTGCTGCTCTCTTCAGCTCCCGCATCTTTTTCTTGTCGTTCACCTGCTGTTGCAGTGGCGGCGCGGGACAAATGAAACTCCGCGCCCTTCTAATTCAGGATGCGTTTGTCGATTGACTAATTGTTTAGTTAGGCAGCGGTGGAAGCGCTCAATCATCCTAAACAAACGCGTAACAGGAAACGTTGGCGCCTGTTGGCGGCACAGCTTGGAACTGGGATTATCTTAAAACCCAAGGGCAGTCCCTCTTCACTCTCAAGACCGTTAGGTACTTACCCAAACCTTTACGAAAAAAGACGCTGCGGTGCAACTTGTTTAACCAGGTATGCAGTATTTTCTGTTACGGCAATAAAAGATGGTACTTTACTGAAAGTAGTTGGACATAGTTGCAGCAACAGTACGCAGAAGATATTCAAAGTCTGCGAAACTTACAAAAGCTGTTTACACAAAGACTGTGCTCTTTACAGTTTTTGACTCCATGAAATTATGGCATCCTCGGAACTTACAGCAAAACTAGGCTTGGCAGAACTTTCGTGGAAGATTTCTAAACTATTCTTGAGTGTTCTGCAATTGCGTTGTGGAGACATTGTGGTGCAACATGGTAGTGGGCACTGTGTGCAATATTAGCCGTGAGGGCCACCACTGGAGAGGCCGGCGCTGCGATCGTCTTGACGTCACTTGTAGGAACCCCGTTACTACCTTGCTGCGTGGCTGGCTTCAAGCGCGTCATATTTCTATTAGGACGCGCCGCCAAAGTGTATTTTCGTGTTAATTTTCGGCGTTATTACTGCGACAGGCGTAGTTTGACCGCGTGGGGAATTTATAACCGTGTCAACCGCGGTAGGCTACCCGCAAATGACTTGAGCGTGGTGGTATATGCGGACGTATTCGACGGAACCCGGTGTAAGTTTAAGCTTCGGCTCGTTTCCCCGATCAACATTGGAGGCTACGATGATCGCCGAGCTAAATTTGTAGATTGCGCTTCTCGTTCGCTAGAAATGAATGAAGCAGGAAATCATGCAGGGTTTAGTGCCCGCAAAAACGCTCCGCACCCGGCAGCAACACCTTGTTGGTGCATTTTAAAATCACACTGATCGCGGAAAAGAAGCATCACATTCGCGAAAATGGATGTTTGTGTGGTGAGAAATTGTGCTAGGTAGTTATTTTCAAAGCGATGCTCAAATATCTTAAGCGATCTACGCCGACCGCCCGCGGACGTCGGTCCCGGCACCGCCGGCCCGTTCCCGTACGGTGCGGCGAGCGGCCGAAGGGTGGCGATCGGCCGAGGCCGAGGCCGTGGCAGGTATCTTGGGGCCTGATAAGGTGTCGGCACCCCACGCCAGACAGTTTCGGGCCCTTTTCTCCCCCTCTTCTCCCCTCAAAACCTATTAGCTTAGCTGAGCAGGTATCTTGATCATCGATTGCTTAAATGGCAGTCACCGCGGATACAAACTTCCACATACGAGAAAGGGGGTGACACTGTGGTGAGAAGTTGTGTTAGGGACTGTCATTCGTGACTGTAACGATAGCGGCGATGAAATATCTGACGCGACGTTAAGCCTAAAGTTCCCAACATCGGACTCCGCGCACCCGAAACCGGCGGTGAGCTAGCTGTTGGAGAAGACCTTCTTTTAAATCTCGCAGCGCGCAAGCGTGTTGCTTTAGGTTGCCATAACTTCTTGGGGGCCCCAACGCTTGGTTCTCCTATTCTAAAGCCCCTTACCCCACGCCGTGTTTCGCCTCGTACACAGCCGCGCCTTCAGTGAGCAGTCGTGAGTTCTCGAACTTGATGCAGGCTCACTGTAAACAGACAAAAGCCCGAATTGCAATTATCAAT
Source organism: Haemaphysalis longicornis (assembly GCA_013339765.2). Classification (NCBI taxonomy): domain Eukaryota; kingdom Metazoa; phylum Arthropoda; class Arachnida; order Ixodida; family Ixodidae; genus Haemaphysalis; species Haemaphysalis longicornis. The sequence continues at coordinate 128,440,926 of CM023451.1, read as the reverse complement.
TTCCACGGCGTGGCCTTAATTAAAAATAAACATAGACACGTCTAAACACGCTCGAAGGCGTTGAAAACTCGCGTCAATACCATTCATACATTGCGGACAAGTTGTCGCAAAAAGTAAACATATCAGCAGTACAGAGTACTAGTGATCGTTAATCAAATCAGGGCATAATATAAAAAAAAACTTTGGAGGGGAAATAGGTACAGCTTAAGCCAAACTGCAGATCGTACCAGCACTTTTAAGCATGTGCGGCGAAGCAATCCGCTCACGGTTCTCACGTAGCCATTCATTTACCAGGCAATGCGCGCAGTACGCGTGTTGAGATCACAACTGAGGCGGCACGTTTCCGTCGCTGGTGCAAGGTCAATTTTTTTGCACACACAGTCTCGTACATGTCATGTCGCAAGTATTTAATAATGAATTAACAGCGTACTTTTCTCGGCACCAATTGCATTGTCCCTGGCGTTAGCTGGCTACGTACGAGCTGTCGGTGGCGATCGTAGCAACTGCCTAGCCGCGGTGATGTCGCCGGGAACAAGCGAGTCGCTGATTGCTTGCCCGGAATTTTCGGTCTGTAGACCACTTTTTTCTGTATTTTGCATCAAAACCGTGAGGAGGGGGCTTACGGTGGTCACAATAAAAACGCGCGATCGCATAAGCGCAGGAAATGTGTTCTAGCAGACGACAACATAACCCGGCATCCTACAAGTGACGTCACTCGTAGGTGGCGCCACGGTATGTCCTCGAGGCCAATACCACCTAAAGAAATGGTCCTACGACACTTCAGGGTGTGAAGAGCCGCCCTGTGGTAGTCCCTGTGTTGCAACTTTTAACATTGACTCACTAATGATTAACGTTGAATTAGGTGTCTCTTCGACACGCAAAACGTAAAATTTGAACATTTGATTTCTTTAGGGCGCTGGAAGAAGAATGATACGTATGGCTACAAAATCATCGTTCATACTAGATCAATCGCAAGCCTCCGGAAACAATGGTTGTTCAATAGGGAGTATTGTAGTTGAAGCGTTTTTGCTAAACAGTTGCCTTGTAATCTTCGTATTTCACTCTGAAGATTTTTTTTGTGCGTCTACTTCTCTGATATTTTTTTCAGTAGCAGATCATTGTATTAACATGGCCGGAACCATTGTTCGTATTTTGAAAAAAAAAGTATAGCTTATTGGTTTGGCCTGCAAAAGGTGTGACGTAGTAAACCATTTGGCGCAATATTTCACACAGTTTAGCGGTTTGCTCTTGCACTTCGGGCTTTCAACAATTTTGCTCGTGTTGCATTCAGATGAAATTTATTTGGGGCGCGAAAACTTCATTTTTAACCCAGGATGTTTACGTACCAGCTTGACATATTCTTCTTGAAGCTAATGAATATTGAGTCATTACGATCACTCTTAATCGGCTACGCTCGGCTTGTAAATGTCCTGACGGCCAAAACATTTTTTCGAGAGCTGTATTATTATCCAGGATATATTTCTTAGTCGAGGCTTGGCAGACTTGTTGCAATGAAAAAGATTTGCCGCTATAAAAGCTGAACGTACTATTTATCTCTCCCGATAAGACCACATTTCTGAAATGCTTTTTTGGGAGATGTTTCCTGTGCGTGTTTTTGTGTGCCTGTTGGGCTGCTTCGAATATAGGTGTTCGGATATTCAGGATTTTCTACAGCTCTGTCTCACGACAGACCGGTCCCGCATTTCTTGCATTACAGCACACGTAGCATATATCTCTGTGAATATATTATGCGACTGTACCGGTATTAAGCATCTTCGCACTTGGCATGTTCACAGCTATCGTGGGCACGGGTTCATGCCTTACGTAAGCGCAAAACCCGAATATTCCCGTCTTTCGTGGAATGAATGTTTTATAACGCGGACGCACGCCGGTATCCTCATGAATGTGGAAGCAGCGTAGTCAGATTTGGTGGGAGCATCGCTACGCAGCTACGCTACTCCTTGCACGCTCATGCTCCGTCAGACCTCGAAATGAAGAATTAGGTGAGCCGCGGAGTCTCAGTTGTAGAGCCAACGTATATTCATGAGGGTAGAAAACGGCTTGTACCGCACTGCTGAGATCATTAGGGATAAAATGCCTCTGCCTTCTTCCGCACTCATTAGGGCGAGGCATACTGCGTAACTACGTAGACAACCACGAGAGTATTCGTAATGTATCCTGGTAATAAGGAGCTTGTTACAATATATAGAATTCATAAATTCGCATACGAAATAGCAAGGGAAATTTAGGGCATGAGTTGAAATGAATGGCAGCTGGCCAATGAATAAAAGTGGTAATATTTAATTCTACCTGAGAAAAATTATGACTCTAAAATTTGTGCAGTTTGGAAGCACAAACGGGTATGAGAAATGGCAAGAAATGACGCAACTATAACACGTTTTTGTAGCGTGAGCCACACTGGCCGAGGTTGAGCAGTTTCGCGAGGCTCTTGGAGAGCCGTGCTGCGCAAGCGTGGCACGTGGCAGCCCGGTCTACTTGATGATCACGCGAGGGGTGGCCGGATGTGGAACGGATGGCTCGTGAGCCTCGTTTGTCGCAGCAACACCGGCGTACGCCTGTGGAACCACACCCCACGCATCCAGCGTCTTCGCCGACCTCCGTTTCGCACGTGGCGGCCCCGTCCACTCGATGATCATGCGAGGGGTGGCCGGGTGTGGAACCGATGGCTCGTGCGTCGCAGCAACACCGGCGTGCGCCTGTGGAACCCGCTTAGCCATGGAGAGATTGGTGACGCTGCGCCGGAGCAGCTTGATAAATATACATGCGTCAAATAATGCGCATACCGTGTGTGTGTCATTGAAGCAGCAGTAGGCATGATAATCAAGTGTATCCCAGACAACCACGGAAGCTAAGAATAACTAGCTGAACCTTAACTCACGCTACGTATACCCTGGCATAACCGAGCTAAGCCACTGCATTTTTTTAGGAAAGTACGTTTCCAATTTCCAAAGTTTATGACAAGATGAAACATGTATGTGGTAGAAACATTTGCTAAAACTGACAGAAACCCATATATCATCTATTTTCTAAATTGACTAAGTTAGTAAGAATAGTGATGCTTTTGCCAGCGGCAGAATGGGAAAAAGTACAATGAGCGCGGCACTCAAGGGGGGATCCTGCTATGCTCGTATTTTTTGCAGATCTAGGTTCAATAATTCAATGCCCAAATTTATATTCAGAAAACTTCTGAGGAGCAGTATGCCTAAAACATGAAAATATGAGTTAAAAACTACTCTAAAATATTCTTGTTGGCGTAAAAGCCAATAAGGTGATAATGAAAGCTTTACGTTTTCGTTTAATTTAATTAGGGCAGTGCAATGCAACAATTACTCGTTGTCGCTTCACAGGATGACTGATAACATGCTCTCAGTCTCATTTGCGCTTACATTTATGGGTTTTTCTGTTCTGTTGTATGTTTACAAGCTTTCTATTCGACTAAAACAAAGTGAGCCATGCACTGAGACCCTCTTTATGAGTATTACCATACACTTCCACCCTTTTAAGAAAGCGTCATGACGAATATAGCTTAACTACGTACAGCGAAAGAATTTGCGTTATTTTCCTATTAGTATGTCTAGTGGCCCCGTTCTCTCGCTTTAGCAGCAGCGTTAGGGGCATGTAGCTCCTTTACTTGTAAATCAGTATCTGCATTTTGTCGCCTTCAATCTCAATCCACCGTTTCTGGCTGCCTTCTTGGCCCTGCACTCGCATCCCATTTAATTGTACAGCGCGAGCAACCGGTGAAGGAAAACGTTGACAAGACGGTAAAAGGGCGCGTGGGGACCAGGCAGCGGAGCGAACACGGCACCACTGCCAAGATAGCGGCCGCCTGCTAGTGGATCGCCTTGAAGGCCCCCTTTGCGCACGGACTGTTTCGTTCTGGTTTGCTATCCTTCTGTGTCAGGGGACTGACTGCGTAAATTATGGGTACCTGCCCCATTTTTAGCTTGCGTCATTAAAAGGACTCTGATGATCATCGGATCCTGAAAAAAAATAAAGGAAGCTCACACTATCGCGTGAGACTTGAAGGTAGCTCAGCTGTGCGCAACCTTCACGACCATCACGAAGGTTGAAGTCCACGATTGCTGCCAATGGGCCTCTTCTTCGCTGCCGCAACGATATTTACAACATCATTGTTGCTATAAGTGTGAGCTTATCTCATTTTTTTTTGGAAGTGATAATCGTTGTACATCACATTACAAGGTCGTACCCTATGACGTGTCTTTCTAGTTCCCAGCAAATGTTGCTGCGATTACGGCGAACGCTGGAGTTTTTTTTTGTTTTTTTGTCAATTGATGATTGATTGATTGTAGGGTTTTAACGCGCCGACGAAACGCAGGTGATGAGGCGCGCCGTAGTGGAGGACTCCGGATTAATTTTGACCACCTGGGGATCTTTAACGTGCGCCGAAATCTCGTACACCCGGGCGCTTTTGCTTTTCGCCTCCTTCAGAAAAGCGGCCGCCGCGGCCGGGAATCGAACCCGCGACCTCGTGCTCAGCAGCACAACGCCTTAGCCACTGAGCCACAGCGGCGGTTTTCTTCTTTTTTTTTTTGTCCATCTTGCCCAATCTCGCTAAGTGGGTATGCTTGGCTTGATAAACGTGCGCTTGAGACGCTGGGTGGTGGCCGCGAGGCACGCACACACGAGCGCTCGGCATTTTCTGGTTTGGTTAGCTGCCGGGTGGTCGCCGCAATCTTGACCAATCTTCCTCAGTGGGTATGCTTGGTTTGACAAGCGGGCGCAGGGGACGCTGAGCGGTGCCCGCGAAGCCCGAGGTCACGTGAGCGCGATCGGCAATTTCTTGGTATTTTTAACTGCGAACACAAAAAATTGCAATTTGCTAAACAGCTTCGCTGTTAAAAAACATGCCCGGTGCTGGTAACGTAGTGTGCTGGAGCGGAAGCGTTTGTATATGTGTCGGTGCGGTAAGCGAGGGGGAGTAGAACGAACCGTGAACTTCACGGACAGGCGTGGGCCAGCATGGACGTACCGGGATCCACGCTTAGGCGCCTAAAACGCATCTGCCACAGACCGCTCCAAAACTTGATTGTTTAGTTATATCACCTGTGTTTGACATCATCTTTGTGTCGGGCCAGTGATATTTTAGTTCTGCTGAACACCAGTTTTTCTATTTAAACTTTTTAGTAAAAGAACGCTGCCACTTTCTGTTGTATAGTTATGTTTTGCTTAGAACGTGCCGAAGGTTTTCTTTGCGCCAAACAAATTTGACTAGCGTGAACAGCGCCACCGGTGCAGTAGTTGGGGAAGTTTTTCAGTGATAAATAATTTGTCTCCATTACGCTACTGTGAACGAAGTGTTTTCGCTCGTTACTGCTAGCTGCGTAACTTTAAAAAAATGTGTCTTACGTGCGATACCAACATGACCGAAAGAATGCCGATCCAGCAAGAAACAGGATGCTCGACAACATTGCCAGGAGACGCCTGCGCATGTGCCGAGCGGCTTGCTTGCTGAGTGAGAGAATGCCCAAACAGTAAGAAAAGGGAAGGGACACCTTCTTGCTGGTGGGAACGTTCCAAGCGCTGCCTGCTGGGACAAAGAATGCCAAGCCTGCAAGACAGACCGGGGCGTGTCTTTCTTGCTGGTAGAAACGCTCGCGGAGTGACGTTGTGTAGCCCCATTCAGTGTTCTTCTTAATAACACCTGTGCTTAAACTGGTTTGATCCGGTTTGGTTGGCTTCGGAGAAAAAAATGGTTTTTATTGCAAAAGCGCTAGATGTGCCCTTACGAAGTGTTCACGCTTAAGCACGGGGACTAACTGCGACGCCGCACTGGCAGTGCGTCCCGCTTTATTTGCAGGGGTGGTAACTAAAGAAACAGTTATGCAGTCACTGTCCTAGTCAAAAATGTTAAAACAGATTTCGGATCTAGTGCGGGTTCCTTGTGGTTATGTGCTTAACAAAGAATACCAAAGCGGTGTTACCCCTCTCGAGTGCTGCCACTAGTATTCACCTCGTTGCAGTTTTGTTGTGGTTGTGTTTATGGCCGCTGAAATCAGCTTTATAAGCGACACAAAAAACAACGCAGAAACCTTCTGCGCCAAAAACGCTTGCGGGGTTCCCCGTGGTGCGCTTGTCATGTAAAAGTCCATGGGTCTTTTATGAATTTACGAGGTTTCGGTCAAAAAGAGGCGTCAAAAACAGCGTAAAATACGGGTGGTTGTCAGGGTCTATGTAGGGCTATAAAATGTACAAAGTTAAAGAAAAAGAGGGTATCAGTAGGCACTTTATACAACAAAAACTACGTGCGGCCTTCATTCCCACTGATTTGCGGATATCGGTCGGGATTCTTTCGGGGACGATATATTGATCCTCGAAAAAAAAAAACAAGGCGCAAATAATATCAAATATAAAGAATAACATGCTTTATGAACCGCGGGTTCTTAGAACCACATCTGAATCTCCCTTCCCGGACCCCAAGCGACAGGAAATTAACTTTCGCCTGCCTTTCTTTTCGTGTTCTGTCCACGAGTCGCTCGCAACTTTTAATTTGGGAATATGTAGTAGGGTTTCAGAACAATCACCTCCGGGGAAGCTAACTTAATAATTTCCGCCAAGGCGACGCTCCCGGAAGTTTTAACTCAATTACGCAAGCGGGAGATAGGACTACACGCCGATAAATATATCGCGTCGAAGGGGAGGTGAACCGAACGCATTAGATTACTCTCTTCTCGTCACAGGGAGCAAGGATGTCGGACAAGGTGGAAATGCACATGTATGTCTTCCAGTTCCGCTGGGTGCCAGCTTAGAGTAATGGAAGCAGTGTCAACATTATTAGAGGCGAATCCCGTTAGGGGCTGGAGCCTGTCGGCTTCTCATGTCGTTGTTGTCTCATGTCGTCGTGGTATCATGCTGTCACGGTACGAAAACACAGGACACTCGTTTTCCAACGCCTCGCGCTAGAACGTAACGCGTACTAAAAGACACCGGGACACCCAGTTTCCAATGCCTCGCGCTACAACGTTACATCTCCGTGGGAAAAACGTGTACTAAAAGAACACAGCGGGACACTTGTTTTCCAACACCTCGCGCTGGAACTCTTCCTGCTACAAAGACACGAGACTAACAGCAAATCTGCATACCTCTACCCCCAGCAGTTTCATCTCCATGGGAAAAAACCGCCAACGCGCCAAGAATTCACTTATACACTGCATACTTCGCCCTTCACCAGCTTTCACGTTAGTGATGATGGCCGGGGATTTTTCCTATATTCCCAGGACCGGACTCCTAATCGGAGACAGTAAATGGAGTTAAATGAGAGGTCAACATTGTGCACGCTTGGTTGCTCACGTCGGCGTCTGGGCGCCGTTCTGCTGAGTGGGTTTCCAGACTTCTCCCATCCGCCCTTACGTGTCTCGTCTTCCCTAGCCCGAAGTAAGTATGCAGTGCCAGCAAACATAAGTACATAGAGTTGGGTGTCAGCACGATGCACTTCCTTGGTATGGGTTCTAAGATGTGGGCCTGCGCGGTACCGGCGTTAGTTAAGTTCAGTAACCATGGAGCGTGGCTGATTCACCTCGTATTTGTGTAAAGTGAAGTCAAGGTTATTTCTATAGTGTTAGGGTATTAATACGCCAAAATATTTAACAGAGCTTTGAAATGAAATTCATTTTGTATACAGCTGCAGTGGTAACAGGTGCGTGGAAAGAAAATAAATAGCTGTTGCGGCACCGGAGCACTCTTGCTTCACCCGAAAGGGAAACTTTGTCAATTTCTTGTAAACTTTCCACTTCAGGCTTTCAAGCCCCGGTTGCAAAATCGAAAAGAAGCGAGAAAGAATGTCGACAGACCTACGTAAAGGTCACACCGTCCCCCAACCCTTTTTCCCTATGTCCCACAACATTTTCCTTTCGGTTTCGGATTCTCACGTACGGCTCCATTTTACGCTCGCTAAATACGGCATTCTGACATTCTGTGAGACGAACTTAAACCCAGCCAACTGCCATCTCAGAATAACAAAACGCACGCGAGCAACAAATTTGAAGATACGTTCATTTCTTTATGCTTGTAACTTCCAAACGCCACCACTTGTTACAGAAGACCAGGGCGTACAAACTTCGTAAACTTCAGGGTTCTGCTGCCACGTACATTTTGGCGTGATTTTCAATTGCGAAAACCAACGTTGAGTACCTTTGTTTTTCTGGCACCTTCGGTTTGGTTGGAACAGTTTTTCGGGAACATAGCGCAGTGTACAATACGTCTGACACAAAACGGGCTGGCTTGTTATCGTGCCCTTGGCAAGACATTTGTCCCAGCTGCTTGAAGCGAATGGGTTAAACGAAAAAGGAATTAAAAGCGCCTGCTTCAACTGCTCATTTTGTTCCTGACAGCAGTACGTGACTCTAAGCCTACTTCTTTAGATGTTCATCAAATATACGACATTCTGGAGGTTTAAACAGACTTTTAGACAAAACTGCTTGGCGCGTCAAGATATAAAAACTTAAAGACGAGAACTGCGCAACCACTACAACAGGTGCAACTCAAAGCATGCGGTGGTGAAACACGTGTGATTCAAAACATTGCAACACACACCGCACACATGAGGTGAAGGCCTACAAGTGCCGCCACCATATGTATGCAGGAAAAAGCTCTTCATTATTATTAATCACGTCCGACAAGTATCTTCAAAATGCATGTCCTGCACGATACCATGTATTAGTAATTACTAGTGACGCCCGAGAAAAATATGGTAAGAAGGCGATGCGAGGAGCTCCCTGTTTGTCTAGAAAGCGTTGGTTGCAACCCGCAGGAGTGCGCGTTTGTCAGGGGCGCTTACACGAAGCGTCGACGCAGAAAATCGCTCAAACGTTGCGCGCATGCCTCTGCATGTGTTGTATTGGATTAGCAGCAGCCACAAGCAGTAGCTGCAAGTTGGAACGCAGCAGATAAGGGCGGCCAGCCACGAGCCTCGGTTGTTTCCACGACTCGCAGGCTGCAGGCTTCTCAAACTTCCCTTCCCTGATCTGCATAATCCTTTTCTCGTATCCACGCGCGCCTTAATTTTGTCTCTTATTTCAGCAGAAGAAAAAAAATACGGAAACGGGAACAGGCACCTTTATTTCAGCTTAAAGGAGCCATGAAGACAAAATTTAAGTTTGTTTTATTGGAAAGATATCGTGTTTTATAGTGCCCCCAGCGCTTGTCCGGATAGAAACGATGCTTTATTCCCTGAGAAATTAATCAATTTAGGTTAAAATTTTGATTTTCCCGTTAAATCGTGTGTTTTCGTGGTCTGAAATGACATCAGGAACTGACCGCTCTGCAGCCTAGGGTGCCTTGATTCGCGCGTCCGCCGTACAGGGTGGAGATACTTATACGCTGGCGCCGCCATTTTGGGTCACTCGCTCGCCGCAGAAGCAAGGCATTGTATCAAAACCGCGCTTAAATGATCGCCGCAACGCGGTTTACTAGCGAAGTTTGAATCATTTTATCTGTTTCGCGTTGCTGGGTGTAGTGGGAAACAAAAAGAACAACGCGTTGAGCACGTTTACCCAATTGCGCCGGCTGTAATCAAGGTACCCTACGGCGGCGTTCGCGCGTTTGTTCACGTTACTGAACCTAGATGGCGCCACCATAGCGCGGCAAGCCATTTTCTGCCTTTGGTTTGTTTTTGACCGTATTTAATCCTGGCGTGTTTTTGTTCTGGGGGAATATATGTGTTGTGAAACATAGTGCTCGCTCGACAAATATGGTCACGTAAGACCCCGTTGCTTGCGTCAATCGGCCAGTGTCGTCTGAGACAACCCCAAAGCCCCGCAGTGCTCTGCAGCTAAACCAAGCATAGTGCGCGCAGTACCAACGGGAGTACGCACCAGTACTTCTATTGTTACATGTGCTTTCGTAACTTCCACTGTTTGTCTCACCATCTTGTGGCTTTAAAGAGAATGTGCCCTACATTTAAGCACAAATAGCTCTTTCAGCAAGCTCAGCCTAATTTGCGTTTGCTTTTTCTGGCCTCCGGCAATCGCAGATCAGGCCTGTATGGCATCATACGTTCTGTTGCGGGTAATTAGCGAGTGGGTCGCATGCCCATTCTCTTTTTTCCTAATTATATAGCTTATTTGAGTGAAGTTTACGTAAAACTGGAGTCAGTATGATTCTAACGTGGCCGTCTTTTGAATGTACCAAACTTGTGTTTTGTCTTCATAGCTCCTTTAACACACCGAACCCATATAATTTCCCACCGTCCTATTCTCCTTCTTCACTCTATTCTCGAAGTTGCCTTTTTCATTCCCATTGATGTGGCTTGGGGAACGCTGTGCAGGACTAAGCTCCGTCGAGAACACCGCAGACGCTTCACGGTCGCAGAGCGCCAGCTTAATTGTATTCAAAAACCGAGGAGACAGGGAGGCGTTTAAAGATTCAGAGAATCTCGAGCACGGGGAGGAGCTCTGGCCGGCGATATACCGTACTTTCTCCAATCTTATCCTCCCTATTTTACGATCCCAAAGGCGCACGGATAGAACTGTCACCAAAATTGCTGGTTTATTTGTCGATAAAGGTTTGTAAAATGTGTGTGGGATAGGTCGCTTTCGTAATTTTAGGTTCAGCCTTACCTCCAGCAACATTTTCAACGTGAAGGATTTACTTGGTGAGGTTGAAGAAAACGCAGAGACAATCGAGGTCCACAAAAGCCGCGCCCGTATGGCGCGATACCTTTTCGGCTGGCACTGATGTCGGTGCCGAGACCTCCCGCACGCAGATTACGTCAACTATAACTGAATTAAACGTGGGAGAGACAGGAATTGATCCCGGGGACGTTGGATTATAGGCAAGTGGCGCCGACAACGCGCAGAAAATGGCGTTAGAAGTATCGTAGGTATGAAGACAATGGTGCCAAGAGAAGAAATAAAACACAAGGAATAATAGCGCTGTGCACGCGACTGGGAGCCGCTAGACAGTAGATGGCGGAAGCTGGTCAAAGGCACGTAGTGTGAACCTGAAATATGGACACGCATTGTATAACCGAAATGCGAAGTCTGTGAGTCGCTATGGAGCCGTCTTTTTGTGTGCACCTACGAGTTCGCCGGCACCATTTTGCAGCATCCCCTGCGTCAAAACAACAACTTTGCAAAAATAAGCGCATTTTCATTCCCACTTCATAGGAATATGTTTAGGGATTATCTGCAACCTTCCAAAAATTATAGCTCACGAAAAATTACTTCACTGCCAAAATATCACCGCCAGTGCACGCATGCACACTGCAGATCCTCCGCTGTTTCACTGCTGTCCCTGATTCGTTAGAAAAGCCCGGAAACTCAGTCAGGATTGCGTGGGCCTAATGACCGCGGTGTATTAATTATGTTGGCGCGTAGTCAACTGCTCTACCGCCCACTTTCCTATTAGCTCGTCAGGCCGCACACACAGGCTCGTGCCATATCCGCCCTCTCCAAAGGCAGCAGGACGCAAGAGGGGGATCACGGTCGGTGCTGTCCCAGCGCGTTGTTGCAGAGTCAGTTCTCTGAAAAGGCACGTGCTTGCACTTAAGGCGGCAAATTAGGTTTGTTCTAGCCAGTCATAAGTACGTGAGCATTTTTGTAACGTTTAGCCAAGATTTATTCCCACGGCCTGTCCCGGTTCAAGAGAAAACCATAAAGCAATTTTCGCCGTTAGTCACACTGGCTTCCAACACATAAACGAGCTAAAACGGTGCCCTGCGCACCATCGCGGAAGTAAATTAAGATCGTTCCACTGGTGCGTATTATTGTTCTGCTTTTCGCCGCAGAGTAAACGTAAACGCAAATACTATGAAAATGCATACGTCATGTTCCTAGTAAGTCAGGCACTATGTTGGTGTGTATACGAGAGGGATTTTTTTTCGGGGGGGGGGGGGGGGGGTTCAAAGGACGAACACCCAGAGAGTCAGGCATGGCCCAGTGTTGTAAACGCGGAATACTTATTCGGTGTTCCTTAGGCAGTACATCTGTCTGGTCGTGTTCGTAGGACTGCTTCGCCAGAGCTTTATAAAGAAGTTCAAGGAAAGGCTTTCATAACATTGAGAATTGTATACACACGAAGAGAGTAGAGGGGCTGCACAGACCGGCCGAAAAATCGCGGAGAAAACGGTATATTAATTGTGTACATTACGTGAAGCATTGTCTGTGAAGACTGGGTGTCATCTACGAGAATAACGATGTGGAGTAGCTCCCGGGTACTTCGCCGTAGATCATACTACCGGCCCACATCAACGGTGATGTCTTCGCCCAAGTAACCACATATCTAGCTTGAGTTTGTCTCAAGAAAGCGGCGACAGGGCAGAGTAAACCATATCTGGGTGGTTTAAACCACCCGAACGTAGTTAGTGGTATTACTCGATCCGGCGGCGTAAACCAGTCTCTGTATTTTTGTTTTGTTTTTGTTGTGTTTCGCGCTGCCCACACCAGCCAGAGCCGGTAGTTTTTTTCATATTTTCTACATCAAATTATGTCCTTAGGCTGGGAGAGACTAACCTTTGCAGGTAATTTTAAGCCGACGCAGACACCTGAACCTAAGACTGTGCCTCGTTACGTACCTCTAAAAATATCAGGGAAAAAGCAAGTGGCTATAATAACTACATTAGTAAAACACCTTAACAAGTAAAAAAAGGCTCGCCACTTGGTACAACGCTATAGTGCTTCGGTCAACAGTTTTACAGAGCATTTCTGAAAATATTCGCCAAGATAATTCACAGTGGTCGCTTATACTGCAGATGCGTTATTTCCCGTCTGTGTTTCTGTTCGCGTTCGTATTTGGTTCCGTTCGCCAGAACGAGGCCTTTAACGGCTGTTTGTGACGCAGCACGTTTGTTTCCCTTGTGAAGTATATCAGAACACGGAAAACCCATCCGACCCAAGTGGCTTCAGCAGCATTGCAGCCCGTGCTTATAAGTAGCTTACAAACGCTGACATGTGGCTCGCATTATGAGCAAAGAAGTATAACGCAGAAAGGACAGTGCTGACACGAAGAACCTTGGTGTAAGAAAAGACTGCGAAACACGGTGGCGGCGACGGTAAACAAATAAATAATTGGCCATCCAAGAGGGACGTGCGCTGTCATTACCTTGTCCGTTTTTTTTACAGCCCTGCTTTTGTTGTTCACGAGTAATCCCGGCAGAAGAAAGAAGGTAGTAGATACCAGGGAGATATAAAGATAGAAAAATGGAGGCGTAGCTGTTTTCATGCGCGTAAAAACACAGAAGCATACGAAATTTGTTTCGCAATAAAACCATTACTTCGTGAACTATGCCCACACAATTGTAGGTGACCTCTCCTCTGGTTTCTCGTACGAGGACGCTCCATGTACCAAAGAACGTATCTATCCATGTACGCAAAACCGAAAGTGAAACCACAACGGAGTGTGTATAGAACGGGAAAAGTGTAGGTTATGGGCTTGGTGAAGTACGCACCCGTTTGTACGCATGTGCCTGACGACATCTACATTTGGACCCACAGTAAACTGCCTAGCAGAAGTCACTTCTTGTTTGCCATAGAATGCTGTTAAAAGCTACTCCAAAAAAGATAGACCAGGGCGGCGATCGAAATGAGGCGCGAGGAAGGCGAAGTAGTTTCTCGTCACGTGTTCAAGATAACCTTAAAAAAGCCAATGTCACTTTGCACACATTGTTTCTACGCTGTGCTTTATCAGGCGTTATTTGCGTCTGGTTTATCTGCAAATGTGCCGACATTGTTAGATGTGGTGTGTGTTATTCAAGGTTCTTTTATATTATGCCTTCCGATCTGAGTGTGCTGAATTGGCCCTAACTCAAAAAGTGTGAGGGCGTGGCGTACGTCATTGGTATTAAACAAAACCTTGGGTTTAAGCAAATTCCCCCAACTCGAAAAAAGGCGGGATAAATTACTGCGGTGTGTTCACTAGAACTGTAAACGGATGTTTCTACACCGATGCCTCCTTATTCTGTCAAATGACGCTATCTTACCAAGGTCTGAAAACGTCACAACTTCATACAGAATTACGATTGTTGCGGCTATGCCCCGACGTCAGGATGGCACCGCCAGCAATAAACTGACAATTCGCGAACCTACTGTTTCTCAGTCAGTAATGGTTTACGACAAGACGCAAATAAATTAAAACCAGCATTTCACAGCAAATGTTTGATAAGATCGACTCCATTCGGTACGGACAATGCGTTTTCCCCAGCATAATTATTATCACCATCAAGCTGGTGTGTCCTGTCTTTGTTGACGCGGAACTGGGGAAAACTCTACAGGTGACCCTTTTTCGGTTCGTTTTTATCGTATATGTAGTTCAGCTGGTACGCACAACATAAGGCATTTACATGAATTAAGGCTAAGAGTAGGCGAACGGTAACCGTGAATACGCCAGAATACTCAGCATCATTCTTGTATAAACGTGTTGTGTTTGGCCTGCTCAAGAATTCATTCCAGGAGAGAAACAGGAAATAATCAAGGGCGATCGTCATAACTTTATCTAAATAGGTTTATTGTGTGCTGTGAAGGAGTCTTGACACATCGAACTTTGGCTGTCTTTTCAACTGTCTGCGATTTTACTTTTAACTATGTACTAGAGGCCAGACAGTATGATTGCCACAAAATAGCTCTATGATGGTATGCGTTGGTTCTGGTAATAAAGACAGTTCCCGACTTAGGTTGGCGAAATTGACGCCAACATAATGCCAGACGCATAACGCCGGACGAGTAGCTGCTTGATGGCAAACCAAACTGTTCGAATAAGCCAACCGTGTTGACAACCTTGATCAAGCTTTCGCGCACGTTTTGCGTTTTGTGTATAAGCTTGCCCACCAACGGCGACAGGTATAGCGGGAGGAGAGGAGGCCGCCTACATCTTCTACTGTTTATTTTGAAGCCCGCTGTAGCGAAATCATAGCGGCTCATACTTGTGGAGCTCCGACCAATATAACCGGGACTCACCGCGTTTTCCGTTCTACTTGCACATTCCATATGGAGACTGTATAAAATAATTTGATAATCTAACAGAAAAAAAATATTTCTAAAAATCGAGGTTAACAAAAATTATAGACTTCAGAAAATTGACGTTCATTGGAATGATTCCTAATAAAGCTTTGTAAGCGCCAAAGCTGTTAGAACGGTCACACGCTGCTGCTGAAAACCTAGAATCTCACACCTTATTTCTACTTCAACTGTAAGTCATAGGAACCTGGACAAACCCTAAAATTTTATTGATACTTCTCGCGCGCCTGTCTTCTCTTAGAAATTTTGAAAGGCCTTCCCACATGCTGGACCGATGAATCTCCCTGTCTGTACGAAGAGTGGTGGACGGAAACGAGATAAACTTCCTTCAAATACTTCCATCCATGTGCTTCTTTGCAGGCTACCAGATATTACACATATACTTTTTCTTGCTCTGAATTCTACATGAGCTCTACGGATTCACAGCACGAAACAAATTATAGAAATTGAATTTAGCGTTTATTACAATCTATCCCATAGAAAGATTGAAAATTAAACACAAGACAGTAGGTGGTTCTGTGGCATCGTACGAGTGGTGGGAAAAAGCTTCAGAGAGGAGCAGGTCACGATAGCACAGTCGCGACACTTTGAATTGTAAGCGTCATGGATGGCTTAGAACCTCAGTAACAAAAGTCAATTTCATTAGCAGGACAACTTAGCTTAGCTGTAACGTTGTTTTGACGTCAAGAGCTTCTTTGTCTCTTGTTCTTCTCCGTTACCACCCCTCACCTTTTCCTTATTTTGTTACCACTTTCTTTTTTCCCCGGTCGCTATCGCCATTTTTTATGTACCTAATATTGTCTGATGGTTAACCGAGACTGCAGCCTGCATTAAGACGACAACGGGAAAACCGTAGCGGTGCCCCCTCCTCTCCCTTAGCTCCTGTTGCATCGGTCTCAAGACACGTCGGCACTCTGCGTAAGCCTTCCGTAAGGCCACTGATAGGACACAGTGGATTTCATTTCACGGCGGTCCCCACTTAGCGTACGGAGTTCCTCCTACTGAGTTCAAATAAAGATCGCATTTTGAATCCCCTGAATTCAAAGAGCTGACGCAGCACGGTTCTCGGAAACCAAACGGTGAAGACGGGAGCTTTATCCAGGAACCCTGATTTATCCTTAACCCCATCAAGAGGCCAATTATGCGGTCGCCTTCATCTGAACACTGGCCTGTTGGGATCCCACGGATTGCACAAAATTGTAAATCTCCCACTGCGAGGTTCAACAAACACTCGCAGTTTCAAATGAGATCCTCGAGTGGGCTACGCTTTTGTCTACAATGACGGGTGTTGGAATGTAGAAACTTCGGTTTTGTTAAGCGAGCAAATATCAAAATAACTGGCAATGATAAAACTACCGAATAAACGCAAAAGAAACAATGTTTCATTTTATATTGCATAAATTTTGATCTATGATGTCGAAGTACAGTACACATTGAAAAGTACATTCATTGTGGTCCACTCCACCTGTGCCGGTGAGCTGCGTCTCGCTAGCCTAATAAATGAAAACTGTCATATGCGTCCTAATTTTACTGGAGTTCAAGCTGACTCAGCGCAGAAGCCTTTATAGAAGGGCAAATGCAGATGTTTTTCTCTCTCTG
Organism: Haemaphysalis longicornis; assembly: GCA_013339765.2. Taxonomy (NCBI): domain Eukaryota; kingdom Metazoa; phylum Arthropoda; class Arachnida; order Ixodida; family Ixodidae; genus Haemaphysalis; species Haemaphysalis longicornis. The sequence goes on along the minus strand of CM023451.1, from coordinate 128,424,337 downwards.
TCTTCTATCTATAAATTAGGGCGCTTTGATAGCACAGTTAGGTAGCACTCTTGCGAGGGCTGCACGCATATAGACGATAAGCCAAACAGTCATAGTTTGTCATGCTATGAAATGAATAAGTACCGGAAAGAGTCGCTGTAGGCCGACATATATTCAACAGCGTACGAGTAGGTGGTTCGGTGTACATGGACAGTGAGAGGCTTTAGTCGACGGTGCAGGATGAGATTGCATATACAGAAAATTATTAAAAAACAAATTCTCTGCAATCACAGGTACGACTTTGAGCAGTAGAGTTAAACCCATTTTCAGCTGAAGCAGATTCCCGTTGACAACCCCGATTTCGGAACGGTCCGCAGCATCTAACACTTCATTAAGCGGTCTGCGTTACAGCCTCGTTTACCAGAGCAAAACAAACAATGTTCAATTGAGATAGCGTATCTTTATCGAGTCGGCATTTCCAAACATAAGGACATCTTCTTCTATACAACAGCCGCATGCTACGCCGAGAAGAGTAGAAAAGAACATTTCCCTACTGTTATTGGAAAAGTTTGAAGGGCTACAACACCGCTTATATTGAACCACATTTTCTGTCCCTTCCAGCTTCACCCGCTTTTTATACTAACGTCCTGTTGGATGTGCCTTACTGCTGCACATCAGGCAGTACGACAGGAAACCGGCTGGGGTTATACACTTGTATCTTCTGATCATTTTTCTCTTTTTTCGAGCCCCCATCAGTCTCATATTCGGGAACTAAGGGCGCGCTGAACGATGGCTCCAGGGCAGTAAACACCCGCCGGGAAATGGCCCTCATAAAATTTAGTCGTCTGAGCAGACATATCCCAGAAAAAAAGGGTAACGCGGAGGAACATTATTCGATACCCGACAATATCCCCCTTTCTCTGGCGATAGCCGACTGACTCATGCTACTGTCTTCAGGGAATCACTGTGCGTGCACTTCCGCTCCGTGTCTCCTTACTTGGTTGCGGATTCACCGCAAACCGCCGGCAATGAAAGGGAAAAGTTATTCGCAAGCTCGGCAAGACTGGACTAGCGAGAGGGGATTGGGGGAAACGAGACGAGACCACCCTCATTTGATCAACCCAATCATTGTCGCTCATCCGCCCCCCCCCCCCCCTCCCTCATTGGGTGAGAATGTGAGCGGTGTATATTCCAAACGTCTAATCTCTCAGGGATCTCGTATGGCACAAAATGTTACCCAGCAATTCTGCCCCTTGCCCATTTATGATAGCGTAAGCTGCTTCTACTGCGCCGAGCGACCATCTTTCCAAGCGCTGAGGCCAACCACTGTCGTCCCTTACGGGGTTTTCCTATGCCGCAAACATTATAGATCCGCCCATGCATCCCCACAGACGTCAACGAGCGGACCAAATAGGGCTATCGATTTTAGCTTTTTATCGTGCACGGCGGCCAAGTTAAAATGTTACCGCTCTTCATTGCATGCTAAAAACCTATGTACTAGCAAAGTGCCTGACCCTGGCTATGAAAAAGTTGGTGCATGTTGAAGCTTGCAAAGAGAAAAATAGAAAGCCAGTGCTAGAAACTTCAAGCAAAAAATGGCGGAAATCACCCAAACGCCCCCTTCAAAAAAGAATAAAAATAAGATGAATAAGTTTCGAGTTTCGACCTTTATCCAAATTGCGCGTAGAACAAAACAAATGGACGTGCTTCGTACGTACATTTTGGCCATTAACTTTGTTCGGAGCGAAAGCTAGTTTAAAGCACCAATTTTCACAAAATTTTGGTACAGTACATTGCGATTCTGAATACATTCTCGTTTTGGATAGGTCAATACATTTTCTCAATGCTATTAGGTGACTGAAAATACCGAATGAATAATAGTAAATACATGAATGTTTAGACTTATTTTTTGTGCTAGTGCGTATTAAAGAACAATTCAGCAGTTTACATTTCAGAAACAAGCAATTAAATCGAAAGCTGGGATTTTCCAAAGCAAAGTATACAAAATATTTTTTGTCAATATTAGCCGTTATTCACTTTCTGTTTGGGATGTTGCTGTAGGCAACCCGTTGTCCCCATTTGTAGGTTCCACACGATGAGCACTTGGAGCAGACCTCAAGAGGGTGATGCGTACTAATTTTGGGGAGACATTTCAGACATATTCTTCGGCAACCACCTTTACCCCTAAATACAGGACCTTAGCAGGATATAGCGCTGACTCATAAATATAAAAGTACAGGTTTGAAGGAAAGACGTTACTGCCAGCTCAGCTTCCCACGTTCAGGGCCAAGATGTACAGGAAAGAGCACGTTAACAAAATCTAAAAAGCAAGAAAAAGCGAAAAACATGCGCGTCAATCTAGCCTGTTAAGGTGGTTCGAAAGCAAATGTGTAAACGACCCCCACAACACTTGCCCATTTTACGTCACTTGAACTCAAAAACGTCGCCCTACAAAGAGTGAAACCAGAGACAAGTGAAATGCACTTAACCACACCCTTTATTACTTCAAAGAAATACTCTTTGCTAAGGTTAAGTCAATGCATGATTCATGAATGGTGGTTGGTTGAGTTGTATTGTTGAAGCACGTGAGTAAAAACCCTTCTTTTATAAAATGAAAGAAGCTCAAACGTGGTGTTAGGCGATCTCACTTCTCCGTCTCTGCCGCCGTCGACGGAGGCAACGAGATCGGCGGCGGAGACGGAGGAGAAGTGAGATGCCATGCGTTGGTGTGACCTTGCTTTTTTACTAATTCCTAGCGCATGCGCAAGGCGCGCACACGGCCATTACACAGGCTGTGGGCGAGAACGCAGGGGGAAAACCCTAGATGTGGTCAGTGAATGCACCGCCTGTCTCCCCCGTCTCCGCCTGGGCTCCTAGCTCAATCGGTAAGACGAGGGGCTCTGGCCCCGTTTCTCTGTTCTTTCCAGGTTCGATTTCTGGCGGTGCAGGTAACTTCTTTTATTTCATTCGCGGGAGTTTTCTGTTAACAGCAACGGTCGACAGAGCGCTTGGGGCGGGGGGGGGGGGGGTGAAAGGTTAAAACTGACGTTCCACACAGCTCACCCCGAAATGAAAGACCTTCCAATGGATCTTAATGTCACGTGCTTACTACTATCTGACACCTTTGCCAGCAACAAATATTTGTAATAATAAAAACAAACAACCTTGGCACTTCGATGTGTTTCGATCCATGTGCACAGGAAACCTGAGCTTTCACTTGCTGTTCGATGAGTCACAGTGCGTTTGCCTATTTTAAATGTCCCTAGTCACTTCGCGCTTTCTTTTATACGGCCTCCCTGTACAGAAACATAATACTGTCCTCCCCGCTTCCTATCAACCCTTTTTCTCCCCCGGTGGATGCCGTGATCACGCGGTGTGATCCCCCCCCCCCCCCACGGCTTACAAGGGCACTCATCATATCACGTTACCCGTCTGGTTTTCTTTCTCTAACGTTTTATGTTCTCATGTTTAATGCCCCTTTTCCTGCGCCATAGCACTTACGCTGTCATCAATAGCCTCCTATCATTTTACCTCCATGCTCCTTGTATACCAGCCTCTTCAATCCTACTCCCGACCATCCCTTTAACCCCCCCTCTCCACCCAACATTTGCTTTTTAATTGGTGGTCGAGTGCGGCCTCCGCTCGCTCCCAGTCCTCTGAATCTCCGTCCACTATTACTTGAAGCACTATGTTATGAAGCCTTTTTTTCTTTTTTTAGCCTTGCCGATTATGAGCGGCACGTCCTCTTTCGCTATTATTGGAGAATAACCGTAGTTGTAGAGCTCCTAACGTATAGGAAAGAGAATTGGTGTGACACCATAACAGAGAAAGCCGAGCGTAATTGATTTTTTTTCGCATAACCGAACCGAAGAAGGTGTACAAACACTTAGCAACGGCCACCGGAAATAGACGACCATGCAGCGATAAGGTAATAACCAGAACTGGGTACATTGTGAAGATTGTGCGAACATATGTTAGCGGGAATTTCTTGAAATGTTTGTGCCACACAGTTGCGCAAAAAATACAAGTAATATTTTTATTAGAGTTAAAAACTTACCAATGAAAGTAAACGTATCATGCTTTTCCTAACCAACCTCCATCTTCATCGTATGAAACACCGAAGCGAGAGATGGCTGGTTAAGTGTCCCTTTTTTAACTCAGCCTCCCGTATCACTGCTTCCAGCTTCTAACAATCTTAACTACAGGGAACATCACAGCAAAATGCTGAGGATAGTGCAAATATTTTGCATGTCTCAAGTTGTGTAGCTGGTGTTCACTATAGCAAGTGTACCTAAGTGGAAGTATTTCTCCTGATGCGTTTTGCAGAGATTAGTGACCAGTGACCGTTTCTTTTCATCTTGCAGAAATCATAGGTGAAAAGCAGGTAATATAGCCCGGCGCTGATTGAGTTTTTTTTATTTTCAATTAAAATTATATCGCTCGAATTGAACGCGGTTATTAAAGACGAAATGGATGTATGGCTTGTTCGATTATGGCAAGTCCGGTAACTGTCTTGGTACGAAGCGCCTATTTTTTAGTACAAACATTTTCGCACGAATGGATGTTTAAAAATTGATGGTTGTGCGAGCAGTTGGTTCCAATTTTAAAGTTGATGCTCACGCAGGAGTCATTGTTGTGTTTTATACTGCATTTGAATTCACCTGGTTCCCACTGTGCACTCATAAAATAACTCTAAAGAATCTTTGTGAAGGTGCAAAGAACACTGTGACACTGCAGAAAGGTTATGCTGCAGGTATGTCATAAAATAGTGGAGTTGTGGTCAATCAAAAACTGCAAATGGAAAGCCACGGGAACGCCAGAGGTCGTTTTCACATATTTTGTTCAAATGGTTTTTCTATCAGTGTGCCAAAGTCGCACATAATTGCCTAATGTGTCAAGGTTTACAGTTCTTCGTGCTGTTGTCGAAGAAATAATAAACAGTCGAAGTTTTTATTCGACCTGCCACGGTGGCTCAGTGGCTAACGCCTTGTGCTGCTGATCCTAGGGACGCGGGCTGGATTCCCGGCCGCGGCGGGCGCTCTTCTGATGGAGGCGAAAAACAAAAACGCCCGTCCGTTCGAGGTTTCGCTTCACGTTAAAGATCCCTAGGTAGTCAAAATTAATATGGAGCCCTCCACATGAACGTGCCTCATCCCTGTGTACTTTCCGCGCCTTAAACCCCATAATCAATCAAAAGTTTGCATTCGCAGCATATTTTTCTACTAGAGCTTCTAGTGTTTGCGGCTAAAGAATGATTCGCAAGCACATACTAATAAAAATTCTGTTTTACCTAGCAGAAGCTGAGCATAGATTACGAGCTGAAATAATAGAATGAGCAACCTATGAATAACAATTGTTATCGTGGCATGTAAATACACAAGGCTAATACGGTTGCTGAACCCGCCGCGGTGGCTCAATGGCTAAGGCGTTGCGCTGCTGAGGACGAGGTCGCGGGTTCGATTCCCGGCCGCGGCGGCCGCTTTTCTGATGGAGGAGAAAAGCAAAAATGTCCGTGTGTACGAGATTTCGGCGCACGTTAAAGATCCCCAGGTGGTCAAAATTACTTCCGGAGCCCTCCACTACGGCGCTCCTTATCGCCAGCGTTGAGTCGGCGCGTTAAATCCTACAATCAATCAATACGATTGCTGAAACTCCAATTTTACCAATGTTTTCTGTCGTGTGGTAATTAGATTTATAGTTCTTTTTGTTCGCATTTCCTTTTTTGTTCGCTTTTCAGTTATTACCGTGAGTTTAAAATAGGAATAGGTGACTTTAAGAAATAAACACGGCCTTCACTGACGAAGCTCAGGTGAGACTAATTTTTGCTGTACATGCTGTGCTGTAGGCTTGAACATCATTATAGGCTCAAATCCCGCCGGGAACAAATTTCGTGATTTTAAATATGGTGAAACAGTCCTGGAAATTCTGCATCTCACTCCCTGCTGATGGCTGTGCATCCTGGACGGGAGTATAGATTTATCTTATACTAGTAAAGACGTTCGACAGGAGCCTGCGGCATTTTCATAGTCAGGGGCCGCTTAGTGCCCTTTAGTTGGAAAAGCGATAGGCGTACGCGACGTCTTAGGATAAAGTTTATTCGACCCAAACACATGACGCTCAGCTGTTCGCATGCGCTTGCAGTTACATGAATCTCTACAGATTTCTTTCATAGTGAATTAAAAATTATTTCGCCGGTATCATTCACGGTCGCCTACCTTCTAATTACCACCAATTATGTCCTACAAACCCAGCGCTCGAACAACGTAGGCGCTATTCCTGCATGCGACTCTCTTCCAGGTGCGATAAAAGCCCGGTTGAAGTAAAGGCACACAGGCAGGAGCAATCAAAGGGTGCTGGCCCTTCGTACAACAAAACGGGTTTCTAAACGACCAGTGTTTCTTGCTCTTTCACGGGAGAGCTGGTGTGCTTGGTTATGTCGCCGGTGTACCCCGCTTGATTAATTATCGATCGAACGTAATCTTCACCCAATACACGTGTTGTTTGTCTTGCATTAGCGGTGACAAGATGAAGCTGTTCAAGTATAGACGGGGATGAAGCCGAACTTTATTGAACTTTTCTGGCAGCACGAGAAGGGCAGGCACAGAGGTAAACCTTCCGCACTTGAAACGCTGGCCTGAACAAACTGTCCCGAATAACTGCGCAGTTGCGTACATACATAAAACATTACCGACAAGTTCTTTTTCTCTTTTTAGCAAAACAAAGAAAGCGGTGGTAGGACACAGTCTTTCTTGCAGTCACTCGAAAAGCCGCATTTACATTCCCCCCATCGAAGATCATATCGCCTTCTAAATCCTGTACCCCGCTCAACTAATCATTTTGTGAATAGTGTAATTTGTCGTTGTGCATAAAGAAGGACATCCTGACGCATAAACATGCACGTTACAAAGAAACCATATTACGAAGGAAAAAGTGCTCGCATCGGGACAAGCTATACATGTTGGTTCGTTACCGCTTAGAAAGTTCCATCTACCAACGTACAAGGAAGAAGTTCATAGAGGGTTTAACTGGTTCTTGATAGGGTACTGAGCCTAACACGAACAGTGTATTGACTGTGCGTGGCCGAACAATATGTAAATGGCAGTGAACAGCCCAACCGAGCATTGAAGTCAATATCAGCTGCCCCTTCTCCTCTTTCCTTTCCGCCTGGGGCTGTTTTTTCTTTCTCAGCGGTCATTTCCCCTGGCTCCATTTTTGTGTTGCATTTTTTAAGTACCTCTACTATGGGCCGTACACGTAGCGCCCACAGACTGACTCCCTTTTAAATAACCTTAAAGGCCTCCAAGAAGTTACATCACTTGAAATGAATAAATAAGCTCGTATATTTTGAATATTTAAACGATAGTGCAATAGAGTAAAGCGTGCTTCACAAAGGGACCTGTACATGTAAAAACTGATAATTTCAACTGATGTCTGCTGTACTCGGGTACAATCTAAGGACGGCAACGAAAGTTGCACCTGCGCCTGCTGTATTACCGCTGCCGATGTTGTTCTCCCGGCACAAATAGCTGGCTACTCCAACTATTTTGCACGTGTCAGGAGTCGTCTCCTTTAGTTTTCGGACTTAATCTTTTCACAGCATACTGCAGTGACTGTTAAAAAACTATGTTAAAATAGGCAGACGGTACCAAGCACAAAAAGGAAATCTCGTTTGAGAATGCCCGTGCACGTTGACGTAAAGTGTTCGTCGCCTCAGCGGAAGGATACGCTACAGAAGCCATTGCCATTCATAACTTGTTTCCGAGTACAGGCGTAACTTTACTAGTCACGAAATTGAATGTGTCAATATTGACTTTATTTAGTATATAAAAACATAACTTCACCGGTCATTAGCAAGAAACACACGGCTTAGCTGTTAGAGCAAATGTTTTGTGGAATAGAGCTATAAACAACCAGGGAGATTGTGAATAACTTAAATGCTCATTAAAATTCTGAATCCTAGTGTCCGATATCTAAGAGTGTTCCACAGACCCTCTGCTTCTGAAGAAATCATAAGGAAACTGATATTTTCATTATGTTGTAATGAACCAGGATAAGACTGTATATAGGCACTCTCTGAGCACATAAATAGACCCTTATTTCTACCTGTGGACTATGCAAACATTAACACACCTCTCTTAATCGACGTGAGGTGTTCGGGTGTTGCTGCTTAAAAATTGCCAAGGGGAAGACAAGCTAGCAAAATTTATTTCACAACAGGATTCAAGTTTCGGATTGTATATAACACCCCTTAGCCGGCATCGCAATGAATTAAAATGACAGCGTGCGTCTGCTAGATCGCCCTCACTCAAACCACATTGATCCATCTGTTTTTTCAAGTTCGAAGGAGCGAAACATGATTTACTTGGTCGTACTTTGTCTGTTGTAAATTCAATCATTTTATTGCAGCATTCACACGAATAACAGCATTCTACACAGTGATGGCGTTAACCCACTAGTATATAAACTTTGTTTAAAAGCACCTTCACAATCTATAAGGCACTTTATACAATATGTAGAATTTTGTGTGCACAACTACTTCTTTGCAATACAATGAAAGTGCGAAACTGCCTGCAAATCATGGCTGCAAAATGTCATCTTCATGATACGATAGCAATGCTCCTTCTATGCAGTGCGTCCGACCGACTGTGATGACGCTTGTGCGCTTTGACGATTTTGCGCGTCCCAATAGAGAATGTACACTGATCCCGATCCCGCTAATTTGCGCTCAAAACACTGTACTCGGACTCGTTTCATGAGCATGATCTCGGAAACATTTTTTTTTCAGAAAGCGACATTTTTGTCAGGGGGTAGCTGAGTGCAAAACATTTAACGTTCTCTATGTTTTGAATAAAAAGTTACAACGTTCACTTTAAAGCGAAGATTATGCGGCATTTTAACTTATCTGACCAGAAACGAGGACAGGCTTTTTTTTTGCTGAAACGAATTTTTTCCTTGATTAATGTATACGCTGTTTGGACGTGCTCGGCATGGCCCTTGATTGGACAGAGGGACATTCTTATTGACCCTGCACGTACGCTCCGCCTTCGGTGTGTCCAGTGCAGGGTTCTTAGGGAGAAAGACAGGACCATCTATTCAGCCATTTCGCCAATGGAGGCTTTTACGGCTCAATTAAGACCTCGCTAACGTGGTTTGGCACTGGCAAGAAAAAAAAATGGCGTCTAAACAACGAATGGAAAACAACTCGCTAAAAAAGAGTACGTTAGGCATGAGAAAGCGCTAAAGCAAATCAGCCCAAAAAGAGAAGAGTGTAGAAAAAAACCATAACAAAATGCCGACACTCTCATCATGCACTTGCCTTGGTGGAGAGCCGTACGTAGTGTAAAGATAGGGAACAGAAGGCCAGCTCGCGCTGGCACAACAATCCCGAAAGTGTGACGTGTTTCGCTCGTCACGTCCAAAAAATAGCAATCAACGTTGCGTGCTCTTTTCTCTGTTACTTTCGTTCAACGTTGTTGCGCTGGCGAGTTGGTGGGATTGTTTCCTATCAGCCATTTGGGGGCTTCTTTTGCGTACAGCGATGTCAACTGCCAGGATTCAGGAAACGAGTCGAAGGGAAAGTACGAAGAGAAAGTGCAGAAGGGCGCTGAACCTCATTCGCCGCTTACAAGAAGAGACGGTAACAGTGCCGCCGCCGGAGCCGTCTATCTATATCAGCGCAAGCGGTGGTGTCCTCCCTGTTTAAACCCTCGTCGCCAGGAAATTCGCGCCCTTTATTTTCTTCGCCGTTACTCGGTAGTTGGGTAGAGCTGCCGCGTTGGCGACAGACTCGTCTGTCGTTTACGTGACACCGTGTTTCGAATGCTGCGAGAAGATGCTCAGCCGACACTCCATCCAAACTTGGTCCTGGGTATTCCGCTTCGTTTCTGTTGTTTTCTTTTGTTGCGTTAGGTTGAAGCAACACCACTTGTTTGTTGTTTCTTTTCCTTCTTTTTCAGGGGTAAGGGAGGGGGTATTTAATTGGCACTTTTTTTGTGAAGTTCATTGCAAGCCGTGTTGCCCTCCCGCAATTATTCCAAACTGATAAATTTGTTTTGCGCTACCCCGGTCTGATTCATGCTGCGCCTTATCCAAAATGAAAATTTTGTAGCAAATGTGAGGTGGGTTTTTGCACGCGAGACGAAACGTTAACGAAACACAGCTGCTTGCAAATGTTCGTAACATAAAATTTGCGCTGTAAGCCAGGTCTTTGGGTTCAAACCCACGCTTGCAAGAAATGTTTCAGAAGGGTCAATAATGTATTAAGTTTCGTACAACTGCAGATAGCCCTATCGCCTTCTTAGCTTTAGAAAAATGGAAAGCGGCACAAGTTAGTACAAATTATGCAAAATGTTTCAGCGTACACTTTCGGAAATTCCTTAAGGTAGGCTTTCCGAGAAAAAATGATGATGATGATGGTTAGATTTTTCGGCACAAGGCCAGCTCGGGCAAAGAGCGCCAAACAAAAGTATATAACAGAAAACAGTGGCTACTGAAATGTGTAAGTCAGAATACCAGTAAAATCAAATAAAAGAAATGGTGATGGATGGTGTATAGGGCCAGTTTTGATTACGCATGATAGAAAATGAGGTTTAAAAAGTTAACATCAGACAAATATTTAAAAACGCGCTGCAAAGAAGCCATGGCACTTTCACCCAAAAACAAGGAAGGGTGTAGCGGAATGTGTTGCGTGTATAGTTCATTGAAGTGTCTGTGCCTTGTTGTGTCGAGTGCCTTGCATATGATTAGACTGTGAACTACGGATAGCCGTCCCCACACCTGCTACGCACGGGCCTAGGAGAGCTAGTGAGCAGGTGTGAGTGTGTTAAATATCTATGGCCTATCCGCAACCTAGCTAACGTAACTTGAATATGTCTGTTGCGTGAGTCAGTATTGTTTGATCCCAAGTGTGGTTTTATTACGTGTAACTTGTTATCTGTCTGTTCACTCCAGTGTGTTTGCCATGTGTTGCGAAGTTGGTGTCTAGTGTGTGGCTTCATGTCTGTGTGCGGCACTGTTGCTATGTCCACTGTATTCATGAGTGAGCAGCAGTGGCCGTTTGATCTGCGGTTTCATTCCCGGCTATTCCACAGTGGCCAGGAACCCAACATATTGTTATTTCAAGACTTCAGGCGTATGCCGACATAAGGGCATTAAAAAAAGAATGATTACATAATTTTTTGAGCGTTTTCAGGACAAAAGTGCACGTACAACGCTAAGGTAATCCGTGTACACTATAGACTTTAAAATTTGATGTTGGAAAATGTGATGTAAAACAAGTAAAATGCCGTACGCTTCAGCCGTAAAAATGCTGTTTTGGGAGTTCATTCTTTTTCCCACGTTAAAGTTCGTACCGTGCGCAGCACAAGACACAGCATCAGCTGTCTTTGATGCGTCGCAGTAAAACTCCGCACACTAGTGCTTCTCCTGCAGGAAGAGGAAATGCTGCATAATAGCTGCCCTTGGTGCCCTGTTTTTGTCGAATTGCACAAAGGACAGGTCACAAGAAACAGCCCTGAGTTGCCATGGTGCAATAAAATCAATGATGGGTGTCTTGTGGATGTGTTAAAATGACACTGCTAGCTCAGAAGCTTCTGCTCTCACTCTGTGAGGGAACGGCATAGGAATAGATGGATGGATTAAAAAGACCTGCTGTGAGGATGCATAATGAATGGTCGAGTAAAAGGGTGATTAGTCATAGACATGATTTTAGAGGCATAAAACAAGTCGGTGTAAATCCTCTGGTGATACAGGGACCATTTGTGACACTGAATGGAGGCTTTCAACAGGGATGGTGCGAAAGGCGCCACAAGCAAGGCGAAGCCCAAAATGTAGAGCCGGGTCAAGCATTTTAAGTGCCGCTTTCGTTGCCGACCCATACACGACGCTGCCGTATTCCAAGCGAGATCCTGACAGAGCAGTACAAAGACGCAGGAGGAGCTGCTTGGCTGCACCGTACGATTGGTGTGAGACGAATTCAAAGATATTCATAGTTTTTAGGCATTTTTGCTTAAGCATTTCAGATGGGGAAGAAATGTTAGTTTGTTGTCAAATATTAGGCCTAGAAACTTGTGCTCCTTTTTAACAGGAATCGACACGCCGTTTATAGTAATGTCAGGGTCCACATGGATCCCGCGCACACGGGGGAACACAACGCAAGTACTTTTTCCGGGGTTCACAATAAAACCGTTTTTGTCCGCCCAGCCAGCAAGTTTGTTCACGCCAAGCTGGACTTAACGTTCATGGATTGACATATCACATGATTTAAAAGATATTTGGACATCATCTACATAAACTGAACAAGAAATGGTTGGTGGCAATGCCTTACGGCGCGAGTTCTTCACATTGAAGAGTGTGCAACTCAAAACACCACCTTGAGGCACGCCATTTTCCTGAACATGTACATTAGAGAGTTCACCACCAATTCTTGCACGGAAAGTAAGTTTAGACATATAGCTAGAAAGGGTATTAAGCTTGTTGCCCGAAACACCGAATGACTTCAGGGCACTCAAGATGCCGTGTCGTCATGCCGTGTCGTAGGCCTTTTCCATATCAAAGAAGATTGTAATGCAGAACTGTTTGGGAATGAAGGCAGTCTTTTATGTAGGATTCCAACCCAACAAGTTAATCGTTGGTGGAGCGCCCCGCCCTAAAGCCTGACTGGCGGCTCTCGAAAAGACCATTGTACTCCAGGAAGTGCACAAGCCTATGGTTATTCATCTTCTCGAAAAGCTTGCACAGGCACCTTGTCAGGGCAATGGGTCGATAGCTAGCGGGAGAGGAAGGGTCCTTCCCCTCTTTCAGGAAAACTACAACTATAGCCTCCCTCCAAGACTTTGGAAGCTGCCCCGAAAGCCAGACTTTGCTGTATAAATGAAGGAGCCCTTCAAGTGTGTGTGCGTGTAAGTGTTGAATATTATGTACGTAATTTTGTCTGGGCCTGGAGCTGAGGGTTTACATGTGTTCAGAGCAAACCTCAGCTCATGTAGTGAAAACAGGGAGTTGTAAGAAGTCTGTGATTTGTTGCTGTCGCGTAGGTACTTCCCTTCACAGGAGGCTTTGTGCTTCAGTAAAGTGTTCGTGTAGTGTGCTGAGCTGGACACGTCTTGGAACTGTTGTGCGAGTGTGTTAGCCTGGTCTTCCAGTGTGTCCCCTGTTGTACTAACCAGGGGCAGGCTGTGTGTCTGTTGTCCTTCGAGTTTGCGTATACGTGTCCATACCTTGCGTGTGTCTGTGTATGAGTTTATGGATGTTGTGAATGAGCGCCAACAATCTCTTTTTGCCTCACGGTGCACACGAGAAAAGTAGGAATCCTGTTAATGAGCTTGTCATCAGTTACGGCGGGCGTCATCAATTATAAGAAAATGCGAATTATGTAGTTAATAACTAAAATTATCTAATGAACTTTTAATTAGCGACGTTTGGCGGTTATTACCAATGGTGATTTTGTAGCCACGGAGACAGCGCTGCCATACCAGTTTTTTAAGCAAAGAAAAAGTCACTCGGTGAAGCCCTGGAGCCGGCGAAATTGAGTATCTTTTCGCGAACGAAACCGTAATTCGGCGCACATGGTGCGGTGGGCCGGAAATCCAATGCAAATGCAACGTCAGCTCATGATATGTTACAGTGACCGTGGCGACCAGTTCGAGATGTCTCTGGCTAGGGAACCTCAACGCTTAGCTGGCCGCAAACACCATGCAGCAGTAAAGAAGCATGATGATGTAACTTGCGCAATAATACAAAGAAAAGAAAGCGAAGAAGGATTAGGGAATACCAAGTAGGAGCAAAGAAGCCTTTTATACGTATCTGACCACGGCTGGCGTAATCTTTCCTTTAGTTCGTTGGCGCAAGAAAGATCCTAGCCATCGCCCACTACATCGTCGCGCGTTATGTAGCTAGCGGCAAGACGACGGGCTCTCTCTCCGTTTCTCTTCGGACCCAGGTTCGATGTTTGGCGGTACCAGTTGTTCATTCATGTAGCCGGGTTGTAGCCACTAGTAGCCTGGGATGTTTCTTTGTGGGGGACAGTAGTAGCCTGGGAGGTTTATGCTGACGTGGACATGAAAATTTTCTTACCTGGTTAGAGGTATACTCCTTCGCAGTAGAAGTGTTACTTTGGTTAATTTTTAGAGCAGGCTTCAAAACTGATTTATAGCGTGCGAAAGATAACATGGCAAAGCTTCTTTGCCCCGCGTTCACGAAACTGCGCGGTGCAAAACGGGAGTTGTTATCTTTAGTTGAGTTCACCAGATGGGTGCAGCGGTAAAAAAAAAAAGAAAGTTTCGTCCGAATTTTATAAATGGCACTGGCACGTACCTTTCGAATTCGGTCTTCAGCGGTCGGATTTTTCGGGGCCTGCTTTGCGTTATACGTTTGCCATTGTTCTGCGGGTAGTTCCGCCGGTCCTAGTAGTTCTGATCACGTGAGGGATGTCCTTGATATGCTGCGGATGTTACCCGGAGCGCGCGTTGATTCGGAAGACGCGCTGGACACACTAAAACTTACGAGAAATCCATGCGGCCGTTGCTTACAAAGCACACGCAAGCAGATTACAGACTTCTTTTGCGTGAAATAAATTTGTAGTTCCCAGGGGCCATTCTTGTTCAGTTGGCAATTGCCGCGGTCTCTTTTTATACGCGTGGGCCGGAATTTTTTTCGCAGCATTTACTCTTCGCAAATAAGATGCCCGCAAAAGCTTGCTGGATGCCACTGCAGTATATAGTCGCGTGTACGTAATTAAGGGACCGTCAAATGCTTAACTCGATGTACCGACGTTCCCGATTTAACGAAATAATTCGCGACTCCCTCAACTTCGTTAAATCGACTTTCACTGAAGTTCTTGAGGATTGAAGCGCATGTTTTACAAATACGTTGACGTTTTCCTTAGAGTGGTTGTTTTCAGGGTGCGCGTGCGATGTAACCACTGTAGTGCCGCTAGTGTCACCTCGTCCATTTCAGCATCAAGGCTTCAATGCCGCAGGGTTAATATTGCGAAAATGGCCAGGCCAGCTCAACGCCAGTACTCCGTTGCCGAGAACATTGACACTGGGGTGGCTAATGTGAGCGCGCAAAAGGACGCGCAGCTGGCATCAATGCTGTATGCTGCTTAACATCCTGGCCGTCTCTGCCAGCTCGCTAACATTCTTGTCTACACTTAATTCGTTTAGACCACTGGATAACTAACGCATGGAAATGGAAGCAGCCAGCCGCTGCAACCGATGATTTTGGCATCGATATGCTGGCATACGTCGCTGTCAGTTCCGGAAGAAAGCGTCAGGGAAACTGATAGCGCATATAAGGTGAGCCCAGTATGTAGGTCACTTTCTAGACACAGTTACCACCCACAACATGTGTGTCTTCATCAAGAGCTAAGATCAAGCGACTTGCAAAAACGGCTCGATTTTTGCAACTGGTGGCTTATTTAATTCCACGAAGATCTGGAATTTCTCAACAAATGTTTCTAGACTGACGAGGCCACCTGTGCGTAGATTTGAACGACAATTTGCACAATGCACACTACTGGTGTGATCAGAATCTTGCCTAGCTTCGCGATCATAAACGCTAGGTAAGGTGGCCAGCGAACGTATGGTGTGACATTTATAACGGCCGTATTGTAGGTCCCTACTTCTTCGGCGCTAACCTTACTAAAAAAAAGGTCACAGGCGAGGTTGCCTCAGAGTTCACCTGGCTGCGCTTAACAAACATTGGTTACAGCATAACATATCTCCGCCACATTTTTTCTTCACAGGCTCGCGAATTCATCAACGAGTCCTTTTCTAACCAGTGGGTTGGACGTGGTGGAACTACACCACAGACAACAAAGTCACCCTAATTGTCTAATTGCCACCCTTGAACTTTTTTCTGTGTGGATAAGTTAAAGATGAGGTTTTCAAAACAGAATTTGCCAATCTCAACGATATGAAGCAACATGTGAGAATCTCCCTGGAAAGCATTCCCAGGCAGATGCTTCGATCTACTATGAACTCCATCAGAGAGCGCCTTCGTCTGTGCATCGCAGTGGAAGAAACGCAATGTGAGCACATTATGCAAATATTCTGTGTTGCCGCCGAAAATGAATTTACTTTCATGTAGTGCCTGAATAGGCCTACAACCAAATGAAACATCGAAATAAACCATTTTTTATTGATGTTTGTCACGTGACTCAAACAGCTAACATAATATGAAGTCAATATTTCGTAATCCTAGGCCAGAACTTACAACAAACGGGACGGCAGCTGGTAAGAAACAACGTCGATTTACAATGCCAAAAAGTTTTCAGCTACTGATTCCTTATTTAATCCAGCTGTCGAGCTGATACCACGTAAAAATAGCTCGCGAGAGTTGCATGTCACTATACCGGCTCCACGAAATGAAACTGTGAACTGTAGCAAAAGACGCGTGACTTCATTTTTTCAACGATGTAAAAAATAAAGTTCTGATACCGGAGGTAAATGCACTGGCAGAGCGCCCGGGCCAGTGCCTCATAGCATCACAAAACCGGCAGCTTCGTAGTTGACGATGACTGCCCTCTGCCCTCCTCTAAGTTAGTAAGAAAAAGCGCGGGTTGCTGCCTATGCTGAGCGTTGAGGTTTCATAGCTAAATAAAAAGCATGTACATTTAAAATATGCCGCTACACTCATTGCGACACGTCACCAGCGGACGTTGCGTTTCCTCAAGACTTCCTGTGCTCCTCAAGAGCCGAGTTTTGTTTCTGATCGAAAAAGAAACAGCAGGTTTTCTCACGCAGCAGTGCTTTCGAAAATGTCTTTTTATTTGTTTTAAAACTGATATGACATCGTATTCTCCGGCACTACAAATCACCATTGACAATAACTCCCTATCTTCGCTTATTAAGAAGTTCAATACTGCAGTTTAAATTACCAGCTAATTAATCTGCACACCCTTGATACTTTGTGGCATACACCACAGCAAGCAGTTTCCTGCTAAAGAGGTTTTCTTCTTTTCTCGAACAGCCTATTTTCAAGAATTTTTGAGAGTGTTCGCTAACACACTGCATGTTTGTCCCACAAAAAAAAATAAAGAAAACCGTTGAGGAGGCGAGAGATGGTATGTGCTCCCTTGACGCTCTATTGTATTCCTCCGTGACCCCATTCTTCAATGCGTTTTTGAAAAAAAACTAGAAATTATAATGCGTAGCATTCCTTGCGGAGTACCCTCATAGCCCGGACCGTGTAACGCCCTGCACTTTACTAAACATGCAGATTTGACGGAACTAACACACCTATAATTGTTATGATAGGGTAAGTGGAGATACTTGGTCAAAACGCAATTTGTAAAACCTAATAATAGAAAAATCGAAACAACAAATTTTCGCGCACTGATCTGGCAACATCCAAAATATATCTTATACATGTCCCCAAAAATTTAAGAATAAAAAAAAATAAGTGCAGAGAAAACGTTCAAAATACCAATTAAAAATTGCGCAAATGGCAAATTGCGTAATGCCTTCCATTTCCACAGAAATGCAAATTTGGCGAAAGTAATTCCTGTAATCGTTAGTAATAGCGTAAATGGAGATAATTGGTATTAAAAAAAATTGAAAAAGCCGAAATTGAAAAATAGAAAAAACTTCAATTTTCAGAAAATAACGTACAAAATTCAGAAATATGCATGTTCCTCAAAACCCGGAGAATAAACAATAAACGTCCACAAAAGCACATTGTAAATACGTATAGAAATAGCGTAAATTTACCAACTCTGCAGTACGCCTTGCATCTTCGAAAAAAAATTACTTAGCAAGGTAAGAACACTTCATTACCTCATTGGTGTAAATTTACATCATTGGCAAAAAGAAAAGGGAAAAAAGAACTTAACAAAGAAGAAAATAACCCCGTCTTTCGCTGCTCAGCGCCATGTTTGGCTGCGGAGACAACTCACTCTGTAGAACAATCGCCTATAATAAATGTCACGCATTAGCAGAACGCTTTCCTGAAGTTCTGCGTATGTGTTCTTGTTTATTACCTATCGGACGAGAGGCTCGTAAAGTGTGCTTTACTGTAAGGTATGCACGTACACGTAGGCAGCCGACGTAGCGTTGAAGCTGCTGTAAACTGAAGAATCCTAATAATCAGTATCGAGTCATATAAACGTACAAATCCAACATCTACCATCATTACTCATCAATGCTGACGATGGCATATTCATAACCCTTGACGCAAATCAACTCCTGGACTAATCTATTCCAACCATTAAAGATCAGTACAAACAAATTCCTCGAACTTCAAATGAGCTCACTCATGAAAAAGGACAAACAATGGCATCGTCAAAGGCTTCTAATGCTGTGCTCGAGTAATGTCACGTATGTTCTTCGCTATTTTCTTTTACCAAGTACACTCAACATGGCTTATATTCCTGGTCTGGCGACCATTTATTGTTTTCGTTCCTTCGTATTCAGCTGCGAACAGCACGCAAAACGTCTTGCGACGAGGATTCTCTACTACCACGCAGTTATAAGCAATCGTTAACGAGTTCTCCAAAGTACTTTGCAACCGAGCGTTGTGTCATCTTTGTGAACTTCCTGGGGCCTTTGACGTGGTCCCTCATTTTAAAAAATACGAAAGAAAAGCAATTTCACCCTCCTACGGAAATAATTAACTGAGTCATAGCATATTCAATAAACAGAAAACGGTACGGATACGTACACGGTTCCAGCTATGGTTATTTGGAGGTGCTTACCTGAGCGCTGCAAGGGTCTGTTTTCGGGATCGTATTATTTAATGTCTATATTACAACGTAATTCAAACCATCCAACCTGGCATGTCTGTGACGTTATTTGCCGACGATGGCATAATTTTGGCGCTTTTCTTATAGAGGCAAAATGCCAAAACGCCCGCGTGTACGAGATTTCGGCGCATGTTAAAGATATAATGGAACAAATTGCACTGAACTTAACACGACGACCACAGCATAAAAGGAAAAAAAGGACACATAAAACGGAAGATGCGCTACTAGCAAATGTGAAAAGTTTCCTTTTATGCTGTGGTCGTCGTGTTAAGTTCGGCGCTATTTGTCTGGATACCTACTAGCGTAACACGAAACTTTATTGACTGTTAAGGATCCCAAGGTGGTCAAAATTGATCCGGAGTCCTCCACTACAGCGTGCCTCATCGCTTGCGTTGCGTCGGCACGTTAAACCCTACAATCAATCAAGTCAATCAATCATCATCAATCAATCAATCAATCAATCATCAATCAATCAATCAATCAATCAATCAATCAATCCAATCAATCAATCACATCAATCATCATCAATCAATCACATAATACCATAAACTCTAACTATGACCTGCTTGACGTCTTTGAGAGTTTATATAAAATATGTAAAGGGTGGGAAATGGTAATTATGAGAAATTGCATATTTATTGTCTCTGTATCAAAACTAGAAAATTAGAATTCAGATATAATGTAGGCGGTTACACTATCAGGCAAGGAGAAGAATACAAGTACTTGAGTGCAACGATCACACCGTTGCTTAACTGGACAGCACATTTTGACGGCATATATTATACTGCCCGGAGGAAATTAGGCTTTTTAAAATAAATTGGGTTGTTCATCTAGTTCACTAAAACTTAGCGCCTATGACGCTATAGCTCGTCCTTCTCTTGAATACGCCTGCATTGTATTGGACCTGCATGCAGTTGCTAATACACAAAAAATTTAAAAATACAACGATTAACGTCCAGATTTATATAAAACCGATATAGACGTCACGATTCACCGTCAGCCATGCTGCAACAAGAATCTCGCACTTGTGGCTGATCGATGGAAAACTGTATGGCTTAACATTTTCCGCATTTTATACTTTTTCAACATAACGTTCGCACGCTCAACATTACATAAAGAACAGACACAACCAGGGGAATTACGTCCTAAACATAGTCTCAGCATTACACCCATATGTGCTCGTATTAGCACTTATAAGTATTCGTTTTTTCCGAAAACCATTTCTGATTGCAATTCTCTGCCCAGTGCTTCCCTTATTCTTCTTGTCGCTCAGTCTGTTTAAGTCTGTATTGTTGCTTGTTTTTCACGAGGGTCAAGCGAAATATGAATTTTGTACGACAGTGTATACAATCCGGATTTTTGAACTGTATTGAGCTCTCCAGCATGGAGCATTCTTGATGTGCAGCACATATAAAATAATAAATAAATAAATAAATAACTAAATAATAAATAAATAAATAAATAATAAATAAATAAATAATAAATAAATAAATAATAAATGAAATAATAAAAATACATAAACTAAAAGACAAGATTGCTCCAACTGCGAGAAGGATGGCACTTCAAGCCAACGCTTCCCCGGAATCAGGGTTCTGTGCTGCTTCAATGCACCCGTTCTACTCACGTGCCGTCAACTTCACGTGTCATGGGGCATGTACTCGGCTGCTTTTGTACTTCGGCCGGTAACGGAGAAGTAATCACGGTGCTAACGCACTCAGTTCTTAAGTTCTTAAGTTCTTACTCTGCAATGCAAGGTTTAATTCTCATACGAACTCAAAGGCGTTTGCTATGTACTCTTCACAGCGGGCGCCCTTGCTGTGTACCGGGCAACAACTACAATAACGACAGTTTTCCTTACAATTGGGCATTTAAGGGTTTTTTTGCCTCAGTAGTACAAGAACGTAACTTTTGGTGGGGCTTTCGATTTATTCAATGCCCGGAGGGGAATATAAAAGCGAAGTTTTCTATGTATGACTAATAGCGACGTTGCCCCAAAACGCACTGGAGGAAAGCCAACTTTCTCTGACGATGAAAATGATCGTGGGTAAACTGAAAGATGTTTGAAACGTGAAGTTTCTTCTGATCGTTGACAATGACGATCATTGTGGCTGGCGTGGAAGATATTTTGAAACGCGTAGCTTGCTCTGGTGGAAAACCGATGTACTCAAAATCAAAAGTCTAAATCATCATCCAAATGGGGAAAGTCCAAAACATTGGCTTTCGACCAGAAAAATCTTCGCGTTTCAGCGATCTTCTGTTAGAACGGGGTGCGTTTTTTTTTTGTTTTTAATGCAATCGAATCATTCCGCCATATAATTTATATTACACAGAATTCCTCTGAATTCTGAATCTGACACTCCTCTGGTAAAAAAGGCCAATACCAAATTAGCGCATTGCGCCACCAACAAGAGAGTTCAACCGAGGAGGAGTACCAGATGGGCAGCACCGCTTCCACAGGGTCCGAGCCGGCGGTGTACCGGCCTTTGCTCGAAAAAAAATTGCGCCTTTACAAACAAAACTAAAGCAAGAACAGCAGGAGTACGAACCCACAGAGAACGCATAACCTCACCCTTCCACACTAACGATCTCCTCACCGCCCCAAGCCAATCGACTTACTATCCCTCCTGGTAAACAGAGGTATATCTTATCAGTATGTGTAGTATCATATAAAATACAGTATAGAACAAGACACGAACTATTGCTTATACTTTTCTCTTACCAGCAGGCGCATTGTAATTATGGGCCTTGCGAGCTTCGATCAAATCTTAACTCATTTGCCACTGCACAGTCTTATTAGCTCGTCACTGCAACTAGAACAAAAAGTGCGCAGATAACCGCCAAATAACTAATAAAACAGATAACTAACTTAAAGTATTCATGTAGCCTCTGATGCAAAGTTTACGGATGTTAGCTTATCAAAGGCCTCAATTCATGTTAAATGACAAGTTTACTCAAATGTCGTAAAGCAGGATCCGTCAGTACCACATTGTAGACTTGGCAGACGTGCTCATAACTGCCATCAATTTAATGTCACACAGGTCCTCTTTCCGTCCTGCGTCCACTCCGGCCCTTCATCAGTACCCAGCTGCACGATCGATGACAATTCTCCAAGCTGAAGCTGCGTCACAACTCTCCTGGTTCTGGGAGGCTCACACGCTCAACTGTCGCGCCACTGGAGCATCGGCCTATTTGAACAAGCTCTAGGCCGAGTTCGCTCAAAACTTCGCGTCTCGTTAAAACTTCAGTCGCGCGTCTGTTTACGTGGCAGAGTCTCGTTTCTGTTCCCTTTTCTGTCAGACATTTCTCCTCAGAATGTTTACTCCGGAAGCGCCGTCGGTGTCCTGTAATTCCTACTTAGGAGCTTATCTGTTGCTTGACAGAATGCCTCTACCGCAGCACAAAGCAGGACTGAGTTGCAAAGTGAAAGTTGAGAACAGGCGGTGGCGGCACAAACTAGGAACTGTATATTCGCACTTAGTGTCGTTTCACAAATTGGAACGACTGCTTAAGTCCGAAAGCAAGCTTGAGAGAGCCAACTAGCTAGTGCATTAGGATATAGACAGGGAATACAGTAAGATGGCGGGTTTCAAGACTTTGGAACCCTTATATTTTGTTCTGGTATCCGGTATAGTAGCCACAATACGGCAATCCAATATGTGAAAGCTAAAGATTACAATTGAGGCGTTTGGGGTGACGTTACACCAATGATCAATCAAATACTTTATTGGTTGTACCACAGGTGGAGACCAGTTTTAGGTCGACTTAGCCAGTGCTTCCAGAGCGACGGCAAGATTCATGTTCGATCTCTGCTCGGACGTCTTAGCCACCTGGGCTGTTACACCAATTGATTAAATTTTTGAAGTGGGGATGCCCAATGTACAGAAACGAGGTAAGTGTAAGAAAACAGACACCACTAACAAACATTTGCGTCTGATTAGCCAATTGACATTCGCGAGAAGCGAGCAACGTGGAACGAGTCAGTGTTCGCGTTTCAACTCATGTTACATCGGAAGCAGTTTAAGACGAACGCAGGAAGCTTTTAGGCTGCACCTTTTTGACGCAGATTTCAGTTAATGGGGTGGAGAGGCAGAGAGATAGAGGAGTGAGAAAGGGCGAGAGAGACTTCTTTTGCAACAAAGTCTTTCTCTTTCGCCAGAAGAATCAGGGCCAGGTGGTCAACCAGGGTCCCCGACTCCAACCACACCCGCCAGTTGGGAGGAGGATGGTTAGTGTAATGAGGGGACAGTAGGACGGCGGTACAGGCAAAAATGATGGGCGGCGACGTTTCCGCTGTAAAAAATTACTGGAGATGCTTAGAATGTAACGCAAAATTCCAGTTGGACCTTCTGTTGATGCGTTGTTGAATTTTTTTTCGACTTTGCACCCGCCACCGTCACCCTTGACCAGCCCTGAACAGCACGCTCCAAAGCTCGTTCCACTCGCTCGCCATCGCCAGCAGCCTCCGCTTAGCCCCGTTGGATACCTTCCCCTCTCATGGGGGCTGCGGATCTGCACGATCTGCAGAACACCTCGTGCAGTTGGACTCCTCATGAGGGGGCCGTTTTTTTTTACTGACGCCAGGCGCCCTAATTTTAACACGAAGGTGTTTTATTTCCGGATAAACAGAGATTTCACTGACGTCATATTCGTCACGGAAATGACGACATTACAACGGAGCCAGCTGCCTGTAAAGGTGCACCCCCTGCACACAGGGTCTTCTTGCAAGGGAAGCAATCTTAGTACTAAAGAGAACGTTATAGTTATGGTTGTTCGTTTTCGGGTTTTGTATTTTAACGCGAAAGTGTTTTATGCCGATATATAACAAGATTTCATTGACGCCATATACGTCACGGAAATGACACCAGTACAACTTTGCAGAAGCGACCCGCCAGCAGGACCTCACTCGTCAAGCCCACCCGCAAGACAGCCGCCGCCACGCAAATCATGCTCAACTGCAGATTTCGCTGCACATTTCACTTTCGTGTTTTACCGATCCTGTGACAGAGAAATCAACCGCAGTTTTTTTTTCTCTCGATGGGTCCTTCAGGGCTTTCGTCTTAAAATCAAAGTTTACGACTATATCCGCATGCTATGCGTCCTTGGATTTTCCGATTATGCTTACCGGAGTTAAGAAGCGCGGCTCACTGTTGCAGCTTTAGGTATTATTTGAAGGAGAAATCGCCTGTCCCAGAAATACCCTTACCATACGTGTTCTTTGTGGCAGTAAAAGAGCCACAACTAAAACGGAAGCGCGACGAAAGATGGGATTTAGAAAATAGTGATCATCAAACCACGTCATGGGCCCCAGACATGAGCCAATCATTACTCAACAAAAACGCGACAATTATGTGCGTGAAACAATAGCACAATAATTCCGTAACACACGTTACAATAAAAACCGTTTCGGCTGAAAAAAAGATAGAATGAAGAAGGACACACGCACCCACGCGCTATCACAAGAAAATGCGCAGAATCAGAAAATGCCCGGAAAAGTTATTAAGGACACCACAAAGCAATTTATCCCCTCGTAAGCTGCATCCTATTATCCCCCCTTGATGGCAGATTCATTCTGAGGTGGAAACTGGGCCGCTCAATATGTAAATAAGCTCTGTGCGCTTATTACACGTGCACCGCCATGTCCTGATATTACTCGCGCACCCAGCGGCATTACTTCCGAGTGAACTCGGGCGCAACAGACAGCAGCGCTCGGTAACTGGTGACTGCAAATGAGGCAGGCTTCCGAAATAGAATATATCCTTATCGGTTAACGTTTATTGACAGGAGAAGCTTCAAGATAAAGAGCCGGGCGATTTCAAACAACTCGTATCTTCGGGGTTCTTTTGAGTCGTCGCCACGGCACCTAGATGCTGAAATATGCATTTTAAGCGGGAAGACAGAGCTCCTTTTGATGGCACTTTTGAGAACAGAAAGCCGGGAATGCACGGGCATGAGTAACCTGTTTTGGCTTGTTTCCATTCGTTAATACACTTACTTATGTTCTTTCAAAAAAAGAATAGCCTCGCAAATACCGATAAATGTGTATTTGTGTATGGCTCTCAAGAAGAGAACGGAATTGAAGCAGATTTCTGCGGTTGCACAACGGTTATTACAATCTGGAGCATGGTTGGTTCCTCGATCTGTTTATCCGGTTTCGAGATTAATTTTATAATTTTAAGCTACAAAAAGCCTTAGGACACCAAAGTACTTTTTTTAAGTCAACGGAAAGGCATTATGGCGCAATTGAAAACGCTGGCGATTACGGGATGCCGAACAGCAACGGGACATGCCGGTTCTGTGGTTGTGTGCCGAGCAGAGCGACCTGGCTCCGTGGCGGTTGCTCCATCCCTGAGTAAGGCCAGCGCATACCTGCGCCGGCCCTGTCCTGTCTAACTGTTGCACACGGCGCTCGCCTGGAAACGTCACCCTCCCCCGCTGCCCAAGCGCGGTTTCACTGATCCTTTCCCGAAGCATCCGAGATCTTGTGTTTTAATTCAGAGACGCACTCGCTCTGACGTACAGCGACACGTCCTTGGTGAGCCACATTACGCGATGCAGCCAAAAGGATTCGGATGCCGTCTCGCCGCTACAGCCAACGGCGACCCCGACGCCGCCTTTTTTGCTCAATGGAGCATTGAATGCTTCCTCATCAATAAAACCACGGTGGATGCGATGTTGCACCGTGTCTAAGGTGCGGTGAGGCCCACCGACAGGGCACCTGGGGCACGAGCCATGGCAGGCACCATTCGTGGGCAACATATCAGGGATCCCGTAAACAGAAGGCATCTTAGGACTGTGCGCCGACAAGCTGTTGAGCCACCGATGCGGATAAGCTAGGGATACCTTCCTGTGTTTCAAGAGACCTACGTGTTACAGCAGCAAGAAGACGAGACCCAGTGGCCCGTAAGGTACGCTGCCAGAAGAAAGCACTGCCCGAGACCCAGAAGCGAGCTAGAGTCAGTACAAAAAAGTGCGCTTTGTTAGTCAGTTAAAGGCAATCAGTGATCAACAACTTGGTTTTGTGTCGCTCATACTGGTCGTTGGGATCCATTAGCTGATTCTGGGGACGGTTTTTGTTCACCCAGAATTCTCTTGAGCCATTGGAACGCTACACAAATTGGGCAGTTACAGGAAGCTCACAATTTAGGCAGGGTTCATTTTAGATGAGAAGCATCTCATGCTAGGGGGTGTGTCCCTCCCTCCCTTGTTGTCGTTGTCCGCCGTCCGCACCCCCACTGCGCATGCCTGGCCAGACACCGCTGATTATGATTGTGGCAGGATGCCCCTAGGAATTGGCCAACCAAAGAATCCATCACGAGATAGCTTCTCGTACAACCACCGTCGTCATCTTCCCGTAGGGGAACCCTGGGTACCGCACCCCACTCCGCATGCCTGGCCAGGCGCCGCTGATGATGATTGTGGCAGGATGCCCCTAGGGACTGGCCAACCAACGAATCCATCAGGAGATAGCTTCGCGTTCAACCACCGTCGTCATCTTCCCGTAGGGGAACCCTGAGTAGTATTCGAGGCATTCCTCCTCTCCTCTCCGACACTCTTCTTCTCTCCGGCATTCCTCCTCTCCTCTCGGAGATTGCGCAACGAATGGCAACACCTGCTGCTCCGCGCGCGATAATGCGAAGCAGCTTAGGGTTAGAGACGCGACGGTGGCCGCTGCATGCTCCGCTGGGGGCGCCACTGTAGCTCCGCGGTATAAATGACGCGCGCGCGCACTCCGCTCCCCTCATTCTCCTCCCGCATCGCCGCGATCGAACTGAAAACTAATGGGAACTTGAGTCGACCCCATGGCTGCTTCGCATACTACTCAGGGTTCCCCTACGGGAAGATGGTGAAATTTTTGTTTCGTGTCGTTTCTCGAGGCGAATTCCTGAAGAAAACCAAAATAGGTACAGTTCTTCAAGGCTAGGAAGCCGAAATTAGCGAGTTGTAGTTGTGTGATATATTGCGATTGCGGGTAAACGGAGACATTTAACAAGAAAGCCAAGATGTGGCTCTCATTATCAGTAAGGATGATAATATTTCCTCATCATCATCATCATCGGTCATCGTCGTCGACATCATCATCATCAGCAACTAAGGTGCACTGCAGGACGAAGGCCTCTCCCATTGACCTCCAACCGCTCCTGTCCTGCGATGCTAGAGTCCCCAGTTTACCCCCGAATTTCTCTATTTCATTCCTCCATCCTGTTATCGGCCTTCCCCTTCTTCTAGACCCATCTCTTAGTATCTACTCTGTTACCCTAACTGTACGCCGGTTGTCGGTTCGTCTCACTATATCTGAGTCATTTCCGGCTACATCGATGGCTAAGAATTTTTTTTGCTAAGAGCAAACCTTTTTTACAACTATCCTCGCAATGTTCTTGATTCTTTCACTTTTTTGCGTCAATTTATTCATCGCTGCTACTAGATGTTTTGTCTGCATTGTATATTGTGTTTTAGGTCGTGTTATAAATCGTGTTCCAACTGAACGTGAAGTCGACAAAACAAAACGGTGTTCTAAATATTCGAACGTTGCAATGCAATCCCACGCTCCAGGTTTTTGCTCCTCAAAATTGATCAAAATACTCGTGCGATGTTGACGCACCAAATATGAAGAAAGATTAACCCAAACGTCCCTCTATTTATTTCTTAATATTCAACCATAACAATCGGAGGCAAGGGTCCTTGCCAAGAAATGTTTTAGGGAACCCATACCAGTTTTAAAAATTAAACCTCTTCAAATGCTGATCTTTCTTTCTGAAATATAAACGAAAAAAATACTCCAGCAGTTGAATGCTTGTCTACAGTTAGAGTATAGTATGGACAACTGCTTATTACTACCACAAGTAGAATTGGTATTAAAAAACGGGCTCTAACTTGGCAAAACCTTGATCCCATGGCGTCATTTGTCAGTGGTTTCATATATTTACGCTTTCTCAACTCTCTGCTAGAGTGTTAGATTTTGGGCCTACTTCCCTGGAGCCCTCAACCTACCGATTATGGCCTTAAACCCTATTCCCGTCGAGAGATATCAGCGCGGCCCCAGGGCTGATAGCTGTCGAAGGGAAATAATCCAAGCGGGCGTGGTCATTAATTGTAGTCAAGTGGGCTATCTGAATTAAGATTAATTTTAGGCGCCTGCATTCATTGCAGCGGTTCGTTAGTAGGAGAGGATTATAGTTTCTCGTCTGAGCGCCGCGTCGACAACGCTGGCTTTGCGCTGATGAAAGCGTAGAAAGTCGAAGGGCGACAGATTAGTTCGACGAGGATTAATTGCGTGGCTGGAACCTGGCATTAACGACCTCGGTAGCGCTTGTTCCTTTCAATCATCTTCTCTTCTTCCTTCTTCGTTGTGCCGTAGACTGAAAAACGAGAAAATTTTTCTCTTCTCGTCTTTATTTGTCAGCTTAGTAACTGGTATGCTTTTTATGCGCAATTATATTCTGCTAATGATTAAAAAACGTCTCTAGATTAAAACGTCTCTAATGATTAAAAAACGCCTTTGAGATAAATGAAGGCCAAAAAACAGCCTTTCTTGCGGGTAAACTGTTCTGTTGCATTGTGATTGAACATTGTGTATTGAAACTGTCGTTTTATTTCACAAGTAACAGCAATAAAAATGTTCCGTTCTTTCAGATTTGTCCCACCGTTGACAGAAACTTCGGCTTGAAAAAATTGTTACAGTTGCAACATATCGCCGCGAACTAGCCATTGGGTTTGTTTGTTTATGTTTTGTTTTTACTGCCCGGCCGCGCCCGTCTATGTTATCTGTGTCCCAAGCGAAGCGCATATTTCATTATTTATTTTGATGCCGCACGGGTTGTCTCATTCTGATACAAGAGGGCGGTTCGCCGTAACGTCACTACCTCGAATAATCTTCTTTGATCTACTCTACACGTTCTAGATGTAAATCGACGGTTCGAGAAACACTCGCGCCGAAAGATAAAAGCCTGAAAAGCAGACGCCGCGGGATTCCGATCACCGACGCTCGCTTGCGTACGTCACTCGGCTGACTGCTGCTTCACCGCCTGTGTATTCTTTGAGTTGTTAGGGGAGCACAACTTCGCTCCAATAAACTTGTTTTCCTTGAAAAAAAACTGCGTCGTCTTTGGTATCGTGACAATATTTAACTCATACAAAATGGGCTTTCTGATGGAATATTTCGGTAACCTAGATGCTGCTAGGCGAAGTTCACTTTATAGACAAAAACACAAGAAAAAGGTTGAGGTTTCCTAATTTAGTCAGAACTGCAAAACCGTAACTTCTTATCAAGGGTTTTAGCAATAACATATCGGGTACGTACGTCCATTTTGTGTCGACGGCAAATCTTTTTTAGGTACAGCCCTCGTCAACTTCCATTTTATTATCTTGTAATGTTTACGATAACAACTTCATTGGTAAACAAAGATGCTGCATTTACGTTGTTGCATTGCTTCGTCGTCAAGGGATCGTCATGAATTGGAGCTTTTGCATTTACCTTTTTTGTCCACCAAGCATTGAAGGTGAACTGAGAAAGCGAGACTAGCCGCAACTGTTTTTTTAGCGCTTCGGCACAAGCAAGACAGTGGCGACTCACGGGTGTATGGCTTAAGATTTGGACGTGAAAGGTTTCATCTTGCTGACGTGGGTCAGTTGACAGTGAGAAGGTGACAGTGTCAGTGTTTAGAAGTGTCTATTCTGTAGAGCCGTGATGGGAAGCAGGAGGACGAACAAATGTTTAATTTACGAGCGCTGTGCTGCTGTTGGGGCACCTGCCCGGTGGATAGGCCTCCCATTCCGGGATACATGCCCTGGCCTTGGCTGGCTTTCCAGACCGTCTTCATAAGTATGCGCTGGTTCCCAGGGACTGGGATTTCCAGGCAGGCCACCCACTGCTCGTGGGTGGCCTGCCACGAGTTGGGGTGTAGGCTTTGGGTTTGTCCGCACGCTTATATTTGATGGTATAGGGTGCCGGGAAATGTACAGAAATTACAGGTGGCCGGGTATGGGGCGGGGTAGATGGCACGATGAAGGGTGTGATAAGGATAGGAGTTTCGATCCTTCGGGGGATGGTGGCTTCTTGTCAGGATAACTCGGGGTGTGGATCCAAGAATATTCTTCTGCTTTGGCGATAGTGGGCCTGAATATCTCCTTATTTTGCGACAGCATTTTGGCTTTTGCGCTTAAGCGTGTCCGTGCAGCGCCATCCATCGATTGCCAGACAGGGCCTTTCGCGACTAACAGGCCGCAGATACTCCAACAAGTAATTTGGAAACTTCTGTAAATAAAGGATATTTACTGGGTTGAATTTCTGACTAGGACACAATCTAGTTTGTATCTGTTAAGGCTCTAGGCTTTCCATTGGTACGCCATAATTACGATAAAGTGTGATACTTTCGCGAATTATGCATATTTGAGCAAAGTAGGACGTTACACGGTCCTGTCTGTGGGAGTACACGGCGAAGGAATGCTTCGCATTAAAAACACATTTTTTGCACAGTGTAAACGAACCCAATTTGTAAACGGCCTTGCAACACAAACATAATTCGACAATAGACTACGGGTGACCTGATATTGAAACATTTAACTGACAAAATGCTGGATAACAAAGTATGTCGTCGATAAAGAATTTCCATAATGCGCAAAGATTTGGGGCTGTTCAGGTCGGGAGACAATCAAAATTCGCAGCCACATAAGCATGACTGAGGCAAAAAACCTAACGTGACAGGCTGTGTTCTGCCACACTGGCTGTTCGAAAACGCTACTTTTCGGACCGGGAATATCCACCATCATGTCGGCTGTTTATTTTTTTTTTAATTTGTTTTGTGCCCCGTTTTTTCCCCTCGGCTTGTTCCTGACGCGCACTGCCTCTCTCGGACAACGGAAAGCTTGCTCTGTCCGTACGCTTGTCCTTCACGAGAGCACCTGTCAATACGTCAGTTCTGGATGAAAGACCAGCCCGGGGTTTGGCCTCATCTTCTTGGGGAAGGATGCCCTCTCCGCTTCTCTTCCCCCGTCGTCAAGCCCCATTGTCCTCGGCTAAGCTAGTTGCTCGCCCGCATCCAGGCGGCTGATGTTCTTCCCTGCTTTCGCACCTAATCCAGCGTCGACGGCAACGACGGTGACAGGCCGGCGGTATTGCCCTTTGTCCTCGTCGTCTCGCCCCACGGCCTCCCTCAGCCACCGTACGGCAGGCTTCTCCTTCTGTTCACACCACTCGAAGGAAGTTTGCTTTCCCACAGGGCACGACCCATCTGTTCACACCACCACGGTGTCACTGAGTCTGCATTTGAGGCGGTTACAGAAAGTAGATTCTTCTTGTGGTAAGTTGAGAAGGCCACCAAGGTTTTCAACCGAGGTCTGGATACAAAAATAATTTGACGTGAGCTAGTTGCTTCATTTTAACGCAGAAAAACTGCTGTGCGAACAAGGCAGAGGAGAATACTGACCCACAGTTATGCTGACGACAACGCCTTAGCGATCATTTGTTCCGAGAGAGGCACGAGTCCGGTCGTTCGGGGGCGATGCAGAACGTTAAATAAACGTGTTGATGTGTTGCGCCTCACCGCTAAACTGGCCTAAAATGATACCAAACTACCCTTATTCGAGAAAAGAATGCGTACAATTGAGCTAAGAGAACGTTTTAGAGTAAAAAAATTCTGCATAAATTCCGAAAATTATCTGCTGGTGCGTAGCCTTCTTACGCCGCTTGTCTTTAGTGGGAGTTTTTTCCAGCCCAATTTTTGGGTTTTTCCAAATCCTGTCCGATCAATTATCGCCATTTACCCTATTATAACAATTAGAGGTGGAACTTTCGCGAAATCTGCATTATTGTGGAAGTGCAGGGCGTTACATGGTTCCCAATTTTCCCAATTTTTTTTATATTCTTCTTAATTTTTAGTGTTTCGAAATTTCTTTCTACCAATAATATCATTTACGCTAATATAATGGTTATAGGTAGAGCTTCGGCAAAGTATGCATTATTGTGAAAATTCCATGCGTTATACGTTTTGCCGATTTCCGTAGTTTTTCAATAGTTTTCTCATTTTTTTCGTTTTTCAAGATTTCGTCGGTCCAGTTATCTCCATTTACGTTATTATAAGGATTGCATGTGGAACTTTCGCCAAATCGGCGTTGTTGTCGAAATGCAGGGTGTTACACGGCTCGCCATTTCCCGTAATAACAATATATGTTTCTTTATTTTTTTAGTTCCTCAAAATTTAGTTCTACCAATTACCCCCATTTTACGCTCTTATAAGGAATACATTATTGTCACTGAAGAAGAAAGTGCATGGCAGCTGCATCTTACCGGCACTCACTCACGGGGCAGAAACTTGGAGGCTCACTAAGAGGGTTCAACTTAAATTGAGGAGGACTCAGCGAGCAATGGAACGGAAGATGGTAGGTTTAACATTAAGGGACAAGAAGAGATTGGAGTGGGTCAGAGAACAAACCCGTGTTATGGACATATTAGCACAAATTAAGAAGCAGAAATGGACCTGGACAGGGCATGTAATGCGAAGGCAAGATAACCGTTGGTCATTAAGGGTAAAAGTGGATCCCTATACAAGGAAAGCGTGGCAGGGGGCGGCAGAAAGTTAGATGGGCAGGTGAGTCAAGAAGTTTGCGGGGATAAATTGGTCCCAGTTAGCACAGCACCTGGATAATTGGAGATTAATGGAAGAGGCCTTTGCCCTGCAGTGGGCGTAGATAGGCTGTGGTGATGATGATGATGATGATGAACGAATACAGGTGGAACTTTTGCGAAATCTGCATTATTGTGGAAATGCCCGGCGTTATATCTTTTGCATATTACCGTAATTTTTTAACAACTTTCTTATTTTATACTTTTTAAAAATTTCGTCCGACCAATTATCTCCATTTACGTTAATTTACGATGACATTTGGAACTTTCGCGAATCTGCATTACTGTGGAAATGCAGGGCGTTACACGTTTGGCCATTTTCCGTAATTTTTTATATTTATTTTTTGGTTTTTCAAAATTTCGTGGGACCAGTTATCTCCATTTACGCCATTATAGCGATTACGGGTGGAACTTCCACGATATCTGCATTTTTGTGGAAATGCAGGGCGTTACATGGTCCTGGCTGTTGGGGTACTCGGAAAAGAATGCTACGTATTAAAAAAAACGCGTCTTACGAGAATTTGGGCACTACTGGGTACCACACACAGGCCGTTCGCGTCAAACCCGCGGTTCTACCCCTAGGCTTCTGAGACCCAGCATCGGAGTGCTATTAGCAGTTTCGCAAACGAACAGATGGGATGTTCTATGCGAACTAGTGGATGGCGCTTGGAGCGTATAGGAAGCGCCCTTCTTGTACCCAAGTTGGAATGGAATGTCGCGAGGCTTTACATAATGGGTGTCGAAGCACCTGTGTATGTGCGAGAGCCCAAGGTAACCCGTGAAAACAGGTGTAAAAGAACTTTATGCTGACTTCGCTATGTTGTTTAAAAAACTGTGGTTGATTGCTCTTTCTGTGGAATCGGTAAAACACAAAAGTGAAATGTGCAGCGAAATCTGCAGCTGAACATGATTTGTGGGTCGGCGGCTGTCTTGTGGGTGTTCTTGGCGAACGACGTCCTGCTGGCGGGTCGCTTCGGCAAAGGTGTACTGGCGTCATTTCCGTGACGGATATGACGTCAGTGAAGTCTTGGGGTATCCCGGCGTAAAACATTTTCGTGTTAAAATATAAAACCTACAAACGAACAACCCTAACTATAACGTACTCTTTAGTACTAAAGGTTGCTTCCCCGCAAGAAGTCTCTGTGTGCAGGGGGGCACCCTTTACAGGCCGCTTACTTCGTGGTACTGGCGTCACTTCCGTGACGGATATTACGTCAGCGAAATGTGTGTATACGGGAAGAAGATACTTTCGTCATAAAAGGCAAAATAAACCACAGGGCATGACGGCAATAACTTCGAGGTAAAGGAATCATGTATAAGCGAATTTGAGACATGAAAAAGTGGCTGCGCGTCTCTTCCCCCGGTAATGTTAGGTTTGTCAAGATTACCACACGTCAGTTTGTTAATGTCAGGTTGGGCAGTTGAGCAGGGAGCTGTGTTGTCTTGCTTATTAATACGGAATAATAAACGCCGCTACCTGCGTGCAGAACCAAGGTCCAGTAAAAGCAATAACAAGCAAATGTAAGGCGTTTGCGGCAGCGCAATAAAGACTATCTTCGCTATGCAGGTAAACCTAAATGTAACGAATTTCTATGTAACGAATTGCTTGATTTAACGAGGTTTTCGATTCCTCATTGCCACCTTTTCTGACGCTCGTGCGTTTTAGGCCTCTATGTAACGAAACGTTGCGACGAATAACTTTGATATAACGAAGTCGGGAAGTAATGAATCATTGTTTTCCGCAGATTTACTGAAAAATTGGCGTAATAAATTAACTAATTTAGCGAATACTAGCACTACTGTAAGGAGCCGGCAGCAACAAAAAGGTCTAGAATCACCTAAAAACGAAATTATTCATGATGGTGATGATGAACGGAGTGTCTGGCGGCATCCCGTGGCTAACGTAGCATTCACTTCTGATTTTGCTGGTGTAGCATGACACTACACCAGATAGCAGGAGCAACTACCCTTCGTTTTTTTTCGCCTGCACCGCAAATTACCATGCTTTCGCATGTGAGCGCGCTTCCCGTTTGAGACTGTTTTGATGCTAGGCCGTCATGTCGGCGTGTAGTCGCACGTTTACACTGCTCTCTGTGGTATCGGTTCGTCGCTAATGAGTTCTGCTGCTATAAAACAAGAAGCAGTGTGTCTTCAAGACAAGCACACAATTTTAAATGGCGTCTCCACCAGCGAGGAAAACGAGAAAAGCTAGGATACCCTACAACAGCAGGGTATCCCAACTAGAACCTTCTCAACCATTTTCAGTACGCTAAAGAGCAAAGGCGGGAAGTTGGGCGATTTGGTTAATAACTAAGAAAATCATCGTACTAGCGAACATTCAACCTCTTTTACCTTTTTTACCTCTTTTACCTTTTCTCTGTTAAATGTTCGCTAGTACAATGATTTCCTTAGCGGTAAAGAGCCTTAAATTCTCAAAAAGGCGCCCTTTCAGCACATGTTTGGTTCTTGAAGCGCGTAAAGGCACCGAAAAGTGCTAAGGAACTAAGCAGTACTTAGGTTAGTTAATACGGTGGGTATTTACCCTGCTTCTTTGGAGCACCCTGTAGTACCTATGGTCGTGCCACACAACTTACGCAGTTTTTAGAGCGAAGCAATAGTGTTCGCACTGATGGCATCTGTAACGCGGAAACGGATGAAGTGAAAGAAAAAAACGCTTTCCGTGGCGTGAATTCAACCTGGGGTCCTCGCGTCATGAAGCCGGCACCTATCTGATTGCTCCATTTTGACAGAGTAGGAGCAGTTTGGATTTGGAGAAGTGCACGGACGTTCACAATTAAACAGAAAAATCCTGCAGGCCACCGTTTAATGATCAGCCATCGTGGTCGTTAGACTGAGGGGAACCCCATTTTTTTACCGTGAAATACATCCATGAAGGGTGAGTTCACCTTCACTGATGTTCACATTTTCACTTCGTTTTTGCTTCAATTTCGCGAACTTCATTTTTGCTTTATTTTCGGGGGAATCACCTGATCCCATTCCTGTGGGTCGTAGTAGTTTATGACCCATGTGCTTAACAAGCATCGCGTACCGATACGAAAGAGTTTACAAATTCACAGAAATGCTCCTAACGGCATAGTTTGCTTCTTTTAGAAGTGTATCACTTCTTAACTAAAATAAAAATAAACAAGAAACGCATTTTGCTTCATCCAGTTTTCCCTCGATGGTGCTAGCTGTCTAGAAAGCAAGATTTTCATTTTTTTATTTCAGCACAGAAGTGAGGTATCTCTCATGTAAGAAACCTAGGCAAGTTGTGAACGTTGGCATATATTTGTAAAGCTTTTTTGTGTTGCTGCACGATGGTTTTTTAAGTCGGTGGCTCATGAAGTAGTACGTCCCATAGGAATGTTAACAGGTGAGTCCCCCTAAACTCGAAACCGGCACGTGTCGAAAGCATGCATGTAACGAAATATTGGGAACTTTTGTCATGTCATGCTGAAAGGCAGACAGGGGAATTGACGTGTATAATGCGAGCAATCCTGATCTGTCTTACGACCTCTTAATTAGCAAAGTTAAACAATGCTATGATAATGCATTCCCACTGAAACCGATTAAGAAATGCAGGCAGTCCAGAAAACCATGGGTATAGCGTGAATTGTGCAAAAGAATTAAAACAAGGGATAGGCCCTACGATAAGTTCATTCGCGAAAAAGATGGCCAAATATTTTCCGAATATAAGCGTTTAAGTAACAGGCTCAATTCTGACCTCCGAAAAGCTAAGCAACAGTATTATAAATAAAAGTTCGTCTATCGCAACAGAACCCAAAACACTTTGAAAAACTAGCGAAGACTATCGTCGGCCACCCTTCTACTTCAATCCCATCTACGCTCACGTTTGATAACAGAGAATATAGTAACGAATTTCTTGCTGAAAAATTTAATCAACATTTTGTTACGTCATATGACTCAAACGTTGATATTGATCACACCTATTTGTCTGTTGTCAATAACACCATTTTTCTATCACCATGCACGGAAGTCGTAATATATTATTTTCTGCAATCTTTATCTAATAACACGTCGGCAGGTTACGATTATATTAAGGCTCAGCCTATTAAAGTGTCGCGAATTTTTTGTGCATGCCTTTGCTTCATGTTTGTAATCAAGCCTTCACAACTGTCAGCCTTTCCGAATGCAATGAAAAATTGCCCGAGTAATCGTATTGCATAAAGGTAGTCCAATGAAAAATATCAACCACTATAGACCAATTTCAGTCCTTCCAATTTTCTCGATGTTACTAGAATACTTAATGAAGAAAAGGTTAACCAAGTTTCTCGATTCGACTGGCGCGATTGTGGATCAACAATTTGACTTTCGTCAAAATCGTTCTTCCCGAAATCGGATTGTCAAATAATAAAGAAAGAATACAGAATAATTTTGAAAATAACGCATACACTGTTGGACTTCTTCTAGATTTCAGAATCGCATTTGACTCAATTAAGCGTGAAATATTGTTTGATAAGCTTCCCTTCTATGAGATCCGAGGTGTCGCCTTGAATTTGCTCCGTAGTTACTTAACTTTTCTTCGCTCACGCTAAAGAAAAAGTTAAACGTCTACTTAATGTGTGGAGTTCTGTAGCGCTACTCCGTGTAGTTTGTATATCGCAACTATGTGTAGTTGGTTATAATTTGTGTTGTGCGCCTGTTGTGCTTGCTGCTATATTACTTTTGATGAATGACAATTTTGGCTTTTCCTGCATTTTCCTGCAATTATGTCTGCAATTGTGTAGCGTTACTCTGTGTAGTTTCTAATTATTTGTATTGTATACCTATTGTAACTGCTACTAAATTATTTTGAAAAATGTATATTCTTGTTTTTTCTACATTACCTTTGTATAGCTATTGTCATGGTTTGTTTCTTACCATTGCTGTGCAATGTTGCAATGTCGCATGCACGAGGTTGATGGCTGCCGTCAGGCAGAGTTAATATGCCTTTTGCCTCTCCTCCCGAGACATGGTTTGTCCAAATAAATGCACTGAACTGAACTGAACTATTTTACATCCTGGTTTAACTGTAATTCTTAATCACGTGATCGCTATATTCACATAATGTTGGGATTATACGTGGATATTTATGCATAAAGGTACATTGCGAGCTGAAATGGAAAAAAAGCGCGTACCGTCTATACTTTATTGTTTGTCTCCATCAAGCTGCGAAACAATTTGAGCGTATATCTCAGGGGTCCTAATTTCCTGCTTTTTGGAAGCATTCATGGTGTACCCTGATCATGCATTGTGGAGCATTATACAGATAATAGAAAAATCGTCATCCTATAAAAAGAAAAAAGCAAAGATTTGAAGACTAAGGTAAAAATTTGGGATTCGAATACTCAGAAGAAAGAGAACTGCAGTGCGGTGAAAACTAACAGCAGGGAACGCCGTCAAGAGAACCCCGCGCGCCTTTCGGCTAAACCAATCCTGACAAGCACGGAATTTGATAGCGACGCCCGTGATAGATGGCCCGATTCTGAGGGGGGAGCGGACATGATCAGGAGCAGTCACGTCTCCAAGCCCCTCTTTTTTGGGGGAGCGAAATAGCAATGCCGGCTTCTTAATCATCGGATGGTATGTATTACAAATGGGACATGTGGGTTGCGCATGCTGAAGAGGCCGGCAAGAGCGATGAAACTGCGCTTTGCAGACCTACGTTGAAGGATAGGAAGAATTTCGAGATGGGAAGCGTTACAAGTCGTTTTAGAGGCAACTCATGTGAAACCGTGCCGTTTGCGAGCTCGTCTGTCCAGGGGTGTGTATTCGCGTCCACTATGACTAAACTGTATAGTAGAGAGGTAACTTGCGATTAGTTGCTTCTCCTTTTGAGTGGTCAGGCAGGACCTGCGCATTAAATGCGATCATTCCACTTTATCAAAGACTGTAACAAAATGTCCTCTTTCAAACAAAAAGGTTGATAATCATAAGGGAAAGGTGGTTTTGTCGCTGCTTTGTCTCAACAAAAATTTCTTGAAGCCAGGCAAGAATAAGCCCAGTTATCTATATTTCGAAACAAAAACTTGCCCCAAAAGAATACGCAATGAGTACTGCGCAGTAAAATTAACTGTGCGAGGGGCTTCTCATCCCCAGTTTTCATTACTTTGCTGAAGGCAGCTTAGAGCATAAATACACCTGCAGGAATATTATTTTACTATTTCTTCGCCTCCTTGCTGTTATTCAGGCCTGTTAATTAAGAAAATATCGT
The DNA here is from genome assembly GCA_013339765.2 of Haemaphysalis longicornis. Classification (NCBI taxonomy): domain Eukaryota; kingdom Metazoa; phylum Arthropoda; class Arachnida; order Ixodida; family Ixodidae; genus Haemaphysalis; species Haemaphysalis longicornis. The sequence goes on along the minus strand of CM023451.1, from coordinate 128,385,784 downwards.
GTGGCAACCAAATAAGTAGACGCGGCAATCGGCACAAAATGTGCTTCAAATATCACAAAAAATTTCAATAAGTGGCGGCTTAAACTAGGCCGCCAAATGAAATTTCTCGGCTCTTGTTTTCTACCTCCATGTGTCTTTCCTTTGGAACACAGGTCGGATAAAGCATTCATAAAAGCCCTTTGGGACAGTATATACAAACGAGGGAATCTCTTGATTAAATCCGCACTGTCCAGGCTATAAGCTGGCGCTGACCTCGTTCACCTGGACATAGAAGCCGGCACGAAGCCCTTGTGATTAGGGCTCACCGCTACCTTTGTGTGTATATAAATGCATGGCCAAAAAAGTCTTCCGACTTGGAGCGTAGCATCACGTTCCCCACCCCCTATCATGCTCAATAATCCGGTTTATTCAGGACCATAAATCAGGAGGGTACATTATGGTGGCTCAGGAAGGGATAGAGGCGTCCAACCCTCATCCGACTGCACAATGCAATGAACTTACAAAAAGGCATGCGGGGCTTGGTCATGCGCCCGCCTGCTTAACGTATCGCATCCTATGCAGAAAAAAAACGAACTCGTGAGTGGTCTCTTGTTTCTGCACAGTGGCTCCTATTTCTTCAGCTCTACGGAAGAATGAACCATGCAAATTAAATGGTAAAGAACAAGAGGATGAACTGTATTTGAACAAAAAAGCCACGAAAGATAGGCTGTAGAAGCTCGAAAAAAAGGAGGGGAGCGCACAGAACGCATCGTAATCAGTTAAGCACGGCTGATTTCACAATACTATTTAGCACTCAAAACGTTAGGGGTGGTGCACTGAGTACCGACGTTTTGTTTTGTGTATCATGCGTGTCATCGTGGAGGGCTACAGAATAATGTAACTTCTCTGGTCATATGTAACATTCGGCGGCCTGTTGTACATGCAGTCATTTCTGTGGAGCGGAATGTGACAAGCACTTTTTCACGCTTTTTTAGGTGAGCCTGCTATGTGCCTCCCGTTGTCTAAGAGGCCCTTTGTTGTATACGCAGTGCACATGTCCTGTGAATTTCGTAATAAACTTGCTCTTTCTCTGTTGGCTGAATTTATGGGGATAACCTTACTAACATTGTTTTACCACTTAAAATTTGGTGACTACTTTTGTCAATTGTAGGTAGCGAATGCACTTTAAACCAGAATTTGGATAGAGAACCAGAAGACCCCATTTTTTCACGAAAAATACATTTATTCGAGCTGCTTCTCAGTTTGACAGGCGATTTTATAGGTCGCTTTATTTGTTAGACGTTGTCTGATTATGTACACACGCGTGACTTTCTTGTTGCCTATTGCTCCAACGTAAAATGTATAGAGAAAAGTAATGAATGTAGATATTTCTTAGTGGAGCGGGCGGGGCAAAAACGTGGCTTGTGATGGTCTAGCTGTGTAAATAATGCCTGAAGGCACTCGCGGAAGCGCCAGTAGAAATACCCCGAGAAGGGCGAGCGCCCGTAAAGGTGACGTTCTCACTTTTGTGAAACACAAATGCCTGGTCTCGGCTTGAAGCTTTTAGGGAAATTAAGAGCGCAGTGGCAAGTCAAAAAGACAGGAGAAAGAGGAATAATTGGCGATATTTAAAAACGTTCAAGCTCAAAATCGCGCCTTCTCAATTACCTTAATGAATTTGCCGGGGAGGTGGCAAGATTAAAAAAAATATCGAGGTGTTTATGTTGTTATGCAAGAAGAAGACTTAAATTAGGATAAAAATTTTGGTGAAAAAATAGGTTCTGCGGCTTTAGCAAGTGCCGCCAACAACTTTGAACTTCTACATCCGTTATACATATTTTTTACCACAGTGGGGAACTAGTCTCATTTACAAAGTTATCGTAGCAATAAGCGTGTATATTCTACAAGCGTTGTATTCCCCCCGCCCCCGCCCACTGTGCTGAAGTTTTTGAAGACAAAGCAGTTTTCAAGACATGTGCACCAGCACGCACTTACGAAAATTCACGGATATTGGTCTCTCAACCTTATTACCAATTCTCTCTTGGCGTTGCGTTTGTCTGCGATTATCTTCTCGACAGGGTATACATATCAAGAAAAAGAAACTGCGTTACAGTGAGCCTAAAATTAGGCAATTAATCACGTTGTATATTTGCCCAAGAAGCTATCGAAAATTCCCGAGGATTTTCATCAGTACATGCAGCCTGACTGCTTGGAATGTACTGCCAGTATCAAAATATTATTTCCAATTTCAGAGCAAACAACGAAGGGTCTCTTGAACTTGTTCACCGTATACGTAGTGCCGCAAAGTCTACTGCAAACATGACAACAACGTCCAGTAATGAATTGGTTTCCTGGTTAACTCCAAAAATTTGTGTGTGCTATTCTTTATTCACGTATAAAGTGCTTTGGGTTGGGGAATGCAAAATATTTTTGTGACGGCACAAGTTTAAAAAGGACTCACAGAAACAAACAAACAAACAAACAAACAAACAAACAAAAAAACAGACAAACAAACAAGCAAACAAACAAACAAAAACCAAAGAAAGTATACAAAAATCTCTGGCCACCTCTGCTAACGTGAAACCTGCGGAGGGGCGAAGCATGCAGGGTACAAGCAAATTCTTGGCACTTTGGTTTTGCAACGGAGATGCAACCGTTGGGGGTGGTTGGGGGGGGGGGGGTTGTAGAGGTATACAGCTTTGCTGTAAAAGTCTCTTGTCTTTGAAGCATAAAGTTCTCTAGTGCGAGGCGTAAACGAGTGTTCTAGTGTTTTTTATAACCGGTTACAGTCAAGCGCGAGGCGTAAACGAGTTTCCTGATGTTGATGTTTTAGTGCCTTGAGAACATAAGACGACTATTACGACGATGAGGACAGGAGACGTCAACAGCCTGTGTTCTTAGGGGCTTCACCCCTAAATTAAATTACAACAAAACGAAAATGCACAAACATGAACAATTTACGAAAGGTAGTTTATAAAAATATAAATGTTCGACAAATCAGCAAAAAAACAAATAAATAACAACGTAAAAGAGAAATAACGCGTCAGGAATAGATGAATAAGCAATAAAGAATTAAATACGAGATGAGTAGTTTAATACCTAATATTAAGCAAACACTCAAAATTTGTCGATATATACAAAGAAACCAATTCGTGTCTAAAGCTGCTGAACTGAAGTTATCGTGGTGTGCGTCTATCAATGATGACCTGCTGCGGCGCAACAAAGTTGTCATCACGAAGTTTCTATATGAGCCTGAACGTCGGGCTTAATTTTATGTGTGTATTCGTAGGAAGTAATTGATTCCGCAAACATGTTCGAAGTTGAAATTTAAAATATTATTATGGTCTCCTTCGCTATTTCGAAAATATTGGACAGTACTTGTTTCTTACTTCTTTTTACTTTTCAGGTACGTACACTGTAGCCTGGTCGCTACCGAGTACGACAGAAAAAGCACGTTCCTCCGCCGCTCGGCCACACGGGAAAGGGGATCTGTGCATGCAGACATGTTCTGCCAGTTGCGACAACAGCGGTGCGCTCCCTCTTGCGGCTGCAAGAGCACTCTAAAATATTCGGAAGCATTTCATGTTTCTTTTGTTCATGTTCAGCATTTCGAGGAAGGGAAAAAATGAAAAGTGCTTGCCTGCTGGCTAGACAATGTTCATGCACACACGATTAGAAGACGTCTGTGCCCTGGATGTCCTTTTCTTCGCTCTGAAGAGCGTTTTTGTCGTACCCAGTGTCGATGAGCCGTACCCAGTGATCCTCACAACCACCGTCTAAATGTTTTGCCTTTTATATACAAGGAGATCCGGTATTATTCATGTCTGTCTTTTTCCGATCAAGATTTTTTCTTAGTGATTTTAAGGCTAGTATAACGAAGAACAATACTTGCCCGACGAACGCCTAAAGTACCTGCTAATTGCTGTTTTTCTAGTATTGTAAAATATGCGACAAGTTATCCACCGAATTTACACCGACACGGTTAAAGAGTAGGGATTATTTGGCCCAGTGTCCGCGAGTCCACTATTTAAAAAATAACGAGAAGGCGTGACACTTCTCATCACAGCACCAAGTAACCTTTGAGAAATATCCTTTGGGAAATCATTGTTTGAGAATGAGGCCGGAGGGGAAAAGACAAGCAAATATACCCACCACGTTTAACCTCCAAATTTTCAAGTCAAGCATTGTTAAAACACTGTTTGTTTCGTGCTGCAGGACATTCTCCGTTTTACCGACGTGGAGAAACAAAACGATGCCGCACCATGCACGCTCATCAACCTTGTCACGATTGCGACACTGTATTTCACAATCTGGGTCACATCTGTGGCTGATGTGGCTGGAGAATACTAGCAATGGCAGTAATGACAGTTTTTAAGTCTGACGCCATTTGGCCTTTATCTCCCGTAAAGGTAGTAATTAGGGTTAGCGAAGCCGCAGTCATGGTTATAAGCGTCCACGATGCGTCCTGGCATAAAAGGAATAATTCGTTGGACCCAGGCGAGTAAGTTATTCTAAGACGAAAACCACCTCCTCAGTGACGTGTGCACAAGAACAATCACCGAGAATAGTAGAAAACTGGTTCCGGGCTTCAGCAGTCTCTTCCTTGCCTTATCCGCTGCCCCTTCGCCAGTATTTGAGAGGGACGAAGTGATGGTACAGAGACTTAGGAAGCGAACTGCCACGGGCAAATAAAGCGTTAAACACAGAAATATCAGCCAGAACAAACACATTATGCATAATCTTACCATGCAGGTCTAATGAAGGTTTTTCTGTCTTCCAATATCAAATGGTGACAATAGACCTTTTGGTTATGCATGAAGGGCGATGACATTCAACCTCCTTGAAACATAACCTTCTAGCTAGAACGCTTGACAGTTTTGCGAACAGCGTTTTTGTTTTCTGTAATACAGCGCCCATGCTCGAACCATTCTTTTTTTTTTTTTTCCTGTAACGGGGAATTTATACTATTCTCTTGTGACAGGTGGAATTCAAACGACTCTAACTTTGTACTTTTTCTGTGTATGTCGAAACCAACACCCCGTGTAAGTTCATGGTTGGGCAAGTTTCTGTCAGACCAGACGGCCTGTCCTACGGTGATGTACTTCTTCTCATTCCCAGATGCCGAAGTGCTTAAGTCGGTGTAGTCTTCGTTGTTTGTAGAAAACGCGCATATCTGTCCGTGAACTGCGCCTATGTAAACTCTACTCGATGTTTTACAGGAGTACTTGATTCGCAGCAAATTGAGTAGGCACAAAACGTCTTCGGCATTGCCTAAAAAATCGAAAAGTAGGAAAGCAAAAAAATCAATACTTATATAATAAAAAACTATCCTCAACAAATCGACATCAGAAAACGCTACTGGCTCAGTGACAGGGAACAAGGAGAGAACTGAGATCGCGTTGAAGTGTTCTTCGAGTAATTCTATACACCAGGTTCGAAGTTCAGCGCGGGAAGAAGCAAGAGGGTACCGTTACGGTGGAATTCGCTTGGCAGAGAAAGCAAAAGTGCGTGATCGGGAGCGATATTTGCTTCCGATCAGGTTTCGCTGAGTTCGCAAATTCTACGCGGAATTTTGATCCCCCGGAAACGGGCAGCTCGCGTTTCCGACGCTCCCCATCACTTAAACTGTGCTTTTCTTGCTGTGCGTTTTGTACCGAAGCTTCTATTATACTAGTCTCACTTGCAGATTCAATAGCGGTGCATGGCTTGTAAACCGTAACTCAACAAAAAATGTTGAGAAATTCTGAATAAATGGGGAACCTCGGGCTGGCTTTTTACAAATGAATTGCTGGAGAATGGCTTATTGCAACTAACCATTTTTAATTAAAATGGAACCATCGTTCTAAAGAGGTACTTCCGCTGCGAACCAACCTCCATCGTTCGAGTACGGCCAGCGAGTACAGTTTTGAGTTATAGGTTTGTCAAGACATGTGACTCATGCGACAGTTATCACAAGTGTTGTGCGCTATTTTACGCGAGATATTTAGCAAACCTCTCAATTTCCTTGTGGAAACACTTACCCTATATTTCAAGTATATCCAGACTGCTGCGTCTATATCTAAAGTTTCCCTCAATAGTAAGAAGCCGCACATCGTGTTAAAAACTGGGGGTTCAGTGGGGCACAGCAATCCCTCTTTTTGCCTTGGCTTGTTCCTGCGTTTTTTTGTCTGCTAGTTGTTCGCATGGACGTAGTTTTAGAGAAACAAACTTCAACACCGCGCTATTACGCCCTTGAATATTATAGGATAAACTTGAATACCAGCAGGCATGCACTGTGTTGCCCCATACGACAACCTGTGGCATAGTGGCGATTTCCTGCCATGACTACGCGTTTACTGGCAGGTTTTTCAGGAGAGAGCTGTAGTCAATGGGACTGGCGTTGGTTGGCCCAGCAAGGACTTTGGGTTTATAAAACATTGTACCATAGAATACAGCTTGTAAGGTTTTAGATTGATATTTTGTGCCATACCACACAATTACGTACATGCTGTCTGTGAAAAAGGCTCCTGGAATATTAGGTTGGTTGACTCTGCCCAGGAAAAAATCCAGCAAGAAAGGGAACACAACAGCATGTGATTGTGTCTTATTTTATTGCTGAGATTGCTTTACATGTCATTTTCATAGTCACGCAAATTGACAAGGGCTGACTTGTCAGAAGCGTGATGTTACGACCTCAATGCTCTCATACCTTATCAAAAGGTGCGGAACGCGCTCAATCCTTCTTACATTTTGCGTTGAATCGTAGGAAACAATGGGAGCCCCAGCCCCTTGAACTTAAAGCGCGTGTGTCCTAACAGGCTGCTCTAGGCAGCAAGCTTTCTTTCGCCGTTATTCTTCGGAAGTAGCGGGAATATGCGCCCCCATCGGGGCAGGAGAGGACATTCTTAAAATGAAACCTGAAACACCTTCACATGATAAACCACTTGAGCACAAAGCAGATGGCAAAAATGAACTCTTTTATCGACTTGCACGCGCTGACGCCATTTTGAGTCAATGACAAGAATCCGGCAAAGTAGGCTGTAACAAACGTTAGCTTCAAAATAATTTAGTTACTTATTTACTCGATTCTAACGGGAGATTTTTTTCTAATTTACGCTACCTGAAGTTGACCCTCGCGCTACAATTGAATACGGGAATTCATGTCGCCTAAACAGGGCAATGATGCACCCAATTCTTATCGACGGCGACAGTTTTGGCCATTTAGCGATCTATGTTGGCAAAATGTGCCATAGCCATTTGGATCCACTACAATCCAAGACCGGCTCCTTCTGCTTGTTTTTTTTTTTTTTTTTGGCGGTGACTACCAGCAGTGCTGACGGCGGGCGGAGCGCTTCGCTTCTCCTTTGTTTTTTTCCTTACAGTATGGCCGCACAGGTGGTTTTCTACTCCCTCTTCAGCTCCCTTTGCGATGGCGACGTGTTGTGCTCAGTACGACGCCCGTTTCAAGAAACGCTCTATTTAAATGGCTGAAGACATCGGCAATTCAGCTACTGCCCCAAGACATGACGCTTCGTCCAGCAGCGGATGGTGGCTCCAAGCGGGAGCGCCTTTACACGTGTGAACCCGGCCGGAAAGGTTTTCTTGTGCCTCACTACGGCCGCCACGTTGAATCGTAGAAGCATGTTGCTAATTTCGTCACGGAACAGTGCAACCACCTCATGACGGTCAGTGTTGAACTGGTACAGCTCAAAAGAAGCCATGCCGGTCGACAGATGGCCATCCCGTGAAAGAAGTTTAAACGTCAGCTAATCGGGCAGCTGGCCGCTACCAAAGTCCTACAGGCGATTCCAGGCACTCTGTTTCTAAGTACTGTTTATTACCATTGGATGCAAAAACGCGCCGGAGGACACGAAACGCCACTGAGCTTACCGCACGGTCGCTGTGCAGGCGGCGGCCACGGCCCGCGAAGTGGCCCAGGCCGGCGCAGATAGCTCGAGTGATAGCTTGTTACCGCTGCACCGAAATTGTCCCCAAGTCCCGACCATGGTGGCTTACATGAGAAGGAGTTAATGATGCGATGGCGGGTTGCATTAAAAATGGTCATCTGACACCGCTTACGAGAGCGGCACTCGAATATCCGCCGAGTGCTAAGCCGAACACATCTGTAGGCGGACCTGTAGGCAAGACCGGCCGGCTGCTCCCAGCGCGCGTCTTGCCACCCACTGTCCTCGAGCGTCGCGCGTCGTTCTTTAGCCGCGGTAGCATTTGCACTCGCAGCGCCTGCGTCACATCGCACGGTCGCTTTTTATTAAGCGCCTCTATATCAAAGCGCCACAGCTGGACGTCTAGTTTTGAAAGATGCACGTTTTTTTTCATGCTTCCGCTGGCCACGCGCGAGTATTTTGGTGGTTCTTTCTGTTTTTTACGAGACAAAAAGTGATCCGTCGTGTTACTTTCGCGATTTCATTTTTTTTTCTGGATACAATCAAAAGTCATTCCTCATGTTACAATCATTGTAGTGTTAGAATCGAGTAAATACGGTATCTTTTGTTCACGAAAGCAGCGTTCTCCTAGAAGTGTTACGAAGTTCGCAAAGGCTCCCCCGTATGGTACAGTTGTGCTCCGTTTTAGACCTTTGATGCACAAATTAAAAAGTAGCAATGGCTAAGAAACTGCTCTGCTAAATAGGGCATATACATTGCGGTCAAAACGACTTACTGAAAGTCGCAAGCAATTATAGAACAAGGAAGAATTTTTTTATTCAGCAACAGACAATGTACCGCTAGAGTAATCACATTTATTTGGAGACTATATGCAAAGTAGACGGAGGGAAGAATGCAGGAGAGAAAGGGCAACCAAACGAAAAAAATTCAGCCTAACCTAATGAGGGCTTTGGGAGCCCCAATTTCGATAAAAGATGTCAGGAGCGAAGAAAGCGCCGGGATGTTTAGCACTCAGGTAAGTGAGTGTCTATCCTTCGCTTTCTTCTGCGATTATGACCAGAAAGTAAAGCCTTGACAGTACTGTACGTTAAAGACTGGAAAATAAAATTAATCACTAGTACAAGTAAACGTAGCGGGGAACCGGTCTCGTATAGTGCTGTTGAGGCACTCAAAAAGCAGCAGCAACAGTTATATGTAAATACCGGATATAATTTCACGCTGTCCTGAATACAGACTCTTTTCGAGTGTCTGGAGAGAGAAAACTTAAGGCTGCTTATTTTGCACCAATGAGGCTTTCTTTTATTATGATGATGATTATGGTTGGTGTTTAATGACGCAAGGCCAACGAGGGCAAAGAGCGCCAGAGAAGAAGTTATTTAATGAAGAGAAGTGATTACCACAAAAAGGTAGGTATAAAAACGTGTAAACCCAACATAGTAAAATCAATTAAAGATAATGGTGATGGCTGCTGTATAAGGCCAGATTTTATTATCCGTGATAGGAAATGAGGTTTAAAAAATTAACGTCTGACAAATACTCAAACACACGTTTCACGGAAACCATGGCATCGTCACCCAGAAACAACGATGGATGTAGGGGAATATGTTGTCTGTGGAGTTGTCTGAAGTGTTTGTGTCTTTTTGTGTGAAGTACCTTGCATGTGATTAGTATGTGCACTACGGATAGGGCCTCTACGCACCTGCTGCACTGGGGTCTAGAAGATCCCGTCAGCAGATACGAGTGCGTTGCACGGGTGTGCCCTATCCGCAGCCTACCCAAGGCGACTTCCGTGTGTCCGTCCCAAGTGTGGCTTTATTACATTAGTTTGTTGTCTGCCTGTTGTGGGAATCCTGGAGAACCGCGACCTGCGATCCCCAGCCAGCGCGCGCTTCGGGAGAGACGCTTGTGCGCTGAAACCGGTCCGGCGCTCCGCTGGTTCGTCGGCGTCCCCCGAGAGATGGCACCACCGATGTGTGCGGGGATAGGCGCGCGGGCGCGGGCGGCGCGAACGTGCGCGCACGGGAGACGAGGAGACTCTCGTCGGAGACCCGGTCTCGGGGCGAGATCGGCGGAACGCGGCGGTGGTGGATACATGCATCTCAGGTGGGAGCTTTGTTTGTCGCGCGCCGTGAGTGCCTGCCTCCCGTTCGCGGTCACGACCCGGACGGCGTGATTCGTGAACGCCGTCGAGCCTTGTGCTCGCATACTTTAGGATTCCCCAAATAAACGGCTGTGCTTCGGCACTACTGTCTACTGTGTTCTCGTATCGGCGAACCTCGCTGGGCTGCCGTAGGCATGGGAGCCCGCGTGGTTGACACGCCGGGAGCTAGCGTGGGGGCCTACCCCAGAGTGCTGGCAAGGCCCCCGAGGAACCCCTCATGAATCCCACACTGTTCATTCCAGTGTGTTTGCCATGTTCTGCGCATGTGTTGTCCTATGTGTGGCTTGAGGTCTGTATAGGGTATCGTTGTAATGTCTATACTGTTCCTGAGTGCAGCAGCAGCGGCCCTCTCGTCTGCCAACTCGTTGGCAGTCTGGAACTAGGAATTTGATTTTCAAGAATGTGCTGTACGATGAGTGAAATTCCATATGCTTCTGCTGAAAAAATGGTTTTGTGTACGCTCATGGCTCTGGCTACATTAAAATTCGGACCATGAGCAGCGCAGGACACCATAGTGGAGGTCTTAGATGCGTCACTGTAGAATTCTGCACATGGGTATTTAAACTGCAGAGACAGAAAGTGCTGCAGTATTGCAGCTCGTGGTACCCGAGTTTTGTCAAGTTTCATGAAAGAAAGGTCGCACGACACAGGGCGAACTTGCCAAGGAGGTAAAATGTCTGAAAAGGATGATCTGTACACATCTAAAAACGAAGCGTTGAGATCCGAGGCTCACTCTCTCACTCTAAGTGAAAAGGGCAGAGGAACGGATGGACGATTTACAAACAGCAGAGATGTGGATGTATCGTTAAAGACAGTATAAAAGGCATGGTTATTCCGCGATGAAATTTTAAAAGCATAAAGCAAGTCCATGTACGTTCGTTGGTTGTCAAGGCTCCACTTGTTACACTCGACATACAGACTCTCGACAGGGCTAGTGCGAAAAGCACCCGATGCGAGAAAAAGCCCCAAGTGTAGCACTGGGTCAAGCATTCGTAACGCTGTTTTAGTCGCCGACCCATACACCACACTGCCCTAGTCCAAACGAGACCCAATCAAAGCAGTACATAAACGCAGCAGGAGTTCTTTGTCGGCAGCATAGGATTGGCGGGAGAGAACCTTAAGCATATTCATTGTTTTGAGACATTTATGCTTAAGTCTCTTTTAATGTGGGGAATGAATGTGAGTTTGTCGTCAAACACAACACCTGAGAACTTGTGCTCCTTGTTCACAGGAAGCGACACGCCATTAAGAGTAATGTTGGGGTCCAGATGAACCCCGCGCTTCCTGGTGAACACAATGCAGGAACTTTTTGCGGGATTCAATTTAAAACCATTCTTGTCTGCCCAGCTGGCAAGTTTTTTTACACCAAGCTGGACTTGACGTTCGCAGATTGACATATTGCATGATTTATATGATATCTGGACGTCATCTACATACATAGAATAAGAGATTGTAGGTGGCAATGCCTTGCCAAGGGAGTTCATCCTAATTATGAAAATACTGCACTCACTCACTCACTCACTCACTCACTCACTCACTCACTCACTCATCACTCACTCACCCTCACTCACTCACTCACTTCATCACTTCACTCACTCACTCACTCACTCACTCACTCACTCACTCACTCACTCACATCACTCACTGCACTCACGTCACTCCACTCACTCCTCACTCCACTCACTCACTCACTCACTCACTCACTCACTCACTCACTATCACTCACTCACTCACTCACTCACATCACTCACTCAATCACTCACTCACTCACTCACCCACTCACTCACTCACTCACTCACTCACTCACTCCTCCTCATCACTCACATCACTCACTTCACTCACATCACTCACCTCACTCACTCACTCACTCACTCACTCACTCACTCACTCACTCACTCACTCACTCACTCACTCACTCACTCACTCACTCACTCACTCACTCACAAAGACATACAGAGAGACAGGGCAAAATTTTCGAGTTTAAGTAGCTCAAGACTGCAGTCTTCAAAAACCTCGTGTAGGAGCGCTCGCATTCGCGAAACGGTGCTGCTAAGAAAGGAATAGCCTCCAAACGCGGGCACGCTAAGTGACCGGTTGTCTGGATAGCAGTGACGAAGCATCTGAGTGCTGCTCACAAAAGACTTCACCTGGTGCAAAGACGTTGCACTTAAACCCCAACTTCGCATCGTCCCGGCGTCACCGGCGTTATCGATGTCAGCTCACGAGGGATATATGTTTCATATATCTGTATATGCGTAAACTTCGGCGAGAGCTTTTTAGAACCAGTTTTGATCCCAGGACGCAATTTCCGAATAAAAAATATTACAGTGCCGACACTGCTATTACCTGACACAAGTTTGGGTAATTCACAAACGCTGTCATGGAATACAAAGCACAACGGGGTGCATAAAATGCAGCCAAACAAATCGCGCTTTTTCTCCAACCCATTTTCCACAGCTACTGTGGCCATAATAATCAGCAGGTTATCACCTTTTTGAATTCATCTTATATGACGGTTGAAATAGTAAGCTTACAGGAAATGATGGTTCCTTGCTGATACACCTTCCGAGCCAGCCAGCGGACACGACTTCCGCGGGAATCTTCTACTATCATCCTCATGATTAGTGAACGCACAATTTCAAGGGCACGTCCTCTAAGTTTCTGCCCACCTGCAGTCTTCTCCATCCCCACGGTGGCGGACACAAAAAACACCTTACGCGCACTCCAGCTCACGACGCCGAAAATTATTGATGTGGCCAACTTAATTGTTCACCAGCATCTAGTTTGGAAACGGTAAATATAAGCAGTTCTCACCTTTTGAAGGCTCCAACAGACAGGAAAGTTCATTTGACCGCAATTCAGAGGACGCGAATATCGATGGAAACTGCGGAGCACCACCCGACGGATACCAGTCGCCCTTAGTCCACAGGGAACGGCCTTAGCCTTGTCTCTGTCACTGTTACACATATTCGCACAACTTGCGCACCAACCGAGGAGGTATTTCCAATAAAACCACACGTTTCTACGCGGAAAACTGCGTAAAACGGTTCCGAAAACGAGGCATAGGAACGACGGTGCCCCGAACGTTCCACAGACGCTGCAGCTGCAGCATCGTCTGCGAGCGGAGGCTCGCAGACGATGCTTCACTCGTCTGTCTAGGCGGACGTGACGAAGCGCCTTTGAGCGGCCGGCGACGCAGTAGCACCGGCGTCGGGCAGAAAACGCAACTTCATCACGTCATGGCATCGCCTAATCACCGGTGTTGTCTCAGGGAGCTGGCGAACGGTTGTATCTTAAAAGCAATGCAAGCATCGCAAGTCATTACAATTAGCCGCCGCAGCAACCACCTTCCCGTCGGAGAAGAACAAATGGACGGCTCTTGTTCCCGCACTTGGGAAAACCCCGAATACAGTAATAGAGGACGGAACGAGCAAAAGAAACGGCCGTGCTGCATGCCGATAAAAGCCGTCGTGCATGACGGTTATAATAGAGAAGCAGCGCTAAGCAGCTTCTGTGGCAGACGATTAATTGTAATTGAACAGTATTTATTTAGTTTAGTGGTTAATCCGCAGCAGTAGCTCAGTTGTTAGGGCAATATACTGCTGATTGCAAGGACGCTGATTTAATTCCGTCCGCTTCACCCGTTTTCTGATAGCGGTAAAGAACAAGAACACCCTTGTGTCAGGATTCGGTGAAATTTATCTTTGCCGCACAGCCTTTTCAGGTGAACAATACCGCTGGCCTATCACGACAAGAAGAAATCCTTAGAAAATAGCGAAATAGAGCTCTTCTCTAAAAAGCGACTCCACTGCCACCTTAAATAAACATTGTAATAACTAATCGTTTATCAAAAGAAAATAATCAATTACGACACAATTCAAGATCTACGGAAGGTGAAGAAATAGATTAACACGGTTTTAGTGGGTTTTTCTACACGGACGTTCGATACGCAGTCATATTAGCACATGGACAGTTAGGCACTCGGATGTTTCACTGCAGGGCGCTTTCGATAAAGACAGAGATTCGGGCGTGCCAATGATTGACTGAAAGTAAAAAAGATAAAAACAAAGTGAGCAGTTGAAATGACTTACAGGTTCGTCGATGTTCCTAATGTTTAGGCAATTCTCTGTAAATATACAATAATGGTGGTTCGTCAATCTCTTTTTATTGATTTATTTCTCTTCAAGATTTATAAGAACAATTTTTGTCAAGATTGTATGGTTGTTTTATGCTTAATAATATTTCGCATATTTTTAAATGATTTCTTCAATAAATATTTCGTCAGTAATACTACACATTCAGCGGGATCATTCAGGTTTGTAATGAGTATTTAGCGCCCTGTAGGAGAAAAGCCTGTTTGTACGCCTTTCCCGTAAAGACAGTCATCGTCTAAGAACTCTCGATGCCAGTTCTTTCGGTAAAGCATCGAGCCGCATCAAGAAAGACCATGTAACAGCTATTTTTTATTAGACATTATGCCTACAGCAACCATTGAGTTTCTCGGGTTCTAAATCTATGACTTTCTTTATCCTCCGCTTACGCCAACCTAGTGGGGGCGACCTAGCAATGCGACCACCTTGTTTCCCTAGGCAGTTACACTGTGGTAGGCGTTCTTTGCATTTGTCGTTTTGGTAATAGCCTTGTCCACCTCTTGTCCGGAGAATAAAGAACCTTCAAGTGATTTACAAAAGCAGGTAGGCTCGTCCTGTAACGCAATTTTACTTTCGAGAGCTTCGAGCCTTCTCGGCCCAAGCAAATGATATTTTATTGACGAGCAATATAAAGTCAAACAGGGTAAAGCTACCACAACCAACACCAGGGGAAACAGCCACTAGCAGGCATGGCGAGGGCCACGTGCCTGGGTGAGGTCATAAGCGCCGCTTAAAAGGACAGCAGTACACGCGTTAGTTTCCTGATTTTCTCTTCTGTATTAGTGAAACGCACACCGTAACCGGGCTTTTGTGGTTTTATTCAGCTAAACTTCGTGGCACTGCTCTGGGAGCGGACATAAGCTAGCGCGTGTTCCTTTAGATTTTTATTTTCGTATTTTGTGCCACTCGCGCCAGCGCGGGGCACGTTTCCCTACATCTTCCTTTTTTGGTATGCTTTAATCTCACCTCTTCGGCGCCCGTTTAATCGGGATTTCTCGCATATTTTAGGAAAACCCGATCCAACGTAAAGTTTTAATTAAAAAGAAAGGTGTAATTTTTGTGTACATATGTTTAGGCTTATATGTGCTCAAGATTTGCTTTGCACAAAATACAACTGACATGCAACTGACAGCGCTAGTCCTGTCCACTTCTTTCTTATTGTGTCCCTGTTAGTTCGCGCTGTTCCCCAAGATGAAACTGGCATGCATGGCCGATTCCCCCAGTATAAGTCATTTGGAAGGGTCGTGCCTTTAATCCCTTTATGATTCCGGCTGTTCATTATGCCAAAAGGAGTTTTGCAACGAGCGCTGAAGATGGCTTCAAAGAAACAAAAGAGCGGCGCCAAAAATTGACGCACGAAGCCTGTCATGGTTTGTCAAGATATGCTTCTCATTTAAGAACCACAAAGCTATTTGTTTTAATCCACGAAATTGAAGGTGCACGGTAGAAACGAAGATATATTGGAAACCAGGAAACGCAAAGGTGCTTTTATTAAAAAGAGACTTGGTGAGTTTATATATCAGTAAAAAATACGCTCTCTATATCAGTACTATACGCTCTCACTTTTCAGTTTTCCTTGCACGCGTGGCAATACCAATTATGCCTCGTATTGTGCATTTGTCAGCTTCCTTGCGGTACGCATATTCGGCTCTCAAAAGCAACTTTCAAAATGCAACAGGTGGTGTTGATCCTCATACAAAAGCCTCATTTGGAGCTATTTTTATTTTACGTGAAGAAAAATAAAGAATCTTGAGGAAGACTCAGGCAGAAAAATTGAGGCTAGATAGGGTAACTACGTGGCAGAGGAAGCATTGTGCCGGTAAACGAACGGCGGAAGTTTGAATGTAAACACTAGAAATTGAGGGCTTCCTCTTTCCAACGTATGTTTAGGCCGAGAAACCGAGCATTGCATTAATTGAGTAAAAAGTAAGGTAAGGAGTATAGTGCGCTTCATATCGCAGATGTTTTGTTGGCGTGCGCCTCCCGTGAATGATGCTTGCTCCATCCTTTATCTGTATTGTGTTCCTGCGTCTTTAAATTTCGTATGCGGCTTGATGATAGGAAGCTGCATGGAAAGGAAGGCATTTCACTTCCTCGTGAGAAAATTTCTGTCATGTTTTCCGATTAATGATGTTGTTATTCGACTCCGTTGCTTTATATTCTGCAATTTCCCTTCACCTCTTTCCGTTCGTGTTCATAACATGTCACTTTTGCGCACTTTGGGCTTGATTTGTTTCTGATGGTAGCCTTCATTTGTCTTGGTTTCTCTTCGCTCAGTTTTATTCATTTGCAACCGTCTGCTTTTTATTCACGCCTTTTTTCATTGATACCAGCTAAAGGTAAAAAGTGTAAGAGCGAGTGAGGGAGTAAAGAGCTGAAAGGAGCTGAGTAAAAAATGAAATAGAAATACAATAGATTACTACAAGGCTGATGAATACACATGTAGTTCACAATCTGGGTAATCAATCTTATGCATTGTGGTGCCGATACCACATCGCAAATAGCGATAGACGTGCGTGGCTTCATGTATAACGCTATAGGGTGTGCAATCAGAAGCACCACTACAGAAAACTGTGCACTAAAACTGCAGTGAATAAAAATTGCTCAGGAAGCACTGCTCTCACAAGCTTACAAACGCCTGCTAAAGTATTGTTCGAAGAAGTTACATATGCACCCACAATTCCCAAGACCCGGAACTAAAAAAGAAACTTCAAAACAACAATATAACTGCTCCGAAGAGAACACGCTTGGCACTTTGCACTGTGGATTGAAAACTACCAAGGACTATAAGACGTGGTTAGGCACATTCGCAAAGCTTAGACCTGGGCCTAACACAATTAATTTAAGGTTTGGCCAAGGGTAATCATGTAAACTGTGAAACAACATCTTTTCCACATGGCTTGCGTCAAACCGTTTGCGAACCCGCATAATATAGGCGCACAAAGCCATTTGTAAAGCTCTGTTGAGAATGGATGTCCGAAATGCAGGTATTGAAGGCGGACCGTGTTTGTGCTCTCTCGTTGAGCAACATATCGTATTGTTATGTGGAGGTTTGGAAGGGAGTTCTCAACAATTAAAAACAATTATGTGAAAAATGAAACTGCAGTTTGAATTTGTGTTTACTTCGGGTTGTGAAGTTCGAACTCCTCGCGTCAACATTATTATCCACTCTGTTGTCATCAGGGTGACTGTCTACATTGCTCACAAGCAGCCCAAGCACGTTACAAAGGAATGCCATTCATTTGATGAAGAGCAGCCAAATTAAAATTGGGGAGGAATCTTCTGGGGCATCAGCAGTGGTGAAGCCGTACTTGTTAGCGGGATAACGTTTCTTCACAGATGACGTTGCTGTGTTCAAAAGCGACCGTATTACGCGGTATATGTATGCGCATACCGGCATTTCTTGCATATAGTCCCGGTTAAAGGGCTCCTCACACAAAGTTTTCAAATCCCCTTCAAGAGAAAGAATTCAGTGTCTTTCCAGTCTTTGAAGAAGGATGACCAGCGAAGCTTGGCGCTTTGTACGGTGTGTACCAATCAAAACACGTTTGTTAGTAAAGGGCGATTGAGCACAGTCCCTAGTTAATTATTTGAATAAAACTTGGAAGGACTAGCGATTTATTCGTGCGGAGAAGCATGGAGCTCGCCATTTCGGATCTCTTAAAACAGAAAGCGGTGACGCTGAAAAGGTGTGCAAAAAATATATACAGAATACATTAGCCTGCTTTCACAAAGGTATGTTCATGTAAAGAAAAGAACAGAAATGTGTAGTAACAAGGACCTAATATTCGCAAACAGCTATTTAAAGACGCTATTTTTCTACTCTTGCAAGAGTTTATAACATATTGCTCAGCTCCGGAATAAAAATTTACCTAAACAATTGTACTTTTCCTTCTGAAAGTCAGTTATTTTCTTCATAACAAATGACCAAAAACTGTTATTTTACTTTCATCGCCATCAAACCAGAAACCGCTAAAGTGTTGTGGTAGAAAATCTATGACAAACTAACGACCATGTCTCTAATAACTAGTTGAAAAACCGACACAACGCACACATGAGGTTTTTCCTTTATGTGGACCACAGTGATGTGGGATTAACAAGAACCACCGCACCTTTGTCATAAGAGCTGCTAGTCAGTATGCTGCGGGCACCTCTAATTCAGCTGGCCTGAAATCGAAAACTGTCCTAGAAAACAGATATAACTACGACTGCCTTTTAAATTGTAACCAGAAACGAAAGCGAGATTAGAAAATGAGGCTAAATTCTTATATTTGAGTATCCGCGTGAGCAGACGAACCAATACGAATGAATAATTGATTGTTTTAAAATGGAGAGATCGAATGCCTCGTGTGGGGAAAGGAGCAGAAATATCGTGACATTTTTCTTGCTTGTATGGCGTTACTGAAACATTCAATTGGTGAGAAGGCAGTCAATCTAACCAGGGCGCAGAAGAACAATTGTAAATAAAAACCAGTTTTCAAAACGTGTGCATGGCAATTACATAATCCAAACTCTTACTCTCACTGTGTCGAACTATTTGGACCATTATAGACTCCTCATTCGCTATCTATCTGCTTCAAAGCGGATGTCCTTGAAGCAGATGGGACGGGGATTCTTTTTTACCTGATTCGTCTGAGGTTTTCAGCCCTCTGGTTGGAAGTGAAGTTCGCTTAGAAAAAAAAAAACAAAGTAGTTCGTTACTAAAAGCATTCACGCTTCAGTGTGTTCTGTTTATAAATCTTCTTTGAAGGCGACCAAGCCAGAATTAGAAAAGTAATTTCAGATGCAGTCCCAAGTCGCAAGCCCTGTAATTCTTTCCCTAATGAAGCGCGAAATTAGGACGGAAAAGCAAAAGAAGACAGAGTAGCAAAGTATTTTAGTTCGCGTCCCTGACCCAACCATACCGGCTAGCCAATCACAGGCGGCGGTCATTTTTTTTTTTTTTGCTTTTCACAATAACACATTTATGTTTATTTTGCTGCACGCTTTTCCAGCCGGTATTCGTTCATATTTCTCCAAGAAGAGACTAATTCCCTTGTGATTTGAGTTTAGAGCTTCGGTGCCATCGGGGGAAGCAGGATTAGATCTAATGCCACCGCCCGCACAAAAAGGGAGCTCGAATAGTCATGGGTTTTCTTTTACAATCGAAGCTCTTTCAGGACCGTGGCCATTTCACTTCGAGTTGAAGAGCGGCGCCTTTAATTCGGCTCCCACGCATAGCGCGTTCTTGTTTTCTAGCCAGAAATATCAGTTTCTTTTCCCTCATTTTTATATTGCAAAGTCTCCAGTTTCTCTCGCTTCCTATATTTTGGGGAAGTGGGGAAGGAGCATAAACGCTTCATCTATTGAAGGATGATAATAGGCTTCCGTTCTTCAGTAACGGGCAAAATTACGCCACTTCTTTTGCAAGGATTCAGCTGGATCTGTCTTGGCCATTGCTTTCAGAGATGAAGATGCGGTGTTTTCTGAAAACTCTTGGTATTCAACAAAAATTTAGCGCAAAAATAAAAAAGAAACACATCTGTATATCGTCTGAAGTGGCACAATTGGAAATAAAAATCTTAACATCGATCTACACTGAAGCTTTTGGTCAGTGTAACTGCCTAAATCTCAGTGAAAACGGTATTGCAACCGTAACCATTCGGTTTCGCAGTAGGAAGGGACAGCAGTGTTCCTATGATCTCTTCTTTAAAATTGGCCTTCGTAATCTATGGGGAGCAAGGATGATTGACCATCGTGCTGAGCCTGCGCACTCAACAAAAACATATTTCAAAAGGAGATAGCCCGACCACGCAGGGTCTATGAAGCATGCTGTGCGCTTGACTGGTTTCAGTGTTTTGATTGCTTCCTGCCAATGCTTGACTTTTAATGCGAGTTATGGGGACGTTACGCCTTTTGCTGTAGCTGGGGTTTTTATTTAATAGGTTTGGTTTACTGCTTCGCGCGTTTAATATGGGATTATAGTTCTCCTCCATCTTGCTGAGGTTATTCGAGTGGCATTTGATTCAATACAATGAAAAAATCAACGGTACTCGTGTTCAATAGTATTGAAACAGTAATCGTGTTCGGCAGATTACGTCATGGTCTTTCGACCGGGTGTCGCAAATAGATGATGCGGCGAAACATTTTCTAAACATTTCCATTGGCTTCTCATATTTAATTTTTTTTACCCCGGCAGTAGGAAGGCAGAAAGAAAGCAGGTGAAAACTCTACCTTCCTTAATCGGGGCACCCAAGCCCGTACTCAAGGCTAGGGTGAGGAAGGTGTAACGCGATCACGTGACATGGGGCAAGGCTTTTGCGACTTAGTGGTGGCTCACGAAGCCCGCGCCTTGCCCAATTCAAAATCGCAGAAGCCGTGTAGAGATAAAGCTATATAAATCAGGTAAACTTCAGCGCAAACCCAGCAGTATAAGATTAAACATTTTGTTATGTTACGTGCATGGCAAAGACTGTGCGTTTGTAAGGCACATGTCACTTCCCGTCATGTGGCTATCTGCGGCAGCCTCAATAAAAAGGTAGGCAAAGGCCGCAGATGAATGGGGCAAGTTTACTGGACAATTTTTTTCGTTAGAGGTAATGATACAAAACTTCGTCGGCAGGCCTAACGTGTGCATCCAAAGTGATGCTAGAAGAATGATACTTTTGAAATAAGAGAAAACGTTGCAATTGAGCCATCGCGCTCGCCATTCCCCTTGGAAAGCAACATAACATAAAAGGGCAGTGAACACTGCTAGTGCTAGGAAAGAGAACAAAAATAGTGGAGATTCTCAGTTTTTAAAAATGTGAAGGCTAAAAGCATAGTTGAACCTTCCGTGGACGTTTTGTTGAACGTTCAATTACGCTTCGCGACCACGCCCACCGCCATTTTACAAGCCCCCTGGGCCAGCACCCTCCCATTGTCGTTCCACTCACTCGCCATCGCCAGGGGATTCTTGTTCAGCCCGTCGGTACCTTCATCTCTCAAGCCGGCTCGTACTTTACGTGCGGCAGCGGCCTACCCCCTGTGGCACTGCTGCTTCCCTTTCCGTGCACGCCCTCGAAGTTTCTGTGGGGTTCCGGGTACGTCACAAAGAATTTTTGTACCTCGCAGCGTTACTTAGACACAGAGAGATTGAATGCTTTATGCAAGGACGGTTTTACAATCCCTAGCTAAACAGCAAAAGGAATTTTTTTGCCTTGTCAAAATAGGAAAAAGATAATTCTATAGCTAGCTACACCGCTAAAGGACATTCACTTACTGCCTAGTCGGAGTGGCTTAACTTTCTAACAAATAAGAAACTCTGAGTTCCACGTTTGAACTTCCCCTAACAAGAGAAGAGAAAAGTAGCAAGGGCTGTTTGTTGTATGGGGCAGCGGCTCCAGCAGTATGTTACGCGCGTATTTGAACTGTTTGACATTTTTAAGATTGTATTTGGGGACTGAATTTTACGATAATAAAATTACAAGACTCTCGGCTCTGTTTAAGGGCATACAAATTGTGGCGCTGAAAGCGTCGGTGGGTTGGAAAGAAGAACTGAAATAAGCCGACTGCCTTCCATTTCCTGCCTCGCCGGCTCCCAGTCCCCGCTGTCTGCGCTGCATGCCGTAACCGTAAAACCTAGCAGCAAATACCCTAACCCCGGTTCGAATGAGGGCAATAAAGCCACCATGGCTGTACGCTCGCGGAAGTTTAAGAGACGTCGTTCGCAGAACTGCAGGGTGCGGACGTCCCGTCTATTCCAGAGCCAGTGCTCGCCAGTGCTTCCGTTCGGCGGGCCCTTTTGAGAGCACACTGACTTCGCGTGACACCGAATTAAAGACAAAAAACAAACATACGGCGAGTAAGAGAGCTGCTGGTGTGGAGTTCAGAAAGTAAATATGACGTCTTTTTTACGAGGGCTAAATTAAAAGGAAACGATTTCAAACTTGCGGGGGAAAGGTTCTGCAGAAAACGGGCTTTATCCCACCACCAAGTTCCAGAGACACATGAGTGTGGGTTTTTTAATATTTTTAAGCTCTTTCGTATTCAGGCGAAAAGCAGTACCAGCCATGTGTTAGAGATTTTGGCGCTCGTTCAAGATCCCCCAGTTGGCCCAAGTTAATCCGGAGCCCGCCACTACGGCGCGCCGTATCGTCGGTGTACTGTCGGCGCGTTAAACCTCTCAATCAATCAATCAATCAATCAATCAATCAATCAATCAATCAATCAATCAATCAATCAATCAATCAATCAATCAATCAATCAATCAATCAATCAATCAATCAATCAATCAATCGATCGATCGATCGATCGATCGATCAATCGATAATTGATAGATAAATAAATAAATAAATAAATAAAATATAATTATAAATAAAATTAATTATTAATTATTAATTAATCATAATATCAACGTTCGTATTCAACTTTTTTAGGCACAGTTTTTTCAAGCGGAAGGGGTTTTCAACTCTCCTTTTAGGTCTACTTCCAAGACAAGCCGAAGTGCTTCGGGTTTGACACAACAGGCAGAAAAAGGATTGACTGGATGTCCACAGCCAGAGCTGCCAAGTTGACTTCCCATTCTTATGTTTTTTATTTGAAAGACTCGCCTTTGTTATGTTTCAAAGTCTTAACTTCTTGTGTGGAGCGGGAGATTGAGGCGTTTTCGATTTTTGTGGTAACGTTTACAGTGGTAGTTCTAATGAAATAATTTTAGCCTACACAGAAAAAATCAATTACATGCAATAGTTGTGTAGCTACGGTAATAATGAATATATGCGTTTGTTTTATTCATTGCCAGCTTGATAACATAAAAAAATTCCATGCCTTGTACAGTTTCTGACCGTTATCAAGACGCGAGTACGTCTCCGATGTCCGCACGAGCAGTATCACCGAAGCATAAAGCTGACCGACGTCGTAACCCGCACACATTCGATCGCAAAACCAGAAAACAAAACTACGAAAGAAACTCTGAAGCACTACTCGCAGTGCGAAACTCAAAGTTAGCAGGGTTGGATTGGACACTCGTTCGTTTGCATTTACAGCTCATAGGAAGTGCTTAGATGCGCTCTAAATTCCTCACTGGCTACTATATAGCTATTGCAAAGAATAGTCCTAACTACTGAGGGTTCACGAAGAGATCCTTACATTCGCAAGAATTTCATTCAAACGTACGAGAGGATAACGAGTAAGACCACAAACTAGTCAGGTGCTCCATACATACAGTACCAGAATTTGAGCGCAACGCCGAAGACAATCTCAAATTTTAACAGCCGAGCTGTTTAATACAAGCCTTGTCCATCCGTCTCATCAGAAAAGCTTGCAGCCTCAAGAAAAAAAATTTAGGTATGTCCCGGGAATCAAACCCGGGGCCTTTACAGCGCGAAACCGGCAACCTAACCACTGGGCCAAAGTAAAGGCCCGAGGGGTACGGGGTTAGCGGCGGCGGCGAACAATAACATGTGCAGCCAATGGTAATTAAAAAAAAACGCTTGTCTTCATTCAATTGCACCTCGGTCACTCACGGTATGAAACCGGCGTCTATCCGATTGAGTAATCATTGAATTTCGGGGGCACAGCATTTCCTTTGGGTGCGTAGCGCGGGCGTTGGCTTTGGACTTGCCCGCGGGTTCTAACGCATGCTTCCGCGGTTCTTTTTTGGGAGAAACCGTGAAAGCCTGCGGACGAAACGATCCCGACATGCCGGTCATAGAGAACCTTCAGTGGCAAGTTCGGAATACATGTAAGGTCCAAGAGTCGGGTCTCCAAAGAAGGGAAAAGGGGCCGCCAGTTATGCTGTTTCTCCAGCCTTGCACTCCCTGTGCAAGCTGCGCCAATTTTTTATGCAAACACTTTACTCTCTGTCTAATTAGTATATTGGTCCTCTTTTAGGGTTCTGAATGCATGTTGGGAGTTTTTAATACGGGAAATCTTTTCCCCACTTTAACCACTTCGCGGTATCCGGCTGACAAGTAGATGCCAGTACTGTTAGTAAAATCGCCACCCGAACATCGGTGGCCTGCTTGCCTGTAAAGGGTGCTCCCTAGCACGAATTTATGATGTTGCGGGGAAGCAAACGTTATTGTAGTTGGAGGTCGAGGGGACGAAAAGAAGATTAGAATTCTGGTGGACGAAAAGCAGAGAGGGGAATATTGCCTAGGACAGTTACCACCTGTAACAGGGAAAAAAAGTATTTCGGGCATAATAAGGTTTAGTGCCTGCCCTAAGCAGCGCTAGTATTAAACCAAGAGTGTAAAACATGATTATATTCGTCCTTTTTGGTAAGATGACATGTCATCACCCCGCTTCAAAGGGGAGACCAATAGCAATCATCATCATCATCATCATCGGGGCACACTACAGTTGCTACCGCTACAAGCACTCCTCCCATTCGCTCAACTCACCTACAAGATTTTCCTGCAGGGGTTAGAGGGGGAGGAGGAACACACGTCCCCATGGCGGACCCTATAGTTGGAAGAAGAGTCTTTATTCCAGGACCCCTTGATACCATCCGGCTTCTTGGGCTCTCTTACAAGTCAATGCTGATCGTCAGGTTCCAAGATGGACAGTACTCTCTCCCACGGCTCAGGGGAGGGTAAGAGCAGGGGGGTGGGTTGGGTTCTTATGACAGCCCCATATAATATGGTATAGGGTGCCCGGAGCCTTGCAGAAGAAGGCATTGCGAGGAGTACAGGGCGGAGGCGAGAATAGTGGGCTCTAGTTGGGTGGGGAATTGTGTTGGTTTGGTAAAATGTGTTGTTGGGCTAGTTGGTGCATTATTAATTACGAAATTTGCGCTAACTGGACATACAGACGAAGGAAGACGAACAATGTGCAGCTCACAACTATTTATTTGCAGGAAAGAAGATGCCTGAAATAGGCTTCTAACATAACGTTAAACCATAAAAGCAGATAATAAAAGCGATGCAACACCACAATACTAGGATCCCGCCTGCCGCATGCTGTCTAAAATAACAAAATTCATTACTAAAAAGTGATAATGACGGTTCACTGAAGCACCCCTGGCGATTTTTTTGTATGAAGTACGCTTCGGAAAGCTCCGTGCCATATTGTCATGTCTTCTGTAAACGACAATAGTTTCGTTGAGGCGCGGCGTACTATCATAATCACGGCGATGAATGGGCAAGTGTGACCCAGTGCCGTTCGTGATTGATAAATGGTGTTCTGTGAGGCGATCATTAATGCAGCGTCCACTTTGAAAAACATATACCTTGTCACATGCGAGTGCTATCTGGTAAACAATGCCAACTTTGCATCCCACGGACTTCATGGTGTACTTCTGCCCGCATGAATTAGGCTTCTTTTTCCACTGATACGGCTGCACAAACCACCTAGCTTGTGTGGTGCGGTAAACAGAATGGGCACCTCGATATTTCGTAGCGACCCGCTTGAGGTTGAGAGCTACATTGTGGGAATATGGTACTACCTCAGGCCTCGTTTTCTTTTCAGCTGTGACCAGAGGTTTGACCCGCTTACGCTCCAGTTTTTGAAGTAACTGCTCCGATACGGCCGACAGTAGTGAACGAGGGCACCCGACAACCAATAGTCGGGAGATCTGGGCTTCAAAAATGATTTGCATACGATCGGTACAGGACTTCTGAATAGAGAAGTACAAGCACATCAAGGCAATCGCACGTTTTACAGTTTTTAGTGAGCTGATTTATAGGGAAGGAGCCCTTTGGTCGCACGGAGACAAAACATCCAACACACATTTTTTTTGCTTTCCTTCTGTGTCGTACCCTGTCCTGTTTTGTCCATTATTTTCCTCTTACCTATGCCCTGTGGCAAAATGACACAATAAAAAAATACATCTTCCCTCCTCCGGACGAGATTACGCTGCCCTTCGAAGTACACAAGAAAGCAAACGTAAAAGAACTAAATACTGTCATAATACATCGTCTCGATATAACCAGCCCAAACCCTGCCGCACAATCTGGAAGACCCACCAGTGAGGAAATCCAGTGGCCTCTGCAATGAGGAGGCCTTAGCAGAAAGGGCCAATTAATTTTACCTCTCCCTCTCTCTCTGCCGCACGATCGCGGGCGAAAGTTTTATATCATCCCCTCCGTTGCTCTATAGCTCAGAGGAGGCCACAAGCGTTAGTTACCCCAATCAGACGCTGCACAGTTAAAATCGCTTTAGCAGCACCGGGGGGTGCCCTGACAAGCAGAAAGCCAATAGTAGACAATGCCTTTTGTTATCGAGTCTTCCCATCTAGGATTCAGGAGGGAGTGTAAGCGATGCGCTGATGGTCCGTTTAGATGAGGGCTCCTTGTTTTAATGTGTTTACTGGCGGCACGAACGCACAACAGGCTCCAGGGAAGGGATGGAAGAGCCTACAAATTCAAGCGTCTTGCAAGACCATCGCTTGGTGTTCAGCGGTGGAAGCGGCGAAGGGGTTATGCAATGACGTCAGAGGCCGGCAGTAGGAGAAAAGAGGATTCCAGACAAGGGCGTAAGTTGGAAGGTGTCGTAAGATAAAAGGTTAACTCCTCGTGGCATGCAGCAACGCAATCTAGGTGATGACTTATCCCCTACTTTTCTGTGCATCTGCGTTTTCTTTTCTTTAAAAAGTGAGAGGTACAGTCATGTACAAATGAAATGCGAACACAAGAATATGAACCAAACTAAAGCAAATTTGAAAAGTTATATTCGTGGAAATCAAATAAAAGGGCGCTATTTGCATATTTTGAGAGCCACATTTCCCAAATTTGTTGTTGTAATTTAGCCATGCGTCAATTTGACCTTCCTGGAAATAAATCGTGCTCTTTGAGTGGTCTGGTTAATATTTTGGTGGTCGGGTTTCATTTGTCTATGACTGTACACGTTGTGGTGGCGGTAGAAACGTTTTATTAGATCCGAAACCGTGAAGGTTAGGCCGCTCCTATATTCAAAATGGCGTCCTTAGCCAAACAGATTATGAGCATGTGGAAGCCACCTTTTTCTGTTCTGATGCTCTTCTAGCATGGACCCTTAGAAACAGCTGACAGCTCCTGTTACCCAGTGAAGTTACTCATTGTAGAAGAGTAGTTGGTATCCATTGTGGCAACTGCAGCAATACGCCATCTTGAACGACAGGCTGGTCCGCCTGCGGAGACGAAGGAAGGCTCTCTTTGGATCCAGACGTGCTCCGGTGCAGACGTGAGCACTTTTGTCCTTCCTGGGCTTTCTTTGTTGCCCCTCGCGCCGTCCGCCTGGCCTGGCTGGCCGCTCGGCCTGGCTGGGACCGACCGACACGCCCAGCGTACATTGGAGGGCTAAATTGTTGTTGGTGATTCCGTAGCAGTGTGTGTTCCTGGCTGCTCTCCACAGCTACGCCGGACGGCGATACGTAGTCCCAGTTAAGCTGAGCTAGCGTTGCAGCTTAGCCTTGAGTGAGAGATAGGTCGCCGAGGATCCCTGAACCCCACATCATTAAAGCGGGCAACACGACATTAGGCTGGGATCCCAATGCTACAGAAAGACTCAGCATAGTTACCTAAAAGGTACAGTGCTTACTATCTGAATCATTCGGTGAATTAGGGGAATGTTTTATCTATAAAACCTTATTTGAAGCTTCGCCAAGCTGATGGCTGTGGGGAGTGGCAGCCTATGGATGTTTAAGTGAGAGAGAGGCGACATACAGTTACATATGAGCACTTTGGTTTATTCCTGCTGTAGGCTAAAGGCATGGCTTGTCCTTATCAGCACCGCTATCATCACCATCTTTATCAGAATCCACAGTCATTCTGGTTCCACTGGAAGACGACGGTGTCGTCATGACATCTCCAACCATTCCCTCTGTGGGCTTTCTCAGTTCATTCCTTTCCCCTAATCTTTTATTTCTGTCGTCAACTGGGTCCGCACTATCTAATAAACGTTATATTAAGAAAACAGCGCATGATTGACATTCGTGCAGCAATACAGTACTTAATGGGGAGACAAAGTGCAAAAAGCCCCTCTGTTCGCCACCCTTCACCACGACGTACACCATGTGTTTTCGGATATCCCCGAGTCATTCACGATGGTGTGTCAAGATCTGTAAGCTTAGATTGCTTTTAAAACCGACGCTTTCGGGTACAATTTTCAAACCATTCGCCATTAGTCCCATAACCTTCAATAGTTGCACCATCTTTTGCCTTTTGGAGTCGTGAACAAGGGAAATAATTTTCTGATGTGGTTTCTACTGACAAAGATTTTGTGACCTCACATTTTTATTTGAGTAATCACCCTTCGTTTGTTACAACAACCCATCAAATGCATGCTTTTGACCTCTTCAGTGTTGAAATAAACACGGCACAAACACTAGAGTGAGAACATCTCTGTGGAACCCTTTCAGTGATCCGTCGGCGATTTCTTCAATATCCGTTTTTCAGAACAACAATTATTGTGACTCGTGGCTTTCATATCTCGGCGGACGACGATGTACCTTTTATTATCCGCCTTGGTAAGGAACACGTGACTTCGCTATTTGCCACTTTAGCACTGCCATGGACAAAGGCCACATCTGTCTCAGACATATCTCTTCCAAGTAACGAGGAGAGCGACAAAAGAAGACCATAAATACGTGAGACGCAGAAAGTATATGGAACGTTATTGTAAAATAATAAAGGCGTTCCTAATATATGTATTTACTCTCGCTGCTCTCTTTGGTGCAAGCATAAAGCAAGAGCTATGAAATAGTTTTCCCATTTGCAGGACAGCGACTTATAAACGTTGCTTCTCCCGAAGATATTGCAGGCCATATAGAAAGAACATTGTCCTTTTCTGGTGCACCCTTCGTTGCATGGGGCAAAAAGTAACTACAGTTACCGATCAAACAATTGATGTTCCTGCCGTCTAGATTATCTTACCATGGCAAGGACGGCTATTACTTTTAGCAGCGCTATTCGCACTGACGGTGATTTTGACGAGAACGTATTAATCGGGACCATCGCTCATTATAAACGTGAGTGGGTATCTTTCATCGTTTTACGCTCAAAGCGGCAATTTATTATCGTATAGAATACAGAACAAAGCGCTAGGGCTTGTATTTGAGCGCTATATTTGGCGTACGTCAAACTACGCGAACTCCACCAGGATGATCTCGGAATTAGGGCATTGTATACTGGCGCCGAAAACACAAAGTGAAGTACGTGACACTTACTATTTTTACAAAGCTTAAAACTGTGAACAAGTGAGCCTGCTTTGCTCAGAGATTCTGTATGGGCACGTGAAAACATTAAGGAAAAGGGCATATTTTTATTTCATAAATATTCGCCCCTTCAATGATTTCTTTCAGTAATAGTCACTGGGGTACGCAGCTTCGCAGTTCTTCTTGTGCGTGTATATTCGCACTCAAATTAATTTCACCTCCTGAGCCGAATCCGGCGGTTTGCTAGAGCCTTCGAACGTGAATACTAAAAAACGTGATGACAGATTATAGTGACAATGAGTATGTTGACATCTGCGACTCCACAGCAGGAATAAAGGCCAAACAAACTGCGATAAACAGTAATGGTTCTGGCGAAGTCTGAAAACAGTTAAGAATATCATACATTTTTTTTAAATAACAAGCCCTGTTCAATGAATTTATTGTCATGCCATTAAGAAAAAAGGAGTGACCTTTCCAGAGTAGCTGCCAGAGGAATTTGATTAAAAATTCTGTGGCGCCAGCGTCCTGCTGGTCGGTTCGAGCAACCAATATTTCGAAAAATCTCAGAATATGTCAGCAAATATGTACTAGTATATTTTTGAACTCGCAAATAGCAACCATGCACTCTATTTGTTTTCTTGCCTTTTTCCGGGGGAGAATGTTTTCTTGATTTATGTTTTATTTAAAATACGTTATATTTGTCGCAACCGTTTTCTAGCTGCCGACGCAGGAGCCGCTGAATTTATCGTTCATTGCTTTGGTGTTATTACCATGGGTATAATTTGGTGCCATAAGCATGGTCAGAAAAGGCGTTTGTTGGATGTTTCGGCGCTATGTGTTGACCCTCAAGCAGCCCACCTTTCCCCGAACTTTATCCATTTAGACCGGCGTGCTGGCTTTGCATCTGTATCGAGGATTAAGCTGATTGCATTTCAGTCCAGTCTTTAACGGAGGGTTTGGAGCGACCTCTGTTGTGAATCTGTAAGAGGCTTAGCTTCGATACAAAACACTTTTCTAACTCTGTAAGAAGCTTAGCTTCGATACAAAACACTTTTCCATTTCCGGTAATAAGTCGTGTGAGAAACTAGAATACTACGAACGGAGTGTTCGTTTTCACACTATACTTGTTACCCACCCCGTGTTGAAAACCTTCGAGCTGTTTGTAAATAATAGATTGAAATACCGTCGGTGTCATTATAAGGCGGAAACAGTACAAAGGTTAGTTTCCTGTATTGTTACGGCACATGTATTAGGTTACTTATTTGTTCTTTATGGCAGCGCCTCAACTTCGAGAATTTATCAAGAAATAAATGGTGAATCCAATAAAAATAAATTTAAATTTAAATTCAGTTTACTCGGCAGTCATTTATTCAAGTCTCCACGCTTTTATTATGCCTAGAGAGAGGGCCACAGGAAATAACGTTACATTTGAAGAGAGTACGATATGAATTCTGATTACGACGACTTTGTATGACCGTTAGTGGCTAAAGATATTTGTTGTGTACAATGCTTATCAAACGTTACCTTCAAGTGGCATTGCGTGTGCAGGGTGAACACTTTTCTTGTGAGCTGTGCCCTTAGCAGTTGGGGAACCAAAAGCTTTAACTTGAGACAGAACGCTAGCATGAAAAGTATGTTTTCTAAGCTCCCCTAGTAGATACTATAGGTGGAAAAGGGAAACTATAAATCATGTAATAATAATATAGTCATTGTTAACCCAAGCAGAATTCTCGGAAAGGATAAACGACTTTGTAATCAAAAGAGACGCGCAGTATACTTGTACTGATTGACTATTGTGTAGTCGTTCCTCTGAATAAAGAACCAAGCTGACATCTATAGCCGTGCCACTTGATAAAATAACGGCGAAAAAACGTTTTCGGAGATATAATTACCCAACCGATTTTCCTATTTTGAATGTCGCCAGTCAAAATAAACTGCAAAAATAACTGATTAAGTTTTTTTTTTGGCTGACACATTTATGAGGTCATTCAAAACTACTCGCCCAACGTCATTATTGCTCAGGTCGAAAATAATGAGGGTACCATAGTACCTAACGTCCTAAAAAAAGAAAATTAGAGAACCTGTGCATTTGCACAGATAGAGAGATTACCTTTATTTCTGAAAACCTCAGCAACCTGTAATATTCCAAACATGCAGTATGAAGTGCAGTTACACAATGTTGAACAATACAAACGACAGTATTAGGGGACGAATCTTTCATAAATAACTGTGCCGTAGAACTCCTACGGAAATTTTTTCGCTCAGGTCACGCAGGAGACTGATTGATGTGAGGGTTCTTGTGTTTTTTTCTGCGCTTAACTGGCTGAAGTCTCTCACAAGCGATAGAGCAGAAGACAAGTTCGGGTGTACGGCCGCAGCAGATTAACTGTGTTAGGCGATAAAATAGAACAGTTAACCGAGAATAGAGTGCGAGGTACTCTCGTCCTGTCCACAAACCGATGTGCTGCTCCGAAGCTCTGTGCGCAGTGTTTACACGGCCCAAGCGCCAATCCGTTGGCACTGCTTCGACCGGACACCCAGAAGGGGGGGGGGGGGGGGGGGAGGGGGGGTACGTGCTTTTCGCAGTGCAATATGGCGTAATTGGAGGAGAGCTGAACCACCGGCGTTGCCTGACCGCATTTATTATCAGCGTAGCGCGACCCGGCCGCATCTACGCCGGTACGGCGGCTGTTGTGGACGGCGAGAGAAAGACGAGGTCCATTGCACGCAGTTACCGTCACTCTGTTCACGTTTTCCGAGTCCGGAAAAAATGCAGTGCAATGAAAAGGCTTTCTACCTACCGTTGGAGGTTACTGGCGGAACCTCCAACTGCCGAGTCCTTGCTTACACGTTAGGTATAGGTTCCTCAACCAGAGCCTTCGGCATATTTTTTTATGGTGATCGTACAAAAGTGCTTTTCTGTTGGAAACATTCGCGCACATCCCAGAAAGGTTTGAAAAGGCTAAGGAGGAAGACGCCAATTCACTGCAGACGATCTTTTTTGTTCATAGAGAAAGATGGCTTTTTCTGTAGAGCACAGTACGTAGGCGTGTGAATACACATTCTGTGTATGTGTGAATACACATACTATTTTCGTACACGAATGTTAATTGAACACGCTGGTACGCTCCCAACGGTGAAGGTTAGTAGTTTAGTAATCAGCCTGAATTCATTTATCTTTCAAGGATCGTTGTCTGGAGTGTTAAAGACGATGGTAAGCTCGAAAAAACTGCCTATCTGCGCCCAATGTCATGTGGTGCAATTTGAACGAGTACCATATCCTAGCGGTGTACGTCCATCCATTGGCCAGAGTGTCTGGTCTAAATGATTTATCGACGCAAATACCACAAAGCAGAGCGTCGTCGTGGCGAATGAAAATACTTTTACAAATTACAAAGGTTTTCCTTTCCGTGCAGGTCTAACCCGAAAGCTGTTATTTATAAATGCGGGTGAGAAAACACAAGGTGCCCTCGGAGAGAAAACACTCAGCTAAAGCAAAAAGTCCGGTAGCTCGTAATTGAGATACTCTCGAACCCTTTCAGGGCCTTATCACCCCTAATGAATCAGCAGGGCCTTTTATATCGCACGTTGGCCTCATGAGTTTGGCCTCAAAACGTTTGTGTTAGCACGCCGGTAGTTCAATTTGGCAAAAGTTTCACCAAAAGACATGGCGCGGCACAGGGGGTACTATACCTAGGCTTCAAAAACACTAACTACGGCACAACTCACCTGAAAGAGAAAGCCTCACAAATAGAGCAACAGTTGCATATAATGAAATAATAGAAAAGGTAAGGGGAACAACGGCAATGAGAGTGACTTTGGACCTCGAAGCGCTGGTTCAAGCGGCACCATTAGAGGGGAGAGGTTAAGTCACTGCTCACTGGCTTTATTTCCGCAGACGCTACGGCATGCTGGGCTATCGTTAGGCTGTACGTTCTTTTTTTTTTTTTTTCGCTTCACTTAACGAAATTTAGGGAAGGACGAAGTGGGGAAAGACATAATGTTATATAAGAAATGAAAGCGAAAAACACTGCAACATAGTAATGACCGGCCACTCAGACCCAATCTGCTCCCCCGGTCGCCCCATTAAAACGCAATAACGGCTGCTGAGTGAGGCTACTCTTTCGTGATTGGGGCTTTCACTTGAGCCTCCAGGCGTCCTCTTGGCCGCTGAGTGTTTTAAAAACGGCACCCCGTGTCCTAGGACCTCGTCTCTTTTGACTTGTCTCCGTCCAGCTTTACAGCTCTCTTTGTTCCTCCTTAAGTCCGGCTTTTCTCCTTAATGGCTTTTCGCTTCACACGGTCAAAAAGCTAGGTGGACGGGCCTAGAGGGTGTGCAAGTTTCTACATTTACAGAATGGAATGAAAATGTGTTCCGCAGCACTTTCTAAATTATGCCTTATTACGGGACTTTGTTGTGGAAGTGCATGCTGCTGAGTTTAAAGGCGAATTTCATACTCTCTGTTTAGTTGTTTTTCAATAGGTGCTTTTGCAGTTCTAGGAAACTCGTCATGATACCTGAGTTAGCAAGGGCGATGACGCGAGCTCAGCCGATTTGTATTGTAATCTGTGCTCGATGTAGAGCCACGTGAACGAACTGTAGTGTACGGAGGCCACACTGAAAGGCGCCTTCCCAGCCTTTCACAGAGCCTACTTCGTAATGTGTCAACAGCAAAAGGACGCTGTTTTCGTTGCCCCAGCCTAATTATTGTCATATAAAATTCACTTTTAAAGCGAAGCTTAACAGTTCTCACTGATGACGTCTGCAACGCGAAAACGTCGGGTGAAGTGAAAGAAAGAAACGCTTCCTCTTGCGGGAATGGAACCTGGGTCTCTCGCGTAATGAAGGCAGCGTCTATTCGATAGTTTTTCAACATGGTCGAAACTCAGTCTAAACTCAGACGACGGTCACAGAATCCTTCGCGAAAAAGCTTCCCGCTCGACCATCGTCGGCGTAGACATAGGGGTGCATGATTTTTTGCGTTAGAATATTGTCACGGAACATCTACGTGGACAATGCCCCATAGCGCGATAACCCGTCACAGAAGACGACGAAGAGGATGCGGCTGGCCCGAGCGATCATGGCCGCTTGTAAATAGATCGCATCGCTCTGCGGCAACATCTTGTAAATACATCCCTTCACCATCGCCCATGGTTCGCCTCGTCATTGTCCTGCCGCCACGTAACAATATGGTTACGCTGAAATACGATATTCGTCTTATATTTAGTTAAGTAAAGCTGCCACTTACCGCTTTGAGTTTAAACTTGAAACAAGCATAAGTCAACTACGTAACACAATCAATCAATCAATCAATCAATCAATCAATCAATCAATCAATCAATCAATCAATCAATCAATCAATCAATCAATCAATCAATCAACCAATTACTATTGTAAACAATTATTGTGCGTGCGTGTGTGCGTGTATGTGCGTTCTTGTGACCATTTGTAGGGCCCTCGTACACGATGGTTCAAGCATTTTGCAACAATATTCCGTAACAATATGCAAATGTCAGTCTTTATTTCGAAAGGTGGTGTATAATTGTTGTAGCAATGTCTTGTGGCAGACTATTAGTGGAAGAATTCTACGGCAAGCAGCCGCAGCTGATTCAATAGTGTGTTTGTCTGCGTGATCTTGGTTATGAATTGAAATTATTTGGGATGATCTCAAACCTCAGATGAATATTCTCCCTTTTAAAGAAGAACCGTGAAACATTTTTTTTACCGTTTTTTTGGTTTTAAAGGAACTTGCAACACCTGTTTCAACTTTTTTTATCAATTTAAATGCTTGCAGAAAGTATTCAACTACCACATCACGTGATCAGATTAGAGGGTCTCAAAGTATTTCAGCCTAAAATTACTGACTTATTCTCATCAGATATCTTAAAATGTGCCCATAAGGTATTTCTGTCTTTCCCTATCTTGGCGTTCTTCGACTGCTGGAATTAAGTCACTGGAGCGGGGCAAGGGGTGCAACAATGCAAGTACAAAAAAAATTCACAGAAGCATATAGCAACGAAATTCGCACCTGCTGCGACGACCAAATCGCGCAGTGCCGCGTCATGCTAACAATAACTATGTGTTTCGGAGTGCTTCCAGACGCGATGAAACTATTGAAAATGTATCAGTCATGTTGCAGAGTCCCTTTAAGAAAAGTCCAACGAAGAGTAAAAGAATCTCGTTAGTCTGCATCTAGCATCCGTCCGTTCCTTTGGGGCGGGTATAATCGTGCACCCGTAGGGATTGCTCCCTCTTTGCTTTGGACGTTTTAATTAGGGCTGCAATAGAAAATCTGCAGTCTCTGAACGTCCAAACAAGCTCTCTCGTCACTTTTTTCCGTGGTAGGAATACTTTGGCGCATTCAGTGGCTTTGGTAATAACCGAAGCGTTTTTGCATTTTGTAAGGCCACTAGATGCCCTCTTCGCTTTGGCACGCGGTAACAACGCTGCATCATCAATCTTGTCTGGCCGAGCCTTGCGGCCCCAGCTTACGTGTTTCCGCATACAGTCCCACCACGAAGCATCAAGCGACACTGTTAGACCATGCTGGCGACTCCGCCCATAGGAGAGTGCGTCCCACTACCTTGCCTATACTGTTCATGGGTATTCTGTCCGCTACCGCACTGATTAAAATGGAGGGCTACCTTTGATAACGGCTCTAAAAACCCATCGTGCTGCAACGAAATATAAATCCCCGTTTTTCTGTACGGTTGACGTACATATCAAAGTTAGTTGCTTTAAATGGCGGTCGCACGTAACGTTGAACAGTGTAGTGCGCGACGGTGCGTAAGTAACCATTAAAATGAAGGGTGGCCTTATTTTTGCAACACAAAATACTACCTGTAATGTTTTAGACTCCTTTAACGCTGCAAGACAAGATTTCTGCGTAGAAAACTGCTATTAATTTGTTGCTACAAATAAAATTACAGTCCTTGTTTCTTTTCATCGTTTTGTAGGAATAGACAGCAAGAGAAAGAAGGTTTCAACAAACGGACAAAGTTAATTCGGTGGGCTGCCTGGATGGCTAGGCAAGAAGATGGCGTAAATAGAACGCCCACACAATGAGAGGCAGGCACTTATTTGGAGTATTTACGCAGGTTTAGACCCCTGCAACGCGAGAAGTGCAACACCTGTTGGGTGTCGCCCGACCCCACGCCTGAAGACATTCAAAAACCAAGCCCATAAAGTTCGAGCGTAGAAGCAGAGACGTTTGCATCGACATTCGCCATCCGAATTGAGCAAATCAAACACATTGGCAAATATGCTCGCACATTTCGAAAACAATGTGACTTGTGTACGCCTCGTTCGATTGAATGCAACGTAAGAATGTTTTATCTCGCTTGCACAGGGAAAGTGTTATCTAGCGCACGTACTCCAAGTCAATTGCGCCAAGCGGGATGTAAATCCGGATGAAATAGTAGATGTCGACCGCTGCCAGTTTATACTTGCGTTACGTGAACGAAGCTTTAAGATCTTTTACCTGTCATGGTGGCATTGCGGCTGACACGCTTTTCTGCTGCTGAATAAAAACAATTTTTATTGAAGTCTTTTCGCAGGAGGCGAAATGAAGAAATGCTCTTGCCGGCAACGTTGGGTTCATGGCCAACAACCCCGGGGGGCATAACTGGGTCTAGAATATGCCGTTACTGATGCGCTTTGTGCTCCAGGGATGGCTTTCTTTTCACTCAACTTCTTCATGAGCGTCCCACAACAGAAAGTTTTTACACATGAACACTTTAAGGCAGCGACTCTTTCATTCAGCTGCAGTGCACCGTTTCGCCATTTTTTATAATTGGGAGCGGGACTTGAATTCAAAGTTATGATTTTTTAAACAGCAATAATATTGCCCTAAAACTCATTCTTACATGCAGGTGACTCCCTGAAGTTATTAAAGGAGCGGGACGAGAACGCTTACAATACAACTTAATAAACAAATAAATATAAAACCAACAAAACAATTCAAGCCAGCTTGCACAAGAGTGCTTGCCTGGTGTCATAGCATAGCTGTGTCCTTCTCACTAAGGTAAACTCGACGAGCGCCACATAAATCCCTTTAACAATTTGCCCTGTGTATAATTATATATATGGTGGTCGCCAGCCGAAGACCAAAGAAAACGCAAAGTACATAAGTGCTTCATTTGTACAGTAACCTCTTCCCTCTTCATATACTTCATCGTCCGCCGCCGCAAAGAATTCGTTGAGTGCTCCCTCTCCAATGAAGACATCCACTACTTCTTCTTGCTCTTCTGGGTGATTGCATTCTCCCCTGGCAGCGCGGCGTGCTTCCTGATATGTCACCTTTTCTACGGCGTCCGGATCTTCTTTGGTCACCCCATCCCCCATGTGCACGGTGAAGTGTCGGAAAGAGCTCCGCCTCCGCCGCCGGCGCAGCGCGGGCTCCGAGGTTTATGAGCTGAAGTAGTTGCCCCTAGCAACGCGGAGCGAGTGTCGTCACGAGCAGATGACTGTCGTTTTGTCGGCGACGCTGTTTGCTCAATCGCTTGTAATTATATGCCTTTCTTCATTCAAATGTTTAGTCTTCTAATTTATCGCCTTGTGTAGCGGGGGCATTAGCCTTCCTTACGCCAGGTTCCTTGCCAATCCCCCACGTGGGTACGTGCCGCAGAGCGTTCTCACGAGACGCACGCTCACGTGCGCTCCGCATTTTGTTAGTATTTTGTCTGTTCATTGACGCCGCAGCTAAGAGCTTAAACAATTCAGCTGTTAAAATTTTCCACCCACTATCTAACCGCATGGGCCCAAAAACTGTTGCCCCTTTGGGTGTAGTGGTGCTGAACAGGAATCAAGGAAAGAGTACCGGCGAGTAACCGCAACCATTTGATCGCTTTTCCACCCCGTAAAATCCCTAGAACGACTGTGATCGCAGCTTAGACCCTTTGATTTGAGAAAGCTTTCAATTGTGGTGGGCGTAAGGAGCCCGTAACGTCCATTTGTGGCCGCATCTCAGCACTAATGTAGACGTCGATTCTTTCGCAAGACCAGTGTACAGAACGTCCTTATTGAATGATCCCAGAAGGGACAGATGATGTTTTAGTGAATTGCCTAGAACAATCGGCGCCCTTAACTTGGCGTGTATGACTCATAGGACATCAAAAACGCCGACAACCCAACGCGTGAAAACTAGTCATTCTGACAACTAAAATGCCAGAAGACAGTTGCTATTGACAGCATTACCACACACCCAGGAATTAACCGAGAAAATAAAGATGACGTTATTTTGGTACCAGATAGAACGCCGAACCAAATAAAACAAGAAATATCCTAATATCGCCTAGAAGTACCCATTGAAACTTCGAATGAAGCGCAGCGCAAATCTTCAAGAAAAATACGAAGACAAAAATGACCCTTGGGTCTTCCCCCGAGTGTAAAAGCGAAATCTCACTCCCAGATTTGTTTCTTCCGAGTCATTTGAGCTGCCGCCTTAGTTGAGTCGAACGCGATCGAAATTCCGCTCACGGGCCCCTGGGATCTCAACCGGACGAAAGGGACGCCCAATGCACAAACTACTTTGTCGAACGACTCTCCGCGTTCCCTGTCCACCCGCCGTCCAATGTAAAAAATGCCAAAGCTTCCCCGCGTTAATTTGCATAATATTCTGTCCTATTTGCGCGGACACGCTCTCCGTTGCGTCGGAGCAATACAAACTACCACAGTCGCTCGCGCGCACCACCCGCTTCAGCTTCTATATATTCTTTTAAGTTTCATCATCCTCCCTTCTTTTTGCGCTGTTGAGACGTACTTCCGCCTTCGGTTCCAGCCTTTCGCACAACCTCCGAATTCCATCGGCTGTAAATGACGCATTTCCCCGAAGAACCAGCATTTTTATCGAAGAAGTTGAATAGCGACCTGACCCAGTGCATACAGGGTCGGGTTTACGCTTACCGTGTTAACACGTTAAGAGAGGCAGCGTTGTTACACAAAATTTATGTTGCTTTTCTGTTGATTGACACAGAGTGCAGCCATTATCCAGTGCTATTTATATGCCTTCAGTGTGTACGCAATATATTGTAACGGAGAGGGAGATGTGGAAACGAAGGTGTAGTTAGCACACATATTTACAGAGAAACGAGCACCGTGTTGGCCATAGCACGAATCTCTTCTTCCTCTCTTTCCAGTGGCCCCTCGGAGCCCACAGCGTTCCCAGCGTATTCTTTTAGATGCGGATTACCTTAGGACCGTACAATGTCCGTCCGTGTCCGTGCGCATAGCATTTACAATCGCAAAAAAATCACGCAAGCAGGATTAGAGCCTGTGTCTGGTAGACCAGGCAGAGTTAGTGTCAGTGGTCTTACCAATTGGGCTACAACCGTGAGTTAGTACCCGAGAGACAAACGGTTTACTCCCTCGCCTGTAACGGTGCGGAGTACCTTAGGACCTCCCAATGTCCGTCCGCATCCATCCGTTCGCACACAACCATCAAGCAAAAATCAAGCGAAATTCGATTTGAGCCGTGAGTTGCAGTTTCTTTTAGGGAATAATCAAGGTGCAACTCACGGCTCAAATCGAATGTCGGGTGGGGCGCAACTTAATGTCATTTCGAGTCCCCGTACTCCGCACCCTCGCCATCATCCACGGAGTGGAGATGCTGCCATTTCTTTAGCTGATCCCTTGCACATGCCCACAGTGCTTGGGGCTATGTATTAGCTTCCCATTGTTCAGATGCTGATACACGCTGTGACATAACCGCGGCGGCAACGAGCGCAATGAACGTCTCTCTCTCTCTCTCTCTCCTCTCTCTCTCTCTCTCTCCTCTCTCTCTCTCTCTCTCTCTCTCTCTCTCTCTTCTCTCTCTCTCTCTCTCTCTCTCTCTCTCTCTCTCTCTTCTCTCTCTCTCTCTCTCTCGGTGCTTCCTACGGCGAAGCTGTGTCAGGGCGATGATACGGCTTGAGAAGGGGGAAACGTCTGTTTTGCCGGGGCACGGGCAGTAATTTGCCGCAGGGTCGACTGGAGATATTTCATATGAGGCTGGGTCACCCGGTAGGGTCCCGAGTGAGGGAACAGCACGTTTTCATAGAGCCCCGCGCATAGGCAGGCGACCACAAAAGAACGAGGGTCGCAGGTAAGAACTGTATACCGTAAAGCACCTTTTGGGAGAACTCCGACGATCAGCGGCTAGACCGGGCCACTCATAGCTAGATATGGTGGAGGGAACTCATAATGTAAACAAGCGACATCAGAATGCTACGCCTTACTAGACAATTGTCTGAATTTCTGGACATTTTTGAGGAAAACGATTGCTCCGGACCCTCCGCTAAACCTAATTTTTCGTCATTGTTCGAAGCCTCAAAGCTATGAGAGAGTGCGGGTATGTTGTAAACGCCGGACACATACTCACATATGAATTACGGTTTGTGTTGCAGGTCAGTGGCCATGGTAATCTGTCCGGCCACTCTGAATGAGATACCAGAGAAGAACCATAGCACTATTTACGGTTGTTGCACAGTTGTGAAAAGTGCTAGCAACAAGAGTAGAGCGGGTTCCAGCCTATGCACACAACGGCAGCTTACGACAGTTACCAGCGCATCTGTGGCGACTGATGATCTGATTTCACGAGCATGACCTATTCCACTCACGTCTCCAGAGAGCACGGGCATATTTCCGATGACTACCCAGGATTATCGGAAGCTGCCACTCTGTGCATAAGCTGGCACCTTTTTGTCGTTGTTAACACTTTTAACGACTGTACGCCGACCTCTACGTTTCTTCTGTCATAATACGTCGTATCAGCACAGTCTAAGGTCATAATACAAACATACTGAGTGGGGCAAATACACAACACACAAGAAAGAAGACACGGACAGGCGCTGTCCGTGTCTTCTTTTTTGTGTGTTGTGTATTTACGCCACTCACTATGTTTGTAGACCTCAACCAACACGCCCAGAAACACGTTCTCTTAAGGTCATAATGAAGCGACCACTTCACGAATCGGTTGCTTCCATCGCTAACGAGTGCCCAACGTCACATGCTGCAGGCTGGTGATGCTCTCAAGGATTACCACTCTAAACCCGATTTCGGTCCCATTAGTCGGCCCCCAATAAATGCCCCTCCCGAAAATACGGCCCACCGCTAGCGCCTACGGTGACAGATGGCTTCAAGTAAAGGCGTCGGGTAAAGCGCCACCGAAGGCGAAGCTCACCCACTACGCTGCTGCATGCCGGAAAGTGCACGTTACAAATGAGACGTTTGATTCCCGTCCATTAGTCGAATTAAGCGTTTCCGACGGCGCCACCACTTTTCCCGGTTTCAACCTTCCTCCTCTCTCTCTTCCTTTCCCAACTAGCCTATCGTCCGGTATAGGCGCAAATTGCAAAGCCAGGAGCCAGATTGAGGGCTTTGATTACGGACAGGATGAATTTGCGTCCAGCCGCCGGCCCCCTATCGCTTCCCGTTGGTCGCCTCTGCCGCAGGAAACGGGCCCTCCGCAGCGCCTCCAGTTGGGGCTGCCACCTGCGATCCCGTGAAAAATGTCCAGCCGGCTTCGCCCGGAAATGCTATTAGCCAACGTGGTCGGCGCCACGCGTGTGAAGCTAATAGAGACGCAGCTTGCATTCTCCCGTTATGGTGTCTCAGTCGTACTCATCGTCCTAAGCAGGGCGTAAATGGGAAGGGCGCGAACCACCGACGTCCCAGACAAGTTTGGCTCATGATCTAGGCTTGTAGTTCCGGCTTCATAAGCTTGTGGAGTAGGTGCGTGCGCTGTTTAGTTCTTGAAATCCCTGATTTTAAGGGAAGCTGTCTGCCAGAAATCATGTGCTGCCTTGTTAGTCACGGCAAACGTATTAATTCAGAAGACGTTCACAGAAGAACAGACGAAACAGACCGCCTATAGCATGCAATGATTATTTTAAAAATACGAAGATAGCAAACGACTGGCAACCTTCTTGCTGTCATAAGCTTTTTATTCAGTCGGGGTCGGAATACCCTGTACTACGTAAGTTTCAAATATTCAATAGTAACCCCCCAAACCCAAAACAAGGCCTAGGATTTTAGGGTCCCCGGGGATTTTGAGACAATCAAAAGGAAAAGCTTCTGGCGGAAATTACACTTCGGTGAAACTTCTCACCCCCTTGGCTGTTTTACGTACTTGAAAAAATATATTCACTTTTCTATTCTCTCTGCTCTGGGTTGATATAATTCAGCTGCACTGAATTTCCCCTGCGGTTGGGGCTGTAATCAAAGTTGAACAACTGGATGGGTGACTTGGATCAAAGTAATTGCTTTTGTCGTGCAATTAGACCTAATAGTTGAAAGGACCCTGCAACAGATTTTTGAACTGTTTTCTAAATCCTAAATGCTTTCAGAACTTAGTCAACAAGCACATTCAGTACTGTAGGAACCCACACTGCCAACCTAAGCTTGGACAGGTGCGCGTATTTACGTGCGAGCGTCGATGCAGCGGGACCGGCGTATCTTGTGTAGGACGATGATGGTTGGTGTTTAATGGCGCAAGGCCAACGAGGGCAAAGAGCGCCAGAGAAAAAGTTATTTAATGAAGAGAAGTGATTACCCCCAAAAAGTAGGTATAAAAACGTGTAAACCGGACATAGTAAAATCAATTAAAGATAATGGTGATGGCTGGTGTATAGGGCCAGATTTGATTATGCATGATAGGAAATGAGCGTTAAAAACTTAACATCTGACAAATACATAACCACGCGTTTCACAGAAACCATGGCATCGTCACCCAGAAAAAACGATGGGTGTAGTGGAATATGTTGTCTGTAGAGTTCTCTGAAGTGTTTGTGTCGTGTAGTGTCAAGTGCCTTGCATTGAATGAGTATGTGAACTACGGATAGGGCCTCTCCGCACCTGCTTCACTGGGGTCTTGAGGCCCCGTCAGCAGATACAAGTGCGTTGCATGGGTGTGCCCTATCCGTAGCCTAGCCAAGGCGACTTCTGTGTGTCTGTTGTGATTCAGTTGTGTACCGTTCCAAGTGTGGTTTTATTACGTGTAGTTATCTATCTGTTCATTCCACTGTGCTTGCCATTTGCTACGAAGGTGTTGTCGAATTTGTGGCTTAAAGGAGCCATGAAGACAAAATACAAGTTTGTGTTATACGAAAGATTTCGTGTTTTGTAGTGCCCCCAGCGCTTGTTCGAATGCAAACGCTGCTTTATTCACTGAGAAATTAATCAATTTATGTTAAAATTTTGATTTTCCCGCTAAATCGTGTGTTTGTTTTCGTAGCTGCAATGACATCACAGACCGCTCTGCAGCCTAGGATCCCTTGATTCGCGCGTCCCCCATACAGGGTAGAGACACGTACACGCTGGGGCCGCCATTTTGGGTCGCTCGCTCGCCGCCGAAGCAAGTCATTGTATCAAAATCGCGCTAAAAGTATCGCCGCAATGCGGTTAACTGGCAAAGTTTGAATCAACTGATCTTTTTCGCGTTGCTGGGTCGCGTGGGAAACGAAACGAACAACGCGCTGAGCACGTTGACCCATCGCAGCGGCACGGGACCGTTCAAAGGGTGTCCTCCACCCTGTACGGCAGAGTTGGTATCGAGGTATTCGCGCGTTTTTTTACGGTTACTCACCTAGATGGCGCCACCATACCATGGCGTGTCGTTTTCTGCCTTTTTTTTTCGTTCTGGGAGAAAATCGTTTTGTGAAACATACTGCTCGCTCGACAAATATGTTCACGTAAGACACCGTCGCGTCAATCAATCGGCCAGTGGTCGTCTGAGACAACCCCAAAGCCCGCAGTCCTGTGCAGCTAAACAAAGAATAGTGCGCGCAGTCCCAACAGCAGCAGTGCGCAGCGGTACTTCTATGTTTACATGTGCTTTCGCTAACTTACACTTACCACCATTCTTACGGCTTTTAAAACGAATGTGCCCTAAATTTAAGGGCAATAGCTCGTTCGGCAGGCTTTACTTCTGCCTAATTTCGTTTTGCTTTGCC
Organism: Haemaphysalis longicornis; assembly: GCA_013339765.2. NCBI lineage: Eukaryota > Metazoa > Arthropoda > Arachnida > Ixodida > Ixodidae > Haemaphysalis > Haemaphysalis longicornis. The sequence continues at coordinate 128,341,588 of CM023451.1, read as the reverse complement.
GCCCTCCGTCAATCGCAGAGCTGTCTCGTGTGACATCCATAGGTTCTGTTGCGGGAAATAAGCTAGTGGGTCGCATGGCCATTTCCTTTTTTCCTACTTATGTGGCTTATTCGACCGAAGTTTACGTTAAAAGTGGTGTCAGTATGATTCTAACGAGGCAATCTTTTGAATGAACCAAACTTGTGTTTTCTCTTCATGGCTCCTTTAAGGTCACTGTGTGGTAGTATTGTTATATCGACTGTGTTCCTGAGTGCGGCAACAGCGGCCTTCTGATCAGCAACCTCGTTGCCAGCAATCCCAGCGAGGCCTGGAACCCAGCACAACACCAGAACAAATTTTTTGGCATATATAGACATGATAGTGTTGAAAACCATAGTAACAATTCTATTTTTGCATGACTTGTGTGATGCCAATGTGTGCACAACGCTTAAGGAATCTGTATATATGATGGACTTTGATATTTTGTGTTCAAGAATGTGTTGTGCAATGAATAAGATGCAATATGCTTCAGCTGAGTAAATTGTGCTGTATGTGCTCATGGTTCTGTATGCATTAAAGTTTGGCCCATGAGCAGCGCAAGACACTATGGTTGCAGTTTTTGATGCGTCAATTTAGAACGCTGCACAATGATACTTATACAGCAGAGACAAGAAGTGCTGCAAAATAGCAGTTTGTGGTACCCTGGTTTTATCAATTTTTATGAAAGACAAGTCACAACATACAGGTTGAAGCTGCCAGGGTGGTAAAACGTCAGTAAAAGAAGATGTGTATATGTCGAAATGTCGAAGATGTCGAAGAAATGTATATGTTGAAGATGTCGAAATCCGAAGCTTCCTGTCTCACTCTAAGTGTGAACGGCAAAGGAACAGACGGGCGATTTACAAACAGCGGTGATGTGGATGTATCATTAAAAAGTGGTTTAAACGGATGGTTATTCAGCGATGAAAGTTTAAAAGCGTAGAGCAAGTCCATGTACATTCGTTGGTGTTCAAGGCACCACTTGTTAAACTCGACATACAAACTTTGGACGGGGCTAGTGCGGAAAACACCCGACGCAAGCGAAGCCCCAAGTGTAGCACTGATTCGAGCATCCGCAAAGCTGTTTTGGTCGCCGACCCATACACCACACTGCCATAGTCCAGACGAGACCCAACCAAAGCAGTATAAAAGCGTAGCAGGAGTTCTTTGTCGGAACCATACGATTGGTGTGAGAGGACCTTAATGATATACATTGTTTCGAGACATTTATGCTTCAGTTGCTTGGTTTGGGGAATGAATGTGAGTTTGTGGTCAAACACAACACCTAAAAACCTGTGCTCCTTGTTCACAGGAAGCGACACGTCATTCAGAGCAATGTCTGGGTCCGGACGAACCCCATGCTTCCTAGAGAACACAACGCAAGAGCTTTTTCAGGATTCAGTCCAAAACCGTTCTTGTCTGCCCAGCTGGCAAGTTTCTTGACGCCCAGCTGGACTTGACGTTCGCAGATTGATATATTACATGATTTAAAGGGTATCTGGATGTCATCTACATACATGGAATAAGATATTGTAGGTGGAAATGCCTTCCCATGAGAGTTCATCTTAATTATGAAGGGAGTGCAGCTCAACACGCCACCTTGCGGCACGTCATTTTCTTGCACGTGAACCTTTGAAAGTGCACTACCGACTCTCACGCGAAAGGTTCTCTCCGACAAGTAACTAATAAGGGTATTTAACATATTCCCCGAGACACGGAATGACGTGAGGCCACTAAGTATGCCGTAACGCCATGCGGTGTCATAGGCCTTCTCTATGTCAAAAAGCACCGTAAGACAGAACTGTTTGTGAACGAAGGCATCCTTTATATATCATTCCAACGCAACCAGTTGATCGTTGGTGGATCTCCCCGCCCTGAGCCCAGCCTGGCAGCTCTCGAGAAGACCATTGCACTCTAAGAAGCACGTGAATCTCCTGTTGATCATCTTCTCGAGAAGCTTGCACAGGCAGAGCTGGTCAGGGCAATGGGTCGATAGCTAGCGGGAGAGGAAAGGTTCTTCCCTTCTTTCAGGAAAGCCACTACTATGGCCTCCCTCCAAGAGTGTGGAATGTGCCCCGGAAGCCATATTTTATTGTATAGGTGTAGGAGTGTTTCAAGGGTGTCTGAGTGTAGGTGTTGTATCATGGTGTATGTGATTTTGTCTGCACCTGGAGCTGAAGATTTACATGCGAACAGAGTGGCGTTTAGCTCATGAATTGAAAAAGAAGAATTGCAGGAAGTGTGCGACTTTTTATCGCGCAGAGACTTCTTTTCTGCAGATGTTTTGTGTTTAATGAAAGTGTTTGTGTAGTGTGCTGAACTGGACACGTGTTCAAAGTGTTGTGCAAGTGTATCTTGTATCTTGTAAGTGTATCTTGTGTATCTCGCGCACCAGGAAGGCGTAGCGCGATCACCCCTGCGCAGAACTATGCGCGGTGGCCCAGACATTTCTTTATATAACTGGAATGTGCACCGGCCCGAAAGCTCTTTTTTGTGCGTGCTTGCAGAGATAGCTGCTGATTACTGCAGTGAGCCACGGAAAACGAGCCACGGAAGGGACCCTGCCACGCTCGGGCCTCCTGCGAGGACCTCCGCTTCTTAGGAGGCCGTGTGTGTCACCGGTCTGTCGCCACACGGGCTGAGCCGTGGGAGCCGCTGTGTACGGGGCCGGCCTTCACGCACGGTTGCTGACGAGAGCACCGGTGACTGCAGCTGAGGGCAGCCAGCGCCGGCCGTGAGCGCGCCGCCACCGATACTTCGGCGAGTACCACCCGGTCTTGGAAGAGCGTCCTAGCAGCCGCACTGCAACCGTCAAGCATCAATTATCGTGAGCGGCAAATAAACCGCTGTGTTGTTGAACCACTGTTTCCGCGTATGCTCAGTGCCGGTAGCAGCAAGGCCGAACTGCTCACAGTACTTAGAAAAGGAGGTCACAAAGTGCCTAAGCCAGAAATCACTGCTCTATGCCCATCAAATAAAAACTTGCTCAAGAAAAGTATCTCTTTCCAGGCCTTGGTGTTCCTCGAGAGCTTGAATTACGCCATTATAGTGGTGTAGTGTCTGATTGACGGCTTTCTTTCGGTTCCAGCAAGAAACGTATTCGATAGCCGCTTTAAAAATGCCACAAATGCAAATCAGAAACGTTAGGCGACCTGCGTTTACGAGGAAATCATGCAGAGTGGCACTCCGTGCTGGCGTTAAATATAGCTTTCACAATGCTTCCATACGCGAAAAAACGAGTGAAAGCGTTTATCGGAAGTGTTGCAGTCTCTTTCAGTTCTATCGGTCTGTGCATCTGCGAAGGTATGTTCTTTTTCGCTGTTTTTCATATAAATATTTGATATTAGTGTCATATTTACGGCCTTAGTTGAGTGCAAGGGCATTGATTTTTGTGCATCACTGCTTTGCGAGTCTGTAACGCTGAGCAGAAAGGGCGTGGTCTATCGCATTGCGGGTAATGGTTCTGCGATGCTCATTGTATTGACGACCCGTCGGTCTCTGTTCGCGTTCGCTCATTGTGTCCTGGGGCTATTACAGAGACCGATGGGTTCGACAGAGATTTTCAGTGAAATACGGCCTAACGCACAATCGACTGTCACTACCACAGGCTGTGGCGCACCGTGGCTGGCCGCGCGAAAATTTGACGTCACGCAGCAGTTCTGAACCTGTATATTCATCGGTGGTTCGAACGCCATTATTCTTAGAGGTCCACCACATCAAACCAGGAAGCGGGAATTTTATCTTTTAAGTTAGCTTAGTGAATAAGATTGTTAGTGGTAATACTTTTGGGGCACTGTATATTGTACTCCTCTACGTCTTATGACCGACCGAATTCTCACAGCTGACAGCACTATATTTTTTCGTCTGTACTAATCCCAAACCCTCCTTCCTATTCATCCATTTCCTTCTTTGACAGCGGGTCCTTCTGCTTTTGATTAGATGCGTTACTACTAGTACAGATACTAGCTACTCCTGAGCAAAGATAACTCAAGTTGTAAGGCTCTTGGGTACAACCAGATAAAACGTACAGTGAGCCACGTGAACACGTGAAAGCAACTAGTGAACTGTCGCACAAGTTTTGCAGGGTATTTCTTTTGGTCTGCTCCGAATTTTCCTCAACACAATGGGGTTGTTGCATAAATGATTGTCCGTGTGAATTTTCTCGTTCTCTTTTCGGATTTAATAAACGCAGAAATCACGTATATATTCGATGAATCCCCAATGAAAAACTTTTTTAGATAGCCTAAGCCAGCTGCGAAATGCCCGCGATGCAGGCTTGAAAGCCTGAACCGTAAAACTTTACCCTAATCAGATCATAAGAGGTACACGCGAAAAATCAGGCATGATGTAGTACGACGTCTTAGAAAAAAACAGCGGAAACAGACAGGACGATAGGAAAGTGCACAACACAAGCGCTGCTTTCAGCGCTTGTGTTGTGCGCCTTTCTTTTGTTCCGTCCTTTGGCGCGGTGTTTTTTCGTAATACGTGCTTCACCAACTAGCCTACCTTTCAGTTTTGCTTCAGATAATGTATTACTACCGAGCAAAAACATTGGAAGTCTTGTTTGCTCCGCACGTCCCAAAGTGTGCTTGCAGATTGTTGGCAATGCAGCGTCGACATTATGCCCCTGATTCGGGTTCCTTGATGAGCGACAACTGTAAACAAAAGTGCTCCTTCCCCAACAACGAAACCTTTTTCATACCAATACACAAACGTGCACCCGGCAACCGACGCATAGGAATAAAACACTGAAAGTTGTGCCTCCGAATTTTCCCGCATTGAGACAAAATCTGTGATCAGATTTCGAAAGCATTCTCCTAATCAAATCAACAGCTTTCTTTTTATCCTGACCAACCCACAACAACGGCTGATGCGTCTTTAGAGTCTGTTTAGGATGCCCACAATGTAGGATTCCTCCGCGAAATGCCGGAATAAGCAGGCTAGGCGCACATATAACACCAGTTTGTGCTGGAGCATTTGCTTTTTCTTGGAGGGGCGTTCATAAATCAGTAAAGGCACGTAGGCCTCAATTCGAATCCGTACACTAGTGAGAGTAGAATAGAAAAGAATTCGTGGGAGTTCTGTGCATGCGAGGACATCCTTCGAATCTAGTGTTATGGATAGAAACCAGGCAAAGAGAAATCCCCAGGCGTCAAACTCGGTGGTGCGCAGTTGCTGGATTGTGATTGGTGCAGAGTTTTCGCTTTGTTTCGCTGTCATTGCCAAAGAAGGGTTCGCCCCTTTCAAATGGAAACAAGGGCAGCGCTTTGACGTGCTACCACTTCTTCAAATCGAAGCTCCAGTGTTGGCGGCAGCCCTGAAGAGGGAAATATTTCGCATTCTGGAAGGCAATTCCGAAAACCCTCTGACCGAACAAGCTATACAAAACCCGACTATGTTACTAGCTTTGATTCCTTTGTGTTCTAATCTTTGGTTCTGGCGGGCGTTGTGGTGTATTTTTCGTGATGCCAGAGGCAGGGTAAGTGGGAGTGGGGAGGGCGCGGCGAAATAGAGGGAAGTGAGGGAATTCAATTCTATGAAAAGAAAACGACTACGGAGAGCGTCGCCGAAAAAGAGCGGTGAAAAACAAAAGAAAAAAAGAGAAAAAGTATCTGAAAAGATGCTGTTGACGGTTGCTATTCCTTCCTTCCTAGACAATGGCCGCTTGTGGGATTGGCCCACAATTGGGATCTTTGAGGAGCTAATGTGATCGGTTCGCAAATTCACAACACTGTGAATTTGAAAAGTAAGCTTTTGAGAATTGTGCGTGCCGCGTGAGGCCTGAACGTGATGTCACGGAGTAGCACAGGTGCACATCACCCTCGTAGAACCCTAATTCTAGGGATGCTGTGCCGTGTTCGAGTCTGCTTTCACACTAAAATGAACAAATGAAACAGAAGAATCTGGCGGAAACACGTTATAGCAGAAACGAAGCCGGTCGAAGTAATCCGCCCGAAAAGACAAAGAAATGAGAGCGAGAAAAAAGGCGCAAGTACGATGTAGCCGAAAAGAAGTTGCTAATACGTATCGCCAGCCCTTCGCCTTAAATGCACGTAAGCAGACTTAAGTGCCCCGAGGAAATTTTGTATCGAAAAGCGGAGGGTTTCGATAACGTAATACGAGCAGCAACTGTTTTGAATGTGGCGCGCTTCCATCACCCGTTTTCTTTTTTTGCCAGTAAGCCATAGTCACCTGATTGCACTGTCTGCCACCGACGGCACAAACTGCTTCTTAGGACGAAAAGTTTTAAACAAAAAGTTCATATCAACGCCTGGAATAAAAAAGGGCTCCGGTCCACGCTGTGAAGGCTGTGGTACTGCGATGCTGCAAGCAGCACCAACAACAATTACCCATGCGACGTCACTTGAAATCACACACGTGGCACTACAAAGAGGGAAATTAGCGACCAAACGAAACAGAGATAGCAGAAAGAAAACGGAGAGCAGCGTCGGGCAGCATCGGGACGCATGAAAGTCCCGTTTCATGCGTCGCCTCCAAAGAGCGCCCTGCCCGCCCCCCTTCCCAGACGCTGTTCCGTTCACCGCTAATTCAAACCATGTGAATGCCGTTATCACACATTATGCGGTTTGCACTTGCACATTATGCGAGGGCTTTGAATGAGCAAGTGGTAGACCCGCCGTTGTGCTCGTTGAGTGCACCGCCTGTCTCCCCGTCTCATCGGTAGACGATGGGGCGTCGCGCCGTTACGCTATTCGTGTCCAGATTCGATTCCTGGATGTGCCAGTAAAGGCTTTTATTTATTCGCGGGAGTTTTATGTTGACGCCGATGGTCGCGACAGATCCCTTGGCTGGTAGACGTATACTGCTTCGCCGTAAAATAAATGAACTTTGTAGTAAAATACAGATTTATAAGGTAAAACTGCACTGAAATAAAGTAGTTGATTTGCTTGACCCCAGCAGCCACTAGTGAATCACATTTGTAAAGCATTTTAACCTCAACTTGAAATATTACCATGAGCTTATTATTACCGCCATAGCTCCGCCTTGCATGAATTTCGCTCAAACTCGGGCCTTCTGGAATTGCACCCCAGTACCCCGATAAAAGTTTGCTCGCCGCCCCAACACAGCCTGAAGCAGCGTTTTGTAGTTTTGATAAGAACGTGCGGCAGCAAACACAAGGTTCACCTCAGCAAACACGGTGGGATTCGCGATCATTCCCATTGACGACGGCGCCGTGGGAAACCAATATGGTGGTCCCGTATTTGCGTTTCTTCCCGCCTTTATTGGCAGCGTTAAGCGAACCTCGCCGTTTGCCCTTCACGGTGATAACCAAAGGAATTGAGAACTCTGGATTAAATGATGGTCTGCCGTGTCCTAGTAAATACCGAAGCTCGAACTATTCATGGTAAGGGTGGACGACCTGTTTGCGATTAAACAAAGGCTTGTAATTAGCGTACGTACATAGACAACGGCTGTGGAAATTTATGAGACGCAGGTTATGGAAACATTAAAGGAATTAAGTGTGATTGTTTCCGATGAGTCCGATGGAGAAACAAAAGAACTGCTTTTGCCATGGCGAAGGCCCTCTACATCCCTCATTGGTTGGCGCCGTGCGTGTATACACAGCGTAATTAGTTTCGGTGCTACGTGCCGCACCATTTGAAATACTTGCTGTGTGGGGGAGTACCTGCTCCCTGAGCAAACCCGTAATTGGGCAAAAAGAGTTCGGCACGTCTACTGGGCTTTCTTGTTTCCCTTTTCTGTACACGAATTAAATGCAGAAGACACTGAGAATCAATCAATCAATCAATCAATGAATCAATCAATCAATCAATCAATCAAATCAACTTGTATTTTCTTACAGATGGATGGTACAGAGAAAGGCGCAGCCACAAAAAGCTGAGCGGAGCAGCTTGACAGGGTGGCTGCCCCCATGTGGTTGATAGCAACGGAGCCGAACACATAAAAAATCAGAGCAGAGAAAAAAAAACATAAAACACGCATCAAGTAAACGTAACAAAAATTGATAGCAAAGGCCAAGTTTCCCATTAAAATGTGTCTGGTAAATAAGAAGACGGTATTTCCTCTGAACTTGATATTGATATTGATATTGAGTTTATTTCGCATATGTATGCAGCATATTTCCTTTGCATTCCCTGTGAAGCACTCTAAGGAGCTTTTATGCGGACGGAGTAGCCTAGATCACACAAACGTCAAACACCCAGACAGCTTATAACGGTATTTAAAACGCAACTGACACTCCCACTTTTAGTAACGATTATGGAGTAAAGATCGTTTCGACAGCGAAGAAGAAGCAAATCGTCTGGAATAGGGGGCTTAAAGCTTCGTGATGGCCGTGAAGGTTGCGCGCAGATTCGCTACCTTCCAGTCTACACGTTATTGTGAGCTTTTTCATTGTTCATGATACTTAATTCAACTTAATCGATCATAATTCACACTAATTTCATCTTTATCCACATTAACCCCACATCATCCCATCTTAATCTAATAAAATTCAACTTATACATCTTTATTTCACTTACCACCTTACCAATTATTACTCTATCTATCACTAATAAATTATAAACCACTTCGATAACCATTATTCGTCTCTTAAACACGAATTGCATGTTTGGTTCACTTTTGGCGTTCCTTGGGTTCTTGAGGCATTCACGTCGGACGCCAGTCATTCGAGGTCCCCTTACAAGAGGCAATTACTTTATGGCGTTAAAAAAGGAGAAACGAGAGTTCAGGTCTCATCACGGCCGCTCTTCTTGTTGACGGGCGGCCATAATTTGCGAATTCCGACAGGTCGCGGGAGGCGGCTTGATCAGCCATCGATCGCCCACGCACGGTGCGGTAATCACGCCACGTGTCGTCATGCCCCGAGGTAGACAGGGAAGAGAGGGGAAGGAAGGATGCGGTGGGGGGGGGGGGGGGGTGCTCGCGGCGGGGACTGAGAAATCGGCACGCGTTGCATGCATTCTGCGTGCATTCTTGGGGGATTAATAAGACCCCGCGTAACGGTGATATTATATAGAAAAAAGGGAAGAGATCGACGCGGTTCGCTCACATATACGTAGATTTTCCAGTATTACCGAGCTAAAGATGGGTGGGAGGAGCAGTGGACGATGTCTGTTGCTAATTGAAACAGGGGCAAATAAGAAAAAATATAAAATGTGTTTCATAGACGCGGAGAGAAATGAGAAGTATTAAAAGTCTAAATATATTTATGTAATGTTTAGGGAATTTATCCGTGTTCGGGCACCATAAGAGTTAGCAAGTAGAAGCGATACTGGTGAGCGCGAAATGAGAAAAAAACCTATTGTGAAAAAAAATTTGTGCTAGGTTATGGTTTATAAACAAAACTGTAGGGATTGACCAAAATGCCTTGTTCAACGATCCTTTATGCCTGCGCAATTAAATGTATAATATTATGACCTCCATAACGTGTTGTAGTAACCGATGTTCTCACCGATTCATTTTGAGAAAAATATCGACCTTCAAGTTGTTAGTGCCGCATCGCACAGAATCCTTAATTCTGAATTTGGAAACTTGGCGCGAAGACGTACAACAGAATTGTCACACCGATGCACGTGTAATCAACGTTTTTCTTTTTCGCCCATTTCAAGTGCAACCTTGCCACTTATTTCTACGTAAGCCAAGCTGGCAACCCTTGCAGGGTAAGCGGCAACAAAGGCAACTCTAATGCCAAAAGTTACGCATTCTATGAAGATATCTTATGTTCGGTCTGTCCTTCCGTTTTAGATGTGAAGAAAAAATACGGTTTCTTTGGCACAGGGATCGTACTGTAGGCTTAAATAGAGCATTAAAATATTTGTAAGCGGAGGACGCTGAACTGCTCTTTAAATAAAAAGAAGTCGCACGAAACATCAAAGTAATGGCGAAAAGAAACTGAAAGAAAGCTGCAATTATTGTGGAAGAAAAAACCGCGGAAATGGAACATGCTTTTAGTGTACCCGTATTACTCCACTGATGGGTGGGTCTACTTCTATTTCTGCAAGGTCCAAATTGATGTCATATTTTATTCTTACGCATAAACCAGGCTCGATACGTCAATTCATAATAGCTTTGCGGTCAATTTCTTTCAGTGCAATTTTTTTTAAACTGCGTACGTGGCTTTCAAGGAAAACTGTAGAGTTAGAAATTGCCTTGGGCGTCCTAGGATGCTACAATTCAAACGCATGTAGTATATTTGCTAAAAATATTTTAACATAATTTGCGAAGGCACTGAATACTATAATTTTCAAGGAACCATCATGCACCCTTGTCAGCTGAGCCTGCCAAAGAATTGCATTTCTTGATTTTCTTCATTATCCTGAATAAATTATGCAAATTAGAGCATATATTAAACGTTTGGCGGTTTTTGTTCGGGCATCTTGCTTGTTTGTAGAAAAGGGATGGTTGAAGCATATCGCGGTTTTTTGACATTCACCCTAACACATCCTCTAAAGTGATTTGCAGTCCGCTGGTTGGCATGAGCTTCGGTGCGGTCGTTGCTAACCGTTGATTTGCCGATTTACTTTTCAGACAGTGAAGTTGCAGTCATTTTCTTGTCGAGACTTTCCGAAACGCCCGGGGCAAGACTAGTCGGCCAGAACGATTCGTGACAGCGCCTGCCGCTAACATCGGTTACCAGCTAAAGTTCTTAATTTTTTTTAATTGTGGAGCTGAGGGCGGAACTAGACAGGGATGACGGAAAGACGAGAAAGACACAAAGGGTTACTATACAGGATGTTTAGTTTTTAAACACGCGTTGTTTTACACAAATCAGGTCGAGTTAGAACAAATTACTAAAAAAGTTCGGAAGAGACGCTTATGAATTTTTCATATAGGAATGGGAAAGCCGAGCTACAGCCCCGAGCCCCATCCCGCTCCACCCCTGCGCAGTTCCCGGCGCTGAGGTCACGTGACTTTTCGTGCCATTCCTGTTGACGCCGGTGACGAAGGCGTTCCCTTTTCACGTTCCGTTCTTGTTTTTCATGAGGCATTTAAGTATTTCGCCCACAGGAAACATAACTAGAAGCCAACTTAGGTGACACAATGATTGACTACTTTAGGTCCACTCTGTTTCCTTCTTGCTGTCGCCATAATAAAATATAAATTATAACAGCCAGCAAACCTGTTACACTGATTGAAAAATTCACTCCCAAACTATTCCCTTCCTGCTTAGAGACAAGGTGATCTATTTACAAAATGGCGACATCTCCCTCAAGCGGATTCAATACCTTTAGAACTAATTGTCCTGGGCTCGTGATCCGCCACCGAAGATCGAAATGGTATGATATAATTTGGATGAAAATAAAGATAAGGTTTTCCACTAAACACATCCATATTTTTCTTTCTTATTTCCTTGTGGGGAAGTTACCTTACCTGCTGTTTTGTTTTATAATTTAGAACCCAAAAATTGTGTGCTCTCATTTTTTAGTCGTTTTTTTATTTAGCACAAACTTTTCCTCGAGTTTTTTTAGGAGCCGTCAAAAAATTCCAGTAGCAACATTCACTGCCACCCTGGTATTTGACGCCGTTTATCGACTAGTGACGTTGAGTTGCGCCGCTTATGCTAAGAGCTTCTACATTATTCATGACCAGGAAGTTAGGAAAAATAATCGAAAAGGTTCCCCCTCCCTAAGAAACTTCTTAGGCGCACAAGGTGAGAACACATTAGAGAGAAGGCGACGGGATTCTACTTTATGATGATGATGATAGTTCGGTTTTATTGGCGCAAGGCCGACTATGGGCAAAGAGCGCCAAAGAAGAAGTTACTGAACTGTGATGAGACCGTACATACTAAGACATGCGACTAAAAGTAAAGGTGATGCAAAACAAAAGACCAATGGAGATGGCTGGTGTATAGGGCCAGGGTGATTACACATTGATATGACAAGAGCTGCAGAAGTTTACCTCAGCTAAAAACTTAAAAACACGGTTGACTAGAAAACATTGGTTCGTCGGCTAAAAGTATGATGGGTGCAAAGGAATGTGTCGTCTGTATAATTCAGGGAAATGTTTGTGTCGTGTTGTGTCAAGTGCCTTGCATGTGATTAGTATGTGGACTACGGATAGGCCCATTCCACACCTGCTACACGTGGGTCCCGAAGTTCCAGTGAGCAGGTGGGAGTGCGAACATGTGTGTGGCCTAGCCTATCTTACTTTACTGTGCGAGAGATTCCCTTTTTTCAACATCTGTTTCGTGCAGCAGATCAACCAGAAATTTTAATCTAATATTGGTCCCTTTTGTCTGCGCCTGTGTTCGTACCTAAATTGGATTCAGAAAACAGCCTTTCAACACTTAGGAAAAATGGTCAATGGAAATGAAAGCAAAAAATAAAAACTTACCGCCTGCTTAGGTTACCCTCTCATTTCAATGTGCGGCTGTTCAATATTAATTATTCAAAACAGTTCTGGAAAGAAATTCCTTACTTTTTGCACTAGGAGCTGTGCGAAAAAAACACCCTTTTTAATTTTCTGCCTTCTCCACAAGATTTTCACATGGGCACTCTGGAGCTCATTAATGCTTCAGGGCACGTGCATTCCTTTCTTCGCAAGCCTGTCACTTAATACGCAGACTGCTGCAGTAAATGCAAAACCTAAGTTAAGGGGCGCGTTTTAGCACAACACTGATCCTAATAAACTAAATATCACGGTTTTTGTAACTGCTGCATCAATTCACCACTTTTGTATTTTTGGCCATTCTTCCTACTTTATTACTAATGAACTCTGACAAGGGTTTTTATATGCACCCTAATAATTATACGCATTCAGTGTAAACACGTTACCAAATTAGTTGACAATTTACTAGTCTGAAGAAAAAGCGCGTTAAGGAAAAGAAAGAGCATGCGGGAACAAAAAAAAAAAACAGGTGTAGCTGCTTTTGAATAGTGGAGGAACTTCAACAGAGTACGCTATAGGAACGTCCGACATCCCTTACACTCTTTATGCTGCATGCGCAGACATCTTGTTGCTTTCCTAAAAAAAATGCACCCACTTACATATTTTTCAGGTGTTTTTTTGTGTACGTTCCTGTTGGACGTTAGAAATGATTGTGACAGGTTTATTTTGCCTTTCACATACATTTTATATTTTATGCGTAGCATTCTCTGCGGGTACCCCACAGCCACGACAGTGTAACGCCCGGCATTTCTACAAAAATGCAGATATCGCGGAAGTTCCGCCTGTAATTGTTATAATGGCGTAAATGAAGATAATTGTTTATACTGGTAGGAGTAACGGGAGGAAACAAGCCTGACATGTGCGCAGGGGAGAGAAGAGAGGCAGCAACGTGGCAGCGGCTGCACAGGCCTCCCGTGTTAGACGACGTTTTTAGCAAAGTAAGCAGATACGCAGTCGTTCTTTTTTGTCGTTTTATTTTGCCGCCGAGGTGCGGTCATAGGATGAAATGAAACGGTTCTTCTTCAAATACTATCTCTGAGTGGGAAACTACCCGAGATTGGCGCTGTTGGTTGTTACGCGGCATGATTCATTGCATTTATCCCAGTGAATTGCATTTATCGCAATTAACTGCATTTATCGCAATCCTGTAAGCAGACAGGATGTACCAACAACACAATGTAGATTATTACTACTGTCGCCGTCATAATTTTCAGCGCGAGACGTCATGAATGGAACAAATACAGCACCAAGAATCTTTAAATAATTTCCCTTTCCTCCCGAGCACCATTCGAACATTTTACGTACTCTTCACACTAAGACGTACATTAGGAAACAGCTTGCCATGCCTTATCTCCACATTCTATTTCATGCAAATGAAGCCCGTATTCTACTAAAAGCATGCCCAAAAATTAGGCCGAGGGTTACAGATTGACGAAATGCTAATGAAAGTGCTCACTAGGGGTGCGCTACAAATATCCACTCCTAGCACATGAGCACTTACGTCTGTACCTGCACAAGTCTGCATTAAATACAATTAAATACAACTATTAACAGGCGTCTTACCGTCGTCTATAACAGAAATGCTGCTCTCATAAGACCAAAAAAATTAGGCACAACGATAAACAAATGAACAATGGAGCCGCACAAATATCCCCAATTGAAAAACTGCAATGGGTTTCGGAAGTATGGGCCTCAGTGTTTGTAAAGAGTCAACAGACCGGCTGGTCCGAACTCTCGCCGGCTTTCGAAAGTGAACTCGCGTCGAACAGGCTAACGACCGGCGACGCGAAGTCGGAACGCGAGGGTGAATGCTTGCAACACACGTACGAAGGCGTTTTACTTAGCTTTTAAGGGCTCCTCGAGCATGTACTTTAAATCTTTGGCACTTTTGTGCGAGCGAGGCTCGCGAATATGTGACTCCTGGGCTTGAAAACACCTGGGAGCGAGATGAATAGGTTGCGAGAACCTATTGAGTCGGGCTTACTCGTGCGTATACGTTTCCCAGGAAACCAGCGATAAACTTTCAGCCTCGCAAGAACACGAGAGATTCGCTTCGAAGGCTTGCTTTGAGACAACCTGCTTTCCACCGTGCTCGCCTGTCTCGAGACGCCGAGCTCACTGTACAGCTTGCGACACGCACAGGCCCTGATTATTGCAATTCCCTACAAGTTTAAACAAAGTAAATCTCCCCCGTGCACTTTACCGACATCGGTGGGCCTTCGTGTGCGCGTTTGTATGGCCTTACCCAAAAGTTCGACTTGCATCAAGTGCGAGGGATTTGTTTTCAAACCCACTCTTTTTTTTTGCAAAAAAGGGATTGGCCAATGCTCGACTCACGAGGTGCCCGTGTTATTGAAGGTTTTATGTTTTTACAGGCGGATGCCGGCGGAACACTCGTACTCTGGCATTCAAAAATCAGTACTTCCCCAAGGGCCACGGGCTTACGAACTCCTGAAGTAAGCATACTGCGTATACATAAGTAATACGCAAGAAACATTTTAGAGACAACCGGGACTAGAAATAAAAATAGTCCACCAGCCCTACTTCATTGGTGGAGTAATTCATGAAACTCAAAATTATCTCCCCCCCCCCTCTCCCCAACAAAAAAGGGAAAACCTTGTGCACATTCAGGGTATGTCTTTATGCATAATCCAGCTGCATCACAAAAATAATAATTTGAAGTAGATATTGCAACAAAACAATTAAATGACTCTGTTACAGGCCTGTTATATGTTCGTAAACACGCATTAACAATCACCGCGTTATGTGCGCCACGTGGCGTAATGATTTTCCCCACGGCGCTCTTTCTCTCCGAGGCCCTCGCGCCGGCGCTCGGCGCCTGACGACACCATCCCTCACTGAGCAGGCAAGACACCCACACCAGGGACTTCACCCCCGTTATTTATTGCACCAATGTACATGTTTATTTTTTTAAAGCATGTCAGTTTTCTGTATGATGGATTTGCGGGCTTCTATATCATTCTCGTATCTGTAATATTTGGAGTGGCTCGGGCCAATTACTCCTTTGAAAGTTTAAAATTCGAGTCCGGTGTTTTTTAAGAATAATCATGGGAGAGAAAAACAACTCAATGTAGGTTGCATTATTTCTGAATAACACGCCTTCACAACGTTAATAATAAGGTTTTTGGAAGAGCTAAGCTATAACGGAGTTTGAGACATGTCTATTGGCTGGTCAATAACGTTTCCATTTCTGTGTTAGCGTCCAGCCTCAAGTGAACTCTTCTAGTTTTTATGTGCTCCAAATTTAGATGGATGTTCACATGCCATGACTTTGAGTCCCATCAAAGCGCAGACTGTTTGGTCCGGATAAAACGGCACATAAGCACGTCATATTAATAATACCAAATGACCACATGTAATGGCAGCTAATTTGATGTCTTTTCTTGTCTCCATTCTTTACCCTGTGATTCCGAATGTACTAGACGGCATTTTTGTTTTCTCGCGATTAACCACAAAACTGTGGTAGTGTATTCCACTAGACGTTAATTTTTCGTTATGGGGTTAAACGACTTCAGGAATTTTCATCCGTGTCTCCAAAACGTTCCAATGACTAAGCGTACGTATAGGCGAAAAGACGTAGGAAAAATTAAGGGATGAGCCAGGTTAGTTTGGCCAGAAGCACAGTCGTATATTTTTAATTTGTTACTTGTCTTATGCGGTAGCTATCTCGGTCAAGCTCAAATAAAATAAAGGCTGTTTCTGCAACCAAAACCAGCGCCCAAATCTCGGCAAGTTCTTACCCTGAACTAGGTGCGTGATCCCAGGAATTCGAGGGGCGACATTCTGGCACCTACATGTTCTATAACTGTGGTGGTACGTTGAGCCGTAAATCCGGATTCCCTGGTGCAACCTTGTGCGAAGTCATGCATAAATTGATTATCCGTCAGCTACGAGCGGGAGCGGCACGAATGCCAGGCCGGTGCATCAGACCAGCCCAATCTGAGCCTTCTGCGTCGGCGGCGGAAACAGGCGCCAAGATCGTTCATGAGATATTCATGTTGCGCCCCTGGCCAGTGTCATTTATCCCGCCGCTGTTGGGGGCCTTCGGGCTTGGTTACTTTTCGATGGCCTCACGTTCCAGAAGAAGGCCGGTGCTATCCACAGATGGCACAATACTGATCACACCTATCTGACCAGCCGAAATACTGCTAACGCACTTCATGCTGTGTTGGCAGCTCCACTTGCTGTGTATCAACAAAGCGTGTGTATGCTACATAGAGAGAAAAAACGGGAGCGTGATGGGACTTCCTTTATTCAAGTGTTTGCGTGGTATCTAAACGAACCGCAGATAAAAACAAGAAAAATGGCACCCTCACGATGGAGCTACTTTTCTACGCAAAGCGTTGGGTGATGAATACACTTTGCTGGTTCCGCCCTGACCCGCCGCGGTGGCTCAGTGGCTAAGGCGTTGCGCTGCTGAGCACGAGGTCGCGGGTTCGATCCCCGGCCGCGGCGGCCGCTTTTCTGATGGAGGCGAAAAGCAAAAACGCCGTGTGTACGAGATTTCGGCGCACGGTTAAGATCCCCAGTGGTCAATATTAATCCGGAGCCCTCCACTACGGCGCGCCTCATCGCCTGAGTTGCGTCGGCGCGTTAAACCCTACAATCAATCAATCAAATCGGTTCCGCCCTGTTTCTTATTTTAAGCTCAAAAGCTCTAATGAACTCTTGGAGATCATTAGGACAACATGCGCAGTCTAAAGTTGTTCTGTGTTTTAGGAGCATCAAGATCTATAATTAAGGACAGGGCAAACAGCCGAAGGTATACAACGTCACGGGTTGGAATACATGACGGTTTTGACAGCATTCGGGGCCATGAACACCAGCTAGAGAAGGGCCAAATAAATGAAATAGAGAGGGAGGCAACTTGCTGGCTTTACTCACCTATTGGCGTGACAAGGCGCTGTTTGCGTAGGATAAAAGCAACGCTGAAAAAAATATAGATGCCATATTAGCCAAAATTATCACGCCTAAGTAAGGCAAATACATTGGTGAGGGAACAGTCTGATTTAATGTGTTTACAAAGGTTGGCCGCGTCGCAGAAGTTTCCGGCAGCTGAATTCGAAGAGCCAGCCCTCTAGACAGTTCGAAAACAAAAGCGCTCCTGCAGAGAAAAAAGGAACAAGGCACTTAATTATGTAGAAGAATTGTGCGGCACAACCTAAAAGCAAAGGTTCCCGCTCCTCGCAGTGTTTTTTAATGGAGTAAGGGTTGTTTGGACAAGATGCATAATGAATCTCGGCAGTAGCTTACCCACACTCCAAACCGGGGCTCCAAACAACATTTCCAACCTTTCACTTTTCTACCGCACATTCAGCAAGCGTTTTCGGCAGTGTGTCTAGAGGCATTTTCTTGTTTTGTTCGCTCTTTCTTGTAATAGGCAATTAGTTTTCCCTTTGAGCTGCCGAAAAGAAAGAACGCAGAATTCACATGCCGAGTTTGGGTCTTTAGCAGTTTTTTTTATTTCTCAACCATGCTGTTCGCTATGAATAAATTTTGCAGTTTCTACCATCGGCAAGAATGATTGTCAGTAAAGAGACTACGAGAATCCGACGGCAAGAACTCGCATCAGCTTTGCTAAATGAAGCAGGTCTTTCCCGCGCTAGAATTAAATTAGCCCTCGCAGATGCTTGCGTTAGCGTGTCAGAGAAAACTCGAAGCCAGATTGCGCGTGTATTTGTCTGATTTTGGGCTGCAGTTTCTATACTAAAGGTGAAACCGCTAAGCTGAACGTGCGCCCCAAACCACGAAGCCATTGTGAACGCAAGAAGCCTTAATATAGGCTACATGCCGCAAGCCGCATTACACAAGGGCGTTTATTAGTCTGCGTTTAGGTTTTCAGAAAGTTTACACTCCTCATTTAAGAGATGACGTGCTATTAAATTTTCATGTATCAAAATATGCGTGATTACCTTCGAAATGCCTTAGCCTCATGCTAAGCCGTAATTAACTTATATTCGTCCGCCACTGAATTTCACCACTTGTCAGTGGTGAAATTCGCCAGGTGGTTCTTGGAATTAAAATAAGCTACACTGCTGCTTCTCACGCCTAACATATGATACCCCTTTAACAAACATACGCAGTGGACTTAGTAAAAATATCGCACAAAAACCTATCAGTGGGCTATCTCTCGGGGAAACACCACTGGCAATGTTGCGGAGATACTAGACTCTGGTTCAAATGATATATGACTTAAATGTGTTGTTATATACACTTCACAGTAGAGGCTATTTTCTGGACTAGAAGGCTAACAACAGCTTTTCGCCAAATTGGGCGTTGGAAGCTTTCCCCTAAAAAAATGTGGGGTTGTTTAGAACTTCCTAATATTGTGAAGGAGAAAGCTTAGTATACTTCTGCTGGCGTTGCGCGAGCCAGAAATCGGGCGCGAGAAAGGGAAACAGCAGCTGTGCGGAAGGAGATTCAAACGAGGACATTTAAATGGTGCTATACAACGGGCGCCGGAACATGGCAATGGCAAGAGAGCTGAATAAGCTTTGGATCGTGCTGTCGAAGGGGCTGGTCAAGTCGTAGCACGCGCGGCCGCAAATTTCAACAAAAAAATGCTCGAAGCTCACCTTAACGCGTAGACTTGATGGTTGCGAAGCTGTACGCAACCTTCACGACCACCATGATGGTTTAAGCCTACAATTACACCCCATTTGCTTCTTCTTAGCTGCCCCAACGAACTTTACTCCATCTTTGTTGCTATAACGGTGAAGAAGAAGCAAATCGGCTGCAATCGTGGATGACGCTAGGAGGGGTGTCTTCTTCCACGAAGAAACGGAACGTGCGTGCACGAGCGCTCGGCCTTTTCTTGGTATTTTTAACTGCAGACATCATACACAAACGATTTCCTCAACAGCTTCGCTGATAAAAGATCAACAACAGATCAACAGAAGGTACCCGACAATGGCGAGCAAAATGGGACGAGCTTCGTGGGGAATGGGTGCTGTCCAGGGGCTGGTCAAGTGGTGACGTACAGCGCGGCCGTGAAGTTCAGGAGTTCAGCAGAAGGTCGAACAACGATTTCGCCTTCACGTTGTCACAATGTTCTGAGAATCCCGGCAAATTTTTTTTAATCCTGTAGTATACACTGACTGAGAAACTGCTAGTTCAATTGCGCAGATTCTTCAACTGATAGTGGAAGCTGATAGTGGAAGATCACAATTAACACGTGTTTGTGATATTTGTATTTAAAGCGTGAAGCCCTAGCTTTTATAGTATTGCTTAGTCATATAAACAATATTTTCTGTTTCACACACGATCCATATTAGGAACGCTTCTTTGGAAACTAGTAGCACGTCCCGAACCCTCGCTTACATCCACGCCTCATATTTCAGTGCTCATCAGGAACAGAACATTGAGAAACCATAGCTGGGCCTAGAGTTTGATTCTGAGTAATGAAAGGCAGAAGTCAGATTAAAATACGTCAATTGCAGAAATGCCATTAATGAATACGTAAAATGTTTAACTAAAATGTGCTGCAGTATTTGAGCTAAACTGGTGAAAAAAACTTCATGGGGAGCGAGGGGGAAGGGGCTGTTCTCTAGAACCTTAGAACATCAGCAGCGCCCCTCTGTATATACATATTTCAGGCGGCCTGCGAGTACGCATAACTTAACATGATCTAGCTAGATCTGAAAGTTTTCGCCTCGTTTGGAAGCGCTCACGAGAAAATAAAAAAAAGACCAGAGAAAATCCGACAAAAAATAAGCACGCCCGCCAGGGTTTATCTCTTAAAGCAAACAAAACCCAAGGCAACGCACTTGAAACAAGGGAAACATTTCGACGCTCACCAGTTCCCAACGGCATTCCCCAGACGCTTACATATTATAGGCCGCTCAACCTAGGTCCCCCAAAAATAAAAACTAGTTTCGTTGAATCTCCTGTACCTTGTGTTTTTTTTTTCTTTCTCAGTTGGTTCAGCACTTCCTTTTCATCTTCTTTTAGCCACCTTTGTTGTCGTCTCTTCGTGTTTATAAACGGTAGTATGTTTCATCTCGCTAGCATTCACTTAAATGACGCATTGCTGGTATTGCCACGAAGCATACAAGTGCACTCGGCTACGTATGAACACTGCCCCTTTAAGCGTAGGTTGGCTAATCCTGCACTGCAAAATGGTTTACACCCTTATTGGGAATTTTTACTGTTTATAACATACGTCCTAAGCTTACCAAAATTCCAGAGAAAACACTTTTGTGTGTACAGTGTGGCTAACATCCTCACACCATGCAAAGACAGAAGAGGAACACCTTTTTATAGGTTTTTTTTTGTCATAATATCCTTGAACTCGGCTGTTTTTCTTCTGTATTTTGTAGGAACAATTGTGTTATTGACCAAAACACCCTTGAAGATGGAAATCATTTTACCGTGTGGAATGTTTTTAGCGCCGTTTGTTCATCCCCAGTATCTTTAATCCGAAAGCATACGCTGGTCCATTGAGCGAAAAAGCTACCGTGTCAGAAACATGGCAGTTAAATTCGTATTTGCTTTCTGATACGCCAGGCGTAATTTTTCGCCGTAAACGAACGCAGCTAATGTAAACGGGTATGCAGTTTGATGCGCAGCAGAAGGGGTTGCCATGTGAGTTAGGCCAAACGTCGCACTTTAGCATTTAACTTCTTATTCCGAACACACATCTCAGTGCACAATGAGTACAACCTTGCTTAGGAAGTCGTAAGCCTCACGTTGAAGTGGAGAGGCTGTTCAGCCTAGACGTGGGACGTAAGGCCTAACCTTAACCCTTCTCAGCATTAATAAAATTTACTCTTATGAAAAATTGACCTAAGCTAAACATAATTTGTACGTTGTGTATTTCTAGCCCGTTATAAATGTGGTTAAAAGGTACTGCATCGCCATAGCAGTGTGCTATTCGAACGTGAAATCACATTGCACCGTCCTCAAAGGTTACCATCTTACAATGAACAAGCTTCCCCTGCCTGTAACGTCCACTATAGAGCTCGTTCTCTTAATTCTTTCTAGTAATTTACAAATACTGAATTTGTATCAGCTGTATAAATTTAGCATAGTCCTACGCTGCAACGAAGGAACTTGTTTCAGCTAATCCAGTATACTCCATCCCTTTCCCTTATTTCGTCACACAAACTCGTCAACTCATGATTCTTTTGCAGAGGAGGTATACGCAAATCACGTCGAACCTTTTGAAACTTGCATGGATCATCTCGAAGCAAGACATCTTCACGTGGAATTGTCAAACCAGTGAATGGTAAGAGCTAATAAAAGCTGTATGTATAACTGGACGCAGCACAGAGACAAGATCTCAATTCTTCATCTGCTCATGCCTTTTCTACCATCATGCATTTTCGGGCACGAGCAAGGGCAAGAGAACAAGTACAAAAGCTTACACGCCTGAGAAAAAAACCTTTGATGGCCAAATAATGAACAATACAGCTGGTCTTCCGACCACGGTGGACATTTCCACATTCTCTGTGAAAGACATCATCCAGTGTAGGATTTCGCAATGGTCAGTTCAATACAGCATGCTGAACATTTTCACCGAAAGGCATGGGAACATTTCTTCGGCCATCCCTCCATGCAAAATTAATCCCCCCAGATGTCATACGGAGGGAGCGCGAAAGAATGTTCTGGCCTCAGCCACAGCCTCTGTAAATTTGTTATAAGCCACACATTCCACAAATTTTCGGTTCTTCCAACAGTGCTGAGTTTCGTGCGTACACCGAATCCTTGCAGCTTGCTCGGCGTTGTCCTTCAACCTTTAGGGTCTGCTGAGAAAAACAACAATGGTTTTTTTTTTACTTTTCTGGACACAATGCAGCACTTCTTGGGTTGGGCTATCCTGCACTGCCTATTTCACATTTC
Source organism: Haemaphysalis longicornis (assembly GCA_013339765.2). Taxonomy (NCBI): domain Eukaryota; kingdom Metazoa; phylum Arthropoda; class Arachnida; order Ixodida; family Ixodidae; genus Haemaphysalis; species Haemaphysalis longicornis. Next base: position 128,319,334 of record CM023451.1, on the reverse strand, counting down.
AGTGTACAGGCGAACTCATCAGTTTCTTTGTGAAAACCTTGTTCAAGGTATAAAAACGAGAAGGAAATAATTATCAAACGAAATAATTTGGTTTTTCTTGTTTGCTTCATCATCGAATATAAATAGCTCTAAGCTAAGTATTTAATGAATATATAAGCCCAGGATTTTAAAAAAGGATTCCACTAGTTTCAGCCTTTCCTTGTGTGCCCCTAGCTATGTGGGTCTCAGTCTATAAATCCTACTTCATTCACCTGCACTGTGTGGCAAAGTGACTCTACCAATCTCTGTGTTTTAAATTCATAAGGGCCAGGTATTATGGTTTATCCCTGCTGAAAAAGAAGAGCCCGCCCATTACGAACGAAGTACTGACGCGTCCAATGTACCACGCTGAACTACAGTCCACATTCATCTCTATCACAGTTTCTTCAAAATGACTACATTTTTGAAAGATTGCGCTTTTGATACAGTTTTCTGGGTTGCCAATGCAGTCATGTTCATAACCCGTGGCCGCCAAAAAATTATTCTGTTTTTACCCGGCGTATTAAAACCCTAGAGTGCTCCGGCTTAGCGTGAAATCCATGTTGAGAAATTTCTAGATGAGACCAGTGCAATAAAAAACAGGGCGTACAACGAACGGCAAGTATGATTTTTAACGTCTCTTTTACCTGCTTGCGTTCCTGATGTATTAATCTTGACTTCCACAAGTTACCGTTGTTCAGATTACTTTCCTTGGTCACCTTCTACGCAGAATACACAAATATTAAAAAGTTCACGAATTTCCAAAAAAAAAGAGCATTGCAGAATTTTTCACAAGTTAGAATATCACTCAAACCTCTATTTTCTGTCTTTTACGTCGCTTTGTCCGGAGCGCATTCACTTGTTTTCGTAGGGTGGCCTCTATGATTAAATATCGATTGAGGGCTCGTTTGCCATCAGGCCCACCTATACTTTTGTAGCATTAGGAATTGACTGATGATTTTGCCTCAAAACAAGGCCCTCATGACGGATTAGTGGCACGGCTTTTGTGCAGCCCCCATGGGCTTTAATTTCCCCTTGAGATTCTCCACAGTTTACATTTGTTCCACGCAAATTCAAACCGACAATTAGGAAACACAGGTCAGATGCGCTGGTGCTGCAGTAACACTGCAAGACCACGACAATGAAAATGCAATGATGATGCGACTCTGGGAAATAATAATCACAAATAGGTGAAGACGCATCCTTAAGCACAAACGACAAATCACCGCTCACCAGTAAAGGATTCATATCTTCCACTATCACATCGTCGTTGTTCAAACACAACGCGTGCTCGTCGACACTACAATTTAAAGAGCGGCACAATATGTTGTTTATTAAAATCCGGGCCGCCGAATCATCCCAGCGGAGGTATCACTTTTGTCGAGCCGTCGCTCAAGTTCGAGGGGATAGTCCTGACGTGGAGGCGCTGACACGTTCTCCTGGTCCGTCCGTCCGTCCGTCCGTCCGTCCGTCCGTCCGTCCGTCCGTCCGTCCGTCCGTCCGTCCGTCCGTCCGTCCGTCCGTCCGTCCGTCTGTCTGTCTGTCCGTCTGTCTGTCCTGTCTGTCTGTCTGTCTGTCTGTCTGTCTGTCTGTCTGTCTGTCCGTCTGTCCGTCCGTCAGTCAGGTTCGTCTGTCTGTCTGTCCTGTCCGTCCGTCTGTCCGTCCGTCCGTCTGTCTGTCTGTCTGTCTGTCTGTCTGTCTGTCTGTCTGTCTGTCTGTCTGTCTGTCCCTCGATTCAGTCAGCAGACCAAAATTTAAGAGAATTCTTGAACAATAATATATTATCACAGATAAAACGTTGCAACTGAGTGATTGCAAGTTACCAGCGTTGGTTTTATGCACAAACGGGTCGCGAAGTGAAAGGTAGCGTAGAAGCGCTTGCAGAGTCCATGCGACTTCTCGTGCGCTGCTGATGACTCAAGGGAATATGATACTGATGATAGAATCACGAGGATGGTCAAGGAAAGATTAGCTGCTTACAAAGCTAGCACCTGGTCCTTGAGATTGGCGAGCAAGCATAAGCAGTGATGGGCAGTGCCCACGCAGAAAGGGCGCCCATAAGGGACTAAACTTTGTGATTGCCCAAATGACAGCGAGACACTCTTTTTAATTAAGACGATAGTCTTTCTTGGGCTACTTAAACGCAGATATTTTGGTATGTCTGTATGTATGTGTCTCTGTCTGTCTGTCGAAAAGAGAATTTATTAAAACTAATTAGAGCAAGGACCCGCTGTAGTTAGCTACTACATGGGCAGACAGGGCACAGTATATACGCATTGTGCGGCAGAGGAAACGAAGTGAACATCACACAAGTTCAAAAAAAAACAAAGTCCACCACAGCAAAGGCTCTTTACGTTAACGTCCTCGGCACAAGGTCCAGTGCCAGAGTTCACGCGTGGGAGCCAACATAAAAGCCACAAGAGTTCACAAACATCAATTCTTGATTGTAGGGTTTAACGCACCGACGCAACGCAGGCGATGAGGCACGCCGGTGTACATGGTTCCGGATTAATTTTGACCACCTGGGGATATTTCACGTGCGCCGAAACCTCGTACACACGGGCGTTTTTGTTTGCTTTCGCCTCCATCACAAACACCAATTCTACTCTGTAATTATGTCTATGTCTGTACACGGAAGCATTCTGAGCCAGGCTGCCTAAACTGCACCCTGGCCTCTGAACAAAGGACTCCCTTCCCTAGAGAACACGCAAGTGTTACACCTTATTAATAAGGAACTATACACAATGGCACGGTGTTATTGGCGACCTTGATGAAGCGAGTCGACCCACGCAGGAGGAAAAATTGTTCCCCCAAAGCCACCAGCTCATGCAGCAGGTGCTCTTCGGCCATCTACGAACGCTCCAAAGCAGGGGGTACATGGCACGCTGCAGTCGTGCTGCTTTGAAGACCGCTAAACCTCGCTGGCGCCAAATAACAAAAACACCCACACACAGAAGAAAGCTGACGAACGGATTTCTCGATTTCGTTTGGGCCCCCAGCCTAAGCTCCAACATTCTGCTGAGTAAAGTCCAGAATGCGGCGGCCACAAGACACTCAAAAAAAGCATGCTCTAGAGTCTCCGTGCGTCTGCATTACGGGCACCGGGCAGGGCGTAGCACACCAAATGCTGCAAGGCGGTGACACGTCGGAAGGGCTCTCCAGCCACTCAGGCGCCCGAAATCACAAACGTCTGCAGGAAGCACCGCTGACGTTAACTGTTGCCAGCGGGCCCCGCGAAACTTCTCTTTTTGCCGGTCATCCAACTGTCAAATAGCCAATTTCTCGCATATCTCAGTTGGAGATGAGGCTCTAATATCCAAATCTGGGTTGCTTGACTGAAAGCACCTAAGTGTTTCAGTAACGTATCTATAGAAAGCCGGTGGCTACACTGGCTGTATAGATCCGGTACGGGGATCGTCATAAAACAAGCGATCAGTACACAAGTAGCAGCGAAACAGAGAATTCCCGGGTACTCATCATCATCTACGAGATCGCACACACCGCGCAACGCTATTACACTTGACATCGTGTTCAGGCATGGCAAGCTAAAGCCGCCGATGCTGCGGGGCAGCCGCAGCAGAGCGTGTGCAACTGAGTCGGTCTTCCAGCCAAAAAAGGACCCAAATTTTGTGGCCAGTCGACGGGTTATGTCGCGAGGTGGCCAAGCCACCCTCGCTGCGTAAAAGAGCGCCGCTGAAACGGACGACTTAATAATATAGCTCCTCTCAGAGAGATGACAGCCTCAAAGTTAAAGCTATGGCGATGCGTTTGTCGGCCGTGTCCTATAGACCCTTCCACGTCTCACGGGCAACTTCTCCAGACGCGTGGACAATTCCGCCTAGCACACAGACTTCTCCTCACCCACTCTACGTCTCTAGCAAGGTCAGTGGCAAGCAACCCAAAGCGTAGCGCTCTACTTTTGCCCTTGTTCAGGCGGGATACAGACAGCTCAACATTTTCCGTAAAAAGCCGTATAAACGCTCGGCAGCTGTCCTCACCCCGGAGTCTGTGTGTCTGTCTGTGATTTGATTCAGCCACCCGGCTGAAGTGAAACAGAAGCTGCGCAATATTCTTATATACCCACAGCCAAATCTAGACGTTGAAGTCCGGTGTCAACGTTCATAGCTGTCAGCATCGTTGAACAAGGACAAGATATTACGCAAATATAACGTACAAAATCAGTACATAAGTGATATTTGCAGTGTTCCTTCATTTAAAAAATTAGCAGTGGCTTAGCTCGGTTATGCCAGGATATACATAGCGTGAGTTAAGGTTCAGCTGGTTATTCTTAGCTTTCTGGTTGTCTAGGATTAGCTAGATTATCATGCTTACTGCTGCTTCAATGACACACACAAGGTATACTCATTATGTGTCACATGTATATTTATCAAACCGCTCCGGCGCAGCGTCACCAATCTCCCCAGAGCTAAGCTGTTTCCACAGGCGCACGCCGGTGTTGCTGCGACGCACGAGCCATCAGTTCCATACCCGTTCACCCCTCGCATGATCATTAAGTGGACAGGGCCGCCACGTGCCTCGATTGTGCAGTACGGCTCTCCAGGAGCCAAGCGAAACTGCTCAACCTCAGCCAGTGTAGCTTACGCCGCAAAATTCATGGATGCTTGATTTTTGCGAAAGCAAATGAAACACTACATCAACTGCAGAAAACCGTAGCCGGCTGTTTAATGCGCTACAATGGGTCCTGGCGGCATTTAAGAAATCAAACCGCAACAGCAAGGAATGGTTCCACAAGATAGGTTCCACGTTTCGCTTGAATCGCTCGTGGAGAAGGGCAACGTGGTTCTATAAACGTTGGAGCAGGGTGCCTCGACTCACGCGCGTGTCCGTCGCACGCTCGTAGGCTCCATTGCTCCAAGTCGCGTGCGCTGCCATCGAGGCACCTGAATTGGAGCTGTGGAACGCAGTAAATTTAAATTGACTTGAACAAACCTCTAGCGTGTTATCTTTGGAGAAACGAGACGGGAGAGGTACATCATGAGAGGTGAGCGGGAAAGAGAAGGGGCCATTTACTTAGCAGGGGTGCCACTGGACTATCGTCTTTCGTCGACATTTGCAACGAAATGAGCAGATACGCGGCCATTTTTTCCCTTAGTTGTGTTGTTTCTTTCCGCAATGGAAAGCACGGGGCTTGCATATGCAACTACTCAATTAGCCCTTCCTGCCTTTGGATGAGCACTACACCAAGTCCCTTGATGCTAGCGTCAGTGCTAATCTCATTTGCAGCGAAGGTGTTCCTGAACGGGCGTCGTCAGCAGCGCTTGCCTGAATGTTTGAAGGGCCTGCTGTTGTCGTGCGTTCATTAAAATGCGACGTCTACTTTCATGAAATTGGTTAGTGGAGAAGTTATGTGAGAAAAGTGGCGAATTTAACGTCGGTAGGTGGCGCACAGACCCGGGAACCTCCTGACGGGCTTTTTGCGGACGGTGTCGGGAAAGTGCTGACGGGTAATGTTTTTTTCCGGGATCAACGTGCACTCTGTCGTTCCTTATGACATGCCCAAGGAATTTAAGCTGATCGTACTCAAATCGGCATTTTTTTGGTTGAGCGCCAGGCCAGCGTTGTTTAGAGCTTGACGTACAGTTATTAGTCGGCGTAAGTGGTCGTTAAAAGTGGCAGCAAATATGACGACATCATTCAGGTAAAGAAGGCACGTTTCCCATTTAATTCCTGCAAAAACGCTGTCAATGACGCGCTGAAATGTAGCCGGTGCCTTACACAGCCCCAACGGCATCACTGTGAATTCGTATAGTCCGTCCGGGGTAATAAATGCCGTCTTCTCTCTGGCGCGTTCATCAACCTCAATTTGCCAGTAACCGCTCTTTAGTTCTATGGACGAGGAATAACGAGCATGGCGGCGTCGATCTAGGGTGTCATGAATGTCGGGGCAAAGGATAAATGGCTTTATTAGTGGCCTTATCCAACGACCGGTAATCCACGCAAAACCGCAGGGTTCCTCCTTTCTTTTACACCAGTACCACTGGTGCTGCCGAGTGGCTTTTCGACGGTTGGATAACGTCGTCCTGGAGCATGTCGCGCCCTTGCTCCTGGATGACTTCTCTCTGTCCCTCAAGGACACTCGATAAGGTGGTTGACGGATTGGATGAGTGGTGTCGTCGGTGATGATCTTGTGCTTGGCGACAGTGCGTCTTCCAATTATGCTAAGGGTAGCGAAGCCATCCCGGAACTCGTGAAGCAGCTGAAATATCTGACGTCGTTGTAAAGGCGAAAGCTTCGGGTCGATGTCTACGTCGAAGGGCGTATCGGTGTCCGGGTTCAACTGTGTTTCTGCTCAAGTTCAATTAGTGAAACATCGGCAGTAAAGTCGGGAAACTTTTCGAATTGGGCTAAAGTCACACCTATTGTCAAATTCGGTATGCATGCCCACGGTGAATCTGCGTAAGGCCACGCGCAAAGCCAATTACTTTTTCTAAGACGAGCTCAACACTGCCCTCGACGAGAGCGTCTCCTGTGGTTTGTGTCGGCCTGTACTGACAGGAACACGCTGGAACGCGGAGGCAGCTTTACGTGATCAGCTACGACACGTAGGGGTGCGGACATTAACGAAGGACGGCCTTCAGAAGGGACGCTGTTCCCGAAACGTCAGCCTGTTTGCCCTCAAGTCGATGATGGCGACATATTCGGTTAGAAAATCGGTACCAAGAATGACACCCTTTGAGCAGTTCTCCGGTGCGAGAAATTTACTGGACGTGCCTCACTGTTAACTTCGACGCAAGTGGTGCACCGTCCAATTAGCTTCACTGCGTTCCCCGACGGTGCGTATGTCGGCATTACCACATCGCGTCGTCACTTTGCGGGAGCGACGGGATAACTGTCCACTTAACACAGACAGAATAGTCCGCTCCTGTATCGACGAGAGCCTTGAAGTCAACACCCTTGATAACGATGCCAAGTTGATTCTTGATTTTCTGGCTTCTCTGATGACTATCGCCTGCAGAATTAGGCATTGCGGCGTTCGCGGAGGCCCTTCGGTAGTTTCGGCGTCTCAAATACCACCTCCAGGCGTTTCCGGACTTAGTTTTCCCACTCAGGAAGCGGAGACAGGCTTTCATGACGCGACCGGTGAAGAGGCGAGGTGGAGAGACGAGGAGATTGCGAGAGATGTCCACGATCTGTTGTCAGAAGCGGTGGCGACAGCAAGCGGCGGAGAGAAGGTAGTTCTCAATTTCTCGAGGCTCCTGACCATACCTTTGGTTTGCCGCTAACCTTAGGTTTGCTGACACACCACTTCATGTAGGGCGTTACTTGCTAAATCGTCCCACCATTCGACCAGTGACTGGGCTTTCTTATTAATAAGCGGTTCAAATACTACCAATATAGCTGGCTTAAGTTTGCGCATTACTGACATGCCGAACGTTGGACTAAATAAGAGAGTGCGGATAGTCTTGAAGGAAACCATTTTGTGCATGACGCTCAGAGGACGCAATAACAAACGATAAAAAAACACGCAAACCATTGAGCCTGCATGCGCTGTGGATGTTTATTTTGATTATCGATTTCTAAAGCTGTATTTTTCAAGGTGGTAAGTGTGACAAAAGCCTGTTACAACAACTGAAATTGCCTTGTATATTTTTTTTGTTTCCGTGATAAACCATTTTTGTGAGACTAATGAGATCAGCGACAATATTAAGATGACGCATAGCAAAATGCGCAAGACAAACAATTTCTGTGGTACTATATAAGGTCAGGTTTCCTGCACAGTAACTTATATCAATTCTGCTAGGGCTTGGGCTTTCTCAAAGGGTAGCCGAAATTTCCCTTTCGCTTAAAATTTATCAACATTAGAATGACGGAATAAACTTGCCGTTCTTTGTGCTGTTAGAAGTACGAACAATCTCAGCAGATTGATTCTTGTTGGAAGTTTAAGCCGCAAACCACATAAAGAGAAAAAAATGCGCATTGTGAAGTATCTTCTCGGCACACGCTGTTCGAAGAATTTTCACCGAAAAGACGCAGGAAGAGGCAACGAGGATTGCATTGTGTACAAAATTTCTTATCAAACAATTTTAGGTGCTGTTACTGGGGAAAAGGCGATAGTACTCTGGGATTTTTGAGTTGTTCAGGTAGCTTCAGTACGAAGTACAGCGTCATTTTATTAAAAAATAAGCCATTATAACATTCATAAGAAGCGTTTGTGAAGTGACAATGTCTGAACAATATTTTTTTTTTGTTCTCGGTTATTTTCCATTAAACTCAAGCAACTTTCCCTAGATATTAGGCTGCAAAGGTTGCTTGAAGCAATTTCGCAGCCTATTTTTTCCTTCCTACCATTATTTCCTATGGCTGTCACCATGTGCTCCGCGAACGTTCGCAAACGGTGGTTGAAGGGCGACTAAAACGAAGGACGTGTAGATAGAAAACTAATACGTATCGTCTTGTTCCGTAACAAATCTTGTATATTGGCAGGCACGAAAAACCGTTTACAAAGCTTCGAGTGACTTACGCACGGTTTTTGAAATTCTGGGGCTTTGATGCACCGAACAATCACACAGCCCATGCGGAGCCGCAATTTAGTGGAATACATCGGATTAATTGAGAGCACCTGAAGGTCTTACACGCGCACTGAAGCCGGAAACACATCCTTTTTGCTTTTCGCTTCCATCACAAAGCGGTCGCCGCTGCTGTGTTGGAAGTTACCCACGTCGCTGGGTTCATCAGCACTCGGCCCTAGCCACGGAGCCACCGCGACTGGGTGCTCTTTACGTGTTTATTATAAATACACGAACGCAGTGATAATAAATGTTGATTTGGCGTACTGACTGCTTGCAAGTTATCCGCTATCAGGAATGTTGCAATGTCGCAGTAGCCTAAACGGGGGTGCATAGCGCCGTCGCAGAGATGCGTTAATAACATTTTTACGTATTTTCATCTGTTAGGTATGCCATATCTACGTGCAAAATCAGGCCAATACGCCAACTCGGATTAATCATGGTGCGGTTAATTAAATAAAACAATTATGGTGTTGCAGGAAAAACATACGCTAAATTGAAATTTAAATCTGCCGCTCAAAGCTTAATTAAAAACAAAGAGCGGTTTCTATGTTCACAACTATACCACTGTACAACGCGACTGTTCAGGTACGGAAGAACCAGACGTTGCGTCGGAGCCTCTTAGCTGTAATCACGTTTATTCGAAGTGCGAAGATGTGGGACAGGATTTGCTCGCAAAAAGTGGGCTTGTTAGGATTGTCTTTCGGCTTCTTTCTTTATCTATCTGGGCCCGATAAGAAGAGGCAAACGGCTTTTCCTTCCTGGCGAAGAAGAGAGGCTGGCTTTGTATTTGCGAATGACGAGATCCCCAGAGGAATGCCGGTGCAAATTGGGTGGGCCCAAGCGGGCCCAATCTCCAGGGCACAAAGTGCTAAAAGCTTTCATTACCACTGTAGGGCTCTCTGTCGCTGTGTAGGCGAGGCAAAAGCCTTTTATCCGGTAATATCATTAGTACCTTAGTGAAGCTGTCAACGCAAAATCTGTGAAAACAAAGCTGAAACAAGGCAAGCGCAAATGTGTGCAGAGAAACTGAAAACCAATGGCAATAACTTTGCGATGCCTGGCAAGAGGTAAAAGTAGAAATATTAAAATGTTTGCGGTAACAAACATTGGCCAGGGGTCCACACAGGTTTAGTTGGCTTGCAACGGAGCAGTGATTAGCACTTCAGTAAAATAAAGCTAAACCTTGTACACAAAACTGGACAGCAGGAGCGAGTACTTAACAGTCTTACGCACTTTTGTTATTTCACCCTAATATCGCGGATGAAATTTACGAATGAAGTTCCGCCTGCCGCCAATGTGAGGAACAGCGCAAAAATGCGTGTACGTTTGAGAGATTTGGCAAGTTTTATAATATCAGTTATAAGAAACTCGCCTCATTTTTTTTGGAAGAGCCACATAACATGTGGTCGATTGCACTATTTATTCCGGTATTATTACCTGAATAGTTTGTTTTTGATTGTCACTTGGTCAGCACAAAAGTTGCGACAGCCATGGGTTGCCAAATCATTTATGAAGTTTACGGTCCTCTGTTTCGCTAAATATATTGTTTATAGTCTACTAGCTATGACGCTTTTCCGCTCTCTGCAGTCACCAAAACCGCTAATTTTTATGTTCAGTGGCAGGTAGTTTGTTTTGGCTGCGTAGGTGATACTGAAAGCCTATTATAAAAGACAGATGCACATAAGCGTTCGTTTTACGCGATCCATAATTTACCAACATCTGCCCAGCTGCTAGGCATTACTACAAAAAAGCCATTGAGAAAGAAAGTTCGTCGAGCTGTTGTTGTGGTCCGGGGTAAAATACGTTCCAATACCTCTCCCCACTTTCGTAGGTGACTGTCTGCCATCCAGAGACGAGGCGACCGTTCTACAAATGGAGACGGGTGGCGCTAGCATTTCCCTTATTGACGAGTGACGGAAGCGTTCGTGGGCGCTGACCCGACGCCAATGACATTCATTGGGCCGCTATTTGGGCGCAGCCAAACATGGACGCCATGGAGGGTGCGGCGTCTTGATACGATTACGCGCGGCTCTGTATTGCCCTCCAGCAGAGGCTCAACATAAGATCTTATTCAACTTTGTTTCTTGTGGCTGACTGAACCATGTCGGCATACAGAATGTGCATAAAACTTCCGCAGACCAAAAATAGGAGAAATAGAAACAAAACAAGACCCAGTTGCTGATTACTACCCGTTCATTTAAGATCCCGGGCTTAGAGCTAATGCTTGAAAAATTACGCATTCATTTTTCTGCATTTATTTATTGAAATATCTGCTTGAAGACTTTTCTAAAGCTATAGGCCAGCTGCTAACCATTTCTCGGGGAAATATTTTTAGCTGCATCAACCTTAACCAGAGCCACGTTAAACTAAGTTTAACTAAACCTGCCAGGCTGAACTCTGGCTGACGTTTTAATTTTGCTTTCCAAAAGCGCACATTTTTCGAGTGCATGCAAACTTCCTAGCGCCAAAACATGAACGCGGGCGAGGGATGTACCAAGAAGAGCATTGCTTGCAACTGATTTTGTTTCGGGTAAGCGGCTTATGTGAAGATCTTGGAGGGATTATCCGGAAAAATTATTTTTGTTTTCAACGTGACTTTACGGGCTACAAGCAACCACTGCCGTGTTTTTGTAACTAGTATCAGCTCAACAAGCCGTGGGTTGTGAGCTTCTGCAGTGACATGTCCTGTCGCAATTGGGCTTTGAAGTCACCGGTGTCAGCTGTCATTTTTAGAAGACAAATGCTTTCGGCGGGCAGTTCCTTTTTTATCTTGCAGACATCAGTGTCTGACTATTTTACCAAAACAAAACATTGATGTGTCAGGAAGCTTGGTCACAAAATAAGAAATAAGAATAAGAAACAAATTAGCACTGTTTATGCAGCTTCAGGCTATTTACTGACGTTTCAACTTGACTCCTTGGATATTACCGAAGAAGACTACTTTTAATTCTCAGGCCCCCAGAGTAAGGAGAAAAAAGTAAGGACGCCCTCTTCTTGTCGCCCAGAATAATGTGATTGAGGAAACAGACTCTCCTGCAAAAAAGTCAAGCTTTCGGAGGTCAAGGGAAAAAAAATACTTGGTTTTGACTTTTTCTGTTTTCGGACACTGTGGAAAGCCGTTTTCAGATTTAATAAAAGAAACAGCAGAAATTGTCGGTTATAAATATATCTTTTATAGCGTGTCTCGACAAGTCGATTATTTCGATAGCGTAATTAGCGCTTTTCTTGAGAACTTGCCGCCTTCTTAAAATGACTGAAAAAGTTCTTGCTTTCTCGCTCACTCGTTCGTTTGCTATCTAACTAGGTCACTCACTCACTCACTCACTCACGCACTCACTCACTCAATCACCTACTCACTCACTCACCCACTGTCACCCTCACTCATTCTTACTCTACATCTCCGTTTCACTCTCTCTCACACAAGCACACGCGACACGCCCACTCACTCACTACCTGAATCACTCACTCACTCACTAGCTCACCAAAAATGGCATGGGATCATTAAATACTAGACGTCTTTATTGAAAAAGGAACTTTAAGACTTGGGGGAAATCGTTAAAGGAGAGGGCTAAGACTAAGTGCTTGAATGGATGAGATCTTAATCTTGTTGTTGGACTTCTAAGAGAAGAAGGAGTCATATGAAGACTGCTTCGGGCCTTGATAAGCAGGCACATCCCTCTAAAATGGTGGTGTCACAGCGAATTGTGCAATGAGATAAAGGTCATCAGTGTGCGTTGATCAAATTGAGAGTTGTGGGGTATAGTGGGGCGAAAACGAAAGCATGAATCGTCAATGAAGTTTCACAAAATATTTTTACTTGCTTTCAGAAAGGTACACCTAGGAAGATTTACTGATACATAATGAGGCCCAAAACCTTAAGTTTAGGGACGTGATAAATGCGAAACAAAATGTAGTTATCATGATCATCCATACGCTCGTAATAAAATCTCGGGTTACTTATATGATTCTAACTTACCCGTACAGCGTTCTCCCCAAACGAATCATTAGAAAAACCTTGTACGAATCTCTAAGCCGCCTAAGCGCGACTTCTGCGGACTGGGGGTTCTTTCCAATCAAACCTTTAAGTACTGGGAATCAAGAAATTCATAAAACTTAAAGAAAATCGTCAAGAGATTGTAGAAAACGGCGAAAAACAAAAACAGACAACGACTGCCTCTACTTTAGCGGGGTACAAACACCCGCGTGTCGACAAAGCTGCGCCGAAACAGGGGTCTCCATTTTAGGAACTAGCGGGGATCGTGTAATTACTCTGCTAATTGTCCCAGGGAGTGCGTTCTTGGTTGGGCACAAGTGAGCCGCACTACAACTGCCACGGAGTTTCCTTTTTGGTGAAAGGTGCATAGAACCGGTAAGGAAGCAGCGAATGCCTATGCAGCTGCCAAATGGGCCCCTAGTAGTTACTTTATTAAAAGCGGCTGGCTACTGTGTTGTCGCTATGGTGTAATTAGTGTTTAAACATTTCGTTGCACCCTGAAGACCTGCGGCTTTCTGATGGAAGGAGTCAAAAAATCAAGCAGACATTGAATTTTTTTTCGAAGGAACCTCCTCGTGGCGAAATTTCTTTTCTACTTCTTCATTTCTACGTAATAGCAATAAGAAGAACGTACTAGACAAACATTAGCGCTTATTTTGTGCTGGTGGCGAAAAATGGCTGCGGCTTCGTTCAACTAAGCCTGGATATGAGAAGGAAAATCTTGGCGAAAGCCTGGTTAAACCTTGGTTTCACTTGGTCAGCCTTTGATTTAGCTGCAATTATTACACTTGGCAGTTACGACAGGTCCGGGAGAATTGGAGGTCCATGGGAAAGGCCCTCATCGAAAATGCCTCTTACATAGGATGTCTCCTTCGTCCCGACGATCCAGCGACGTAAGGTCTATAAATGCACGGCCTCATCCAGTTGGCAGCTTGTAACGGCAGTCGACTACGCATGGTTTTCTTTACCTGTTGTAGCATCAGAGACTTTTGTGTCCAGCTTGTCATACCCCTCGCTTGAAAATCCGGATCGCACATCGTGGAAGCATGCCTGCCTTCGCAACCTCTCATACCAACTTCGTCCGGCGCTTGTTTGCAGGGACCCATTATAGTGCATCGGTAATAGCACAACCTGGTGCTAGCTAGCCGTTTCTTCTTCTCTGGTATTGTCAATGTAGCGCTGCATGCCTCGGTCGTTTGTTTTCTAGACTTGCAGAAGGAACACTCGTTGGGATTTTCTTCGTTTCGTGCGATGCATGTAGGAGTGATACGATGGCACGTGCTTCTTGCGGTAACCGCGACCACTGGAGGAGGTCGTCGATGGAACACACTGCTCCCTTGCTTCAAGCTCTATCCGTATATACCGCTAGAGCTGCTCGAGTTGCTGGAAAGACGTTGTGATTGCCTCCACTGAAGCCGAAGGCGCCGCTCCCTGTGCATCACCTTGAAGATGACTGTGGCGGTGAAACGCAATAACGATTTCTCTCGGCAACGCCTCCTGCAAAACGTCGTACAGCATTGCCGAGAAGTTGGTTGCTCACCGGAACGCCGAGAACGTTAACGCGGCGTAAATTCAGCTGAACAGAGTCGTAGAGCCTGCGGAGCTCCTTTGCCTCCGATAGAGACGTCACATGCTACAGCTCGCGGGGGTTCTCAAATGCCGCTGTATGATACGGCTCTTGTCTCCGAATCTCTCCTTGAGCAGCTAGACAGCACTGTCGTAGCACGCCTCTGTTGTTGGGAATCCGGCAGTGGCAGCTGCGGCTTCACATTACAGGTAGTTGCGAAGGTACTGAATCTTGTCAGTTGTGCTGACAATCAGGATAGTGCGGCCTGCGCTTTTGAACGGCTCCCAGAACGACGTCCATTGACCCACGTCCCCATGAAAAGGCTTGGCGGTAAGCGTTGGGAGACGAGGTTCGGAGATGTGGGACGGAGCTGTCTTTGGGTGAAGTGGCGTATTATTCACAGCTGAGGGGGCAGCCTGCACAAGACTGCCGAGACTGAGGTCTTCGAGCCGGCACTGAAGACGAGTCAGAGTCTCTAGAGTCTTGCCGTCGTACTGCGCCGCTGACTGGTACTCCCTTTCCAGATCCTCGACAGGAATCGCGTCCTCGAGCTGGGCGTCGATCTTGCGGAGCTCCTCACGGCTGGGTACGAGTTGGTCCATCACTTTCCTGATAGCCGTTCTCTCAGTGCAACCGCTCTCAATAAGCGTCGTCGCCTCGGTCATGACTTCTGTCACTCGGAAAGGCATGACAGCGCGTTTGGATTACAGCCGGTTCATAACTGCGTTAAAATTTCAGACTTTCTTGCTGTGCATGCCGTCCGTTCCGCACGTTATCTCCCTGAGTGCGGTTCCGAGGAGGATGAAGCTGCTCCGGCGACCACTTCCAGAAGAAACTCGTCGTCACTGTAGCTCCTTTCCCACGTCGTTGGGAGCCGCTCTGTTCCCTGGGTGTCACCACCAAATGTCGCGGAGCGACCACCTACGTTGCGGTTGAGCCACCACGGAACTGAGCCGCCAGACACCCTGATGAAACGCTTTAATTGCGACGAATGACAAATTTGCAATGATGATGATACCGGTGCGGTATGTTCCAGGAGCCACATCTTCCTGTACCATTCGCAACACTTCTAGGAGTGATGCAACCTTTACATGATCATTATTAAATCCTGCCGCCCCAATTTCTATTGTTTTTGTACGACAGGTATTCTACGCCGTTGAAGTTATCTTCGAGTGGAAGTTTGCCTTCTATTGATCCGTTTCACATGTTCACTGCAGGGCCGAATATGATATTTGTGCCCGCGTTTACTTACATCAAAAACGTTTTTATGTTGGTAGTCGGCCGTTTTGTGTTGGTGGTGTCTGAAGCCTCATGCGCTCGCATGGGCTCCGAACTGAGTAACAATTTCCCGGTGGGTGCCATTTGCGCAAGGTCTTCGTCAAAGCGATCCATCTCAAGAAGCATAGACTAGATCGCGGACGTAGTTTAGATGTAAAGAAAAATTGCGAAGCCTCCTTGTCCTGCAGAAGTCAATAGCCAGAGAAGCTGTGAGGTACAGAGCTGCTCTTTTGGTATCCTCCGTCTCCGCTTCCTTCTTCGTGCTACATAAGCTGCATCGTGCCGGCCCGCAATGTCCACGTGATCGGACTGCATTTTTATAAATGAGGCGGTGAAGCCAACATTAATTTCTTATAGCGGCATTCATCCAACGCATTGCACTGGATTGGGTTCCCTTAAAAGTCCCGTGATGTATCAGAGACACCTGCTTGTGATAGAAGCTGTCACGTCCCGTATTAGACCGGATTGGGATTATTGAATAGTCATGACTTATGAGAGCCGCCTTATAGCAGCGCTCACTATGTAATAGACAAGCCAAAAATCTATCCGACAGGCTTCAACCGATGTGTGGGCGCCTTGGTTTCAGCAAGAACGTTTTAATCTTTTGTCACTTAGAAACACTTGCCAAATAAAAAGAAACACTTTATTGCACTATTCAAGAAATCAGAGTTAACTACAAGGGTGAAATAACCATGAAAATTTATTTAAAGGACGTTGTTACGATAACAGACCGTATTTTGTGATCCCGTGACCCACAAAGCCTACGCATCGTACAAGCAAGTGCACCAAATTGAAAGCAATTATAGAGACGGAATTGCCGCAAACAAGTGCCCAACACCAACAATGTTTACGCTCAATGGGTTCGAAAGCGGCAGAGAAGAGACAGACTCAACAAGATTCGCTTACATTGTCTCCACCAACAGCAACCTTTTATCCGGCAATACACAGTGAGCGAAATCAACAACATTGAACAAAGTAGGCAAGTCAGCAGACAACCGAACAACGAAGCGCCCTTCATGCGTGTAACCACTCCTGACAGGGACACAAGCTCAAGGGAAGTTTATGGCGCCACTAAAAATCTCCCACCCATGCCTTCATCAAGTATACGAGTTTATTGGTTAACAGGGTGCTCGCGGGTACGTGCTTGAACGCAGGCAAAACAAAATGGCCAGCAAAATAGGATACGAAGAGTTGTAGAGTCGAGAGAACGTCAACAAAAAGAGGTAACCAGATTATTCGTTCTGTAGTAGGGGGGGTAAAAAACAAATAATTCGGTTGTTGTCTGGTTTCTAATCTGCCTTATATGTATACCTCCAAAATTCACATAACCTGAGTTTTCCCTGAAACAGCTTTCCTGTATAATGCGGTTTCCATCCACGTACGTTCTTTGTGGGGTTTCCTATATTCCTGGAATACCTTCCCGACCAATATTTGCGTCGATTTTGTGGCGTCGCTCCAATTATTTGCAGCCGTGTTTAGCGGCTGTTGCTGACATTTCTGCAAAAATAAACAGCATGAACTTGTAACATACGTAGGCGATACTTTTCAAAACTACTACCTTTAATAAGACGGCAACATATATGTCAGCATTGTTTAGGCTAATGAAAACAATGTGCGTATTTGAAGCATAATAGAAGTACATAAGCGAATAGGACAGCACTCTTACAGTTAAAAAAACTGGTGTATTACCATATCTCTGAAGGAGTATCACATACTGACTAGCATCACGTTATCAGATAGGTAATAAAAAGCACATATACAATCGTATGATCTTTTTGATGAACATTGTAAGCACTAGAAACGCTGAATGGTCGCCTCGTCGCATGAATCGTAGTCGTCATCTCTTTTCGTCCAACGGTCGGTATTGCTGGGGTTGAGATGCGCGGATATGGTCCTACTAATCCCGTGTTTTGTCTTCAGCGCTTATATAACATCAATGACATTTTTTGTGACAGCGGGTGAAGTACGACAATTGTTTTGATGGGTTCCCATGAAGTAATAAAATATATCTTTACAACAGACATTCACTTTGTCTCCCTCATCGCCCTAGGTTGTCAACAAGAAAAAGCTTTGTTATTGGTTCAGACAGTCATAACTCATCGCGACGCTAACAAGAAAAAAAATCACGAAATTCACAACATACAAGCTCATTTCTGCGCCTTTATTGCCATTCCAAGCAAGTCCAGCCTCTGTCTTCGTCACAATGTCGCGTTGAGGCCAAGCCAAATGCAATAACGGGTGACTATCTAGAACCTGACATGCCGTCAACAAAGTTGTCTTATGAAAGAGTGCTGCAGCAATATAGCCGGATATCGCTGGATTCTCCTTTCGTGAAAAACAGCTTGCGCTAGGATGATGTTTACCAAATGAAAGGCGTGTTAAAACCGTGCAGGACCGTTACCTCCTGTTGAACCTAAACAGGCTTGGAGGGAAGGGCAAAAATAAGGCATTTTTGAAAAGTTTGGATACAACCAACTTTTTAGAGTCCTTGAATTCTATGTTGGGAGCTCCCTCTTCTCACCGCGCGATGATTGATACAAGGTATCAGATATATTCACTGGATTACTTCCTGCTTTTTATTCAGGAGGCAAAAGAAGAACATTATTCGTTCGTAATAAAGAAACAAACTCGTGAAGAGGCTGTCGGCTTTGAAAACATTTCTGTAAGCATGTTTCATTAATGCAACCGACTTCCGGGCTACCCTCTGTCAGTAACAGTCTTCGCAGTCATTATTATGTTGCCAAGATTCTCTGTCTTTCTCGTTTGATGAAGGTCGGTTATCTTGGGCAGTTCATGCAATCTTGAAGGAGGCCACATTATATGGCACGCGCGTCTTAACGTGAAAAGGTCTTGCAAGAAAAGGTCGAGTCAATATTTGTGCACAGATAAGGTGATAAATTGGTCGCAGTTAGCACAGGACCGGGATAATTGGAGATCTATGGGAGAGGCCTTTGCCCTGCAGTGGGCGTTGACAGGCTGATGATGAAAGATACACACCGACGGCAGACCAATGTGCAAAACAAGAAAATCCTTTGCCTGCTGGATGCTGTGCGCTCATAGGCGGTTCACGGGAGTTAATTTATGCCGCGACTGTGTCGTTCTTACTCTTCAGCACAACCGTTACTCTCATCCCCAAAACTCCTCGTCTACGTACGCATCAGTTGCCTATAGCAACCGAGGCTTCTTGATAATCTTCTGCAATCCAGTTCAAACCTGAGCTGAGCGTCTCTCGTCCTGCTAGCTGAACGGAAAAGATGGAAACTGGTGTCGTTCGGCAGCTCGACTGGAGCCGGCAAACTCTTTTACGACCAGTAAAGTGGAGTGTTTCGCGCGTTCGAAGCGTACTCAAACAAGCGGAATTCAACCTGCGGGGCCGCGTATGCAGGGTCCCCGGTGAAAGAGTCAGACTCACTGTGGTGCTGCAGCTTTAAGCGTGGGCGAAAGGCGCGTCTTGCTTGTTTGCAGCACCCCTTGCACTACAACGCTGCTGTGATGTTTGAGAAGAGTTTCGGGCACGAAAAAACACGAAGTCGCTATTTGAGTTTGTCGTGTTTGCCTTTAGCGCGCTGCATTTGAAAAACACAAACGTTTACAAATTTTCGCGACAGGGAAGAACTCGTGAGAGCTGCTTCCACCCCAAGCATACTAATGAGTAGAAAGTGGCGTGTGTTTAGTGCGAACCGAGTGTGCTAGACGACACCGCCTGGAGTCGACGACAGGCCTGGTTTCCCCCAGAAAACCAAACTTTGGTCACGTGCTTGATATTTTGGGGCGTAACTTGCACTAGGGCTAACAATGTCCCTCAATAGGTATGCATGCCAGACGAGGTTGATGAAGTGTTAAACCTTTTATTTATTTCTGTACAAGGTTTAGGCTCCTCGAAACGGAAGCTTCGGGTAGAAGGCAGCAGGAATGGGTGCCCATGAAAGGAAAAATTCCGCCACCTTCGCAATTGAGATGCGAATAGAGAGGAAACAGCGAGGCTAGTCGTCTTCACTAGTTTCACCTTTACTTTTTCTAGGTCGGCCCATTTTTCCGGTACATCAGCCGCTGATTCCGCCGAGCGCACGCCGTGTGTCTCAACTATGAAAACACCTGCAGGTCAGAGCTTGCGTCATCATTAGGCGCAGCCAATCCCCGGCGCGCGCCTCCCCACCCAAACATCTGCGCCACGATGCGCACTTCCCACACCTGCTTGGAGGCTCCTTGCCTCCTCGC
Source organism: Haemaphysalis longicornis (assembly GCA_013339765.2). Classification (NCBI taxonomy): domain Eukaryota; kingdom Metazoa; phylum Arthropoda; class Arachnida; order Ixodida; family Ixodidae; genus Haemaphysalis; species Haemaphysalis longicornis. The sequence continues at coordinate 128,299,728 of CM023451.1, read as the reverse complement.
CACTTCCCCTCAAGCTTCTTGGCCTAGCATTTCTCCGCCTCTACACCTTGTTGCTGTGATTTTTTGAGCGACGCCCGGAATGGTTGTAATCCAAGCTTAAACTGCTGTGAATACGATCAGTACGCATAAGCTTACGTATAGGATGATCCCAACTAGCCCGAAAAGAGAGATGATAAAGACAGGGCGTTTAGGTTTCCGGCAAACTTGTGTGTACCGAAAACCATGGTGGCAACCGCGAATGGCGGAAACCATGTGTGTGCGCCACCATGCTGGTGACTGCGCGTTCCCCTTGCTAAAGAGAATTCGTATGGTTGGCCACTTGTAGATAGAATGTCATGATGATGGTTGGATGTTAATGGCGCAAGGCCAACTGGGGCAAAGAGCGCCAAAACAATGGTTATATATGAGAGGTTAAACCATAAACACTAAGATTAGTCATAAGAAACACAAGTAAAATCAGTGTAGATAGATGCCGCTAGCCTCCAGCTAACAATACACTCGGTGCTACGCTACCGTTGTATCTAAGCAGCCGTGTGCGTGAACGGTCACAATTTATTCGGAAGCATCGTTTGCTTTTTGTACTGAACGACTCTGTCGCGGTCAAGGTGCGGGCGCACCTGTGTCAATATCCGTGTTCGCAGGCAGCTGCGCTGCAGCCTACCCATTTCGGGCGTCGTGCCACTTTCTTTCGCAATAGGGCTCCATACTTTGGGGGTGATGAGGAGTTCTCAAGGGCAAGTAGAGAATTGGTCAAAATGTCACAGCGATTATTCATATCTGTTGACGCCACGGCTGAAAATAGGGTAATACCGGTGCAGACGGCGGACACAGGGCCTGTTTTCTTTTCTGCGAGATGCGGATGCATGCACAGACATGGCGGGCACTGCCATGGCAGTTTTCAGTGCTGCTGCCAAAAGAAGAAACCGGCCGGTAGTATTTTATGTGAATACCATCTATATAATCCATCGGGATGGTCGTTTGTAATTGAGAAATAACGCCTGTGAATAGATTTGGTTTCCCTCATGCGGCTCAGGGATATGTGGTCCTGGAAGCCGTTCCCGTAATGCGCGTGCCCAATTCATGTTCCCATATTTCTCTAAATAGGACATATCACAAGGTACACGATGGTCGTATGAGAAACACCGGGAATGTGGTACATATTCAACTGATGCCATTACGATTATACACTACTTATTTTATGGTGCTTGGGGCCTCGCGGTGTTTGTGCGGTAATCACGCGATGGCCGTGCCACCTCTTTCAAAACTACGTCTTCACGAAAGCTAGCTTGTGGGACATACAATTTATAATCTAATTTAAAAAAAAATTATATTTTTATTTCGCCTGCGCTACTCTAGCAATAAAAAAATACTTTTTCTTGCCTTCTTATACTCGTATTGGTGAGGTTATAAGGAAACAAGGTGATCAGATCTGCTGCCTGAGCAGCCGCGCTAATCTGTCAGAAGTACGAGTCAAGTTGACGCGCTGCAATATTAAATTTCTGAAGTCCCAAAAGATAGCAGTGAAAGATAGCATTAATGATTCGAAAAGGAGGTTCTTTGCACCTAAAACTACCTTAGATAACCCATGGCCATGCAGTGACGTATGGTGTCTTAATCTGTATAGGGCGAAGTACCTGCTGTGAAAGAACATCATAGTAATAATTTATACATCACAAGTATCTCTGCGGCCTACCTTTTGGGTTAGCCTTAATTATGTGTGGATTACTCCAGCCAAGTCCAGTTAAATAGTAGGATGGCAGCGCGTTTTAAAGTTTATGGCGCGTCCATGTATCTGCCGGGAGGATGAACTAACTGAACGAGGCCACAAAGAAAGGAGCGCTGTTTATAATCGCACTGCCATAGATTTGTAGTAGTTTCTACCAGTCAGTAACATTTACCTGCAAAAGGGCGAAGGTGACATCGTTGTGTAGTTGGGAAAGTTTCATTTTCAGACGTAGATGGGCCGCGGAAGCGGAAAAAGGTGCATTTTCAGAGTGTGCTTATATAACGCACGGAGACCAAGATAGCGCACCATGGGTATTCCCTCCGCAAATACTCCCTGAAAATGAGCGTCGCCTTAATTTCCCAGATTATTAATTATACGAGCTGATAGCTTATCAAACGAGCCGGTGAGCCAAGTTACAAACTGGTGTATAAAACGCGGTGATAACTCAGTTGGAAACAAAAGGTGGCGATTGATTGCGCGACAGCGGCTGCGCTTTACGACAATTTCAGGAACAACGGGTACGCTTGAAGACAGCGTTGCAACTTGCTGAAGCTCGACTCAGTTCCTCTTTAGTTCTAACCTATGTTTGTAGTGTTACACCACGCTAGGTCATTTTGTGACGAGTGTTGAAGAGGCTGAAACACTGTTTGAAGTTTGAGTGGGTCCACGCAGAATTGAGAGGAAAAGAGACACAGACACGAACTGGTATTAACAAACAACCATTAAGTTTAAATAATAATGGTTTAAACGGTGTCGGCTCCCTCATGGCCAAGGTTTATTCAGAAATTTGAGCTTGGGTGGGTGTCGAAATCCTCCTGGTGGGAGGGGGGAAGGTGGTGTTAAAGAGGCTGTTGGGGGTGTGTATAAATCCATGGGCAGGGTGCTCGTAATTGTGATAGCTAGATTTTTTTTTTTAGGGGGGGTTGAAATCCTTCTGCGGGGGTGTTAGGTGGGTGCATAAATCCCTGACGTCGGCGCTTGTCCGGCTCCTTTATCATGTAGAAGCGTGTCAGAAAGGTGGCTGGTGCTGGGCTGTGGAGGCGAGATCCTTCACTGTCGCGCCTAGGTGTACGGGAGGCGCACGATCACAGCTGCACCGAGGGTTCGAGCTCTTGAACCGGGAAACGCGTACTCCGCTGGGCCGAGGAGGTGATCCCGGAGTGCAGTTGCGGGTCCGCTGGTCGATGTTGGTGAAAAATGCAGGGTGCGGCTTTCCTCCCCGACTTGTTCTCGGGCCGGAATGCAGGAGCGCGCTATCGGATAACTCCCACAGAGGCTTCCTCGGCGGGGTCGCCTGGCATCGGGTGGAGAAGGTGATCCCGGGGGTTTGTTTCGGTGCCTTGTTATACCTTCCATGGGTCAAGTGGAGAGAAGGGATGGCGCATTGGGGAACAAAGGGGAGTCTGGCCTGTCATTTTTTTTGCTCCCAGAGCGTACCTGCCACCTCCACCAGCGTTGCCTGCGCTTCAAGGTAGTCTTGGGCCTGCTACCGTGAAGGACGGCATAGTACGCACGCGGACTGGTACGGACGGTGGCATCGGTGGCAACGCCCCAACGTCCCATTTTATTTAAATGGATGTTTGCCAGAAGAGTAAACAAACCCCCGGATTAAACAAGTGTATGAGATACAATCCCGAAGAGCAACTCCATTTTGTGCCCGTTGCTAGTTCTGAGTTTATTTCACATTATCTGTAAAGTCCGCCAGCTGGGTAGGAGTGTACGGAAGCTGCCAGAAGACATCGAACGTCACTGCACTTAACAAGCTGCTGTCTGAAATATTTAAATACAATCTTTTTTTTGGCTCTTCGCCCGGTTTTACAACGGCTCCTGCCGCTGCCGCTGTTGCTACTGCTTCCTGCGCGGTGCGCCACTGGGTTTTATCCTGCACAAAATAACGCTGACCTCCGAGTGTTGCACCCGCGGAGCCCGGAGAGCGACTCGCGGGGATGAAGGGCGGTGGACGCAAGATAACGCTCGCTTTATTCTGTACCGCGCCCGAGCGGAAGGCCGGGACGAGACTTGCGGTAGGGAGGGAGGAGAGGGGGCGCCAAGGGATGCCCCAGTTCATGCGTCTATCACGTTATCTGCACTTGGATCCAGTGGCGTCTTCGCCAGGGAGTTTGAGACGTGGAACATTTCTTTTTACTTCTGGAATTTTTGGCGCACTCGCGACTGCTCACCGTTCAGAAAATTAGCGACTACTCCAAGCGCAATAACATTCTTATAAAGATGCCACACACAAGTTGATTTTACCAGAGGTATACCAAGACGAAAGCCTCACGTTATGTCGATTCCGACATATGCGTGTGGTCGTCATTTTTTTTCATTTTGAGATATCTACCCGGAGAAACAGCTTGGTTTAGGTGTGTGAGAAACCGACTGAAGGATGAATGGACAGATGAACAGGCAGATAGAAAATGTGGATTTTACTGAGAAGTCCAAGGACACCTACGCACCCCTAATAAGTTGTGAACGCAAAAGCCTTAGGCTATTGCACAGTTGAGCACCTGACACACTTACCTTCCACCAGCCTATGCAATATTGCTGCTTGAGACGCTTTGCTTCGCGATTAATGCTTCCCAATGGCTCCAATCTGCCTGCCATGAATTGCGCTGCTGCTCGTTGCTTTCACCGCGGATGGAGACAGTTGGAGAGCACAATGAATTTCACTCCTGGCTTTTCGCCTAGTTCGGCTGGGTTCTACAGCTTCTACTTTATCTGCGGTGTCGTGGTATGGACGCACCCCCCATTCCACCCCCTCTCTCGCTACTGCCGCGTTTGGGCTCATGCAATGAAACGCTTCCCAAAGAGGCGTCTGTTGGCATCCGGCGTTGGTGCCGGCTTCATCGCTCCATGTGGGCCACGTATTGCTATCGGATTAATAATTTCCGTCGCAGTCTCAGCGTGATACAGAAGAGCCAAGAGTAAAGGATGCTTCCGCAACTTTACACTTCCTTGATTTCTTTATCATTGACCAAACGTTCCAAAAATAGCATGCTCCCCTGCTCAATGGAAACGGTATCCTGCTTTCTATTCACAAACCATGGAGTCCATGCGTAGCAGCTGAAAATCCTTACCCCTAACGGACTGAAGCAAAGGGACTGAACTGTTCACAGTTGAAACTGTGCACATGTTGCCACTCTACTGTTTTAGAAACGCAGCAACACAAACATTCTCCTGAAATGAGTAGTCCGCCACTCGGGTAGAAACGTATCTGACACCGCAAATGAGCCGATGTGACCTTCATCTGGCGCACTGTATTCGTGTCGATTACAACGCAAACACTGCGCAGGTGAAAATACGTGGAAGCAATAAGTGATTAAGACAGTGCGATGTACGAGACACAAGAAAGAAGTAACTAACACTTGCGCGGTTTTCATCCTTGTGGTTACGTACCACCCAGCCACACTTTCGTCACTTTTGATCTACAAGTTGTCATTCAAAGGATCAATTTTGATTATTCAGCAATCATCCTCCGGAGCAACGCCTCCAGCGCTTACCGCTTGAAAGAACTGACAACAGTCCAAGAGAGCGAAAACAAAAGTAAGGTAGAAATTCCACTGGTTCCACATATGCTACGTAACAAACCCCACAGCTTCATTTTAATGTACGTTAATAAAAATAACTGCTTCAGAAAAATATTATCACAAACCCAGGCCGCCATCGGGGAAAGATTTGCAAAATTAGTAACATTGTTCGAAAGAAAAGGAAAGTAGAAATGTCATCCCGACAGGAGCGTCTTGTATGCGCAATTGCGCAAAGGTGGGCTCCAAAACAAGTATCTCAACTTTCTATTCGCGTGCACCGCAACAACAGCAGGCTGGAGGTGTCAAGGGCCACTTAGTCCTCGTCAACATTGTCATCTCTAAGGGGGATCTCTGTATGGTGAAGTGCGCTGCATTTACGAGAGAATGTAGTCAAATCCAGCGTAAGCTTGGCGGCTTCAATTTTTTCCTGATTCGGGTATTGTTTTTTACGTCGCTCTTCATGCATCACTTTTCTAAAGCCAGGTTCCCATCCCGTTTCAGTGCCGAGGGTGCGATATAAGAAAACGACGGAAATTCTCCTTCTGCAACGATGCACTCAAACCTTTCACCCATATCCCTTGATCTCTATGAACAGTCTATTGCTACGCAAAACTCTTTCGTGTTGGCTACGTTAAAAGTGCCTCTGAGTAACACTTAAAAATACGTTCATTAATATGCTCTAACACTTTCCGAAACCATACGCATAATATTCCACAAACCAGCGGTAACCAGTACATTAATACGTCACTGCCTTTACCGGGCATTTCAGTTAGTAATATATGTCGCTTTAGTTACCCCATCTTCTACATTATTTTTCTTCTGGGAACCTCTACTAGCCCCTGGTTATGGGATTAACCAGCGCGCAATTTTTCGCGAACACAAAACATAATGCCCTTTAAACAAAATCTTACACGTAGGCGCGGCATGTGAGGAAAAGCCTAGTGGAGGGTGAAACTATGTATTTACTAGAAGGACGATGTATTTACAAGAAGACCATGAGCGCTTGAACAGGGCCACGTGCCCAACACTATTTCATCTTCGTCAGCGACGGGAAGCACAGCGTTATGCGCCACTGTCCACTTTGTACGCTGCCTGTAAAAACACAAAACCTTTTTCCAAACTTTCATCCGCAGTTTGCACAGAAAGAGCGTACGGTGAATATTATAAGCGCACAGTACACACTTGGGGCTTGTGGTTATGTTGCTTCTTGCGCTCAATGGTGTAATTGTTCAATTCGGGTACACGTGCATGGCCCCATAACGAAGCAACTTTTCAGCGCCGGAACAGCGTACGGGCCCTTTGATCCGAGCTCCGCCTTTGTTTCAGTCTGCTGTAAAGCCCTGGATGGTAGGTAGGTCATTAGGGCCGACAGGCTGCAGCAGGACGTTGCTAATGAGGGTCGAATGGCCTAAAGGGACAACAACGACAACCCAGAGGGGCTCAGAATCACAGCCGAATCGGTGGTCATCCGCCGCGGGCCTTCAGTCATTACATCCAGGGCGTCTCTTGATCTCTTTTCATTCAAGCCCAGCTTTTCAGCCCCATACGCCGCGACGGTAAACAAACAAAATTCAACTGAAACTTCTGAGCGTGGGACATAAACTCCGTGCGGTTGAAGTTTGGGGTAAAGTTGAGCGCGCCTCCATCTCTAACGAGCATTCCCGGTGGATTCAGTCACCACTGGCGAGGATATACCGCACGTGGACTTTGCGCCTGATCTGAACTTTCTTTTCGTGTTGTATATGTATAACTGAACCTTGTGTTTCCATGCGACAGCGCACTGACATTTAAACAAGTAGATAGAAGGGCATATGTGCAGCATTCCTTCTTCGCAAGAGGACGGCCCACGAACGCTCTTCACACCGCGGAACCTTTCACGACATCACGCATGCATAGATATAGACAAATTATTTTTGGCTGAAGTACTTTGTGACTCCTTATTCTAAGCATTGAATGCACACTACGCCCTCAAAGCATTTTATATTGAGAAAAACGTTGGGATACGCGCTGCACATTAAATCACAAGCCGTAAAAACACCCTCGCAAGGTCACATGCGAAAAATATTGTGCTAAATTTCAAGAATTGCCTTGTTATGCGATGTCTAGAAGTTTTAAAACTGTAAAAAAGTACTCTAATGTAGCTTCTTGGACAGAAATTCCGAAAATCAAAAGGTTTCATAGACGTATATATATCAACAGTTCGTTCTGTATGCTTGTATTCACACACTGCTTTTAACCGCGATTAGTGATATATTTTCTTTTCCTTTTCAAAGCCCGGGGGCGCTGAGGTAAAAACCTGTCTCTGAGAGGGGCGAATTCAACGGTGTTCACGACACCCTTGAACATCACCCTGGTTTGCTGATCTATGTGGGCAAGCGTTTTGTTTTAACTTCCATGGTTACACCATTGTAATGCAAGCTGGTCTTCCCAGTTTGCCGAAGCCGGTCAACACCAGGAGCAATAAAGCGCCAAACAAATAAACACGGGGTCCGATCTAAAGACAGAGCTCGCGACCAAGGTGTTACCTTACCTTGTATTAATCAGGCCATGGTCAACTCTTGCACGCTAACAACGAGGTGAATTAGGCCGCGCTGCCTCCATTAGTGAACGTCGGACAGCGTGATTATTCTGCAACCACCCACGCTCTGCTTGACCGCGATGCGAGCCGCATAAGATATGGAGCACTCTACGGTAAACAGTGTAGAAGTGAATGATGTCGCAAACCCGACATAGAGAGAGACCTTGTGAAAGGGGTGCCCGGCCAAGGAGCCACCAATCATTGCCGTAACAAGGGCGCTAAGATATATTATTTGCTAAGCAGATTGGGAGTAGAAGACCGATAATTCGATGGAAGGATGGGTTAAGAAAATTTTACAAATACTAGATTCAGACATAAGAAGATAGAAGCACTTGGAAGCAAGCAGGAGATGCCTTCATCCTGTAGTGGATATAAATAGGCTGTTGATGGGATCAATTGGGTTGGCTAATATGTCCCTGTCTAGTTTGCTCAATAGTAAGACCTGTGGTGAGATGGGCGAAGCTTCCGCACGCAATGTAAGAAGATGGGATCAAAAAACGAGGAAAGGTGAGATATTCAAAGTAGCTGCTAGGGCTGTTGCACTTGTGCCCTTGTCCTTTCAATGGTGGGCCTCATCTTTGTGCGCATAGACTCTAAGTGTTTTAATACCCAAGTAGTTTCGTAGGTTGCTTTACTCTGGTGACGAGTTCTTAGGACACGCGCTATATCAATCTGAATGCAAACAGGAAATGAACGAAGAAAATGAATTCACGGTTTTGTGCTTTTGAATTCGCGGTAGCGTTGAGGAAAGCAAAATGTTATATACTCGGGTACACGTTCATAACAGCAATATCTGATGCAGTTTAACACTAGGATGAAGCGAAGAACCGGGATGTCAACTGGGTGCGCGTTTTGAAACAAGATTGCGCTTAACGTTTTCTTTTTCACACGTAGGTTTTTCGTCGTCGCTGCGGGAACTTATAAGCAGATTAGCGCAAAAAATCACGTAAAGGACTCGTATCATGTTCGAAATACTCTCAATGAGGCACTTTTTGCTCCGCGGAGAGTGACAGCCGGCGGCGGTAATGATGCGCAGGCGAACTTCCGTTGCTGCTCTTCAAGGGACACAAGAGGGCAGAACAAAACTCCAGAAACGTGAAACCAGGGGACGTCGCCCCTTACGCTTTTGGGTACTATGGTTTGTAACGTCACAAGAGTTGTGAACGGCGAGTGCTCATTGGAGAAGCATCTATAGATATCTTCCTGAAATAAACAGTTCTGAAGTGATCGGGAACATGAAATAAATGTAAACCAAACTTTCCGTGTACTGATCTTATTAAAAAAACACATACTGCAGCTCTTCCGCATCGCGAGAAGGCTGCTTCCCTAATGCTTCAGAGTCGGCCATCGGGCTTTGAATTTCGTTTGGGGAAAGCATTGGCGCGCAATTAGTCAAGTCAAGAACCCACCACAGTGAACGCCCGAACTTCTGCGAGCAATATCCACGGCAGGAAGCAGCAAAAGGAACAAGATGCACTGCAGGTTGTTAAGCAATCCGCCTGAGCTTCTAATGCTTTCTCCGAGCGCGGATAGTGCTATCGGTAAAGCGTGCCTGTGCACGGTTCGAACCTTGTCGTCCATGAAAGGTTAGGTTACTTACTGCCGGGCTTTATTCGACCGATCCGAACTTGTGCTTTTCCGCTCGCTGCGAGCCGCTTTGATAAATAATCAGTAAATCCTGCGCGCATAGCTCTGCCTTTGTTATGTTTGGGCCGAGCTGAGCCTCGGCCACGAAAACTACTCGAGACGGTGGCGGGAAGCTATGTGTGTATTTCACTCCAGGTGAGCGGGTCGCATGAGAGAACAGAATTTGAGATGGACCTGATCGCCAGACGAGGTGTGAGAGGAGGGCTCCCACCTGAGCGACGCCTGGCCTGGCAGCCAGCCGCGCTTGCACGATATTGGATATTTGAAGCGGTGCTTGTCGCTGCCTCGTTCGCGGCCGGCGGCATGATGGGTCTGGATGTCCGGTGTAGGCGGTCACACCGGGCGCTGCAGCGGTGAATAGCCGTTCTAGTTTCGTCAGTGGCAAATAATAAAAGTGAAACACAGCCTTCTCGATCAAAGAAACGTTCTCGGGGGTCGGCCATGGCTCGTCGGTGGCGTAAAAGGTACCGATGCCAGGCTGCGAGTTCCTAGCGCCAACCGTTTCCGCTTTAGAATTTACCGGTAAATCACTCCTACTTTGTGACGCGATGGCTACGTCACGAAAAAATGAAAGGGAAGCAGGTGAGAGAAATGCCGGCTTTCTTTACAGATTTCTCCGGAAATAACGCATCGTTTCTCGTCGAACAAAAGCTGATAGTGCTACTAAATCAGTACGATCTTTTAGTTAAAACAAAATATCATTCAGCCGTCAGTGTCACTTTAAATTGTCCCCGAGTACTAGAAGTGGGACTGGCGGAACGGGCATTGGTAATGAAGATGCGGTATGCCACTAGCCCAACCGCGTCAATAAAAGGCCTGACCATTGAGGCGTTTATTTAAATTGGGGGCAGCACCACTAAAACTTTGCTGCCTTCCGTGGCATGCATGTCTTTCGAAGCCACTATTATGCAAAGCTGCTTCAAGACATCCATACAGTGAAAGCGTACAAAAATGCTGTCGAAAAAAGTTGTCTCCGCAGTTGGTTGTTGTCGGGCCTGAGAAGATAGTATGCTTCTTACTTTGCCATTATTTTTTTACTTTGCCATTACCTCACAGCTTAATTAACGAGTTTCATTTTTTGTTGTTTCCTGTGCACTGTCCTATTCTCTGTCCTAAACGTGACGCAGAAGAGCACACAGGCATAGCACTGTGTCTGTGTGCTCTTCTGTCTTGTGTTCTTGCGATATTTCATGCCCAGTTATGTACCAACTGGAGCGCCTACAATCCGAATAACTGAAAAATTCTGCGCCGTCTTTAAGTAAACCTTCGACGACTAATAAAAGTCTGGGTGGCAATATGTGTAAGGCAAAGCTAGTAGAAGGGAGCTCGCGGCATGATATTGACAGACATTTGTGCTTTAAAAAACCCAAATACCTTCAAAACAAAAACCATTTTCTCGTTTCAGTGATGATGCCAGACGACGAATCAAATTTCCTATACTACAGTAGAATATAATGCTTCTCCGAATCGCTGGCCGTTTAACTGTAGACCTTCAGCCTGGGTTTTATATTTACACCTCTCCGCCCCCCTTTCCCCTGCTCCTGGGCCCGCACACGGCCCTTCTATGGCCCGCTTTATCGTCTTGTCCATCCAGACCACCAAGGCAAGCATAAAAAGAGTGTTATTCGTGAACTTTAAATGGAAGCAAACACTCGCATCTTTTTCTTTTCATTAACTGGACCAGATGATGGTGCTCTAAACTGCTTGCTTCATTTTGGGGCGCTTATATTAGCTTGGTTCCAATTGTTTGCTTTGCTGTAGGAACGGAGTGCGCGCGATTACGACGTTGGTAGTTTCGCCTTTTGTCCATTAGCGAGGTTGTTACTGCAGCGGAAGTGCTGGTCGTGCAAAACATTATGAATTTAAGTTTAGGAAAAAGGGCATAAGGTGATGTTTTACTGTCAGGAGAACTTTAGCCCGGCGAAATTCGACCAGTTTTATGCGAGAAAGTTGGCAAAAAGTGCTTAGGCAAGACGTTAGAATAGCTCGAGACTTTATTCGCAATGTTTGGATGCAGCATGTCTAATACAGTGCTCGACTAAAATATATATCTGATTTATTGCTTCTCAAGCGAACACTACCGCAGCTCAAAAATTACGGCCAATTGTAGCCCAATAAGTGGTTGGGCACTCATTCTGGAGGTCAAAAAAAGTTTAGATGAACACGACAACTGCTTTGTTTAGCTAGTTGTTTATGATTGGCATTCAGTCGCTGTGACCTCCTGTTTGAACTTATTTCTCGCTATTTCCTATTTAGTTGGTGCAAATACAATTACGAAAAAAAGATATAACACAGTTCAAGCTTTTTTCGTGCGTCTCCTTGGCGTGATATCCCAAAGCTCAAGTCACCTTTCGGGCTAGCTCGGTTTAAACGACGAAAAGCAGTGTTGAAGTGCGTAGTGGTACATGATCTCTGCTTGCGGTGATCGGCGTTGAACGCCCCTCAAAACGACGTTCACACATCCATTTTGAACATGCGTTTAAAATTCGAATTTCAAGATTGTTTAGACACAAACTTTCTATAGCACATAAAAGAGCAAGAACTTTGAACCCATGAAAGCTTTAAAAAAGTTCCGTGCTTTCCGGCCTTCAGCCGAAGTGCTCTGTTGAAAACGACCAGTTGCTAGATCTTTAAAAAATCATTAGACAAAAAAAAACTCAATGCGTGCTTTTTGTTTGAAAGTATATTAGAAAACTCACATAAATACCAGAGATACAAAGATAGACTACGTCTCGAACGGTACGAAGCCGGCGGACACAGTGGAGAAAAGAATGACAAACCCTAAGCCGAGCTGAGAGTATGTGACAATAAAGGAGGACGGTGCAGTTTCCTCTAACTCGGGCCATCGATCATCCGAGAGCTTGCGTACCACGCTAAAAAATCTTTTTTGCCGTCCCGAAAAGGGAAGAGCTACGTACATTGTGGGCTCAAAAGGAAGACGACTGGACTGCGACTTACCGCAGAGCCGCAAGAATATTTTACGCTCCTCAGGTACACAGAGGAGAAACGTTTTTTCTCTCTTCGATTGATTTCACTAAGAATTATTTTGGAAGGGGAGAAAACAAAAACATTCGCTACAGCGAGTCTTTGTTGTGCACAAACAATTATCAAAATAGCTCTTAAGATAACAAAGAAGCAACCAAGATAGCGGACAAGAGATCAGGGGAGCAGGACCAGACGGGTTCTACATGCATATCGCCCCGCATGCAGGCACAAAATCTTGAAGATGGCTTTTTTTTTTCAAACTTGCATACCGTGCTTGAAAGCATTCGATAACTTCACCATTTTTGGCCTTTGGTTCATATGATAAGTTCCTTCGGTCGCCCGACGCTTCCCTTGTAGGCAAAAATTACGCGAGATTGTGAGAACATTCCAGGAATGCAAAGGCGAAAGCATAGTTCGACCTCCGGTTGATCTTCTGCTGACCTTTCTGTTGAACTTCGCGGCCATGTCCGTCACCACTTCACAAGCCCCTTGGCTGCAGACCTTTGCGAAGCTCGTTCCTCTCACTCGCCATCGCCAGGAGCTTTTTGTTTGCCTCCTTTGGTACCTCTAACTCTCAAGGCGGCCAGTATTGCGCGAGCTGAAGCGATCTCTCTCTCCACTCGCGCTGCATCAAACTTTGTCGAAACGGTACTCCGGGGATGCTGTTTCCCTTGCCGGCTGCGCTCTCCGGTTTTCTGTGTGATTCAGCGTCCCTCACCGCGATTCTCTGCACCTCACGTGTTTCATTAAACAAGCAGATCTCAGGCTTTAGCCTCAAATGTGTTCTTTCTTAAAATCACTAAAGCGACCATGCACCTGCATCCTGACTTGATTAGGATCATCCTTCTCGTGTTCGCGTTTTCCGGAATCCACTGGCAATAATTAAAGACTGGATAGCAGGAGTTATAGGCAGCTACTGAGTCAAACCCAATAGAGCAGTTCAAATTTCAGCGAGGGGAGGTTGGCAGAAGTTTAGTTAAGACCTCATGTTTTTGTATAGGCTACAAATCGCAAAGACCGTCGAACAAGATGAAATTAGAATCATCGCTAGGTTGGCCTGTCCTAACCTAACTGTCCCAAACAAATACTAAATTTCTCTCTCTGTGCCCTCTTTCACTCTCTTTATTTCCATCTGTCTTTGATGCTACACCAAGGTAAGAATCTCGTCCCCCAACATTCAAGCACACATCCTTGCACTGCGCCTGACGGAGATATTCGCAGTTCAGCTATTAACGCGTTTCTTCGGCCTCCTCGCCGCATGCAATCTCACTTCTAGTAGTTTGTGCAAAAACAATCGGAACGAGATAGAGAAATGCTACGAAATGAGGAAGAAGGACAGCCCCCGGTTAGTGCTAATGCCCTGCAAGCTTCAAGCTTCCTTTCTTGCTCTAATCACACTGTCAAGTTGTGCTTTCTGATGATAGCCTCCGAAGAAAAGTGACAGGGTTACTTTTGGCGCTAATACCTGGCGATTAGTGCAGACCTATCGTCCGATATTAGGCTTGAAAACTATGTTCAGCGTACATCCAGATCGAGCGAAACTCTGCATGTGAAATGTTTTAGGAGAAAAACACAAAAGCGGCTTTTCGCACCACGAGAAACCATGCAGCACAAAAAGAGCAGCTAAAACTTGTCCAAAACCCCGAAACACCAGGTTACTACCCAAAAAATGCTAGAAATTGAACAGGGAGTCGCCCAGCTCGAGCAACTGCCTTCCTGCATAAAGGCAGATTTTCTTCCCATTTCTGCCGCCGTATGCGAATATCCAATGTGACACGAAGCTCGTGGTGGCTCGCACATTCTTACGGTAACTCTCACCGACGGAGGCTCCGACAAAAACCCCCATAAACATTTCGCTGTTCTTCCCCCCGAAGACAGAACACACTGGAGAATTTGAAATGGAAACGGCGGTTTCTGAGCGTACTTCCAAGAGAAAAGCCTGTTGTCATACTTGCACGGTGCACTGTGCGTGTTTATAAAAATATAAAGAAAAAGAATGGTGTCACATACCTCCATTGTAGAGTTTCTTTCAGAAAGACTTCAACAATGCCCGGCTTTCGTTTCCCCCCTCCTGCTTGTGACGCCACAAACCTGTTTTTTGTGCTTTGTTATTTCTGCTTCATAAGTGTCAGCTCGTGCCGAGATGGCTCTATCGCACATATTTGTATTTTCTGCACTGTTCTCTGCCGATGCAGCAGACGAATTACACTCTACTGTCACTTTAAAGGCATGGTAATGCTCGTTAGGCGTTCAACAAACTATTCATTTTAACAAGATTTAAACTTTCTTTTCGGGCTTTAAAGGCGTCTACACACCTCTGTAAACTCCCAAGTAATCCAGGGTTTCCTAGGGATGCAACATGACGGTTAAATTTACAAGTTTCTCAACAGTCGTATCTTATCGATTAAAGCTTGCACTTTTGTCGTATGAACACTTTCTGTGTCCTAAATATTTTCACAGGCAACAGCTTATATAAGGCTCAAGTTAATTTCGAGAAGGAAAGCTTCACATGACAATCAGTAATATTTTACTAAAGGACAATGCAGCGTCATTAATCTGCATTAATTATTCGCTTGGACATCGCCTCCTGTCATGCTACACGCAGCCGAATATTTCTTAATACTCTGGTATCTGATTAATGAGAGTGTTGCTTGTAATAATTTTGACATCAGATACGCAAAGGCAATCCGGTAATGTAATGAAATATTTTAGAGAATATTTATGGCACGGAACACTCCTTTTGAAACTAAACGTAAAGAAGCTCAAGCGTTATAAAGTAAACTGTTGACAGCCCTAATAAATCTCAATTTGCATTTGTTTGTGTGGAGTCATTTTTTTAAGTATTTCCGAAGTTGCTTGTTGTTATTACAAGGCAGAGATAAGTTATTCTTTACTGTTGTATCTCGGCGTGTTTTGCGGATGTTTGGAAATCACGTGAGGTGTAATGGCTAATTATGTCATCATACTACGTCTAGAATGTATAACCTCTTTTCGAAGTTTTTTGGACTCATCCAGACAAATTTTTATCAATAAAGCACTTCAAGAATTGTCGTTTTCCTTATAGCACCCTACTCAGCTGACGTTGCTACTAATAAGGCCGTTGCAGACCCACGTCGTCCGCTCCTTTGACAGAGCATCAACCTTCGCGCGTACGGTACTTCTAATGGTTCATTAAAGCCTTCGGCATGGCGTAGACGAGCTCGTTCCCGTTTCTTCTCGCGGCGTCACTGATTGTAAGCAGCTGCTTCACGGGAGTACGTATGACGCCCAGCCTACCCATTTCGAAGTGACGTGCGGCCAGTGTTTGCCATTGTAAAGTTCAGGCTGCTTTGCTAGCCCTGCCGCATCCACTGCCCGCCGTTATCGTTTCCAGGTCACTGCTTTACGCATTAGCTCGCTGCGCGCGCGCTCTGATGGGAGAGAGACTCTTCCTCCTTACTTTAACTTCTCTCCAACCTAGTTTTTTTTAGTTTTTTTTGGCGCATGGGCATGGGGTTGTACCGGAGGAATTTTCTGCGTACACAGGGCCATCGGATTTTTCTTTCACTTAGCCATGTAGAGCTTAGCTCGAAAACTAGAAAGGATGTCAGATTCCCCCTCATCGCCACCGTTCTGGGTTTATCTGTGCTTGGCGTGGTCTGGCTGCACGTTATCTCTTCGCGCACTGCGCTTGGGAGCGCACTCAGACATTCTGGCCGATTTCACAGACGTGAATTTAACACTTGCGCGTAGAAAATGATAAATTGCGCGGGTATGCCTTAACAAGCTCAGAGCCCTATCGCACAGAAAGAAATCGAAAGAGAGGTAACGCAAATCTAGGCTGTTAGAAAACAGGCTTCGAAAGCTTAACTTTTTATGGCGCAACCAGATTGACGTAACCAAGATACTCCCGGTGTCCCTTCATGTAGCATATTCAATTGCACAGCCATACTCGAATTTACTACAAAACACGATCAAATGAACCAATTCCACCGATATAACATTGCTTATCGCGTCAGTTAATAACGGCAAAACCGCCACTTTCCTGTTGCTCTATCGTGACCTTCCCTTGTTGTTAGGCTATCCGCATGCTACAGGTCTGAGTACTGTATACTGAACAGCGCCGTTTCCCAAAAATATATACGAAACGACTCGCAAGGTTCGCTGAGCCTTCACAATGTTTAGGGCCCCTGGGCGACACAGTTTCTCCGCAGGTTATTGGTGTAGCGCGAGGTGGCGGACGTGTGCACGAGCCCCTAGTGCTTTCATTGGAAAGCAGCTGGCGCAAAGGGCAATGTTATACAGGCGGTGCTGAATGAACACTACATTCGTTCGCTTTAGAAAGCCGTAGGACGTATTGTCTCAAGTCACAGTCGTACAAGATGAACCTTTCATCAGCCCGCTTTAAGAAAACTTTTTTCCCTTTATGCTGATGCCCTCGAGTTTCACTGCACCATTGCGGTTGAAGAAAGCACACAGACTGGGTCCACGCTAATACTTCACCCGCTTCGGCGCTCCGTCTCTTGTACGTCGCCCTCACCTACCAGGCTGCCCCGGATGCAAAAATTGGGCCCGCCGAAAGAAGTACTTCCTAGCATACAAAATACAGACCGAATGCAAGCTCATCGGCTCGGAAAAAAAGAGGGGTTGGGTGTGAACACCCCTGCATACAGTTCCTAATATTCACGAAAAGGTCCAAGGGAAAAAGACCTAGGAACAAGACAGGGGTGAATCCATACTTTTATGCCTAAGAGCACGACGCGACAGGAATCATACAAAATGTTCGCACTGCTTCAATGTACAAGTAAGAGCTCAACATTTCTCAAAATGACTGAAATCATCGTTTGTCAAGCGCGCTGTGTGAGCCGAGCAGAAAACAAATGGGAAGGAAGCTCAAAAGTTTCCAGCAAAACAAAAAACAAAATATTTACTTCCATAGGACGCGATGTTCGTCAAAACAAAAAATAATTTCCGAACCCGGATACGCTGACTACAGGCAACGTCGTCTGTTGTAATCGCAGCCGTAAGCAATATGCAAAACACGTTCATTCAGGCCAGACTCAGCACACACGCACCAGCGATGGAATTAGAGAAAGAGAGAGACGAACGTAAAGAAGGAAAAGGTTGCTTCAATGCGAATATCGAGTGCGCTCTCTGGAGTTGGATGATGGCGCCTTTGGAAAAGACCCTCTTGACTGACATATGAACGTTCTTGCTCGAGGGCTCTTCACGGCGGTAATATAAGCGCGGCCGCCAGGCCTTTCCAAAGGATGCTTCCCGGTAGTGCCGAGAGGGAATCCCTGGAGCAGGTGAATCCATTATACGCAAGCAGTTTCCTCCTCTCGTCATTTCGACTGTCGTGCTCGGTTTTAATACGGTTACCAGACGGCTTTGCTGCTGTCAAACCATGTGCACTCATTTTTACCTAGTTTTTTTATGCCATGTTTTACGCACCATCTTCTTTTTGAGCAATAGAGGGCCAAGTTGGAAGCCCTGTACTTTTTTGCGCAATGCAGCGAAGGTACAAGGAGCTGCAAATCAGCTACGTCACCACGGCCTGAAGCACTTTCGTGTCACGGAGGAATTAATCTTCCTGATGCGATCGTAGGAATCGATGTCCTGCTGGGCAACAATAACGACAACGCAAGCATAGGAAGTTTTATAAGTGTGGTTTGATGATAAATATCACCGATAATTCAAGGTACACATTTGCCCAGATTGCCACAGGAAGTATTAAATCGTGATATTTTTCCACGTGTTTCTATAATGTTATTCCCAATATTTAGCACAACCACAATGCGTGCGTGACGACTCAAGTTGGCTAACATCTCGAGCAGGATATCTGGGAAAATTGAAGGTGGTTAAAGTGCGTCAACACTCCACGCGAGCGTAAATGACAAGGAGAAAGAGGCTTGCTCCTGTGTGTGGAACTCGCCAGAAATCATAGTAGATATACCAAAGCCCGGTTGATCTTTACTCCAATTGCTTTAAAATTATGAAAGACGCGATTGATAGGTGGGGACACTAGCAGATGATTTTATTCACTTTTAAGGGCAGAGCACTTTAGGCACTCGCCGTGTCGTCCTAGCTCGCTCGCTCGACCCAAGTATATAGAGCACCAAGACGGCATCCCGGGGTAACGCTGTTGTTCGCGGTGTACCCCAGAGGGTCATAAGCGTTCGAAACTCGTGAAACGCTGCCACTTCTCATACATCTTCCCGTTGTTTGCGCAAAGAAAACTATAGGTACATTTGAGGAAAAATATACGTAATTAACCGGCAGCGCACGCGTTCCTTTAGTTAAGGACGCCCGATGGGTTGGTTTTTTATGATAGTAAACGCAAAATGTGGCAGCGCAACGCCGGCATGAGCGGGTAGAAAACGACAAAGAGAACAGAACTCCCGCTGGCGCAGTTTCGGGCAGGGGGCGCGCGAGCACTGCGAAGGCGGGAAATTTGAATTTCATGGGGTGGTTGCAGTAAGCGGATAACGGCGGTACAGCCCATTATGACGAATCACTGTTCTGCACTTCCAACAGCTTTCACATTGAGTGGAACGGCTTAAATTTTTTTAGTAATTTCGAAACTGCTAAAAAAGTGAACTCAACAAGTATAAAGGCAGCATCACTTTTCGACACAAACATATTTTAAAAAATACAGGCGAGAAAGAGCGGATGAAATGGCAAACAATATCAGCGCGATGAATTATCGAAGGGAGGCGGTATGGAGTACCACAAACACACTTCGAGAAACAAAAAGTTTGCCAGTAGATAAAATGGACACCATTTGAGAGAGAAAATAAATACCCCAGACAGCGTATGTAAATATGCTCACAAACACTCGGAGGTGTAAAAACTCCTGCATCAAGACTCACGCAGTATGTCTCTGCAGCGGACCAGGTCAACCTGCTCGTGAATAGGGTCAAAGTGGAAGCACCCTTCTCTGACTTTTTGTTTGAAAATTGAATTTGAGCGGACTGTTTCTGTTCGTTTATTGTAATTTTGGATAAAGCTTGTTACATTCAGTGAAGCATGCGACAGGATAGCATTTTAGGCTAATTTTGTTCGCCTCATCATATTGCAAAGGCCCTATGCCGCTATTTTAAGACTTGATAGCGCACGTTACATAACGCGACGCTAGAACAAATGCAGCACAATGACAAAAGAACATAAAAACGGAAAAATTTGGCAATATGTCTATCCCGCTTTTTTTGTTGACCTAAACATACTGGAAAACGGTACGAGGACTGGGACGGTGAAAAAAACAAGCACGAGTGCTGGCTGACAAGCTTCGTTTGTGTTTGCCATGGTCTCCGTCATAGCGCAGTTTTTCAGGATGTCCAGTGAAAACCAACTAACCGAACTTAATCTCTTGGTCAGCTTAACCGGTATTCATAATACAGAAGTAGTTTTCCTCTGTGGGTTTTAAGACAGGGCCCATTCTACTCCCATCAGAAGCCAGAGGATCCCCGATAGTAATGCCACCAATTAGATCCTTGTTAGTGTTTGCTCAGACATCACGAAATAGGGTGAATATGGCACAATGAAACTATCATTTCTTTCTCCTTCTCTGCACTTCTGGTAACGTGATTTGACTTACCCTAATACATACCTGTCATATAACTCTAACCGACGGACTTATAACATTTTCTTAGGTTTCGGAAAGCGATTGCGTGCATACACAACAGGATAGTTTGTATGCCCAATGTCGTATTTGAGTAGTAACTCGCCTGAAACTACGTACAGCGCCCACAGAGAATATCGGTTTATCTTAAAGTAAAAATCATTCTGGATAAGCTGAAACAAAAATTAGGTAAAAAACGAACTGACATTTTTTTTTCCAAAATATTTCAACACCAAAGTGACGGCTGAGCCCAAGAAACAAGAACAGTCTCTTGAGGCTCCATAAGCGCACCTCCTAAAGCATGCGTGATTTTACTGGTTGTCTGTACCACGAGTGATAAATAATAATTATCTGTATGTCATGATAGGAGACGGGTATATGTTCTTTGCGTAGTCGAATTGAGAAAAATAGGTCGCGGATATTCTTCCTGTAGTAATCACAACCGCTCAAGAGTATTTTATTGAAATAATGCGGCGAAACGCGTACGTCTGCAACTGCGCACCCCTGCAGGAGTGCATGTACGCTAAACTTCAAACGAAACTGTCAAAACCCCGCATACGGTACCTGTTTGTCCCATATTAATCATATTTATTTGAACGTTGCACGAAAGTGCGGTATGAAGCAACTTAGTCGTGCCTTTTAGACATGTCCGAGGAGCCAGGCTATCTTTTGCTGTCCGAAACATATGTAGCTGTCATTGCAAACTTCATGAGGTCCTGACAAGTAACACGAGCAGAAGATTCTGGCATATTTTTTTTATTTGCAGTACAGATTTCTCGCACAGCCCTACGTCACTAATAATGCATGCTGTCTCTGTGTCGTACCACACGTATATTCTGACAAATGTATTGATGTCAGGAGGCCCTATGGCTGGCTGCGCACGGCGTCTAGTACCTTGATGAATCCGGTGCTCCGTATCGAAAGTAATTTGTTTGATACCTGGTTACAAGGTTTACTCCATTCATGTCGATCCTGGACCAGATCTCAGGAGATGAAAGCAGATTAGTTACTCTTGGCGCATCGCATGAACATCCCCCGAGCTTACTCGGTGTTTGCTTTTTGAAGTACGGCTGGAAGAGCCCGGGTTGTGTTTATTCGATGACCGGGAATACTTCCCTGGCGCGTACTTCCGCAGCTCGCTGGCCTTTTTAATGTCTGGAAAATTTTATTTGCACACCACGCAGAAGAGAACCCGCCACTACATTTCAACATCTAAACCAATGAATGCGGATCTTTATAACATGCTCTCTAGTGACGCTAACGGAGGGAACAATGTAGAAACTCCTTATTACACCTTCAACGCAGCTTGCTTCGGCGCCAATGTCGCATTTATTCTTACTATGCATGCCACAATGCCACAACCATATTATTTCGTTTGCACGGGAGTCCGGTTTCCTTAGTTAACCAAACAACTTATTCCACAAATGGTTCGTACAGTTGCACAGGACGAGCGCTAGGTCCTGTAGAAGTTTCCCCTCTTGTATTCCCGTCTTGTTACGTCTTTTTACCATGTCGAAGTCGTTTCATCAAAAAACCCAAATTTCTTTCGGCGTTGAATTGGACAGTTGAGTGCAAAAAATAGACAGGGACAGTGTAAAGATAACACAAGCGCACGCTCAACAGTACGAACCATGGAATACCAACTGGGCCAATTGATCACGTTTCTAAATCACGTTCTACTAAGTTTAACTTTGCTGGTTTCACTACCACAAACAGTCGCAACATTTCTCCATCTATCGATGTTAAAGAAAAGCCTACGTAGAAAATTCTTTATTGTCTTTAACAGAAATTCCCGCTGTTCGAAATTTTTTTGGCGTGCGTCTCAGCGAATCTTGCACAAAGTCCATATGTTGCACTGAACGTTCGAGGACTTTATTGCAGTAGCCTAAAATTTGTGGATTTTAGAGTGGTAAAGTGTTTCTATACATATATTTTCGTCTTGCATCACCTCTGAAAACACGGGCTGCAAAATGGGGAATGTAAAAACCGTAGTCTAGTAACACCCACAGATTGTGTTCGTTTGCGTGCCATCGTAGCCGCTTTAGGCAATGAATAGAGAAAGCTGCAAGTTGTAATCATAAAAGATGCTAAAATAAGTTAAAGCGTGCCTCTTTTTCAATCGAAACTTTCAATAAAACGCATTGGTAATGGGACCATGATTTTTTTATTTGGTGCCGCGGCAGCGAGGAGAACACAATGACTTCCAAGCCTTCGTAACATAATGGCCGAGAAAGTTTCAATAGAATGGAAAAAGCAACAGAAAGATGTCAACATAGTTGAAAGCTTCACAGCAAAGTCACCGTTCACGGAAATTTCTTGTTTTCTTTCGTACTTTCTTGGATGCAGAAATCGTACAATTTTACGCCACTTACCCCCCTCTGCTCCAACTCAAGTGTTGATTTAAAAACACAAAACTCAACAAAACAACCACACGTGGGTAGGTGTACACAATCCTTCCCGAATGGGTCTCCCGCTTTGAAAAGTAGCCAGTCTCTCCCCAAGGAGACCTCTTCAAGTCTGAACAGTGAAAATGAGAAAATTGTCATTTCCGCGTGGCTTATCTCAATTCAATCACCAGAAAACGTCTTCTACTGATTCTCCTTTTCCCTGCGCGAGGATTGTAGCTGTTTGCAAAGCTTACTTCGTTTCTCCCAAGTGACCAAATTTTCTTTTCTTTTTGGGGAGCATTCCTGTCTACAAACATAAGGGGAAATTGGATTTTCATCCTAAAAAGAAAAAGCTCGTATTTACTGGCCTGTGCATAGAGACGACAGCAGCGGACAGCACGTGAAGCGAGTAAACTGCTGCGGAGAATTAGCATCACAGTAGAGAGTCGCATTGACGCTTACGCCTTCCGAAGGCAGTCTGTCGAGAAGGCTGTCTGATACGCGCAGAAAACCCAGTATTGTGGAAAAGGTGCGAAAATTGTGATGATATCGTGAGTCTGTAGAGGGCGGCAAGGGGATGAATATAATTTCCTGCGTCCCTCCTTTTGAGTACGCAAACGAAGATGTTACCATTCCAAATGATTCGAGCTGGGGCGAATTCGCCTGTTCAGAGAAAATGCGAGGTTGGTTCGATAACTTTGGAAAGATTTCGGGAGGTGTCGTCATCTTTATTGTGAAGTCATAGCTTGAAAGTATCGCTTTTGAATATAGCTGAGATGTTAATGCTAAGCGTGTCATTATTTTCGTCCGACAGACGTTTAAACTGAGCATGCCAGTGCTCGTCGCAAAAATGAAAAGAAACCAGTCCCTTGCAATGCCAGAAAGTTTTTCAAAAACAGGAGTCTATTTTGTCTACTTTGACGCTTAAATTTGGATGCGCCTGTATGCTTGTCTGTCCCTCAATCCAGCCACCCGGCCAAAAATAAAGAATCCTGAAAAGGTAAGTTTATATAACCAGAACCTTTGGAACCCCTAAATCTGACAGCATACTTTATACTTGTCAACATTGTTCAGCGAAAAGCTAATACGGGTATATAAGGCAAAATGTGACTACATAACTAGCACAAGGCAGTGTTCTCTAAATTTAAATAGATATGCGTTTGATACTTGGGACATAAAAATACAAAACGAGCTCCCGCCCGAAAGCCTAGACCTCTGGGCGGGATTCCAAGCCCGGCTGTAAGGAAAGGCTCCAAGTGATGGCGCTCTAGCAGTGCAACCAAGGAAATCTAAATTGACTTGAGCTAACCTCCACCGTGTTTATTGTGGGATGAACGAGACGGTAGAGGAAGAGCGTGAGAAATGTGAGAGAAGAGAGGCATTTGCGTGGCCAGGGTGGCATAGAGTTCCATACTAATATATACTAGAGGGAAATCTGGCGCCCCTGTGTAGGGGAGCCGCGCTTCAGCGCGCGTTCTGTCATGGCCTGGCAGGCACGTTCCACTTTGTCTTGGCATGGCTCATGAACAGGCTTAAAAGTTGGCTCTGGCTGCCAAAAAGCAAGAATATTACTATAGAAGGTACATCAAATTGGTTTTGTTATTAAAAATTGAACCTCCAAAAAGATTAATTTGTAAGTGATTATTTTGACGCTTCAAGCACGATGAATATGCAAAAAGATGTTACCGTTTTTTTGTTGATTTTCGCTTCGAGACAAAAAAGAAGTCATGTGGCTAGCTAAGCCAAGTAGGCGAGGAACGTCGCTTGCGGCAATGGCTGCCGCCCACGGTGGCCAGCGACAGATTCCCCTCTAGAATATATTACTATGAAACTCTATGCAGGGTGGCAGAAGAGTATCGTCTTTCCATGGCATTTGCGTCGAAGTGAGAAAATACGCGTCCATGTTACATCAAGTTCTACGCGGCAGCGCGCTGGCGCTGAAGGCTGCCCTTTTTCCTTGAAAGGGTGTATTTAAACCGGGCCAGGAGTGAATTCAAGACAAAGCATGCGCTGGGTGCTTAAGAAGGACCACTACTATGAAGATCGTAGGGGAAATTGTATGAAATCCTTATGCAGGAACTCCGAGTAACAGTGCACGGAATCGCCGGTACCTCAATTGAATCAAACTGCTGAGCGACCAGTTGGAGATTGAAAAGAGTGCAGGGATTCTTTGGCTGTGTAAACCATAGAATTGCATGCAAAAGCAGCATCCATTCCTGCCTATTTTTCATGTAATGATTGATGCCCCACCGCCGGTATGCGTTATACTATGTTTGCATGTAACACTACACTCTCCAAAGTATGCGAGTATTAGAAGTTCAGGCACGGACTCCTTATAAAGTGTTGCGTAATGCATCATTGCGGGCATGTAAAGCGGCAAGTTTAACAGCAGCAACGAACAGCAGCGACTAACGCTACTCCTGGAGGTGTTACGACGACTTGCCGCTTAGAGCGCAAGGCGTTAAATCTATGCTTTTGCCCCCTGTGTGCCAGTTTACAACACGGCGTTAGACTACAAAGCGTTACTTTAGCCCTTACGTGTGATGTTTAGTACTTACGCTAGGTAACGTTATCTTTAAGACTTTAGATATGCCAAGCAACGTCACACTCAATGTACATCGAGCAGCGGGTAACGGCTGATGATGTAGTCCTCAAAACGCTAAGCCTAACGTCTGGGCATCGCATACCCGCGTAGTCCCTGCCTTGGCTGGGCACTAACGTTAACGTAAACGAGTTATAAAGTGTAAAATACGGGATTCTTCATTACTGAGGCTTCAACCAGTTCTGGTAATACCGGCCAAGGGTGCTTTCGCCCTAACAGTGCTTTTGCCCTACAAAGCAGCGATAATGACGCAAGGTTTTCGTAGCCGCTGTTCAAGACGGCTGAAATCTTCGTGCCAAGCTCTGGTGGGTGGAGGTCATGGTCACCGAATTCATTTGTAGCATCTTGTGTTGCATGAGACACACTATTATTACTGGCTCATAAAACACAAGCTCCTTCATTTAGGTTTTTTTTTTTAAGCTGAAAAAGCTGGCTCTCGTCTCACCTCATCTAGCAGGCGCAGGCGCCAACATAACCATCAAAACATGAGAACTTGTCACCACTAAAATTACTGGACCCTTTCAATTGTTCCAGCACGACAGTGCAGATATTCCAATAAAAGAGAGATAATGGATAAACATGAACCACAGGCTGCCAAACTACGTCTTTTCAACATTATTTTCACATTCACCTAAATTTCGATCTTCAGAAGACACACAAACGGCGGCAGTGAAAACACAAACAGCCCCATTCCACCTCTGTTTTTTTTTCTTTTGGGGACATTTATTCGACATAAAATTTAACGCACGAGTGATTCTAAACAAATTCGTGTTACTATCGGTATTCGCGCCTTATTCGTAGATCACCATTTAATTAAACAGTGTGCAAAAGTTAACAGCACTAACAGCTGTTCTTTTAAAGTGAACGTAACGCGAATAATAACTTTTTGTGACAATTTGCGGGCAGTGATGATTCTTATCCTGGGTGTGCAGATAGGATTACAACTTGCTTCAAAAGCGTAGTTCTGCTCTTCCTCACTGCTTTTCAAAGAAATATTGAAATCATTGATTTGATTGATGATGCGTTTTAACGTGCCGATGCAATACAGGCGCTGAGGAGCCCCGTGTTGGAGGGCTCCGGATCAATTTCGACCACTTGAATCTATAACGTTTGCAGAAATCTTAAACACGGGCGTTTTCGCTTTTCGTCTCGATTAGGAACTCTTACCGTAATTTCTAACCGTTCTATGTACGTATCACGAACGTGGTTTCAAATTACACCGCCTCTTCGCTGAACAAATGAGCGCATAACGTCGCGTTTTGGGCGAACCTCAGTCACCTATCGCATTAAAGAGCTTAGAAGAAAATACAAAAAGCCTCTTTTGTACTGGCCGTACGCGCTGGTCTCAGTGCCGGCAGTAAATACTGGAAACAACATCCTCAAGTTTGGAGAATTACTTGGCGAGCGTCGTCACCGAAGACAAAGCGACATATGCCCTGAAAACACAATCTGACAATGCGCCGAAGTTCACCATTTCAAAGAGCGATGTAATCTGACGAGAACTTAGTGCAACTCGAAGGCCATATTTTGTTTTGGCGGAAGGGCATAATTCACTAAACGCTGCCTATCCGAAAATTCTTATTGATACACGAAACACCTCCTCTCCCAATTTCATCTGGGCAAACAAGAGGTGGTTCTTTAATTAACCTTATTATGGTACTCGCATAACAAGCATAACAAGTTGTGGACTAAGTCACAGTCATTGCATACCCAAGTGGCTAACATTCATTATTGCCTGATTTCATTAGTGCCTGATTGCCACCTACGTACGTGCTAATACCTAGCTTAACGCACACATAGAAAGTTTAGAAAACAAAGATAGGGATGCTTCTGTAACACGGTGTTTCCAGGGGGCGCGTATCCCACTGGACGCGCCTAAGAGGACTCGTATCGTCCTAGAAGATTTCGAGCTCCCAGTCGAGCTAACAAAAATACAGGCAATGAACTTGTTGACGGAAC
Organism: Haemaphysalis longicornis; assembly: GCA_013339765.2. NCBI lineage: Eukaryota > Metazoa > Arthropoda > Arachnida > Ixodida > Ixodidae > Haemaphysalis > Haemaphysalis longicornis. The sequence goes on along the minus strand of CM023451.1, from coordinate 128,272,717 downwards.
TGATCGACTTGGAAGAGAAGGCCACAAAGGCACTAACAAAGTAATGAGAGTGCCTTTTGTTCGACTTCGCAACTAAAGCGGACCCGCCGCTGATAACTCCGAAGAGAAGCCCGATTGCCACACCTGTACGTGCTTACCGCACAGCGCTTGCTCTTGGTGGACTTTCTAAAGTTCTGTCGGCACGACTCTAAGCGAAAGTATCAAAGTGTCTGCAGGCATCCTTTTACCATAGGAAAATCATTGTTCCTGACCGTCGGTGACGTCTAAAGGAACTATTTCAAACATAGGCTAGAGATAGAGCAGTCGTGAAGGTAACATATTTTGCTTTAGCAAACGTAGACCTTTTTTTTTGCACGTCTTCACCTTCACTAGGCGAACTCATTGCTGCGCTTGACTAAGAAAGGATAAAATGTCGGTATTCGCGTAGCGTGAGGTAGTGGAACCGTCTCTTGGTGGCTCGCCGAAGACGTCAGAGTGTAAACGAGCCATGAGACGCCGCGACTTGTGGTTCTGTGGGGGCCAACGCCTGAGTATACGACTACGCAAGAAATGTACACTACCCGAGGTGTCGATGTACATGCCGGCACATACATCGAACATAAATTCGGCGAGGTGAATTTCATTACTACACATCACAGGGGAAGACAGGTCCGCAACTTAAACAAAACTTTCTCAGCTGCTTCTCCCCTGCAGACGGCGACTCAAGGACCTGCATTTCGTTTCGCATTGCGGAGTTCACGCAACGTGCGAAGATGAGGACAAACACAAGGTTCACGACAGCCCTACGTCATCGCTTTTGTGTGATAGATTGAGGACTGTTGTGGCGAAGGCAACCCGAAAATCTTGTCGTTGTGGTGCTTTCAATGCTTAATGCACGCCGACGAACTGGACGGCCTACACCCTCACTTTGGAACATATTCTGGCTATATTTAAAAGCCAGGTCGAAAAGCTATAAGTTATAAGGAGCGTCAAGGAGAAGAGTGTTGTCCATCAACTTTTCTTAAAAACCCAACTTTAGAGTTCGGATCTGTGGCTCTACTGATCAACTTGTTCGGAAGTTGATCGGTAGCAAGTTCCGAGCAGCAAGTTCGGAAATCCATAAAAGATGCAAAAGCTAGTCTCCGACGAAGAGAGAGGGGCCGCCAGCTCTGCTGTTTCTCGACCCTTGCACAACTACGGCAAGCTGCGCCATTTTTTGGTCTAATCGCATGCTTTGCCTCGTCATTCACTACATTCACATATTTGGATCACGCTAATTGGCCGTTTTCGGGTGTTTTTAGTCATCTTGGGTTTTGGGTGTTGTGTGTGCTCACCTGCAGCGATTTATTGTGGTGAATATTTTTCATCAGAAACGAGACAAGCGGGGTACCAGATTGTATACCTCACGGTGCGGCAAACAGCCGAAATGTTGCCCGGAGTCTATGTCGGTAAAACTAAAGCGTCTGTTTCACACACACACAAAACAACGTCTGCTCACTCATACCCACTTTGCTTCCTTCTGCACCTTTCGTGGTCATTTTTCGCTTCGCCTAGATTCCTGGTTGGGAGATGATGCTTTCACTGTTGCTTTAAAAGATGGCGTTCATGGAGTTATGTTTACACGAGCGACTCCGCTGGAAGGCCCCACCTCGTGGCCAACACCAAAGCCGCCAGTAACCCTCTTTCCAGTCTCCAAGCGCTCGCCACTGTTGTGTGCAAAGCTTCGATCGGGTCTGCCCGGTTGACTTTCTCGTCATTTCTGGTGCGTCGCACTCATTCGGTTTATTCCCAAGAGGCGTGGACGTAAGCTGAAGAATATGGACATTGATAATTATTGTTTTAAATTAGAGTACGATATTGCCCAATGGGAGGGGCAGCTCTCACTTCAAAAGCGCAGCTGAGCAGACTCGTTAGGTACTCGCGACTAAAATAAGATCGAGGAAAAACCCAGATCAGAGGAACAGTCTTGTTCAGCCGGGCATGGTGATTTTCATAATTTGTTGTGCTTTCGTAAGCCTTCCGTTTGCGTGGCACCTATGGGATATGAAAACCCAAAAGAGAATGTCAATGTTGTGTCATTAGCAATGTAAGTTTTCTTCCCGAGAAAAAAACGACATACCTCCACTCATCATTTTATTTTTTTTCCAACACAAAATAAATAATTATAAAAGAATTCATTCAATGTTTGACATATTTCAGGTATTTTAATTTCAAAACCCGCTCCGATGGTTTCTTGTTCCCGCAGCAAGAAGGGAAGGACATCTAATGTATGTTTGTCGGGACCAAGCTCAGGTTAGTGACCCCTGACACCGATCGACCAACGCGTCTGTGCTTTCAAAAGTGAAACTCACAGTAGCTGCACATCGGCGGCATGCCCGGGGTGGGGGTTCACAGTAAATCAATCTTAAGCAAGCATGCTGCTCCCGTGACTACTACTGCGCCTGCTACGAAGGTGCACCCTCTGATAATGTCGGAAACGCAGCATAGACAAAGCAAAGATAAGAAAAAATGTTGAGTGGCTAAACCACAGAGTAAGAGACTCCGTGAAGCTAGACCCGCGGTATCAACCTACCGAGCAAAAAATTCGCGGAGCTCATAAATCACGAAGCCTTCAGCCAACCTACAGTCGCATGGGCCTCATACAAAAAAAAATACAAAGAAAAAAAAAGGAGACCCTGGCCAGCAAGCGTGAGTCTACATGAATATGTGTATCTTTTCCGCAGAGAAAAAGGGCCACCATGCAGAAAGAGCAACAAGAAATATTATTCTGACAGCTCTGGCCGGGCATTCGTCGGCCAAACTCGTTGATGGAAACAGATGGCCTCCAAAACTGCGACACTTGCCGGGCCGCCGGACTGCGTCCAGCGCAAGATTTACGTCTTCCACGGGTGCAGTGAGGCGCTTGCAAGTTTAAAGCGGGGAACTGCGCCCGACAGTTTCTGAACCTCGTTCGTAGCGTTATGAGAAAAAGATACGGAGAAAAAAGACCGTGCGCCCGTGAGCGCGCGGCTTGTGAGGAGTGTCTTGCGTCGGCTGGGCTTGCGCGTGGACTTCTGCCACGTGAGGAGCTCGCAAACTACCAAAAAAATACCGAGCGCACGTGACCGTGCGCCTCGTGAGGAGCTGCCGGCGTCGGCCAGCTCGACCTTCGAGAACATTCTGCCCACCATTCGTGTCGTGATCTCTTGCGTGCTCTTCTACACGCCAGCTCCCGAGCATTCGCACCTGAAGTAGGGTGCACAGACATCGACCTCGCGCTACAGACGCCCAGTTCACGAAGGCAGGTGACCGCGGGTTCTAGCGCGTGCTAACGTAATTCACTTCAGGAGAGATGTGAAAGGCTGCGGAAAAAATGATCCGGGCTTGACAGTTATGAAGAATTTTCAAGTGGTAAATTCGGAAATCCATGGGAGACGCAACAGCCGGGTCTTCGACGAATGGAAGAGGGGCCGCCAGCTGTGCTGTTTCTCCAGCCTTGCACCACTACTGCAAGCTGCGACAATTTTTCGATGTTTTTATTGCGAATAATATCCGAATCGCGTCTGCCTGTTTTTGTGTGACTGTTTAAGCTGCGGTACAGGTGACGGCGTCTTTTAAGTAAACGGGAAGGGATAAGTGTGTGCTAGTTCTGGGCTAAGGATTCCATGCTTTCACCCGTTGCAGTGGAGATGACGGGACCCGGGGCAGCATCGTGGCAGCTTCAGTGTATTCCTGCTACGCCGCAAGAGTTAAATGGTGCGAAGAGAAGCCGGCAGAGGGGGGGGGGGGGGGGCAGTTTTTTCTGGTTGAGGTGAAGACTGAAAGTGGTCGCTTGTAAAATTCTGCATGTCAACAAACAACCCAGGGGGCCTTCATTATTCATATTCGGAAAATATCTGACCTTGGGCGTATCATGAGCCATAAAACCATTCTTATTGACTGTCTGCAGAGTGAATAAACAATAACTGGAGGGGAATACTAAAAACGATAGTGAATGTCTCGAAAGGGCTGACAAAAAAAAGAAGGTTGAACTTAAGCGTAAAAAAGCCATCTTCCGCTGTTGCAACACACCAGCTCACAAATATACTATTGATCTCGCAAAATTGCATGAATTCGGCTTTACAAGTCGTTAACTGTATATGAACTCTATATTTCTTCCCGCGTGATGTTTCTCCTTAGCACAGTTGAAAACCTGGCTTGGTGAGAGAAAATTTGTCCAGGGGTGGTAATATCTCAGCCGTCGAAGCGGATTTCTGTGTGCATGTTAAATGCTTATTTTGCGACCAGATTCTCAATTGGACGGTTGGTGAAACAAATGCATAGCCCTCAACGAAGGGTATGTTGAGAAGCAGAATTTTGTTCTATGAAATATGTTAACCTCCATTTTGCGCTCCCGTACTTGCAAGTGTTGCTCCATGCTTACACACATTGTTCGTTCATAAGAATCCAAAGGATCTATAGGCTTTTGTTAGTACAACAGTAACAGCCCAAAGAACAGAAAACCTTTCGTCAACAGATTTCGTTTCGGCCAAGCTTTTTTTCTTTATGCGGCGCTGCCACGTTCCAAAGAAACTTACGTATTCGAAACGGCCGCAATTGATCCGAGCCACAAAAAATCGGAAACAGGTACTCTGCGGGACGATGCCGTAAAACACGACGGGCCGTCACTTGTTTTCAAGTTGCAGCGACGTGGGAAAGAAGTGCCTGTTTGTGACAGACCTGCCTACACAGCCTTACTTGTCCCCGTGCTGTCGAGAAGTTTCCCCGACTGAACAAAGCAAAACGCTACGTCTGTAAACAACGTTGCAGAACGACTGCCTTATATACTCGCAATACTGGCAGCTTCTGTGACGTTTCAAAACAAAATAAAAAGGCCAATGGGTTGAACGCTTCCAACGTTTCGTTCACAGTCCCTTTTTTTTTTTTTTGCACAGTCCTATCTTTTGCACAAAGCGAGGATCTGGATTTGAAGATGACGCTGTGAAATTCCTGCCAAAGCCAAGAGCAAGTCCCTCTGTTTTATCCGTGTAGGCTTTCTCCAACTTAGTGTTGTTTTGCGTCGGTCGTCACTCCGCTTAAAGTGAGTTCTCTTGGCAGGAAGCGGGAACAGTTTTTTTGCTGAGACTAAGAGACGCCGAAATACAATTATAGGGACTACACAAATACATTCTCCAGTGCGCGTGCCAGAAGCAAGACGTGACAGACATCACATGAGCCCTTCTCTCCCTCGCTTCTCCCCTTTATGACCTACTGTTGTCATCCATAGCTCCTTTCCCGCCCATAAATTAAGTGTTTTTAAAAATACTTTTGAAAAATATTTTAAAAATACGGAGAATGGCAAAACGTATACCGCATGCCATTGCCACAATAGTGCAGATTTTGGGAAAGTTCCACCTGTAATAGTTACGATAGCGTAAATGGACAGAATTGGTAGAACGAAATTTTGAAAAACTAAAAAAATAAGACAAATATAAAATAATCGCGGAAAAAGGAGAACCATGTAACGGCCTGCATGTCCCCAATTATGCAGATTTCACGAAAATTCCAAATGTAATCGTTGTAATAACGTAAATGGAGATAATTGGTAGAACAAACTGCTGAAAAACAAAAAAATAAAATATATATAAAATTACGGAAATTGGCAAAATGTATGCCCCATGGCATTTTCACAATAATGCAGATTTCGCGAAGCTTTACCTGTAATCGTAATAATAGCGTAAGTGGAGATAATTGGTCGGACAGAATTTACGAAAAGAAAAAAAATTTGGATGAAGAAAACTAGCACTAAGACAGGCGGCATAAGAATCCTAAGCATTAGTAGATAATTCTCTGAATTTCTGCAGATTTTTTTCAGTTGTACTTGCACAAACCTCTTACCGCTGGAATATTTGACACGAACAAAGAAGTGAGAAGTTACTTAGGGGTTGTATTACTTCAATGTTTTCTTCCGTGCTTTGTGGGCTTTAAAAAACTGTCGTATTCACGTCTTCTCTCGGGATATATTGTGTATTATTACAACCCTTCGCCAACACGCGGAACGGTACATCTTTCCTAATGTTTTCGTACGACGTATTTGTCGCGTTGTTAAATCAGAAGACACTTCAATACCCGCAAAGTACTCTGTCAACACCGCACACTATCTGCCTTTCTTCGCTTAAAACTTTTGATAAATCCCCCCCCCCCCCCCAACCCCTGTCATCACGTCAAGAAATTCTTGTATTGCAGTTTTTTTAGTATTCGCTTTTCGTGATGCGAGAGCCTCAGTAAGTGAGCGAACATGACAGCTGGGAGCGTGGCGGGCAGCTCGTGGTAAGTTTTCGGCAAAACGTTGGTCGACGACTTCCATCAGCCTTCTCGAATATGAAGCAGCGGTAAACCCACGTGTAGCAAGAATTTGTCAACAGACGCTGCTGATTTAAATAAAAAAAGAATAACTCTAACTAAAATCGGGCACCTCTTTTAAGCTATTTTTATGAAGTGTTGGGCAGTAAAGTATCATTCTGTTTTGTATATCCAGAAAGAGATAATCACGCTTAAATAAAGTCATTCAGAAAAATGAGCTGTGGAGGAAGGGGTACTGAAGTCCATTTTGGAGCTGTTTCCCATTTTTCTCGTGCTGCACTTTGTTTCAGAGAAATAAATATCTATCTATTTATATATATTCAGCTTCGAGTCCACTGCGACTTCAGACTGAAGCAGGCCCCATTAGGTGGGCGCTAAGGGATGCAAGCGTAACAAAGATGTCCAAGTTATACGCTACCATGCCCAAAAACAAGTCTTTTTCGAGTCGTTTGAACTTGGGGAGTTGCGTTGGACGTGGCGCAGGACTTCGTCCGCCTACTAAGCGATAGCAGGCCTTACGAAAGGGACGTAAAAGCAAATTCTACCTCGGCTACCGATTGCGTAGACTTCGTTGAAATCGGGCACCAGTGTAAAACGGCCTGGTGAGGGGGAACTGACGTGGGAGCACCTTCAGCAATTTACATAATGTCCTCTGCTCCTATGCTGCTATTGTAGGTGTGTCGGCAAGAACCAAACATGTCCACTTATGCAGTCTGTGAGGAGCGTCGCGTGGGGAATATTTCTTATGCGTGTCGAAAGGCTAAATATATTAATATAAGAATATCATCATCATTATCACCACCAGCCTATCTACGTCCACTGCAGGGCAAAGGCCTCTCCCATTAATCTCCAATTACCCCAAACCTGTGCTAACTGCGACCAATTTATCTTCGCAAACTTCGGGGTCTCATCTGCCCATATAACTTTCTGCCGCCCCCTGCAACGCTTGCCTTCTTTAGGGATCCAAACGAAATATAAACGATTCCAAACAAATTCCTAAATAAACAGGACTCCGGACTTACATTCTTCCTGGAATTTAAAAGACTCGTGTTCTTATATCCCGACGCGCACAATTCTCTCATTTCGATAAGACATCATTGTGGGCATGCTGTGCTCAAATGGATGAACCTACGTAGAATTTACTTCTACGAAGTTGTTTTCCAGTTTCTACCTTGTGGTAGAGCCTGTGCACGAGCAAAAGCCACATTTTAAATCTACCATTTATGCCGCAATGAAAGAACGCAGCAGGAAGGATACGGGTGCTCACATCGCAATACTCTTGACACAAAGGGAGCGAAAAGGGGAGTTTTAGTCTCACGCAGCAAAGGTTAACCATGCCAGAAAGTTTCGAGTTCCGACATCGAATCTCTCGTAACGCTTGGCTGCTTCCCCACCGCGCCAGAGAAAGATCGCGCTTCCGTCAATACGCAAAGAAGAAGCCGCGCAATTTTCTACCGCCGACCAGACAGGGTAGGCGCACGCCTGCCCTGCGCGGCTGAGTTACCGTGGGAAGATGCGGGATCTAATGGCAAGAGGAGCACAAAACGCCAGTGGGGTCAGAAACCTCGTTAGCATATTGAGGGGAGCAAAGCGTTCATCTGATCTTTTTACGACTAACGAAGCGGGCCCATAGAAATTTTCTAATTAGTCGAGCCTGGTTTCGCAGTGGACCAAGAATCGCTAGTCCCTGTTCTAGCAGGCAACTTGCTATTCACTCGCCCTCGCAAAATGAACGTTTGCACACATCGCTTAAGAACAGTTGCTCTTTTGTAGTATTAAAGTTGTTCTCCTTCAGTCTCGGTGGGCGTCGTGCCGCTGATGTTTATTTTCTTGTGTGCGCGCACAATAAACTTCCGCGAGAAAACTTAGAACTCCCTTTGACGCTAAATCGCCATCTTGGTGCATTGAGACCCATAATAGATATGAACATACACGTAACTGCGCCCGAACGTGCGTGTGCGTGCACGTGAACGTGTGCGTGTGCGTTTGCATGCGTTAGTCTGTGCGTGTGTGCAGTGAAATGTAATGTAGGACTCAGTGCACTGATACGGCGATTTCCAAAGCGCGCGCACACACGCACACACACGCAAACTCAAGCTAGCACACACCCACCTTCGCCTACTCCCAACGCAGAACACAGACACGCACACACCGGAGCGCGCGCAGAATTTTTTATTTAAGGACACACACAGACGTGAGTTTTTATTTATTAAAGAGCGAAAGATTAAGTGGGTGTTTGTGTGTTACTCTTTTACGCCAAGATAAAGATACAGAGAGAGAGAGAGAGAGAGAGAGAGAGAGAGAATCGAGTTTTTCATGCTTTCATGAGCAGACACGGCTACCCATTTTTCTTTTGTTGCCCCGTTTAGCCGTCGGGCGTCAACGAAGCTCGAATTTACATGTAAAATCTATCCCTATAAAAAGAAGTGCCCGACTGACTGACTGACTGACTGACTGACTGACTGACTGACTGACTCATCAACACCCAGCCAAAACTGTTAGATCTAGAAACTTGAAATTTCGCGAGATTATTTTCACTAAGGTGGGTTTTTCAGAAATTATACTCCTTACCAAGGGAAGGGTGAAATTGTGGTTTTGGGAATTCGTGATTTTTTGGTTACCCATTCACATATTGAAGCACTTTTTGCTGATATATGTAGCCCTTAAGAATATCTGAAAAGTAGTTTTTGGATTTCGCCCTAACCTACACTAGCGAGGTGATTCCGCATTCCGGAAATAAAATGGTGCTCCTAATGATTCCCAAATAAATCTTTCACCGATTCAATTATGCAACTGATTTTTGCTAGCATATGTTACCCATACAAATGCACAGAACAGTTTTTAGGGATTTCGCCCTGCGACGCCGCTAAAAGGGCCAAATTGTTTTTTTACAAATGACACGGCTGATGAGCCAAAAAGGCCTAGCACATTATGTACACGTCCAGCCAAACTGCTCTTTCAAACAGCTAGAAATTTCAAGGCCACATTCTGATTACGGTGTTGGAGGTCAATATTTCTGGAAATTTTAAAACTTCTACCATGGAGTGAGGGAAAAGCAGTAAAATAGTTTTTTCAGATAATAATTTTTTCTCCGCCCGCCATTTGAGATATCGAACTGGTTTTTGTTGAGATAGGCAACTTATTCACGTATCTAAACACTGTTTCTGCAACATTTTTCAATGACACCCTCTCAATAGAGGCAAGCAGGATTTCGGGAAAACACTGTGTTTTTACCCATTCGTAAATAACCACACAGCCAGTTGGTATCTCCCATTCGATTTTTCTTGAAAATGCTGCCCATTTATTTGCCCGAAAACTACTTTCAGGATTTTGTCCTAACATGCGGATTTCCCTAACATGTCCTAACATGCGAGATTTTTTAATCTGCATCCTTTTGGACGTAAAATTCAGTTGCATTTTCCCGCGTTCGCATAGCGGTCGCCATCTGTTGACACCTTCGGCAACAACGCGTCTCCGGCAGGAGCCGGTGTTAGATATCATAAATGTAAAAGAGAAGATGTACCAGTAAAAAGCGCAAAGGTTAGCCCTCGGCATCTGTTGGGACTTCCTGAAACCTCGCACCTCCCGTAGGGAGCCCATGTTACTTATGATAAAACTGTACGGATGAGCATCGTTCATATCTTCTGAGATAGCAATTCCTACGAGGAAGAATACCCCTCACCCAGCCGCCCTCCATCATGTGTTCAATCTCCTGCCGAATTCAAGTTCTGTTTACAATTTGACACTCTTCTTCATTTCATATTAAGAGTGCAAGCAAACCAAGCTCCTCCTCCTTCCATCCACTTTTCCCAACCTTGAGTTGTAGGAGAACCTGATGACTAACAGCGATCTGGATGTCCAGACAATACTTCCTCAGAGCGAAGGCTGTCCACTTATCACATGGCTTTCTGAAATTGGGAACCACTCCCACTTCTCCGGCTCAATAAAACTTGTTTCACTCACTGACTCACTCGCTTGAGCGCGCCATCTTGGTGCATTTTGTTTAGCGAGAGTTGGAGTAAAACACGAGTGCCAGTCGTTTCACATTACCACGACGCGCCTGCAGTTGGAGCCCATGTACTGACAGCAAGCAGGCGCTCCCGAGTGTGCACCACTTCCCAATGAAGTAGCCTAATATGGCGACTAACAAATAAACAAACTTGTGTTATACCCATTGCTGTCCCTAATATAATGGCCCACCCGGGAACCACCGGGTACTACCGCTAGTAGTTGATATATAGGTTCCAAAAAAAACCCGAAAAAAGCAGAGAAAAGAAGCTACACGATGCAGGCGGCTCCTTGAACTGCAGCGTACTGCAGAGGCCGTCTCAAGAAGAAATCCCAACAGTGTCTTGTATAAAGGACCATGCGCAAACCGGAGAATATCTGAAAGGCGGCCTGGGCGATGTCCTGAAGCTACCATACGCCGGGCTTCGGCCCTGTTGGAAGGGGTCCGATGGTGGGGTCCAACGCCGCTTCCGAAACAGGAACAGGCCAGTACGGGCAGATCGAGTAAAGGGACTTTCGAAGCAGAAATCCAGCTGGCTCTAACAGAAGGCGTTAGCGGAATGCCCAGCCGAATTCGGAGCACGACCTGCGGGTTAAGCCGCCAGGAAGTCCAGACTCACGCAGACCGAGAAGGCTCGCGTGGAGCGCCGAAGAGACAATTTCTCAGGGAGAAAGTTGTCCTGATTGACAGCCGCAGAAGACGGAGCCGGTGTATCACTCGCTGCTTATGAGCAGGCGACATACATACATTGTTAACTGCAGTTTAGCCTAAACAGTTTCATTGAAGGAACGCGGAATGCGAAATATACCGAGCCCTCTTCGTACCCCTAACTCTTGAAAGCCGAATAGAAAAACTTAGAGGTAGAAAAATAAAATTGACATGATGTAAAAACGATAAACAAAACCAGTTCTAGACAGGCCCTATGTACATTGCCAGAAGGCGCTCGTGCTGACGAATAACTGTCCGCCCTCGTTATGACGGATTCGGCAAAAGGCCACAAACGAAAAAACAGGAAAAAAGGGTTCAGCAAACTTCAGTATAGGGAAATGCGAAAGAACCAGCAATTTTATGGACTGAAAATGTATCCTTGCTTAGCGCGGCTGTAACCTCTTTCGGAGTAACACTATAACTCCATGTTCCCCACGGTGTTACACACATACAGCCTGCATTTACTTTCAGATCAAAACTTCCTAGTAAACAGTTCCAATAAAAATAGGCTCTTCATGCGTTCCGTATGCGCTGCTCCTTTTATTTTACTTTTCTGCTTATGAATTACGCACTCCGCTCACGGCTGAAACAGCTGACAACAGGAATGGGGCGGAAATTTTACACTTATACGCCACGCCAAATGATCGCGCGAAAAGGGTGACCCTGCCAGAATCACCAGGCAGACGCACTGACGACATGCTTTGGTGCGTATACGAGTCAAAAATGTGTGCGCGAATGACTAAAGAATCGCCTGAAAATTGGGTGAAGTCAGCGCGTACTTGTGTTCCTAACCGACGAAGGTTTACATATTGCGTAATTCCCCGCTCGTTCACGCCGATGTCGAGCTTGGGCATGTAGTGGTAACGCAATGCACGCGCGTACAGAAACAGAAGTAGTATTCCATTCCGTTATTCTGATCGGTTCTTGACATTTATAACCGTAACAAAAAAGCAGCCAAAAGTCCGGAGGATACAGCACAGAGACTTTTCTTTTAGCGTGCGCCGTGCATTCTTCCTCCCTCTTCTTCTGCGCCCCTTCCCCCACTTTCTTGGAAAGTTCTACTCGACCGTGCGTTTTTCATTCGACAAGTGCATCTTAACAGGTCCCTAAAGAGTACTGCGAGTTTCGGAGCTGCACTAGCCCCCTAGTTCTACCCTTCGTATGCTTGCACATAACAGTTATTCCCCCTTCGATCTCCCCCTAATGGCCTAGATGCCCTTTTTTTCTCTATAAAGGCTGTTCGCGTTCATTTTTTTACGTGCTGAGTACGGCCAATTCGATATGCCGCGGATTTCGTGGCCGGCCGCATCCCCACATCCACCCTCTTTCGCCGGTCCTCTCCAACCTACCTTGTGTCTTTTTGAAGTGGATGGAAGAAAACTGTTTACGCCATATGAAGACATAAAAACTTTGCAAAATACACACATCACTATTTCTTCCTATGAAAGTACAATTGAGGAGCATTTTCTCGAAATGAGCAAAAGCCACAAACCGGAACTATTAGACAGGTAAAACTGTAGGACAAGATAAATTCGGCAAATTTTTCCTCAAAACGAGGTTGTTAAAGCGATGGTAAATTGGTAAAGCGACGGCTGGAGAGCGTGTATACAGATCAAATTTAGTATCGAAAATGAGCCACATCCTGCAGTTTCACTGATGGAAATGAGCCAAATCCATTTCCCCAGTGTGGGTTTGTTTGTCGCGGGACTGTACGAACTGTTTTGTGGCTCTTTTCGTATATGGCTCATTATGGACTCGGGCTGCAATTAAAAGACCAGTGAAGCACCTGCCCGGAGATGTCGGTGACAAAGTAAAGAGAAGAGAATGTGAAGGAAATGAAACTGGAGATGAAAGCGATGATTTCATCCTGTCTCCCCCACCCCTAATAAATAAATATGATTATTTTTGTTTTTTTTTTACTCCTATATTTACAATTTTATTACGTAACTATATAGCTGCTTCATTAAGGCGAAGTAGAAGTTATGAGAAGTCTTGTGAAGCGTCTTAGAAATTCATGGCAAGACAATGAAGAGCTTGCTAACTCCGTGAGTGTCTTCAGGCGTGCTCAGGAAAATATACTATGCGGAATAATCCGAAGAAGCTGGTACTGCTTACCGGGACTCACCTGCTGTTCATGTATAGTTGTAGTGCTCTTGAAACCCTGTTGCCAGTTGTTTCAATGGCCAGTCCCCCTACGGGAACTTTCCATCGGCCGAAGTGTTTGCCTTGCCGTCGAAGTCGTGTGACAACACGGTCTGCCAACTCGGAAGGCGGCGTCACCGTCGTGTCGTCGTCGTGTCGGCCTAGAGTGAGCGAGTTTTAACATGAAGCGTGGTAATAGAGCATGAAAGATATACACAAACACAATAGCGGGTAAGCGGGCTGCACTAAGCACTAATTAACAAAAGGCGCCGCCGCAACCCGGCGACGGTGAGCAGACGAACGCATCTTTCGCCGGAAGTGCGACAAAAAGCCATCCAACGGCAGGATTTCTGCTTATTGACGCACATCGAAGAATCGGTATTTTTGAAAGTTTGAACGTACGTTTGAATGGCGCTGTCCAAAAGCCCGCAGGAAAGGTAGGAAACGGGCTACAAACGTTGCAGTGAAAGTGTGGGCTTTCCGCTGCACGTAAAAGGTTATACTTGGCACAGATGACGCTGACCCCCAAACGTATACCGATATATTTGTTCACTTAGTGGAGTCAAAGCGTCTTTCAGGACCCTCTTAACAGGGTCCTGCACCCCGCTTAGTCGCACATTACGGGGGAAGGTGCACATTCGCTTATTTGCACTGTTGTCCAAGCGAGAACCAAGTGTGACCGTAGGTTAAATTGAGGTTGCACGCTTTTCAGGACGTCTTCTCTGGGTTGCTTAAACCCGAAAGTTTTGCTCTGTCTGTCTGTCTGTTTCTCGATTCAGCCACCCGGCCGAAGTAAAAACAATTCTCGAACAAAGAGTTAATACAGGCAAAACTTTTCCATGCGGCAAAATCTGGCGCCACACTTCTTACTCAAACCCGTTAGCCATAGTTGAGGCAAAACAATACCGATTCGAACAGTAACCAAAGGTTCCAATAGACGGCGCCCAAGCAATGAGAATGCGTCATAATTTAGTTGAATTTAGCAAATCTTAATCGCGTATATCGTGAAAGGAGGGACGGGAGGAGAAGAGCGTGGGAGGTCTGAGGGGAAGAGAAAAGAGGCGCCTGCGTGTCAGGCGCGGAAGAAGTCTCGCCTTTTGACATTTGCAGCGAAGTGAGCGGACACGCGGTAGATTTATTTATCTCTGTTGGCTTTTATAACTTCTACCAATGCTCCCACTTGCTTTAGTTCCGGCAGCTTCCTATTGCTTCAGTGATTTTTCCATTTTATTTTCTACCATTCTCTCAAGCTTAAGCATAAAAGACCTCGAGAGAGGTGCGAAGAGTATTCCTGGATGGTGTAGATATTTTCCATTCGTTATTCCACGCCTTTTCCATAAAAAACTAAATATTGCCTGGTTACGCTAAACTAACCAAATGGCCTGAAACGTCACGAACCTGCCTGAAGATGTATGTTTAAATAGCAAAGGTGCAAGTTAACAAGCATTCAATTTTGCTTTTATGTCCTCTTGCAGGATTGATTATATAAAAATTATGTCTCGCGGGTGGAAACCCACTAACGATCAATAAGCAGGCGTGCGAAAATTGCGCCCACCTCCCCGCGAGGGGAACCCTGTGGAGATGCGACGCATCGTGGGGTTCACTTGGTGTTTCCGTTGGATTGATTCTCAAATCGCGTGAAACGTGTCGGGAACGCGTATGATTATTATGTTTTATGATTAGTATTATGTTTTATTGGCCAATCTTGGTCAATCTCTCTAAGTGGTATGCTTGGGGCTTCGCTGTCGCAACGACCTTTACTCCATCATTGTTGCTGTAAGTGGGAGCTTCTTTTCTTTTATTGCAAGTGTTAATCATTGCCCCATCGCGTTGAATCAGTAGCATCTTGACGTAGTTTGAATGAGTAAAGGATATAAGGCGCGTTCGTAGCATTTGATTCTGTTTCGGTTTCGTGGCGCAGTGGGAAGAGCACCATGTACTTCGCGTTCCGCTCGCGGGGTCGTGGGATCGAAACCGGGTGCCGCTAACTATTATTTTTTTTATAGTGTAGGGGGAGGTGCGGACAACGCCGTATGGAGGGACAAGGCGAGTGAATGAGATGCAGTCGCATCTAAAAATATCTAGGCACATCGTACAGCAGTCTCGCAAGTTCCGGGTGGTATGTAATTGATTGTATACAGTTTAACGCGCCGATGCAACGCAGGCCATGAGGCCCGCCGTAGTAGACTGCTCCGAATTAATTTTGACCTCCTGGGAATCTTTAACGTGCCCCGGAATCTCTTACACATGGGCGCTTTGCTCCGGGTGGTATGTAAAAACCACGTATAGACGGGACCGAGAGCAAATGCAAATTTCCAGAACCCACTTTGCATACCGGTTCTTTTGACACGCTAATAAAAAATTGGGTTGGACCATCCTGGGAATGTTTCCTTTTATGAACAATAAGCATGGCCAACAGCAAAAACTAAAACAATTGTTCACCCAATCTTCCTTTCTCTCTTTGGCTTTTGTGTTTTGTCTTGCATGGCCCGGCAGTTTTATTATTTTTTAAGGCAGTGTGTTGAAAGCTTCCTTAGAAGTTTACTTTTGCACCGAATATCGAGCAGAGACAAGCACCATTTTTAGCAGATTCGAAATTTGATTAAGTAGAGTGCATTGCAGGAAAA
Organism: Haemaphysalis longicornis; assembly: GCA_013339765.2. Lineage (NCBI taxonomy): Eukaryota > Metazoa > Arthropoda > Arachnida > Ixodida > Ixodidae > Haemaphysalis > Haemaphysalis longicornis. Next base: position 128,256,931 of record CM023451.1, on the reverse strand, counting down.
AAAAGACAGCATACCATACCCATCCTTGCAGGAGCGGAAATCAGATAACCGTCTTTACGTTGTCCCTAGAGTCCTTCCAACTAAGCACTGAAGCACTGGCTGATATGCTCTTAAGCGAGCTATAAATATAGTCCCTGGTCATGAATAAATTCAAACCTCGCTGTATGATTTCCAAATTCCGTGCTAGATGTCAATGAACTACTTTGCATGCGACGTCGCCATTTTCCTCTCTCTCTCTCTCTCTTCCTCTCCGCATTTATCGGTGGTTGCTTGTGTGCGTGTACGTGTGCGCGTGTTTGTGTGTGAGCATGCGCGTGCCTGTGTGTGCAAGTCTGTGCGTGCACGCATGTGTGTTTAAGTTTATATACACAGACATGCGCGCTTGTGTGCAAAACCACCAAACAAAAAGATAGAGACAAGGCGACAAAGTTCAAGAGATTGAACATTACTTTCTTTCTCGTTAACTTAGGCACCAGTGATAACCAGCTATAGAAAGTCAACCGTAGGGTATTGAAATTAATCTAGGATCGACTGGCACCTCCTGTAGGGCAAAGGTTTGCTATTTTTTAGAAGAGATCTTTCAAGCCCACCGTTCAGTCACCGTGATTAGGCGCTGATTAGATAGGCGAACCACGGTGTCCTTTATTCAGAAGCCTAAACTTTTCTCGTCCAAATAAAGGTACTCTTATGCCACATTGACTTCTTTGTGTACCTTGCGCCGCAACAGGGACTTTTGTTCATAATAAATCAGGGCTGTACCATGGTGAATATTGCAACTTAAGATGATGAGCAGGAATACGAAGATAAAAGAATCGTGGCACTAATAGAACAGAGCGCCAAAAACAAGAAAAAATTCACCTAGTAAACCATGTAGACAAAAGCAGGAGGCGAGCCGTCATGCACGGGTCATCTCGCTTTGTCCGGCCTGATGCGGGCAGAGAGTCGAATTTTGCGTATAAGCGGGTATCTGCCAAGCCCACCAATAAAGTTCAGTCTAAGGGGAAGCAGAAGAGAGCGTACACGGAAGAGCGCGGCCAGAGATGTGGAAGCCCGGCAAAACCCAGGAAGGAGGTGTGACGGGGAGACCCATGGCCAGCATTCGTCCCTTCCGGGTAACGAGCTGGCTAACGAGGTAACCCGAGATTTCTGCTGCCGGGATGCCTCGGATGCTGCCTCTCCACCTCGGGCGGGAGGGAGGGATCGCCTGGTTAGGTATCGGGACATCACGCAGCACTACCGCCTTAGTCGGACGCACTTCCCCGGCCCCGCTCCCACCTTAAAGCGCAGGCAGTCTGTTCAGTGGCGTCGACTGCAAACTAACACCTTCCCGCATCCCGCATTGTGCCACCTCCACTTCTCCACGCGACACTGCCACACGTGCACATGGTGCGGCGCGCCTTTCGCTTCCCTCCACCACATAGTGGGCGCGTGCCCCTCCAAACCCCCTCTCCATGCTACTCTGTCCCTGCCCCTTACCACTGTAGAGCAATGGGGGGCTACGCTACTCAGCTCCGACCCGCAAGTGCAAGAGTGTGGAATTCAGCTGGCCGAACTCGCCGCTTGGCCCACGGGCTCCTGGCCGTCGACTAGGGGAGTGTAGTGCGCCGGTGCTCCCAGCCGGGGCCTCTTTCTATAGAGCTTTGAATGAATAAAGTTTCTACCACCACCACCACCACCCAGGAAGGAGAAGGCGGGAGGGAAAACCTGTGCGAAAGAAATAGCCGGAATGACCGGAAGAGAAGGCGACAGAGGGCTCCGGGGCTTCAGTGCATGGGTCAAGGGAAAGGACAAGAAAATATTTAGCGAGGTGGGATGGAACAGCGAGGGTGGAGATTTGGAGAAGCCCGTGTAATACCGCATGCCGCCCGAAAGCAGGGTCAATGTGATGTCGCTGATTGGTCCTCAGTAGAGTGGAAAAACAAAGCCAGAGGGAGAGAAAAAGAGACACAGACACGCACTAACACTGAAACTGAGAAAAAAAATTGTTCTCACGAATTTAACCACAAATGATTATTACTCGCAGCGCTAAAACCGAGGGAACACTCAGCGGTGTTTAAAGGGACACTGGCAGCCACCACTAGTCCTCGGGCCAGCTTTTCGAACGAAAGGGAATATCTCTGCTTCACACCAATAACAAGTCTGAAAAAAACGTCGTATACTTTTTATTATTCGTATTTTCACCGATGAGGTGATGAATTTCGATTTTCAGAAGCATTCGAGTGAGTTTATTGCCACGGACTGGTGGTAGGGCTGCAAACAACGACTGCGGGCTTTTCGGGTCCGAGCAACATCGTCGTCTTCGTCCTTCAGTCAGTCGATGACGAACCCAGGTGATCGTTTGATGATGATGAATACAGTTGAAATCCGATGCAGTTGATAGCGACGGCTGGCGTGGCAGTTACTGGCGGAGGCGTTCATGGTATGCTGCGGTTGATAGTTGAGGCCCTATAATTCCCCGACGCCTTCATCATGTTTCTGGATGTTCAAACGAGCACGTAGCGATAGACCAAATTTAGTGACTGAGATCTTCGGAAACAAGCATATCGTGGTTGCCACCGATGACTTTACTTTGTACGCGGAAACGCCTAACAAATATTACCGTTAACATACTATCGGTAGCGTTATCCTTGAACATGGATGAACGATCTAACCTGCCTACTCCAGGGAATTCTTATTTTCGTCATAAATAGACAAAATGTGATAGAACACCACGGCTAACATGTGAAATGACGGATAACCAATGAGTTTACACTCTCAGGAGTCAAGATGCATAAAATTCAAATGAATGGCAGAAAATCAAGAAGTGATTGGCAGATATCTGCGTTGACGAACTACAAAAAACAAAAACAGGTAAGTATCAAAACGCTGTGCGATACGCAATGCAAAGACAAGCTATTTTTAGACTGTTAATCTAAGTCGTTGTTTCTGAGTGGTTATTCTAAATTTTCGGTTCATGTGGCTTCCGTGCTGTTTACACCTCCCTTCTTTCCTAATCGCCGAAGTTTCAGCTCTCATTGAACTTTTTGGACAACCCCAAAATGACAAAGGATCCTGGTCTATAATCAGCTGTTCGAAGCATTCACACGTATTGCGAACACCTTGGGTGGAACTGTGCAGGATTGTTGTTTATACACCTCACCCGTAAACAGCTGACATTTTTTTTAGCTATTTCTAGTTTCGCCTACCATGTTCAATTTACCGTAGTTTTATATTGTGTGTGGCATACACAAAGGCTATAAAAATGGTATAACAGTGCATCTTCTATACAAAAAAGCTAACTGAACTTAGGTTAACTAATATTGCGACTGGCCATCGCAGCGCAGTCACCACTGTTGCGACGTTGCCTTGCTCCGCTATCGAGGCGTCGCAGAGCAGGGCGATGAAGTTCTCGAGCCGACGAAGAGTTGGAGGAACATTTATATACAGTATGTACAAGGGTAAAAAAAGCGTTACATGCATGGCTCGCACGAAGTCGACAGCACTCCTCGACACGGTGCCTCCGAAAAGTGCCGCACTCGCTATGCTTCCGGGCTGGTTTTATACCCCCGGGGTCCATTGCAGCCGCGAAAAGTTTGAATAGCTCCAATCAGGACTTTCACTGGCCTAAGTTTGAATCCGACGAATGGAGGCGGAGTGATTGCGTCAGCCAAAGCCGTCACGACGGGAAAGGGAAGGCGGCGGAGCCGCGCCGTCTCCAGGCGTGTTGCTGCGTGTCTACCGCGGGCCGTTCGTCCGAGGCATGATTCGGCCCAGCCGTCGAGAAGAGGAAAGGAGAGGCGACTCCGCTACGACTTCAAGTTGAGGCACGCCTGTCGCGGGCGGTTTGAGGTAGACCCTCTGGCCAACACAAAGCTTTTAGTGCTGAATACCGAAATGCATTCCAAATTTACCCAATAACAACACGCACAAGTACTTTCAAGCAGCAATAACAGAAATCAACTCGCTGCACAGAAAGTTATCTGCATTAGTTTCAAGTTTATTGCCGCAATTTATACCTATTTACGGCTGGGTTGTAGTACAGAGGAAGGTCCCAAGGCCGAAGGCGTACGCGGGACCTCCTTTGAAAATACCCAAAATAAAGAATACGAGCGACATTGAAAAAGGAAACACGTACATAACTGTACTACTAAACATAACTATATACAGATTATCATAAACTACACAACACCATAGATACAACAACAATATGCGACAGATTTAAAGGTCGACCGAAATGTGAACAGCAACATACAAGCATAAAAACTACGCAACATTTTACACTAAAAGAAAAGATTAGATTTCAAGCAGAGAGTTCTTCAGTGAAGTTTTTAACTTATAGAAAGATTTTGTTTTTTATTGCTAGGCAAGGAATTCCAAAATCATATAGCAGAAAATTGTGTTGTGCGTTTGCCGTAATAGGTTCAAATGTTAAGGAACAAAAAATTGTTTTGGCTCAAAAAACGCGTGTCAGTCGTATTAGGATTTAAGTGAAAAAGGAAAGATGTCTAGTACGAGTTTACGGTAAAAGATTTTTAATTCAGAATACCAAGGCTGTAGCAATAAATATAGTTTGGAGGCAAAATTCGAAGTTTCTGAAATAACGGATACGATGGTGACTGACGGGGAGCAGAGTTGATAACGCGAACGGCTTGTTTCTTTTATGTAATGAGTGGTAACAGGTTCGTGGTGTACAAGCTATCTCACAATGCTATACAGGAAGTGAAATGACAGTGAACGAACGCGACATATATGCTACGAATTGTTTGGACATTAAACTACTGGAGTGCGCGAATCAACGCTCGGAGACAGAAGGATGCCTTTTTAACAATGTAAATCACATCCTCATTAAACTTCAATTATAGTTGGCGACAATGCTTAAACGTTCGCACTGCTGCAAATGGTCAGTTTTTTAGAAGATAACTGAAGACTTTGAAAAGCGGGAAAAGATTTATGAGGGGCGCAAACAGTTGGTATTTTCCTAAAGATATCTTCATTTTCTGAAAATAGGAAAACTGGAACTGGAACTGGAAATAGGAAATCTGAAAAAAAAAACGCGTAGAATTGGGTGAGCAGATAATAAACAAACGACGACTTTAATTACAATAATATAGCTCGTAAACATAGTGGAATGTTCTTTCGCGGGATGGGTGGGGAGTCCAGCCTGAATTTCAAGACTCATTCTTTTCAAGAAACATAAGCCTCTACCAATTCATCTACATATAAAAATGCATTTAGAAAGTTTATACAGGTGAGTACATATACAGACAAGAATCGGAAGAGCGCGGCACAAGACGGACGAATGTCGGAGTATAAAATCTATCGAATTCCATGAATTGCTCCAGCGATCGGTGAAGAACGCTTTTCCCGGATCTCCTTTCCACCAGTCAGCACGCTTCACGCATTTTCCCTGCATTCTTTCAGAACTTGCAGAGCACGTTTTTTTTAATAAAAATAAACAGGAAATGCGCTCTCGGGTTTTTGTAGATGTGCCTATCTACCGACATATCCCGGAGAAGTCTCGCTTGGCACCGACACATACCCGCATAAGCAAGAGGCTCTTGAATGCCTCCCCTCGGGAGCATGGAGTGAAACGAACCGCTAGCGGGACCACCTCATGGAAAGCGATACTGGTGGCTAAAAGACGTTGCTGGCGGCACGCACAATCATAAAAAAGACGGCAGCGATCCCCGACAAACAGACGCGTAAGCTGAGGAAATTGAATACGACTGAAGAACTCCTTTGAATCAATAGTGTAGGTCCCATATGACTTTGGACGAGGCGTTTTCCGTGCTAACAGACGATGAACGTGCGCATAGTGTCAAACGTTTAATGCTAAAAAAAGTCAACGAAAGGAACGACGGGAAATAGAGTTACACCTCAGAATTTTTCAGTGGAATTTACGATACCTAGAAACCGGAAAAATAAAAATATTAGGTTTAGCACGTCGCAGCAATAGCTTGACTAGGAGCGGGGAAATGGTGGCGCATAGCGAATAAATTTTAGTTATTTACCGTGCCTCTGATAAAGACTAAAAAGGCGTTTCTCTGTATTTCGCTCCGACCAGAGAAGCTCCCATCTTTCAGTTCACTTTCTGATCAGTGAAGTCGAATCGTAAAATTCGAAAAAGTTCAGAAACAGCTCGTAAGACTTTGTTTGTTTGCTTGCTTTTGTTCAAGACTGCCTCTTTACTTAGGCTCCGCTTCATAACTTCCCCTCTGAATGAGCAACAAGGCAAGAGCTGCTCTTTTCAGGAAGCGGCCCTACAGGTTTTACCTAGATGAAGCGCGGGCAGATCTCGCAAGCCGACCACGTTCATTGCCGCACCACTGCCCGCTTCACAGAAGAACTCGTCGCTTGAATCTTTTATGGGTTGTGTTTGGGTGCAGGAACCCTCGTCGTGGGACGAATTCAGCAAACCCCGCATCCATTGTTTTATTCCGTTGTGCTGAGCCGACATTTCTTTTGTTCCAGAACGACTACGGCTGGGTGATGTCCAAGTCACGTTGATTTTTTTTTTTGTGGTCTGTGCCACGAACTGCTTTCCAAAGTGTTACAGTACGTTCAGCATGGCTTGGGAGTGGGCTAGTTGGTGTTTTAACATCTTGAAGTGCAGAGGTGCGTTGCCTGACACGAAACGTAGAACAGGGTGAACAACACAAAAACAGACAAGGTGAGGCGCACCCTGTTCTACGTTTCGTGTCAGGCAGCGCACCTCTGCACTTTAAGATGTTACAGTAGTATACGCTGACGGCTGCCACAAGAAAAAAAAATTCCCGCGCCTTCCCGCGAGGGGAACACGTTAAATGCAGAGCATTGGGGGTCGTTAACGCCGCGTAAAGTCGCGTTAGGGTGGGTAGTTGGGTCGTAGTTGCGTTGGTGTTGGTTTGGGGAACAGAGAGGAGAGTAAAGCCGCGTTAGGGTGGAGCGAGCATCAACCACGGAAGGAAGGAGCAACGCAGTGACTGAAGCCCGAGCCACCGCTAGCCGCTTTATATTTGCAGCGCGCGCAGTAGAGGGAGAGCAGTACGGGGGGGATAGCGCGCATGCGCAAGCAGCACGCGCCCTTCCACGCCCCACCGCGCTGCTATCACGCACCTGTTACGCCGAGACCGCGACGGAGCGAACGGGCTGACTACGACGCATGCCGCGCGCCGGCTGCTGTTGAGAGAGAGGAGGGAAGGGAGGAGAGGCGCACCTGCTGCGGACGCGGAGCTGTGGACGCCGTCCGACGCAGGAAGAGGCGAGGCTAAGAAATGCTCTGCATTTAAAAAATGTTTATGGCAGCGAAATTAGTTGCCGTATGAAGAGTGAAGTAGTAAGGGTAGCAGATAACTCGTGTGGTCATCCACGTTGAGGTATCTGCTGTTCGCGCTTAGTTACATTACAGCGTTAGCGGCCGAAACCTACCACAGTGCACATCGGAGTACATCGCCCACTTCCCTACTCAACGGTAGGTATTGAACACGTACTGTGCGTGTGTCCCCGTTCTGACACTCCACGGCAAACCATGAAGACAACTTCGGGACCGCGTGCATGGTGCAGTGTATGGCACAGCTGAAGCTTCGGGACGTCATAGTTACATTGCACTAACTGCCATGGTGACACGGAATACAAGGAACTTAGTGTCATTTCTCCGTGACTCCGGCCTGACCGAAACTCTGTGAACGTTTGCATTAACTCTACTATACCATGCGTGCGCTGTGTGCGTATTCCTGTGACCGTCCGTTTGTGCGTGTTTGTCTGCCTTTGTTAGTGTTTGTATGAGTCTGTGTCTTCGCTTCCTCCACGCAATTTCGCCCCTCACATGTTCATATGGAGTAGCAAGCCAGGGTCGCTGCCAGGCTGACTTCTCCACATCATTGAACGCCTCCCTCCTCCTCCCTGCCAATAAAATGATGGTTCCGTCTTTCAACCTAAATGTTTTTTTCAGATTGACAGCTGTTTATAACTAGTGGGTTACCGGCAAGCCAATAGTGTATGTCGGTCACAGGCCGAAATGTGGGTAACCAGTGGCCTACAAATAGCGATTGGTTTAGCTACCCCGTAGCGAGCAGACGCGGCAGTAATACTCCTGATTGACTCGACAGACAGACAGACAGACAGACAGACAGACAGACAGACAGACAGACAGACAGACAGACAGACAGACAGACAGACAGACAGACCGACCGACCAGGACCGACCGACCGACCCGACCGACCGACCCACCGACGACCACCGACGACCGACCGACTGACTGACTGTAGGGTTTAACGCGCCGACGCAACGCATCCGATGAGGCGCGCCGTAGGGAAGGGCTCCGGATTAATTTTGACCACCTGGGAATCGTTAACATGCGCCGAAATCGCGAGCACTGGGGCGTTGTTGCTTTTCGCCTCCATCAGAAAAGCGACCGCTGTGGCCTGGAATCGAACCCGCGACCTCGTGCTCGCTTGGCATAGGAGTCCTCCCACCTGGCGGTCAAGCCATCAACTTTGCCTGCTCTAATTTACGTCGTTTATTTGTCATCATTGCCAAGCGCCTAAGAACCACCAACTCAGTAATAAGTTGTCAATATTTTAATGACTCTAGTTACTGTTGATAACCTTAGCCATTCATTACAATTTCACGGCGGAAGGCTTTTTTTATGTAAAAACTAGTATGCGGTGCATGGAGACACCTTTTCCTGTAGTCTTATGCAACGGGAGTTGTTGCGTACACAAAAGGAATACAAATGGAGGCGCAACACCTGCAACCTCTGTATATAGCCACACCACCCAAGACAAACTTGTAGTGAGGATTGTCTTGAATAAATTGAAATTGCATTGAAATTGAATTGAACTTGTCTGAAGCGTATTCTCGACCAGTCTTTTTTTTATAATACATAGTGCGATCGGAATATGTTAGGCCATCCCCATAAATTTGTCATATATGTGTGACGGGCGACATTGAAAAGGCAGTATTGTTAGGCGGCATTTCAGAAGTCGCATGATTTTTACACCACCAATGATAACCGAGCTGAAATTTTCCTTGAAGTAGCCTACAGGAATGCTTCTAGTTGATTATACGCTATGTAGAAAACCTGTATCTTTGGGCAACAACTTCTGACTACGGCAGATAAAAGTTTCAAATCCTAACTTATGTCGCTAGCTTTTCTGGTGATATGTTAGTTTACTTTCTCATCTCAGCCCATAAAGTCGCGTCTTTAATATAAACCCGAGGACCGCAGTTTCTGGCGTTTTTAATGGTTTCACCTGCGCGACTCTTTACATCCACGAAGAGTCGAGTGGAGGTTTATATGCCTCAGTTTGGGCTATAACAGCACGTTGAATTTATTACACATGCATGTGTGCATGCATAACAAGAAGAGATGCTATATTTTCCAATTTGCTCCACACGCTGCCGTAAAAAAAGAAAAATGAACTGCACCCGTAGTAGGCTCTGCACAAGCGTGGAACCCGACGGTAGAGCCGACTTCGCACAATCTTAAGCCACCCAGCATTTCAAAAATGAAAAGAAATATATTTCCCCCCTTTCCCCTTTCACATTTCCCCTTTACTCCCTCATGGCTTTTTATCAGTATTTTAATATTTCAGCAGGTCTGTTTGCTTAAAAAGCGCACTTCTTGGCTATCTTCATTCCCCTTGCAGTGCAGGTTCGCGGGATTTGCGTGCTTCCATTTTCAGCGAGATCAATTATGCGCCAGGAATTTTCATATTCTCGCCTGTTCTATACGCGAGAAGCATCGTGAAATGAAGCAGTCCCGGAGAAACCAGTCAGTGGTAGGTATAGCTCTGAGTCTGGATAAGTGCTTTTCGGGGTTCTATTTCCATCGCAGCCGAATGTTACGTAATGATAGCGTAACAGAGCATCGGCATGCATCCGAAAACGTGGAGAATTGAGGTAGCGCTGGCAGCGACGCGCGCTCGCATACTTCGGGCTGGAGCCGTGTAAAAATTTGGCGCGGTATTAGGAGTACGCAGCAGATGCCGCATTGTCAGGAGATCGAAATGTAAGCATATATGTATCAGGACAAGAAAAAATGAAGGAAGCTCACACTAAGGCGTAAGACTTAAAGGTAGCGCAGCTGGCTCCCATTGCCGACGGGCGTTCCCGCTGCTGACGAATGGTAACGGCTCGACGTTGCCTGGACCGCTCACGCTCCGCGGCCCGTTTGCGTATAGTATTCGTTGTTCTAACCTCACCGACGTCTCTTGACAGCATTCTCTGTGGCCACGTGGTCCGTGTTGGCTCTCTGTACTCGTTTCCATTCTTGATCCCTAGCGCGACGAGCCTCAAGGGGGGCGTCGTCCTCATCGGGCATGGGCACGACCCGTGGGCGACCCATCCCTGCGACTGAGCCGGCGGACTTCTTCTTTCTAGCGCATGCGAATGACGAACGCACAGCCCTATGCCATTGCGCTAGCGAAGGTGTTGCCACGATTACGGTGAACGTAGAAGTTTCTTTTTTGCCAATCTTGGCCAATCCCCTAAGTGGGTATGCTTGGCTTGACAAACATGCACCGGGAAAGCTGGACGGTCGCCGCGAGGCCCGCACACACGAGCGCTCAGCATTTTCAGGTATATTTAACGGCGGACACCAAATCCAAACAATTTGCTAAACAGCTCCGCTGTTAAAAATGGGCCAGTCCATTCCGAAAAGATGTTTAACCAGCGAAGCTGTAACGTGCGACCGGTGTTACTCTTTATATTGCCTTTCTCATCATGTGTCGCGTGTGTTTATTTTCTTCGTCCCTTTCCTGCTGGCGGCGTCACTCATTGTAAGTTGTCTGCTCATCGGAAGTACGTATGAGGTGTGGCCTACTCATTTTAAAGTAACTGGCGCCGGTGTTTGCCACTGCCATGCTGTCACTGCCACCACCCTCCCCCACTACCGCCCCTGCCCGCCGTTGTCACTTGAGCTCTCCTTCACCCAGCAGCTCACTGCGTACGCGCTCTGCTGCGAAAGGGACTCTTTTCCGCTTCCTGCGATCCGTCGTTCCCACTTACTAGTGTCTATAGATGCGAAAGTGTGGCTACGTCGTTTATAAACTCAGCCAATCTGTCTCTACCTTACCTCTAACTCCTCTCCAACGTGGTTGTATCGCGCATGCGTCATGGGGTTCCGCCGGTAGTTCTTAGCGTACACGCGACCGCCGGATTGTTTCTGGAAAAAACTGGAAGAAAGCATTGGTTGATTTATCTTTCATGGGAATCGGTAAAACACGAAAGTGAAATGTGCAGCGAAATCTGCAGCTGAGCATGACTTGCGAGTCGGCGGCTGTCTTGTGGGTGTGCTTGGTGAGTGACATCCTTATGACGGGTCGCTTCGGCAAAGGTGTACTGGCGTCATTTCCGTGACAGATATGACGTCAGCGAAATCTTGGTGTATACCAGCATAAAACACTTTCGTGTTGAAATATAAAACCCAAAAACGAACAACCCTAAGTATAATGTACTCTTTAGAATGAAGGTTGCTTCCCCGCAAGAAGACCCGAGAAGAAAACACTTTCGTATTAAAAAGTGTTCTGGTTAACAGTACTCGCCATTGCTAGGCGGTTTGTGCGTTAACGTAGTTCTGGCGCGTGTACCTTTACGAATGCGCGGACGTAGAGTGTGGAGCGAATTTGAACAATGAGTTGCAGCAACGGCGGGCTGACTCACTCCCCCCTACGTTTAAATGTTGGATTCTGACAGACAGAGCGATAGATATACACGCTTATGCATAAAAACTTAACCGACACATTTTCGCCTTTGGCCCTGTTCTGTTGTCATTGACAGGAAACAGCAAGGACCTTCGCTGCCACTCCCGGCGTAAAACAAGTTCAATGGTGGACCTGTTTCGTGATACGTGGACCTGGCGTTTGCTTTGAGGTGATCCTAATATTTGCTCATAGGGTGCATTTCATTTTTACTTTCTGAAATCAAGATCCTCATGTTTGTTTAGCAAGACGTTTTCGTTACATGGCGGAGGGTGAGGGCGAAACCAGCGGCATGAAGAGATCCAAAAAAAGAAGTTAGCAATATTCGAAAACAATGTGTACGTGAGTGTTGTTCAAAGCACCAGAACACGTAGGGAGGGGGTAGAGAGAGGCTGAGGGATCCGCTCGCCCTACCCTCCAACCCGAGATCTTTAAGCTTGGAGGCGGAGAGAGAATTGACAATTGACGAGACTTAACTGTGCCTACCGGGAAATTACGACCACCGGTAATTATATTACTGTCACAAGCTGTACACCAAAATTTTGCGGCTGGATAGTAAAACGCAAACTACATAGGTAGCAACAACAAGCAGAATGCCCGCAAAATAAAATGTACACAATAGTTTTCTAATGTTGGCTTTGTTGCGTTCCGCAATGGCATTGCGGGAAGTTTGTTCAGTGGGGGTAGGTAAAGTGAGGAAGGCATGTTAAAGTAAGGAAGCCAGTTGATATCTTTCGTCAACTGCACACTAACCAGGCCACTGCATAGTGGGTTCGCCTGCAGTCTATCGGACCGCTTTGGAATCACATATGCACTGCTGAGACAGCATTTTTTGCAGAGGCAGTATAAGTAGTCTTATATCAAATTATAAAATGCGCCTTTATTTTATTTTTGTAATTTGGACTGTGACGCGATGCACGCATAAAAGCTTTTTACAAGCCATGAACGATATCTTTACGTATCATATACAGAATGCTAGGAATTGAAAGATAAACGTAATTTTATGCACCCTACGTCTGTCTGTGGGATGATTTTCGAAGTAAGAGAAGAGTTCATCATAGAGAAAAAAGCCACATGGGAGACTGCTGGCAGTGGAACATTCGCAGGGTCCAGGGAAAATATTGGGTGCCACGCAACTTGTCCCAACGTTTTTTCCGCACCAGACGCGCTGACTTTGAAAACGAGCAATACGAATAAGTAGTGGTAGCCAGAGAAAAGAAATACCTTCCACGTGTCCCTTAGGGTATCCACAAAGAAATAACTACCAACGCAATAACGTCGGCGGACCCTCCTCTCCACAGGACTGTTTTCATCGTCTTTCTTTTTCCCCCGTTCCCTCCGCAAGAAAGTCATCTTCACTTCATGACGGTGACGTCTTGTTTCGGCGAGCGGAATGACAGTTTTTCTTGCGGCGGTGAGCCCGCTCATTTCTCGCACCCAGCTCTACGTGCGCACACCAGTTCATGACTCAGATTTTTGCTATTTCTTTCCCAATACATCCCTCCTGTCTAATGTGACGAGGTAAGAGCATTCGTGTTCTCTGCTTTGTCGTAGCTGGTCTGGCCTCGCTTTTATCTCGAGCCCTTTCCATTCGCCAACGAGTGCCCGGAGAAAACCAGTCAGAGAAGAAGGGCGAGGAAAAATGATCGGTTATTTTCCAGTTTTCTTCGGCCTAATGCAAAGTTTAAGGGCAAAAGTTAGCTTAAAAATAAAGCCGAGACACTCGGAGAAATCGGGGTAGAATTCTCGTCTACGGCCGGGATCCCCGAGGCAGCAGAAGGCTATGAGGGTGAGGGCGAAGTTCAAGAAGGAATAATAAAAAATGAAACCAGAACAACAATAAATCTTGATGTCTTCAAGGAAACTTCACGGCTAAAAGACTACGGAGATAGGAGATCAAAAAAGAAGTAAAAGAGAAAACTACGACACAACACTGCATTGCTTTTGGTCCGCGGGGTGATTATACCCTACACCAAGCGTTTCCTAGCCGCGTATTGACATGAGCATTCAAAGAGCGCCATAAATTTCTATTCCGAGCTTTTTACTAAAAGAACAATAGTGAAAATTACGCCGCTGCTTTAGTACTTGCTGTTGGGTATCAGTACAAGAAAATAATACAAATCGCGGAGAGAAATTAGCCTATTCTACGCATAAAGCGGGCATTGAGGATTTTGGAATTGAGTGAGGCCACGGACAAGTCTATCTTACGCAGCGGGAGAAAATAAGCTATAAGAGCACGAGTCACAAAACAATGCATATGCATGGCTGGATTTGGAGGTGGTGGCTTTGAATATTTAACGTATTTATTCCCAAGCGTTGTTGATACAGGAGCGTTAAATAAAACATTGGGAAGAAAAGACGGCATCGGTGTCTCTAGCAGCAAAACAGTGCCTAAATTCCTCTATTTAGCAAGCCTCAGCCTGAAAAGAAGGTTCATTCCGCTCTGTGAATGTTGATTACCAGAGCAGTTGTTTCTGGGTTACCGTGGTCACAAGTCTTACGTACCCGGGAAACCACATTGATTCCCACACCCTGGAAGCGACGTCAAATGAGTTGGCCACAAACTCGTGTCCAAATAGCGCCGTCGCACCAGGGAAGCGTTCAGAGGGATTGACCCCTTCCGCTTTCCGCCCTGCGGTATTCGGGGTACTGAGGGGCTTCGCGCTAACGCTTGGCGGCCGCGGCTTGATCGTCGTCGGTAGTATCCTTCCGCTTCGTTCGAGCACATTGCCGCTTATTTGTTTTTTCGTTATTATTAGGGCTTATTGTGCAACATTGTGACATACAGTGTGGGAAAGCCATCTTACAAAAACAAAGCTTAAACCGGTTTTCCTAAAGACGTCTCCACCCCTAAACACTAGTGCCTGGCCAAGAAGGCTATTTTCCAAGGGCAATACACGCCATCTTATATAAGAAATATGAAGCGGCGCAGGCGGGCGGGTTGTTGATGGGAGAGGGATTTTATACAGAACGAAAGGAGAGCACGCGTGGTCAACCACGACACAACTAAAGAAGACTGGTTCGAGAGCTGAGAGAACTATGGGCTTTTCTCGACCTAAAAACGCAAAGAAATGGCGGGAGTCTGGTTTAAATACTTGGTGCTGATGTGAATCAAATCGAGTAGCGTGCGGGGCCAAGAGAGAACCCTGACCCCTACACAACCACGACACCGCAGGGTACACGGTGTTCGAGATACCTTAAATATGTATGAAGCGAGGCAAAAAGAAGGAGTGCCTGCGAACGCGAGTATGCTCTGGCCTAACCTCCCCTCTGGCGACGGTGTCATTGCTGCGAATAGCGAACTGCTGTACGCGCAAAAGGAAGATGAGGGGATGGGTAGTATGCTGGTATACAGAACGCACTGAAACAGCCCCACAGGTGCACGGTAAGTACAAAAATCTCATGTAAGGCAATAATACTGGGCCACCGCCTTTGAGATTATCGCCAAGGCTATGATGGGGCGGACAGAGAGCAGAAGATGAAGAAGTAAAGTCAAACACAAAGCGGGAGTTGTGTATCAGTTAAACTTTTAGGGTATCATCATCATCACCATCATGTATTAGTTTCCGCGCGTACCTTCTATTAGAACCCACTACAAGCCTAGATTGAATGCGGAGGCCGTTTTAAGGCGCCAGGCATGCGAAGGGAAGGGAAAGCGCAATTGAGGAAAAGTAGATAAGAACCAACGATGACAGAGCGGTGGTGCTGGATTCCACGTGGAGCGCGACCATGTAGTCAAAGTCCACGACCCGTGCACGGCTAGCCACCTATGCGGGGCCTCCGATCACTACGAGCGCTGATGCCACCCAGCTTTCGAAGTATACGCCTCGAACGCTGCCTGTAGGGCCGCCACTGAAATCCCCCTAGCGGCCTGTTTCGAAAGTAGTCGCGCGACGCTCCGGCAGTCTCACCACTGTCGCCGCTACTTTTACGACACGCGCACGACTGATATTTACCGTTTGTATGCGTTGGAAATACATATTTGTGTAGCAGTCACTGATTGGCAGTTGTGGTGTATTTACGAGAGTGTAAATGTTTCTGACGCGATCGTAGTGCGGTGCATTCGGTCCTGTGTGAGCGCGAGGCGTGTCACAGGCCGGCATCGCGAAACCGGCACATGCGTGGAGCTGAGTGTAATTCCACTGCCCTGAAATTTACTAACAGTATCTCCGTAAGCAGTGTTTCTTCCGATATTCATGCTACGACTACACACTAAGATGTCAATCGGTTTTCTGTGCTTACATATTTTAGTGGAGCACTCGTACCTGACCACGACGGTGGCGCTTCTTACCTCAGATATTGATAACAAACCCTGGAGAAGCCAACGAGGCATTAATTTCACGAACATTCTACAAAATAAGAACGATTGATAATGCAAAATTCTACGCGGAAAATAGCACACGACAAGAAACTTAAGGATGGGTCGTCTTGTCGCGAGGTCAGCGCTCGCAATCGATCATCTGCTACATAGATCTTTCACGAGCAGCGCGGAGACAGGCTTATAGAGTAATCCGTACCCGCGATAAACGCTTCTTCGAAACATTGTCATAACCCCCAGGGAGCCTGCATAATCTAACACCAACTAAAATCCGGGGGTCTTATAAGATACCACACTCTTCCAACGACAGCGTTTATCGCTTGGGAACTTACTGACTATATACTTCACAAAATGCTTCCTCTGAGTAATCAGCTGATCGTTGAAGTAGAAAACCAAAAAGAAATGGAATCCTCAGTTTGTGTGTGTGATTACCAGAACGTTCATTTCATGATTTCGCTCCACATTTGTACACAACAATTGTTAAGCGTCAGTGATGTGTAATGTTGTATACGTCTGGAGCTGAAGACTTACAAGTGCCGAGAGCTATCTTCAGCTCACGAAGGGAAAAGGGGGAGTTATGCGAGGTGTTCGACTTCTTATTATCGCTCAAGGACTTCTTTTCCCAAGGTTTTATGTGTTTCATAAAAGTGTTTTTCTAGTGTGCAGAATGGACACGTGTTGGAAATGTGCAGGTGCGTTTGCCTGGTCTTTAAGTGTGTCCGCTTTTGTACCATCCAGGGGTAAGCTGTGTGTTTGTGGTCCTTTGAGTTTACGTGTAGGTGTTTAAACCTTGCGTGTGTTTGTGTATGAGTTAGTGGATGATGGGAAGGTAGGCCAACTCTAACGTTTCGCCTCAAGGCGCACACGCTTACCAATTGCCTACGCCCTTTTAAAAGGTATGTACTAGGTCATTCGACGTGTGGTAACGACGAAGGATACCCCACGCCTTGCTGCGGGCCTCCGACGGGTACCGTTTGAGGGTTCTGTTCCTTCACCTTTAAACAACTCGCCACGGTATGTAACAGCTTCAGTACGGGGTCTCGGAGTGCGCGGTGTTGCCACTCACCGTCACCAAGATTACTCAAGGTATAGGTATAGGCGGGATATAGGATTTTGTTGATGTAGCACACAGCATAAAGCCAACGGCGCAGAACATAGACCAAAGATCATAACGCATGCAGTCTACAGCATACATTGTGAAGCACAGCATGCAGCGAAAGGAGTACTAAACCCAAAGCGTAGAACGTACAGCACTGTTACGATTGAGCCCACCGTTGGGCTTCGTTTCAATACTCCTCGGCTGTGCGGCGAAGCCTCCACTACGTGCGCCTTTCAGACAAGCCCCACCGTGTCGGTGACTCATGTTTTCACGTCTCGACAAGCCCGGGTTAGATGCTTCGCTTTCGGAACATTTCAAACTTCGACGGTTAGCGGCGAAGCACGCCTCAACGCGCTTCAAGGACACAGAGGCCCCGCGATCGCAGCGAAATCCTCCTCTCTCCCCTCTCTCTGGCTCAGATTGCGCCGCTACTACTGACTGCTCACGAACTCTGGAAAGAGTGTTGTGTGTGTCTGTGACGTTCGTGGCATGTGCACAATCTAGAGGGAACGCTGTTTTGACCGTTGACGCTTTTGGGTATAAATACGACCCCCGAAAGCGCTATTACTCATTCCTGTTTGAGCAGCGAATCAATGCTGTCACTCTGCTCGAGTCCTGTACTGTAACCTCGCCCGTTGGGGCATTGTTCTGTGGCTTCGGCTCACCTCTCGCTACGAAGTAAACAGTTACGTTAGCCTACGGCTTCTGGACTTCTTCACGGCTGCAACAGCGGCTGGCCGCTCGCTTCACACTACGCTACGAAATGAATGTCGGAGGCGACGGAGCTCGGCTCGGGTCGGCCTCCCCGGTCGCAACAGCACGGATCTTTGAAAGTAGAGCCCATGCAGAAGAGCCCGTGCAGCACAGCGTGTGCGCGAGAGTGAAAGTGTGTATACCTATTATTGTATAACTAAACCATGACAAAAAAGAGCAGTACATTATGCTGTGCCATGCCAGTTCCACCCATGCTGCATACTGCAAACGTTTATCTCGATGCGTACGAAGGAAGTGCCCGCAACAGTGCCTTTCAAAGAAACGAACGAAAATCTTCCGGGTTCACCTAAAGAGTAACGCACTACAACGGCGGTTCAAAGCACACGGTAGCATTCGTCATTCATCACGATGGGTGCTGTATGCCTCGCCTCGGAATTCCGGTGGCAGAGGGCAGGGATAATTTTAGTGCGCAGCTTTCTTTGCAGTGTACACCCTCAGCCAGGACCGCGTAACGCCCTGCATTTTATGAAAATGCAGATATCGCGGAAGTTCGATCTGTATTCGTTATATTGGAGATAATTCGTAGAACAAAATTTTTGAAAAAATTAATAAAATAAGAAAAAAATATGAAAAAATATAAAAAATGGACAACCCTGTAACGCCCTACATTTCAAAAATTATGCAGATTTCACAGAAGTTCCACTTGTAATCGTTATATTAGCATAAATGGAGATCAATGGTCGAATGAAATTACAAAAAAAAACGGAAATACGAAAAATCTGATACATACAAAAAAATGGCCAACATCGGAAACACCGTGCATTTCTTTCTGAGTGTATCGAAGGTTTTACGCGCCGACGCAACGCAGGCGATGGGGCGCGCCGTAGTGGAGGGCTCCGGATTAATTTTGACCACCTGAGGATCAGAAAATCTCGTACACACGGGCGTTTTTGCCTTTCGCCTCCATCAGAAAAGCGGCCGCCGCGGCCGGGAATCGAACCCGCGACCTCGTGCTCAGCAGCACCACTCCGTAGCCACTGAGCCACCGCGGCGGGTACCCTGCATTTCCACAAAATTCCAGATACCGCGGAAGTTCCACCTGTAATCGTCGCAGCAGCGTAATATGGAGGTAATTGGTTAAACAGAATCCCGGAAAGCAAAAAAAAAAACGAGAAAATAAAAAGCGGAAACCAACGAACCGTGTAACGCACTTAATTTACAAAAAATGTGGATTTGGCGCAAGTAATACCTGTAGTCGTTACAATAGCGTAAATGGAGATAATTTGTGAGACAGCATTTAAAAAACCAATTAATTTGGCTGTAAGGAACTTATACTCAAGACAAGCGGCATACGAACGCTACACATTGGTAGACAATTCTCTAAATTTCTGCGGATTTTTTGGGAAAGGAGCATTAACAATGTCTCGCTAAAAGTACTGGCTCCTGGTTGGGTCAGATGGGAAACAAGTTCGCAACCCCTCACTTATGCCACAGGGCACGACTCTCAGCTTAAGGAGTTAATCGAATCTCGATGTTCAAAAACTGATAACAAAAGGCAGGTTTTCTTATTTTTCCGCCGCGTGCCCAGTTACAGTTACACGAAATTTTCCAGACGTCGGTGTCATGCGAAACATGCTTTCTCTGCAAAGTTATTTCTTTCGTTGCGCAGTAATCTCGGATAAGAGAGCGCCCAAATGAGAGGCAGGTAAGTGCAAGTGCCTGCTGCTGTAAGGAGAAAAGCAGAAAGCAATTGCTTTTCATCGTCGGTCTCTCGTCTGGCAGGAGCAAAAAGGTTTACCAGTCCTGCTAGAGAATTCCATCAGTTATGCTAATGCTCTCAGGCTGTGCTATATCCTCCACTGACGGCAGGCGCAGCCACTCTCTATTCCAGACACTTCCTTTTTCCCACCTCTCCCATCCCCCTCCCGCCCTTTTATGCTGGCTCAACAATTTTTTTTCCCTTTTGATTCCTCAAGCAAGGACACTTGAGCCCAAACAGAGACGCTCTCATGCATACAGAATGTGCAGACTCAAAAGGACAGTGCGACAGCTCTAAGAACGATGACTGCAGCAAGAACACAAAGAAAACAAGCCTCCCCGCCAAACGATGTTGAAAAGAAATATAGGCTAGCCGAGGAATATTTCTCTAAGGAAGATTCTTTTGGAAAATACCGACACGAGCTCGCAGTCCCCCCCCCCCCACCATCGCAAAAAAAAACATTTCAGGCCGGACCAATCGGATGCTTTAAAACGGAACTCCTAATAAAATAAGGCGACCTTATAAAATACGCTCTTGAATCGATAAATCAACAAATGTAAAAACCTTGGCATAGAAGTTTCTGCAAGAAGAGGCAGGAAAGAAGTAAACAGCTTTTTCTCAGAAAACTGCTGCTCATTTCAGTGCCAAAGGGTAGTGTTGAGAATGGTGACGCTTGGTCGACTATAAAAGCCACGGTAAGCAATATGCAAAACAGGCTGATTCACGGGGAGCTCAACAGACACCGCGAACTGAAAAAGAAAAGTGCGTTAGATAAAAAAGAAATATATAGATCCGCAATGAAAGTGGACAAGTCCTTAGATGCAGTAGGGTGGTGTCGTTTGAACGAAGCTCTTGACTGACACTCTGACATCCTTCTTTGAGCGCGCTACTTGGAGCAGTTACATAAAAGCGCCGTTCAGGCTCTCTCGAGAAGGTACTCCAGACTGCAGACAGCGAGGCAACCTCGGAGTCTGTCACGCTATACAGTCTATGCTTTTGTTGCATCGCTCCCTTTTTTCTTGGTGTTTCGACAAGACGCCGCCGATGTCCTGTCACAGTGGTTGTATTAACATGGCGCTCTTGCGTCGGGTTTTCAAGCAACCTTTATATAGCGGAGTCGCTGCATCCTCTCTTTGAAGGCATATCATTGCTGTATTAGCTTTTAGCAACGAGAGCAAGCTAGATTATTTATACAG
The DNA here is from genome assembly GCA_013339765.2 of Haemaphysalis longicornis. Classification (NCBI taxonomy): domain Eukaryota; kingdom Metazoa; phylum Arthropoda; class Arachnida; order Ixodida; family Ixodidae; genus Haemaphysalis; species Haemaphysalis longicornis. The sequence continues at coordinate 128,236,185 of CM023451.1, read as the reverse complement.
AGGACACTGCCTTTGACACCTTTGACTATGAAGTCCTTGCTCGACAGGAGACCCTGCCATTGACTATGGAGCACTAGCTCGGCAGCGGCTGCCTGTGCCTTGTTTGTTGGAAGACAAAACATTCTGCAGAGGAACGTGAGACTGCTGACGGAATTATTAAGGCGGAATTATTACAACCCCGCGGAAGAAATGTTTTAGAAATTTGCCTACATGTAATGAGCCTACAAACCAATTCGTAGCCCCATAACACCCTACTAAACGCTATGTACACCACCCAAAACCCTGCCACCTGTAACTTTTGTCCTGTTGCTGGCACCCTATACCACGTGGTATGGGAGTGCAACCCCAAATCCCAACCCTACCTATGAACAGTGGGTGGGGCAGCTGACCAACTCCGAGCTCTCGTACCAGCGCCAACTGGTGAACGGGCCCTGAAGACCAGCCAGCACCAAGGCATCTTGGAATAAGGATGCTTCTCACTGGGTGGAGGCCCTAAGAACTTCCTCCTGCTCACCAGTATAATAAGTGTTTGTCTCTATCTGTCTCTTCTGTATCTCTCTCTCTCCGATCTTGCAAACACCTACATCTTCATCGACGCCAAGAGCAGCAGTAGTTCCCGCAGCATGGGTAGAGAGTGTGGCGGCGCACCGCACAGTTTGTTGTATCATAACGTTGATCTTAAGTGCACAAAAATAACACGACAAAGGGGATAAGGACAAGCACTAACTCCCAACTGAATTTTATTGAAACAGGGGGAAATATATACCAGTAAAAAGACGAGAAATACAGAAAAGATTACAAATATACAAAAGATTAGAATAACGAAAACACTTGGTGCTGTCCCACACGTGTCAGTCACTACCGTGAGCAGTTCTTTTTTAAAAACGCTGTCTCCTTTTCCGACAAGGCCTAAGAGAGTTTTAGTATAGCGGGAGCTAGCGTTTAGCGCGCGCAAAATATTGCGTTCGCGCTCCGCAAACGTTTTCTACCAACCCCGCTTTTAGTACTGCGCCAGCAACGCTCCGCTTATAGCGTGGTTCTGCTCCTGATGATGATCGTTGTGGCCAGAAACCCTTTGTATTGGGTGGACACCGATATGTCCGAGCCAGGTGAAAAAGTTTACAAAATACATATAAAAAAGAAAAAAAACCGGCTGAATGCCCAAAGTCACTGCACCGTCCCCACCAGCGAGAAGGCTCAGTGTCGTCGCTAGCGCCATAATTTCGCAAGCCAACCAGCCCATACAAACGCGACCCAAGGTAAACGGCGTTATCGCCCACACCGGCGGTGTTCGGTACGGCTTGGCACAGCGATACAGTGAAGTACAGTCTAGTATTCTGTGCGACCGCAGGTACCTGTCACTGTCAGCCACGCGAGGTCGTCGCTGAAGGCGAGGCGCGCGCGCACAGAACCATTCCGGCCGGCAGCGGCCAGCGGGTGCAGCCCGTCTCGAGCAAACAGGTTTCGCGAGACCAGCGCCAGCTGCGCGCGGCCCGCAACGCCGCAAAGTACCGCCGCAAACTCTGGAAAATAGCGTGCGTCCGCAAAACGCAAACCCTCCTTTTGCGGACAGCGCATGCGCACTAGGGCGCGCGCAAGAAATAGCGCGCGCTAAATGCTAGCTCCCGCTATACTAAAACTCTCTATTGATGTCGTACTGACACATTGAAAATCTCCTAGCCTCATTTCCACCGTCCCTACTCTCTCACCCGTTCGCTGATGAGAATCGGGAAATAATATGACCGAATTTTGAAAGAATATCTCATACCCGCGGCATTCACCACAGTGAGTTGACAGGTTCCCATCTTTTCCTGTCTGTACGTCGTTGTGATGTTCTTGCAGCCTGGAGTTGAAACACCGTGCCGTCTGTCTTACATATACCCTTCCAGAGGCCAAAAAAAAAAAAACACGGCACACAACGGCGCCATCACATTCGACGTACTTGTTGCGATGCCCAATGCTACAGCCAGTTTTTTCCTTTTCCACTGGAATTAGGTCTCTGGAAAACCTCGCGAGCGTCAATGGTGCGGATATCACAACCCGAACGCCAGCTTTCTGCCCCATTTTCTTTAGCGTATGTGCGACATCATGCAGATACGTATAACGTCCGTCTTACGGCGCTCTTTGCCGTCATGAGCACTATTTTCAGCCCCTTTCACTGCTAGCTTCTTTGGCCGGCGGACAGCCTCACAGACTGCCACAATGACGTGTTTAGGATACCCTGATTGTCTTAGCTCAGAAACCTGCGCCACCACAGCGCTCTGCACGTGGTGACGACAGGACTTCTTGAGGGCGTTGGTGAAGCACATTGTCGCTACTGAGCGTTTCACCAGTTTGGTGTGGGCAGAGTTAAATGGCAGCAGGGGCTTTTGGCTGGAAGGGGGGGGGGGGGGGCATAACTTAAGTAAACCTGATTGTCCGAAAACATGAGGGTTATGTTTAAAAACTTCAGTGGGTTACCTGTGGATTTAAGATGGGCCAAAAATGGATCTTGTCTTGTTCCAACTTTTATGCACTTAATAATGTGCTAATACACATATAATAATCAATAATATATAAACATATAATAACCTATAATAACACACCGCGGCGGTTAACATTTGATAAGTGTTTTCCAATGGCATACTAACGACCGAAAGGACGTTGAGGCAGCATTACTTCGCTCGGACACTCGCCCTCTGTCCGAAAAAAAGCTTCTGGGCTTGTTGGCTGACACCAGAAAGCATGATCTAGCCGTTAAAGCCCTGCTTATATTCCTTAGCCACTCTTCTCCGGCTCTAGTGTCAAAAATGAGAAAGACTGCGGAATATGTTTTGTATATGTTTAATATAGACGATAATCATGCGATGAAAAATGAACTGATCATCTGATTCGGCGCCCCGTTGCATATGCGACATTCATTGGTATCACGCATGTACATAATTTCATTGGTCGATTTGAGTGGCTTTTCTCATACATTCAATGTTCATTCCTTTCATTTTTTAGTTTCCCGTACCCTTGCCCCTGCTAGAAGTAGCAGGCCCAATATCAGTTTTCCAGTCCGACCTATCCTTTCAGTGAAATTTTATCTCTCTCTCGTGCGTACTGTGTCTCGCTCCCTCTCTCATACCTAGCGCCAGCCTCCTATCATTGAGACACGAAAACCAGGCCAGTTTAAATAGGGTGGGACCTGTAAAAACGGGGACGACCAATGTATCAATCGTACACAATGCAAATAAACCGGCGCTGAACATGTTCGATTGAGTCAGTGGAAGAAACAGGGCAAATAGTTCCACATAACAGATGCAAACTCAAAAGGCGGGCTCTATTGTTGCGTAATAAAGAGCACGAAGGCACTGTGGCTTACGAAATTTTTGTGTTAACCTGGAAGCAATACGAAAACATTGAAGTGCGCGCTTAACAACGTGTTACGCGTGTAAGCAGAAGTCCAGTTCCGAGTCCACTTAGGCACCGAGGACCCGTACAAGGCACTCGCGCAGTATTCGCTCCTTAGAAAGACTACATAAGTACAATTCCACCACGTTTTCTACTCATTGATATAACGAACGCCTTTTTTAAGTTCAATTGCGGCCGATTCTTTGTGTACCAATGCTGGATAGAAGAGATGTCATTCTGCAACAATACATCATCCCGAAAGTTTTCTATCGTCCGTAACAATTTCAAGTAATCTGCAAAGATTAAAGGCCTCGATGGGCGCGAATGCGACGGCACATGATTGATGAATACTAAAATGAACAACGTCCCCGGGTTTGAGCCCTGTTGCACGCCAGACAGTGGCGGGCATGGTTTAGACAAGCTTTCTTGATTAGGAAGATTTTTAAATAGCTTCGAATCCATGAGCAGTGGGTTGAACATAGCCCAATTTGTTTTAGTTTTAACACAAAAATTTGGTGTGACACGTTATCAAAGGACTTCTTATATTCAAAATAAATTATGTCGGCTTGGCTTTTCTCAAACACGACGGGGCCGATATAGCCGAGGAACGCACACAAATACGTTTTGATGGATATGCCCTTTACAAAGCCGTTTTGCGCGAGTGAAATCTGTCTTTTAAGATAAAACGACAAGCGGCCGTAGACGACCATCTTGAAGACTATAAAAACTACACAAGAGGGACACCGGGCGAAAATGATTGACATCACAACAGCTTCCAGATATAAAACTTGCGGCTGTCAGTGATTTCATCCACTGAGAAGAAACACACTCAGTCTGTAAAGACAAGTTGAATATGCCAGTCAAGGCGGGGACTAAAATATCTGCCCACCCTTTGATTATAAAGTTGGGAATCCCATCAGGACAAGTGGAAATTTTTCTTTCCAGTTGGCACAACGTGTCGGCTACCTCTTCTTCGGTTACACACCCGCAGGCTAGGCAATCATAGTTATTTTCAAAATCGAAGCCTGAGCATTTGGTGTCGGACTGCGAAAAAGTGAAGCTGAAATGCTGCGTACTTCCGCTGTCGAGCAGCAGGTCTTACCATCGGTTTTGGAGCACAGTAGCGCTGACATTATCTTTTGTTTGACCCCGTATGTAACGCCAAAATATGGCTCCTCTCCGAGTCCTGTACAAGGCGTTCGTAATAAAGCCTTTCAATTGCGTGCAGGAAGTTTTTTAACAATTGTTCTGCAGACGGAGTATGTGAAATACCAGTACTTACAATCATGTTCTTTTATAATTCATAAAATAAATTATATAAGGATATAATTTATGCAATTTTTCGGCGTATTTAATTCTTCAGGTCAGCGGAGCACCAGCCTATAAATTTCGATTTTGCAGAAAAATGCTTTGGTATAAATTCCTCCATAGCATCGTGAACCATAGGCGACAGCAGGGAAACAGTCAGTCAATGTATGTAATATAAAAAAAGTGAAGTCCGATAATGGCCCCGGAAACGGTGGTACATTTTTCCGCACTACCTTCCCGATATTTAAACTTGGTACAGGCCGCACACGTTGTAATCTGAAGTGGAGATAAAAGTAAAGATAAAATGGCAGATAAAACTTGTCAACTGGCACAAGCATATCACTTGCCACAGTCACAGTGAAAATAGGGGCATTTACTACTAAATCTACAATGTTGCCAGCAACATTTGCAGCGTTATTACCTTGATTTAAGTCATTAACACTCATTAACACGCGAGCCGCCTACCGGCGTTCTGGGTAACTTTGCACGCATTCGCAGTTCGTTTGCAACGAAGCTATGTGTTCATCGCGCGCATCACGTCACCAAGACGCCGGCTTGTTGTCTGCTATGCCGAATTTCGTTTGCTCTCCGCTGTTTGGTTGCGTGAGCCGAGCAATCCGTTGCATTGTGAAACTATTTCTAGGAGGCTGCGCTGAACAACTCGCTAGTTTCATCGTACAAACAGGTCACGGAGTGAGTGTTGCTGGTAAAACATGAACAATTTTATTGGCTGCAAGCAAGGAGAAAACAACCGATCTTTTCCTGGATCTTTTTCTCCCAAGAAAACAAGGTTATTTTTTAGCAAAGGCAGCACTGATTAGTAGCGTGTCATTTCTCCGCCGGCCGCAATAACCGCAGAAATCCGGAAAGGAAACGACTCGTAAAGAGCCGACACAAATCCTGGATCGGCTCTTAAAACTTTCCACTCGTGGGAGACTGTGGCCCAAAGTTCGTCACGGGTGGCTGAGGAGAGTGGTTGACGCACCATGGATGTTTTCAGGCGGCCCCACACATTTTCCATTATATTAAGATCGGCCCCCTTCGCACACCATAGTATCACCGGTACGGCGCACTGCTCGAGATGATCCTTGACCACGCGAGCCGTGTGGATAGGGCGTTGTCATGTTGAAAAATGAAATCATTGTGAAATGAACCATCACGAACGTAAGGAACGAGTACTGTGTTCACGATGTCGCAGTAGCGCACTGAAGTGAGTGGGCCGATGATCCGATGCAGTGGGCCCAGGCCATGCCTGGAGACGGCGCCCCACACGTTGACGCACGATCTGCCACTCGCTGCACGTAACTGGGGGTCACGTCTGCGTGAAAGTTATGGAGAAACGTATGTACAGACATGAATTGTGGCCACACAAGCAACGAAGGGTTCACTTCAAACCGAATACCCGAAAAGAAATGATGCTTACCGTGATCCCCGAGGTCGCCAAGCACGCACTCACTGATCCTGTCGAGTTGAAAATGGGCCTCGTCGGAGAACACCACTCGACCCCAGTCTGCTGCGGTCCACGAGGCGTGTTGCATGGCAAACTCCAATCGACAGTCTTTGTTGGCTGGGGTCAACAATGGCTTTTGTGCAGCCATCGCGCTACACAGGCCTGCGTTTCGTAAGCGACGCCGAATAGTAACGTCGGACGCGTCGACATCGAGCTCCTCTCGGACTTCCCTTGCCGAAAGGAATGGATTCCGGACGACTGCCGCTACAATACAGGCGTCTTCTTCGACTGTGGTGGCTCTAGGCGGAGGGGCGCGGGGGGCATGCGGACACGGCCTTGACATTTCTCCGCCGACCGCAATAACCGCAGAAATCCGGAAAGGAAACGACTCGTAAAGAGCCGACACAAATCCTGGATCGGCTTTAAAGGAGTACTGACACGAAATTTTTCGCTTTCAGTTTTTATGCTGTAAAGAATACCTTTTGGGCCCCAGTAATTACGAAAATCGAACCGAAAGCCGTCAGCCGCCAACACAGAATTAATTATACACGTTTATTGCAACCAATTTCAAATTTGGTCGCCGCGCGGGAAAATGGCCGTTCGAAGGCCAGCCTGCAAGCGGGCAGCCTTACGTCACGGTCTCACCCGTGACGTCAGGACGTTTTTCTTTCCTCCATGCGTTCGCCGCATCGTCTGCTACGATTGTACATGGTCCGCGACTCGCCCGCGCAGTCGACATGTCGTCTGAATCTTCAGACTCGGATGAGTCACTGCCACCCGACAGACAGAACAACTTTATTTGGCCAGGCGATTAGGCCGGCGATGTCTTTGCCGTCGTCCGTTTTTTAATATCACTGCGGCTCGAACCGGCGCAGACCGTGATAGCAACAGCTTGTCGCCACTCTTCTAATCAATCTGATCACGAAAAAGAAGCTCTACATGCGAGAAACTAGATGTTAGTGTGTTGAAAATTGTGCTAGGAGTTGTTATCAGAGCTGAATTTAAAAGTGGCGTTCAGATATTTGCCGCGATGGGAAGCCTACGCTGACCGGCACCAGAGGTTCGGCGCTCCGACCCAGCACTGTCGGCACCACGGTGCGGCGAGCGGCCGAAAGATGGCGCCAACTGCACGCTAGAATCAAAACAGGCTGCGGCAGATGTCTTGGTCACCGATCGCAGAAACGGAAATTATTGCCAAAATAAAGCTTCATATGCGAAAAAGGGGATGATAGTGTGGTGAAAAGTTGTGTAAGGGATAGTCATTCGCAGTTGTACGGATACCAGCGAATAAATAGTCGCCACGATACTAAGTTCCCAACACCCAAGGTGACCCGTGCAACCCCGAGCCCGCTGGCTTGGGCGACAGTTCTTGCGGCCGCCGGCGTGCACGAACTCCACGAAGTCCACATTTAGCGCTGCATGTCGTCGCGTGGAAAATAATGCATCTTGGCGTCGTCGTCGTCGATTTTCTCGGGCAGGCTTACACGAGCAGTACTTCGCATACCGCGAGCTTGCCATAGCACAACTTGGGCGAGCTCGGCGACGCGCACCGCCGCGTCGCCGCGGTGCCCGTCGACATCGCGCACCACGCCGTTTTCGGCACCAGTGCCGAACACCATGCGCCGGCAACGAACTGAAGAGCAAAGACGTCGAACACGCAACGTTTGCAAGCATTGCTCACACAGCTACGCCCACGTCTCCAGCCCAAACGAATACCACCGACAACAGCAGCGCAGGATATCGTTTCCGGTTCTGAAAACGACTATATGACGTCACCCTGAACCGGCCAGACACGTAGGCTAATGTTTCGTCACGCCGAAAGCGATTGCGCTAGTGCTGCCGATTTGTGGAAGCTCGAGGCCTGGACAATCAAAATCGATTTTAGATGTGATTCCGGCCTCGGACCGCTGCAAAAATTTCTGTGAGGCATCTGTACAAACTACTGAAGCCAATTATATCATTTTTTAGGTATCAAAATTTGGTGTCAGTACTCCTTTAAAACTTTCCACTCGTGGGAGACTGTGGCCCAAAGTTCGTCACGGGTGGCTGAGGAGAGTGGTTGACGCACCATGGATGTTCAGGCGCCCCGCACATTTTCCATTATATTAAGATCGGCCCCCTTCGCACACCATAGTACCACCGGTACGGCGCACTGCTCGATATGATCCTTGACCACGCGAGCCGTGTGTATAGGGCGTTGTCATGTTGAAAAATGAAATCATTGTGAAATGAACGATCACGAACGTAAGGAACGAGTACTGTGTTCACGATGTCGCAGTAGCGCACTGAATTGAGTGGGCCGATGATCCGATGCAGTGGGCCCAGGCCATGCCTGGAGACGGCGCCCCACACGTTGACGCACGTTCTGCCACTCGCTGCACGTAACTGGGGGTCACGTCTGCGTGCAAATTATGAAGAAACGTATGGACATGAATTGTGGCCACACAAGCAACGAAGGGTTCACTTCGAACCCGAATACCCGAAAAGAAATGATGCTTACCGTGGTCCCCGAGGTCGCCAAGCACGCGCTCACTGATCCTGTCGAGTTGAAAATGGGCCTCGTCGGAGAACACCACTCGACCCCAGTCTGCTGCGGTCCACGAGGCGTGTTGCATGGCAAACTCCAATCGACAGTCTTTGTTGGCTGGGGTCAACAATGGCTTTTGTGCAGCCATCGCGCTACACAGGCCTGCGTTTCGTAAGCGACGCCGAATAGTAACGTCGGACGCGTCGACATCAATCTCCTCTCGGACTTCCCTTGCCGAAAGGAATGAATTCCGGTCGACTGCCGCTATAATACAGGCGTCTTCTTCGACTGTGGTGGCTCTAGGCGGAGGGGCGCGGGGGGCATTGGGGACACGGCCTACGCTTTTGAAGGCATGTAAAATCCTGTTTATGATCTTCAGGGGGCGGTTCACCAAAGAGCCGATGTAACGTTGCGTATAGCTTTTTTGGGAAAGGCTGATAATTTTACGTCTCTCGGCATCCGACAATCAGGCCATTTTTGATACGTTTGAAGCGCACTTTGGACGCGCACACATTTATACCGTTGTTAAACGGAATGCTGGGAATGGCAAGCACACGATAAATTTATGTGCCGCCCTCTGCGACTTGCTGATTTCCTCTTGAATGTAGATAGTATTGAACAGTTACAAGCGCGACAATGGTCCTCAGGTTAGCGGAAAGAAAATGAAAGCAACGCGCTAACAATAGTTTTACAATGTAGCGGGTTGCTTGGCTCACGCAATTAAAGATTGGAGAGCAGACGACAATCGGCATAGCGAATGACAAGCGGGTGTCTTGGAGAAATGATGCGCGCGATGAACACATAGCCTCGTTGGAAACGATCTGCGCATGCGCCCGAAGTTACCCGGAACGCCGACAGGCGGCTCCCGCACACAGAATGACACGCGCTCCAGTGTTCACCCTAACGGTGATCAAGATAGTACGTGTCGTATTTAGTTTTTAGCCTCCTTTATGCCATTGTCTTCTCGCCAATAAACTTTGTCAGGAGTTCGTGAACGTCAGACGCGCTAGTATTACGCGCCAGGCGAAGAACAAGAACGCCTGTTGCGGCCGGCGCTATGGCAAGACTTGGATGTGGCAATTTTAAATGCAGAGCATTTCTTAGCCTCGCCTGTTCCTGCGTACGGTGTCAACAGTTCCGCGTCCGCAGCAGGTGCGCTCTCCTTCTATCAGCAGCTGGCGCGCGCATGCGTCGTAGTCAGCCCGTTCGCTCCGTCGCGGTCTCTTGCGCATGCTGCTTGCATGCGCGCTTGTACTGCTGTCTCTCTACTGCGCGCGCTAAATATAGCGCTAGCGGTCGCTCGTGTTTCAGTTGCTGCCTTCCTGGTTGACGTCGTGCCCACGTTTACTAGTCGTTCTGCTACTCCAGCATCACGGAAGGAAAGCGATGAAAGCACACTGCCCTTCAATCAGTACTGAGGCCCAATGCTCTGCATTTAACTCGTGTTCCCCTCGCGGGAAGGCGCGGGAATTGTTTGCCGTGCCCATTGTAGACAGCTGTCTTGAGGGCTTACTCACCTGCTTGATGAGGCGTCGTAGCGCTTTCCTTGGTCGCTGGTTGTGGGCGCTGACACGCGGGTGGCTTGGGCTTGTAGCGAGGACACCAGTGAAGTTCTGTGATGGCACCTGGTTGACACAGGGCAAGGCAGGATAATCGTTTTGTTCACCACACACTCGCGCATTTCGCGTATTTCTCTAGGCGCAAATACACGTTTTATACTTGCAGAGATCTATCTGCGATGCCATCGCATGCAACAGCCTGAAAACGCTCGCAGAAGCACTTCCGCAGGCTTGATTCACCAGATCCGAAGAGAGCGCCAATAGCTCGGTGGACGTGTCTCCTCCGGTGCTATTGACAGAAATAAGCAGCACATCTGACTGATAAGGCCGCCTCACACACTTGACAAATTTGCAGCTGCTTGTCCTGGTCTGTACTAGGAAGGTGTTTTCCTCAGTCTGGATGTTCAAGCACTCGCAGTGGAACCGTTGTTTGCAGCATGAACAACGTACAGGTCAGCGCGGAAGTAAACGGACGACGGGAGCGTTGGCCGAACTGCATCACTGCGCCGCGTAGGAGCGCCGACGATAACCAAGGAGTGGCCGGCGTTGGAGGGGTGCATTTGTGCTGCCCCCGCCGCTCTATGTGATACGCTTAATCGTCGCTCTGCTGGCGTGTGAGACTGGGCGTGTCAGATTCCAAGCTGCAGCGCTAGGCAATACAGTGGCGCTGGTTATACTGGCGCTCCCAGCTATCAACGGTGACCGCATCCGTCTCTGTTAGAATCGAGGAAACTACGGGCGCTCGGCAACGTGCCTTGTTGCGTGCGCCCCATACAGCACAACCATCGAAGTCCTTTGCACTGGCGGCATAATATCCGGTATGTCGTGGTATGCCTTTGCGATGTTATACACTGTAAAGCGGCAACAGAATGTGCCCTCAAAATATAGAAAGCACTTGCGGGATGGGAATGTCTAGGGCGGTTATCGTTATAAAAAAACACCACCGCTTGTGGCTGTTCTTTTAGTTGGTGTGCGCTGTTCACCTACAAGTTACGGCTGTCACTTTTAGTTCAGAGCTGTTAGGACGAAAAAGAAATACGAAGGGCTCGTACCGAGACAATTCGTTTCGTGGTACAAATTTTGTTGTTGCTTTATAATTTCTTGAAATTGCGCCACCAGACACTGGATAGGCGCCTCTGAGCATGACTTTGATTGTTGCGTTTTAAGGAGCGCAACAAAGAAAGTTTCTGAAGGCGCGTAGTTTCCTCGATGCAAACAACGGACGCAGTCACCTAGATAACTGCGAGCGGTAATATAACAAGCGCCACTGTATTACTTTGCGCTGCTGTCGGTAAACTCCACGCTTAGCCTGACACGCCAGCAGAGGGGCGAATGAACATAACAAATAGGGCGGCGGGTGCAGCACGAATGCAACCCTCGAACGCCGCTCCTTGGTTACCGTCGGCGCTCCTACGCGGCGCAGCGATGCAATTCGGCCACCGCTCCCGTGGTCCGTTTACTTCCGCGCGGACCTGTACAAGCTGCTACCATCCCAGAATGGATAAAGAGCAGCGCGAACATGCGTCAGCCTTCGTCGCACACATTACGCAGAATGATCCTCATTACACTTAACTGGCGAAGCAAGCTGGGAATTTTCGCGTGGCTGATACTTGCCATTCACATCAAGGATTGTTCTCTCTTCGCTTACTCTCACTCTCTGTGTCGGCTTCTCCTTCCTCTGTAATAATTTGCACCGACGTACGTCGCGGAGCGTCGCCATCGAAAACATCAGGATCCGTCGTTTAGAGAAGCCACGAGCAGAATATAAAGCGGGATCGCGATACCGAAGCCTTTTGAGAGACCGTAGTACATCATACATCAGTAAGCAGCAAAGTAAAACGGCATCGAATGTTGTCGCTCTTGAAGACCGAAATCATGTCGTTCTCAATTCACGAGGCCAATGGAATGTCGGAGCGCATGCGCCGCTCGAGGCGAAAAACCAACAGTTTGACCCTTTGACTATGTCGACCAAATGACAATCACTGGAGCCCAGGTAGGCTGCTACGAGTGTTCGCCGCATTATACTAGAGGGGAAATGGTCCCACCCAGATTCTCAGGTGTGGTTCTGTACTGGGTGGAACCACAAATAGCTTCAAGTTATCGGAGTTCGGCACTACGAGATGGTTTTCCCTAAATGCTCCCCGAAACATAGCTACCACAATGAATTCCTGTTTCGTCCTTTGATATAAAAAAAAAAAAAACTTTCAGAAACAACGCAATGCTATCTGCCCAAAAGCTATCCCTTGTGCGAACCGAAACGTCTTTCTTTGTTATAGTTTGTATATCATCGTGTGGCTATCAGCTAGCAGCCGTTATACTTTCCGCAAGGATAGCAAGAGCTGTAAAAAGAACTCACACGCGCTCTCTGTACAAACAAAGCTAATTAGCTTAATCACCAGTGGGACTCGGTGGACATATTTTGCTTCGGTGGTAACATTTTGCCCCAGCAGCGTCCCGTTTCGCCGGTGATCTACTCTCGGTTTGGAGCTGTTCTGCTTTCCTTTTTTTTCGCAATACTATGGATCAAGCATTATTAGCGCTATTTGCAGTGCTAGGGGCAATGACTTTTTAAGCTCAGGCTATTGCTTCACGTGGGGTCTGGAGTTCAGCAACCTAATTTGGCTAACGGAGCTATGCGGACTTCCTGCCAGCATTCCGGCGTCGGGAGCTCGAGGCCACATCCACCGTGCTACAGCGAAGCAATGCTGCCTCGCTCTTTGTTTGCTCGATTGCACGTAGCTGTGTGCAACCAAGGGCAGAGGCAAAGCGGAGAGGTTGGCAAGTTTGGGCTGAGTACAAGCAATTGTAACTAATACCTTACAGTCATTATAGCGATTGCGGCTTGGATGTGTGTTGCAAAGCTTCACTAATGAGTCGTGGCATGCGAAAAAAGAGAAGCAGGACAGGGTGCGCTGCGGCAACGGTTATGCGCCACCGTCGTGACTGTTCACTCGCACGACCCCTCCCGCAATATAGAAAAAGAATAACCCGCTGTACCATAAAATAGAACATAATAATATGTCTGCCCGAGGAAGCACTTGATAAAGCAGCACTGCTTCTGACGCTGCTCTTTTATCTAGTTACTTCGAGCGAGCAGTTGGGCTACTTGCACAAACAAAAACCCTTTAGAGCACTTGCGCTTGCTTCCTCCTAGAGCTTTTATCAGGGCATCAAGAGTGCTGTTTAATAGTGGTAAGCAGTGAAAACAGCTAATCTAGCATTCCCTGAATGATGCCGCCCTAAGAAATCGTAACATTGTTGTTAAGGTGTATCCTTAGCATAAAAAGGCAGCAGTGAGCGTAACGAAGAGAATGATTAAGCAGAAACAGTGCTAACCTAATGTAGTAATACGGATGTGAGAAACGTCAAGGTAGCCATGCTGGCAACACCGTGGCCATGGTGTATTTTTATTTGCCAGTTGAGCACAGGTGAAAGCGCGCAAAAAGTTGCAGGAACTCGCCCGACGCACACATACACTCCAAACCGAATTATTGCATAATGGCGTCAAGTTCAAGTATACAAGCAATAATGGACACTAATCAACCGAAAAATCAATTGCATACATTTACAGGCAAAGTGAATGCAAACGACCTTAAAACCCCACAATCACTTCAAATAACAGACGACGAGATGGCCCAAATAAAAACGCGGCCCACAGCGCTGCCGCTACTGACCAGTCCTCACGTGCGGCAGTTTGGGTAGCTGAGGGCGTTGCCCCGGTCTTTCTAGAGCAAACGGGAAAATGTCGGTCGGTCGGTCGGTCGTCGGTCGGTCGGTCGTCCGTCCGTCCGTCGTCGGTCCGTCGTCGTCTGTCGTCTGTCTGTCCGTCCATCCGTCCGTCCGTCCGTCCGTCCTCCGTCCGTCCGTCCGTCGTCGCCCGCCCGCTCGTCTGTCTGTCCGTCCGTCCGTCCGTCGACCGTCTGTCCGTCTGTCTGTCGTCTGTCTGTCTCTGACTGTCTGTCGTCTGCTTCGTCCGTCGTCTGTCTGTCTGTCTGTCTGTCTGTCTGTCTGTCTGTCTGTCTGTCTGTCTGTCTGTCTGTCTGTCTGTCTGTCTGTCCGTCCCTCGATTCAGCCCTCAGGCGAAAAGTTATAGGAATATTTAAACGAGACGTTTATACAGGCAAAAGATTTCCAAATGACTAAATGTGGCGGAAATGTTCATACTTGCAACATTGTTGAGCAAAACAAAAACATTAGGCATATTTCAGGAATAGCATAAATACGTTAAGTGATATTTGCAGAGTTCTTTAATAAAAATACATGGCTGCTTTATATCTGTGATAGCGAACTAAGACATACGTCTTGGGGAAAGTGTTTTAGGTAAGATAAAATAAGATAAAAGTTTATTTCCGACAGGCAGGGACTCTCAAAAAGGTTAAATTATTCACCTGACAATCATTCTGTTGCAACGAAGAATTTTTAATGCAATACTGTTTGCATGCTCAGTAGTAATCTCATAGGCGACAAGGTGGTTTAACAAGGAAGGCAAAGTGCGTCGAATTATGTGGTTTCCGAAGGTACGACGCGAAAATGGTACAGTCCATATCTCTTGTAAACGTGTTGGGTATTTGTATGCTTTTGATATTAGGTTCCCGATTGATGTTACGAAAGTGTCATGATGATGTAAGTGAGATTTGTATTTTTTACTACGTTGAAGTTATAAAGGTTGCGAACTGAAATCAACTTGAGTTTGGTGAACAGGTTTCTTGTATGCGTATTATGCTCTACGCCAGCTATATGTCGCATTGCTTTTTTTCGTAACAAGTGCATTCGATTTAGGTTTGCTTTGGCTGTGTTTCCTCACACAAGGAAGCAGTAATTGACTTGAGACAGAAGCAACGAGTTAGAGATATGAATTTTACCAGAAGGTGGCAAAACATACTTCAACTTAACTAGTATTCGAACAATTTTAGATATGCGCGTAATTACAGTTTTTACATGGTTATTCCAAGACATATTTGTGCTGAATAGTACACCAAGTTTTTTTGCGGAATCTACTACTTCTATAGTTACATTGCCAAGAGTAATATTTGCGTTTAGCAATGCGCTTGACTGCCTAATGGAAAAGTGAAGAACTTTCGTTTTTTTAGTGCCAATTTTCAAGAAATTCACCACGCTCCTACCATGCAACTCTAGCAGTGTTATATTTATCTCCGACACAACGGTTTGGCAATCAGAGCTGGACTGGAAAAAAAAGTGTGGCATCATCTGTGTATTTGACGTACTGCGGAGCATGGCTAATTTTAGTAGTACCATTGACGTAAATGTTAAATAGAAGGTGTCCAAGAATACTTCCCTGAGGGACGCCCGCATACAGTGGCCAAGAATCCGATGAGTGTTCACCAATTCAAACAACTTGCGTACGATTTCGTAAATACGATTTTATTAAACCGAAAGGCGCCCCTCGTACACAATACAGTTACAGTTTTGCTAGAAGAGTTGCAAGCACTCACAGTGCCTTCTCCGGCCGGTATTCCAAGAAGTCCAACAGAAGTCCAACAGAAGGTTCCAGTAGGTGGAGCGCGAGCACTTAAAGGCGACAGAATTGAATTGACTTGACCAAACATCCACAGGAGGGAGACCGCAGGGGAAGAGCGTGAGAGGTGTTCGGGAAAGAGAAGAGGGCATTTACGTAGCTACGTAGCAAGGGCGGCAGAGGAATACCGTATTTCGACGATATTTGCAGCGAAGTGAGCAGATACGCGGCCAATTTTCATACTTGCGCCCTCTTTCCCCGTTCGCTTGGACCAAGGATGCCTACGCGTGATTTAAAGCTCATGAAATAATCTTATACTACTCACATCAAACCAACCCGCATCAAACAAATTCACGATTCCTCTCGGCGGGGGTGTCTACGCTATTCGTTAATTATATGCCTTTGGGTTTTCCCCATTACCTCCAAGAAAATTAGTGCATTCTCTTGGTTTTTTAAAACTGTTTGTTTTCTTTTGGCCCATACACGAGAAAATTAAAATAAAACCACAGGGTTTTTTAGCCTGCTGCAAAATTTTTATCCCAAAACGCAAAAGTTTAACAAAGCAGTCATCTTAAGTTTTTTAAAACTGTCGCGATTTCCCTATTGGCCTTTCAACTATCCCATACCCCGAAAATATTCATATAAAATACAAAAGCCACAGTTGTAGTTGAGCCTAAGGCTGCAAATTTTCTATCCCAATGAAGTCTGGAGGAAGTTAGGAGCAACAAGTCTATCTTAAGTTATTTTGGAGAAGCACCCTATGTTCGATCCCATATTGAGGACATAAAAACAAATTTAAAATTATGCCCACTACACGTCCCTAAAATATCAATGCCACATATATCTGACTAATGTATCAAGAGAACGCATTTAAGATGGAGCGATAACATGGCTTTTCAAGCCTATTTGCAATGCCCCTGCAACAGACAACATATTGAGTGAATTGTAGTAGTCGCGCAAGATGAATGCAGATTCAGTAAGTGCTGCTCGCTGTTTCCTAAATTACCCATTGTCATCAGATAGAAATTATAATTCTGTTCGTTCCCATGACACATCGAACCCAATGAAAAGTCGGTGACAGATTGTTCTGCGAAGTACCGGCACGGGGGCACTTCCCTCTGCAAAAAAAAAAAAATGGATCGTCGCTTTATGAATAAATTGTTCTAATTGCACGACAACGATTTGAGATCAATGCCACAGGAGCGCCTGGCCCGGATGCCCTCTGCATGAGTCGAGCAGAAAATATACTTCTTTTGCAAATACTTCACGCGCCCGAAACAGACTTTCCCTTACATCAATTAATGCAGCCTTGGGATGCTTTTAGAGCTATCATTCGTTGTCGCATGTCTCGAACGCTGCTGGACATCGCTCTCTCTAACATCTCCCCGCAGGCGCTGCGGCCGCATATGTCCTCAAATAAATGAATGAGCAGAAATTCCAACATACTTGTACGCATCAAACATGCATGCACAGTTTTGATCCTCTCGTTCAAGTCGTTTAGATCTGATAGGTAGTAGTGCCTCCCAGAGAGAGATAAGGCAACGCATGTCTGTACTTCCTATATGCGACTTGACGCATAGAAAACATGGGATTACTGGCAGTCCGTGGGCAGTAGGACGGACAGACTTAACGTTTCAACATAACAGATATGATCGCGGCCCCCCAGCCTTTCAGTGTTTTGGGAGGCAAGGTTTGCGAATTGCAAAAAAAGAGAGAGAGAAGTTGAACAGGCGGGACACGCGTCGGGAAGGGCGAAGGGGGAGGGAGATGACGAGGAAACAAGTCCGCGGTGGCTACGCCCGTCGGGAAGGGATGAGGCCGATCCCCAAATCGGCTCGTGGGTCGCATCTTGAAGACAAATCGGCCCTGACCCACTTGTAATTATCCGTCTGCTCCTGTTTTATGCAAGCTAGGTCAGGGGTCGTTCGGCGGACGTCGCCAGCAGGAAATGGCCATTAATTGTGGATTGGGCGATGGATCTTTAGGAGCTTCGACTAAAGTATTCTTTTGTCGTGCACTGTGAAAGTCGATTATTATGTGATGCAGCGCTCAATAATACACTATAAGTTACTGAAACGAAATGAAGCATTTTTTTCAACGGTTATATTGCAGCTGGAATGGGGTTTTGAAAACGACCTCAAGCTATGCCATAAATACAAAAAGAAATCACAAACAATTCGAAATGAGTTTCCAAAACGGAACTTAATCGCATTTGTATTGGTTGTTTATTATGTAAGGCCATGTTAATACGTCGACCCATTTAGGGGTGCAAGAAAAATGGCCACTTACACAAAGAAAACGCCAGTGCGTAAAATCTCGGCGTAGATATGGCGGACTTCTTACAAAAACATAAAAACAAAGTCAATATTACAAAATTTGTGGTTTTTAAACAACAAAATTAACATCCTAAAAAATGTTATGCGATCGAATCGACCAATAACCTAAATCTTCTATTATGAGCAGTAACAGTCCTGGTTTACCTTATTTTTCTTCTAGTTCTGTGCTGCTCCGTTCGTTTTTATTTCGTGCTCTTTAACACAAGAAAACGAAGGCAGGAAAACCAACGTTCCGCACAGTAAAAAAAGCCACAGTCTGGTGACCTGAAACCTGCAAAAAGCGACAATAATGAAGTACGATATCGATCAGTGATAGACCCGGAATCGAAGCTATACGAGCCGGAGGTACATTAGCATCGTAATCACGGTGGAACTGGATTCTTCGTTTCACAGCAAAGGAGCCCTTTGACGTGAAGTCGGCTGCCGAGGAGAAGCGACGGAACACGTTTGGAACGGGTGACAGGGTGGGTGGGGGAAGGAGGGAGCGTGTTTTTAGAAAAGCTAATGGAAGAGTGCGAGTAAAGACGAGTCGAGCGATGGGAGAGGAGGGGAGTGACGGAACTCGAACGGCAGGAGTTGTGTTGACAGGGCAAGAGACCAGCCGTTTGTCGAATACAACACCAATAAGAAGCAGTCTTCTTGGTGCGTACAAAAAGGAGGCGACAAGCATTCTGCCGAACGCTGGCACGTCGCCAAGGTGGTGCAAAGTCTGGGCGCAGTTCCACTTCGGGTGTGTTCTCTACGAAACTCTTTCACAAATGCAATCGGTGACATGTATGTACAGTACACAGGCTGGCGCACAAAAAACACGAAATCGCAATAAGCATTGAAGATAGACCAGGAAGGATGTCCGCTATGTCTTTGCGGTTTGTCCAATAAAAACTTTGCTGGACATTCTTTTTGAAAAGGCCGGCAAGCTCAAGTCTTGTTTCCCGCATGCCAAAGCTTAAATGAAATTTTTTCTGGTCTTTCCACTTCGTCCATCTGGAAGCAGGGTGCGGCCGTAACCATATGCGCGCCAAAGGCTGGTGCTTGGGGACATGTTATTATCTCCCCACGAAGAATGCATTCAATGAGCCATTGACACGCACGACCTGAATGTGAACAACACAGGGAGTTGAGACGCTTCACCGACTCTAGTTTCAGCGCTAGAGCGCGGTTCCAAAAGAGGTACTTTTAGTGTCTTAAGTAGGAAGTCGGTTGCTCAGACGCTCAGTGCATGCACTCCCACCACTTAAGCAGGGTTGGCCCGGAACCGTTCATTACGGGAAAACCCGAGCTTGCTTGCGGAAGCTGCGGAAACACAATGAGGTGAAGAAGGGGCGCATCGGAGTACGGGAAGCGAGCGAGGACCCGATACGGCGGCGGGTCACCGTTTTCTCTCAAATTCGCGAACAAAGTAGGGAACGTTGCGCATGGCTCGAGCTTGTGGGGAAGGCCAGGGGCACATGCGTTCACGACCGCAAGAGCCATTCAACTCCAGGCAGGACGCTACTACGTGTAGAGACGGTGCCGAAAGGAGCTTGCAAAGACGCGGAGGTGAATGATGCCAACCACCTTCTATAACTTTCAGCAGACTAAGACAGATGAAGAGAGAAAGTTCGAAGTCTGCTTGAATAACAAAGAAATACCCAGAAAACAAAATATCTTGGATAACAATAGTTTTCTGCTATCAGCGATCTGGTGAAAAGGGGATTTGGCATCATATTTTTGAGTTAAGTTTGTATGAGAAGGGGCAAACGTGCCTTTCGTTTTGTTGACTCGGTCTTCCTTTGGGGCGCGTTTTGCTGACAGTGCTAAGTAAGGCCCTGACGCTAAAGATAAGCAGGTCTATGACAAAGTTTTTCTCGTGCTCAATTTGTCGTTTCATAATAGTCGGTGGGAGAACCCGTCAGTGCGTAATTGTGACGCTCTGTCTTTTGTAAAGCCAGACATTATCAGTGACGGGTAATCCCGGAAGGGGGGGGATTGGTGTATTTTTTTTCCTGAAGCTTGCATGATGGCTTATTACCAATGAAGTTGAAACAAGGACTGATGCCGTTTTGTCGAGTTTATAAGACAAGTAATTTGTTCGAAATATTTGAGGCTAGTGTGTTACAACTCATTCCTAATTTTTTTCATAGAATTAAAGCTGAATTCAAAGGTCTTTCC